>CM053581.1:331164527-331248420 GCA_028627135.1 Pseudochirops cupreus
CAGTTGGGAGATCCATCCTGCCCTACCAAAAAGTGACATAGGAGAGAATAGACTGGGGGAGGCGGGAAACACTGGGATGGCTGTTTTGGGGTGGTGGGCGGGGGAAAGACGGGGAGAAAATATGTAACTCAAAAAAATTTTTAGTAAAATAAATTTAAAAAAAAAATTGTGAGTGGATCAGGTAGTTCTTTATAAATTAGATTCCATTTTTCTACCAGTCTACATCACCATTTCAGAAATGTTACATCCTCATTTCTGTTTGCTCTAAATATTTTATCTTAATTGTACAACCTTCATCTTTCCTTAAACTATTCTGGATCATAGACTCAGAGCTGGAAGAGACCTTGAGATCATTGGTCCAAGTCCCTCACAGTTGTGTGGATAATATATTCAAGAGGCAAGATCTTGGAAGCAAGGAGACCAATTAGGAAGTGAGATGTGACAAGGGTCTGAACTGAGTTGGTGGCCGTGTGGAGAAAAGGGACAGATTTGAGAGATGGTCAGGTCCACATCCCATTGCATTTAATATACACAGCTGCCAAAATCATCTTCCTAAAATTCAAGCCTCCTCTGCTCAAAAACCTTTAGGAAAAAATACAAACTCGATAGTCTAGCATTCACTTCCCTTCACTATGTGATCATCCAACCTGCTCTCCAACTCCTTTTCAACTGTGGACCCAAATCACTGCCTATCTGTACTTGTCTATCCTGCATTAAGATACTTACTTAAATCTAGGCAATAGAAATTATTCATCTTTTTCATCTTTTCTGTGTGGATGGACAGGCCACACTCCTGCGAATAATTCCAGTTCTTTTCCAGAAGACTCAGCAATGTTCTGAAGCTAGATGCAATAAATACAATATTATCTACAACCAGGAATAGCTAGAGGACATTGCTATTAGCAGGAAGTCTCTCTTTGACCTGGTATGCACTGGGTCTTCACCATCGCCATAGCGTTCAGAAAGGACCAGTACCCTGGGGTGAAGGCTTGCTGAGCTCTTTTCAGGGCTGCTCATCCACCTTTGGTGTCCATCTTTGCTCAGTTCTTACCTCCAGTTCCAAGAAGCTGCTGCATGTGCAGTGGTCACATCCCAGTAAACTGTCTGAGCACATGGACTAAATCAGGTTGAGAGTAACAGACAGGCCTCAAATTTGTCATTGAGTTAAGGGGATGTCTACCCCAAGCATTTGTAAACTTTATCTGGTAGAATAGGCAGATGAGAACAATTTGTTCCCAATCACCATGAAGTTGGCTGAAGCAGGTGCTATGGAGTGCTTAAAGCTTGGTCAGATGTTAAAGATCCCGAGGTCGTCTACTGCATCCTGGGCCATCACAAGTCATCTTAACTTCTGCCTTGCCACTGAACTCCAGTGACTCTGGAAGAGAGAGTGAAGCTGATGACTTTGTGCTCTCTGCCTCACTTAAATTCAGTCAGGACATCATCCTGTGATGGCACTGGTCTTCTTTACAAATGAAGAACAAATAACAACTTTCATCAGCCTTTGCAGACTTATTTTGAATTACTCTCCTTCATAAACTCAATATTCCAGTCAAATTGAACTATATTCCAAATTTGATATTCTCTCCTGTCTCTGTGCATTGCGCTTTTGCCCAATTCTGCATTTACATAATCCATTTCTCATGCCTGGAATTTCCCTCTTTACCTGTATCTCTTAAAAATCTTATCTTCAGAGCCAAGATGGCAGAGAAAAGGCAAGCGCTTATCTGAGCTCTCCCCCAAACCCCTCCAAACAACTTAAATAATGGCTCCAAACAAATTCTGGAGCAACAGAACCCACAAAAGGACAGGGTGAAACTAAGACAACTTAGAAGCTCAGCAGGAGAGGTCTGTTGCTCCAGGATGAGAGTGGAATACAGTCTAAGGCAGATTGTGTCCTAGCAAACCAGCAGTAAACTTTGGGGGCTACTGAATTAGTGGTAGCAGTGACAGTTGCTGGACCTCTCAACCCACAGACAGTAAAGGAGTCAGACAACTGGTCAGAAGAAGATTATAGGGGTCTCTTTGCTGGCATCAGGGGTAGGACTCTGTTGCTTTGCCCATACTTGGATTCAGGTTGCAGTCCTGGGTCTCAGTTCCAGGATGAGGAGGAATACTAGCACACCAGAACTTGCATCGAGAGGGGAGCTGGGACCCTGGTCACATTTCCAGGGTTGAAAAGAGAACTTATGGTTGCTCACAGACCAGAGCACAAACAGGAGAGTAGTAAACACACCTTGCCCTAGATCGTACCACTTTGAAAAAACTGAAAACAGTGCCCATCCACTCCAGAAGCAGAGCCATACTTTAGCACAGAGTTAAAGGTTAAGAAACAGGTTGGAAAAATGAGCAAACAGCAGAAAAAGATCCTGGCTATAAAAGGTTACTATGGTGACAGGGAAGATCAAATTGCAAACTCAGAAGAAGACAAGTCAAAACTGCTACATCAGAAGCCTCAAAGAAAAATATGATTTGGTCTCAGGCCATGGAAGAGCTCAAAAAGGATTTTAAAAACCAAATAACAGAGGTAGAGGAAAAATTAGGAAGAGAAATGAGAGTGATGCAAGAAAATCATGAAAAAAGTCAACAATTTGGTAAAGGAGGCACAAAAAATACTGAAGAAAATAATAACTTAGAAAGCATAATAGTCCAAATAGTAAAAGAAGCACAAGAATCCGATGAAAAGAAGAATGCTGTAGCAGCAAGCACCCTAACCTACTCAGGATGGCTGCTAGCACAGGTTCTTAGATCTGCTTTTCTAAAGGAAAGCAACTCAAAATGGGTTAACAATCTTACTTTAATCAATCAAACTTATATCATTTACCTAGTTCAGGGGGAAAAGTCAGCACCCTGAACTTCAGAGAATACAAACAGAAGTTACAACAGAAAATAACACAATTCAGCAGACAGGGCTTCCAGCTGTCTGACCATTACATCCATACCTAGTTAGTTACCAGAGAGGGAAGCACCAACATCTAGGTTTTCAAAGCTGGGGGGTTCAAAACTGTCCAGAGTCTCATCTGGCCAAATCACATAACTCTTCCCAAAGTGAGCCCCAAAGCAAAACCTCACATCAGGATACATATAGCCTTCTCCTGGCTCAGAGAATGTAACAACCCTCTTGACACACTGCCCAATCACAAAGTAACAAGATGTGGGCATTGCTGAAAAAACAAGCCTCCCACCACAGGCTCCATGTGACCACATTCAGCCTATTAGGGGGCAGAGTATATTTTCAAATCAAGGAAGCTTCTCAGAGTCACTTAAGCCTATCAAGGGGCCAAGGGGCAGGGAAGGTCTTCAGATTCCCATTACATTCTTGAAAAGCAAAATTGGCCAAATAGAAGAAGATGTACAATAGTTCAATAAAGAGAATGACTTAAAGAGCAGAACTGGCCAAATGGAAAAGAAGTTCCCTAAGTTCATTGAAGAAAATAATTCCTTAAAAATTAGAATTGAGCAAATGGAAGCTAATGACTTTATGAGACATCAAGAAACAATAAAACAAAATCAAAAGAATGAAAAAATGAGAAAATGTGAAATATCTCATTGGAAAAACAACTGACCTGGAAAATAGATCCAGGAGAAATAATTTAAGAATTATTGGACTACCTGAAAGTCCTGATAGAAAAAAAAGAGCCTAGACATCATCTTTCAAGAAATTTGCAAGGAAAAATTCTCTGATATTCTTGAACCAGAAGGTAGAATAGAAATTGAAAAAATCCACTGATCATCTCTTGAAAGAGATCCCAAAATGAAAACTCCCAAGGATATTATAGTCAAATTCCAGAACTTCCAGGTCAAAAAGAAAATATTGCAAGCAGCCAAAATGAAATTATGTTAGAGCCACAGTCAGAATATCACAAGATTTAGCAATTTCTACCTAAAAGGATCAGAAAGCTTGAAATATGATATTCCAGAGGGCAAAGGAACTAAGGATTTAAAGCAAGAATCATTTACCCAGCAAAACTGAATATAATCCTTTAGAGGAAAAGTAGATATTCAATGAAATGGGGGACTTTCAAGCACTCCTGATGAAAAGACCAGAGCTGAATAGAATATTCAATAAGGCTAAATTATTTACATTCCTACATGGGAAAATGATAACTTGTGACTCCTAAAAACTTTCTCATTATTAGAGCAGTTAGAAGTAGTATACATAGACAGAGGATATGGTTATGAGTTGAATGATGGGACAATTATCTAAAAAAATTAAATTAAAGGGTAAGAAAGAGGGATGTACTGGGAGAACAGGAAAGGTAGAGATAGAATGGGATAAATTATCTTACATAAAAGAGGTGCAAAAGAGTTTTTAGGGGCATATGGGGGAGGTAGGGAAGGGAAGCACAAGAACCTTACTCTCATCAGAATTGGCTCAAAGAGGGAATGACATATACATTCAGTTGGGTATAGATCTGTCTTAAAATAGAGCAGTAGATCTCAACCTTCCTAATGCCATGACCCTTTAATACTTGTATGTGGGCATATCTGCATGTGGGCAGACCTGCCTGGAGACGGACAGAGGAGCAGTGTCTGTATTTCCGATGGAAATCAGGAATATGTGTTTTCCGATGGTCTTAGGTGACCCCTGTGAAAGGGTCATTTGACCTCCAAAGGGGTTGCGACCCACAGGTTGAGAACCACTGTCATAGAGAAAGTAGGAGAGTAAGGAGAATAGAAGGGGGGAGGGCCTGATAGAAGTGAGGGCAGATTTGGGGAATGGGTAAAAGTCAGAAGCAAAGCACCTTTGAGAATGGGCAGAGTGAAAGGAGAGAGAAAGAGTAGGATAAACAGGGGGAAAATATGATGGAGGGAAATAAATAGTAATCATTACTGTGAAAAAAATTTTACAGTGTTTTCTGATAACGATATAATTTCTCAAATATATAGAGAACTGAGTCAAATTTATAGAAATAAGACCCATTCCTCAATTGATAAATAGTCAAAGAATATGAATAGGCAATATTCAGATGAAGTAATCAAAACTGTCTATAGCCATATGAAAAAATGATCTAAATCACTATTGATTAGAGAAATGCAAATTAAACAATGCTGAGCTAACACCTCACAGCTATCAGAATGGCTAATATGACAAATGTTGAAGGGGATGTGAGAAAATTGAGACACTAATGCACTATTGTTGGAGTGGTATACTGATTCTGCAGAGCAATTTCAAACTATGCCCAAAGGGCTTAAAACAAACAGACAAACAAACATATATACCCTTTGACCAAGCAATACCACTACTAAATCTATATCCCAAAGACATAAAAAACAAAAAAGAAAAGGACCTATGTGTACAAAAATATTTATAGCAGCTCTTTTAGTGGTGGCAAAGAATTGGAAATTGAGGGAATGCCCCATCAATTGGGGAATGGCTGAACAAATTATATGAATGTAATGGAATGCTATTGTGCTATAAGAAATGGCAAGCAGGATGCTCTCAGAAAAACCTAGAAAGACTTACATGAACCAATGCAAAGTGAAATGAGCTGAACCAGGAGAACATTGTATACAGTAACAGCAATATTGTATAATGGTCAGCTGTGAATGACTTAGCTATTCTCAGCAATACAATGATCCAAGACAATTCTGAAAGACTAATGACAAAAAATGCTGTCCTTCTCTATAGAAAGAACCAATGGAATCTCCATGCACATTGAAGCATAGCTTTTCATTACTTTCTTTATTTTTAGGGGTTTTTTTTTGGTCTGTGTTTTCTTTAACAACAAACATTGAAATATGTTTTGCATGACTGTACATATATATCCTCTATTAAATTGCTTCCCTTTTCAATGGAAGGAAGGAGAGGAAAGAAGGGAGAAAATTTGGAACTCATCATTTAAAAAATTGTTAAAATAAATGTTAAAATTGTTTTTACATGTAATTGGGGAGAAATAAAGTAATCAATTAAAAAAAAAAGAAATCTTGTCTTATTTCAAAGCACAGTTCAGGTTCCATCTCCTCCATTAAGCTTTCCCTTCCTATTTATCATTCTTTTGCCTCATTTGTCCCCTATTAGATAATAAGCTCCTTAAGAAGAGAGTTGGTTTTTCTTTTTCATATTTGCATCCCAGCACATAACTCATCTTCCTTTTTTGAAAAATACCAGTGACATCATGATTGAGGAATGTCTTGTCTTGTTTGTGAATTGGATTTAAGTGAGGAGGGTCCCACAAAGTCATCAGCCTCACTCTCAATTCCAGAGTCATTGGAGTCCAGTGGCAAGACAAAAGTCAAGATGACTGATGATAGCCCAGAATGCAGTGGAAGACCTTGGGAACTTTGATGTCTGACCAAGCTCTGAGCACTTCACAGCACCTGCTTCAGCTACCTTTATGGTGGTTGGAACAAATTGTTCTCAACTGCCCATTCCGCCAGAGAAGTCGTCACATTCTTGGGGTAGATGTTCCCTTGACTCACTGACAGATTTGAGGCCTGTCTGTTACCCTCAGCCTAGTTTAGCCTGTCTGCTGGATGGTTTTACTGGGATGTGGCCACTGCACATGCTATAGTTTCTTGGAGCCACAAGTGAGAGTTAGGTAACAGGTGGACACCAAAGGTGGGTGAGCAGCCCTGAAAAGAGCTTAGCGAGTCCTCGTCTCAAAGGTGCTCATGCTTTCTGAGTATCCCATGCACCCCACCTGACACATAGTAGGTGCTTAGTAAATATTAACTAACTGACAAAATGGCCTTTTCCCTATTGCCGTTTATTGAATTCCCACCCATCTCTCAAGTTTCACCTCAAATGCTGCTTCTTTCATGAAGGCTTCCTTCCTTGATTCCCTCCCCGACCCACTCTGATACTGTGTCTCTCATAATAACCTCTTCTAACACCTGCTTTGTGCCTTTCTTTCATTCTATTTTTATTCTACCTTATAACTATTCTTCCTTATTTGGTTGTAAACCACCTGAAGGCAGGGACTAGGAACCTAGTATAGGCTTTGCATGTAGATGAGGTTAAAAGAATAGCTTGTTGAATAAAGGAAAGACCAGGTCCTGATCACAAATGAACATCACAAATAAGCTGTAGTATACACAGGGAGAAGATCAAGAGGAAGAGGCTAGGGGAGACAGCAGTAAGACAGCAGCAACTTGAGAGTTTTCTTACTTAGCAATGCTGATCTATTTATTTAATAAAATGACCTATTTTGAAAATACCCGAGTTTGCATTTCCTATCACTGTGGTATCTCTGAGTGTTCAGAAGAGCCTGCATGATATCTCACCATCAGGAACCTTATTTAGCTTACATCTTTATGACCTATCTATTGGGTTTCCTGTCTCTTTCTCACTGTGTGGAAACTGGATGGGAGACCCAAGCCAGGGAGCTTAGAAACTGAGGATGCTCTTATGGTTTGGAATTATGAGTTAGCCTCGATAAACAAGGCAGGTCCCTGGGGGTAAGTATTCTCAGTTCTCTTCTTTAAAAGATAGCTGCTTAGGCTTCTGCTCCTGATAAACAGGAAATACCATTATATATGACTGGATTTGTAGAAAGTGATAAGATACACTATCAAGTTCATTTTAATTGTGACATAAGAATAACTGTTCTTTGCTGCCTTTTGAGGGTCTTTCCTTGAACTAGACCCTGTTTCAATGGGAGGAAAACAGAAAAAAATTTGTCTTTAAAAATGGTGAAAAAACCAACATTTTTTAGAGGGCTATTATTAAGTAAGAGAGATTGAACAATGACATTTCTTTCCTTTAGTTTTCATAATCCTTAAGTAGATCTTGAGTTTGCATTTGTCTTCTTGGAAGTAAATAGTCAGTAACTCAGAAACTGTTGTCTTCTTTTGCCCTCAGCCTTGACTGGAAATTCAACTGCTATTATGTCAGCCACCCCAGTTCTAGCCCCTGTCTAACCTTTGGCCACTATTCCCTCTCCTCTTCTTTCTATCTGCTTCTGCAATAAGGCTCTGCTCACCCCCTTCCATATTGAGTCAACAAGAAATCATCTTTTCCTCCATGCTATGGAGTTTGCAAGAGAAGGAGAAGCCACAGCTTCTGCTCTGAAGGACCTCACACAGTGGTTGAGAAGACACCTTAATATACAGAAAAGAAGAACTAAAGGACAAGCAAACACTACCTTGAAGTTTAAAACGTGAGCCCTACAAGACAGTGTAAGGTCAATGAAACCTGGAGGAGGCCTTCAAGGAGAAGGAGAATTCTGAAGAGCAGATAGAGAGTTAATAGGTAGGAAGCGCGTGAAAGTTTTCTCAGGTAGAAGAGAGCGTTGGGAGCAAAGATGTAGGGATGGAATGGGATTAGAGGATGGGAGGCCTGGAGGCTCTCTACACTATAGCAAGACGACTTGTAGGGATGGACTAGGGGACCAGGTTTGAAAGCAAGAATGTAGGCAGACTGTGGAGATCCTTGAAACCCAAGCTAAAATAATTGGACTTTATTCTGTGGACACTGGGGAGTCATTAGATATTTTGATAGGAAATTATATAATTGAAGCAACCTGTGTGAAGCTCTGATTAGAAATCATATAATGTCTCTCCCCTGGACTATTGTCCCTTGTCTCCATGTGCCTGAATCTAGGTATTTAATCAGTTTCAGATTCTATTATCAAACAAAATGAGTTTGAACCCATCTCATCCCCCCCCACAAAAAAACCAATTGGGGAAAGGGGAGACAATTGGAGTTGAGGGACTTGCTCAGGGTCACACACTTAGTAAGTGTCTGAGGCTACATTTGAACTCAGGTCCTCCCAACTACAAGGCTAGTGCTCTATTCACTGTACCATTTAGCTGCCATACCTTATAGAAATCAGTAAGAGACCTGAGTCCTCTATTCCTTAATGGTACCACTACACCCATGGGTACTTGGGCTCAACACCTTGAAGATATCTTCCTACTAACCCCTTCTTTCCACTCACACAATCTTATCACTTCTCTCCTAGAGCATTACAACAACCTCCTGGTTGGATTCCTTGTCTCAAGCCTCTCCCCACTGCAGTCCATTCTACCCACTGCTGTCAAAGCAATTTCTCTTCAGTGCAGGTCTAACCATGCTACTCCCCTTTTCAATAAAATCCAATGGCTATTTCCTCTAGGATAAAATATAAATTCTGTTTAGCTTTTAAAGCCCTTCACAACATAACCCCATTCTGTATTTCCAGATCATTGTACATTACTTCCCATCCTGTGTTTTATATACACACACACACACACACACACACACACACACACACACACACACACACACACACAGTAGCTAAATAGAGCACTGGGCTTGGAATCAGAAAGACTTATCTTCCTGTGTTCAAATCCAG
Source organism: Pseudochirops cupreus (assembly GCA_028627135.1). Taxonomy (NCBI): domain Eukaryota; kingdom Metazoa; phylum Chordata; class Mammalia; order Diprotodontia; family Pseudocheiridae; genus Pseudochirops; species Pseudochirops cupreus. The sequence continues at coordinate 331,173,806 of CM053581.1, forward strand.
ATACTTTAGTAGCTGTGTGACCCTGGGCAAGTCACTTAACCCTGTTTGTCTCAGTCCCTCATCTATAAAATGGGTTGGAGAAGGAAATGGCAAATTACTCCAATATCTTTCCCAAGAAAACTCCAAATGGGGTCACAGAGAGTCAGGCATGACTGAAATGACTGAATAAAATTTTAAAAAGATAGTTTAGGAGGGAGGGCACCAGCAGTAATTGCTATATATGTATTGCCTATGCTCTGGGTCATTATCTCAGAGCCAGGATGCTACATCTGCCCTTCAGAATTCTAGGTGACTACTTTGTCCACCAGTGACTAGAAGAGTCCTAGTTCCATTTAATATCAATTAACTTTTACAAAGGGAGATCTATTTCAAAGATATAGTATCAAAAGCAGAAACATTTCCCCCCAACACTCCAGGTACATCCTTGCTCTCTGGGGAGAGTGCCTTGAAATTTGACACAATTTCTCCATAGTATTAGTTTTACCAAATTCATGTCCAAATGTGATATCATTTCCAGCTGAATCCTTGACTCAGCTCCCACTGAGATAGATTCCAAAGGCTGTTCCACGGTGCATTGAGAGTGGGCTGGCTGTAAAACCCAGCATGGGTTTGACTCCCAGAGTTCCAAAACTTTCAGACACCTTGACTCCCAGATGTCTGGACAGCTAAATCTTCTGACTATTTACAACTCAACTTCACCTAAAACAAATGAATAAACACTGATGTAAGCAAAAAAAAAAAATCAAGGCCCATATTCACAGGGTCACATATTGGCCTCATAGAAGAGAGGGTTGAAGGTCTCTCCCCTTACACTATCACTTACCAGGTACCATCGATAAAGGAGTGAAACCAGGGGGTAGGGATCTAAGTAAAAGAGAGGGCTGAGACTGAATAAGGCCTTTGGAAGGCACCTCTAGTTCTAATTGGGTAATTGCAACCAATGTCCACTCATATGAAATAAATTCCTTGAGAGCAGTACCTATGTCTTTTTTTTTTAGGTACATGCCTTTTTGAGCACAGGTATTTTAACATAGATGTTACCATAATCTTAAAGTGTTCCACATTATTACATCAATAATTAACTTCTGACAGTGGCAAAACTGAGCGCCATGTAGTCAACAAGTAGAAAGACCATAAGTAAGAGCAGTAGTATATTGTCCATTTAAGATGCATGATATATTCAGATATCCCTAAGCCTCATCCTCCCCTTCTTCCTCCTCAAATTCCGCTGTTCACCAGCAGTGACATCTTGGCACTGCTGACATTCACACACCAAGTACTTATGTCTTTTTAAAAAACAATTTTATCCCCAGTGCCTAACACTGGTCCTCACACATTTGTCGTTGTTTTGGTTGTTTTCAGTCCTGTCCAAACTCTTCATGACTCCATTTGGGGTTTTCTTGGCAAAGATACTGGAGTGTTTTGTCATTTTCTTCTCTGGCTCATTTTTATAGATGAGGAAACTAAGGTAAGCAGGGTTAAGTGATTTGCTGAGAGTCACATAAGTATCTGTAGTGTTTCCAGGATTGTGATCTCAGGTGTTGACTTGCTATGTTTTACCTGTCGGTTTTTGCAGGTTAACCATAAACAGGGGCCAAAGGGGCTGATAAAATGCTCTCTGGGGCAGCAGAAACTCTAGAACAGAGATTCTCAAGCAGTTTGGTCTCAGGACTCTTTGGTACTCTTAAAAATTATTAAGGACTCCCCAAAGAGCTTTTGTTTGTGTGGATTAGGTCTATGGATATTTACTGTATTAGAGATTGAAACATATTATTATGATGAAAATAGTTTTGACCTGATGGACCCCCTGAAAAGGTCTGGGGACCACACATTGAGAACCACTGCTCTGGGATAAGAGTTCCTGAACTTTTACCACTGAACTCAGGCTATCCTGGGTGGTTGCTTCTGTGGGTGGTTTGTTTGGCCCACCTGGAAGAAGCTAAGCTGATTGCTGGAATTCCTGGAATCTTCACGGAGGGAATCATGAAACCGACCTCAGATGTTCAACCTAGAAGTCAGATCTAGACTGACTCCCTCATTTCACAGATAAAGAAACTTAGATCCAGAAAGGTGAAGTACCCAGCCCAAAGTTACACAGATAGCAAGTGATAAAGCTGGGATTATGAACTCAGTTGCTCCAACATAAATATCATCTTTTTTTTCCCCTTTGCAAACCTTGCCAGATTCAGGAAAAAGGAGAGAAACATTGGGACTTTTCATGTAGAAAATGTGAAATCACATAGACTGAGCACAATCCCCAGGCCCGGGCCTTGTTCTTCCCTTGGCTCTCAGACTAAGTTTAGGATGGGGGTGGGGTATACCGCGCCCACTTCCTCTCAAGCCTCACTAAGTCTGTGGTAATTATCCTAACCTGCTTGGGTGAGCTGGACGGGAACAACTGACTCTAGCTTTTATTCATTCAGTCGATAAACAGGTATTCATTGCCTCCTACATGCCAGACACCCCTGCTAAGCGCTAGAAGGGATGCGGGAGCTGTACCTCCTCCAGGAGTATCAGATGCTTGGATCAGAAGTCAGAAGCAGTTCAGAGGCTATTGTCTCCAAGGGATGGTGACATAAAAGGTGTGGGGCAGAGGAGGAAGGAGGTGGGTGGGAGGTGGAGGGGTGGGGGAAGAGGAAAAAATAAATTTCTCTCTCTCCCTCTGATGGGGATTCCCAGGGTGAAACTGAGGGCAAAGTAAACTTCTTAGAAGGGAAAAAAAATCGAAAATAATTGTTTCCTGTGAATCAAGGCAGAATTAACTTCTTTCTCCATCTAGGTTACTTTTCCAGAGGGTTCAGGAAATCAAGGGGCAGAACCAAGTCAGGGGTGAAGAGTAGAGGAGTCACCTTGGGTGTGAGCTAGAGTGGGTCCTTGGGACTTTCCCCTCAAATTCGCCCCAGGGTGGGGAACATAAAGGGTCACAGACACTCAATTATAGTAAAAAGGCTGGAGTCTGGTTTGGTTACAGGGCAGGGCAGCATGGGAGTGGAGATGAGGAACCTCCTTGAAACCAGAGGAAGCCAGCCATGGGGTCTCAGGAGCAGAGGCTGGAAGAGCATCTTGATAGGGAAGCAGATTGAATGATTGTCTAGAAGCGCTCTGTAGGCAAAGGCAGAGCCTGGGGGGACATAAGCTCTGGCGCCATCTAGAGGTTGAGAGAAAGGCCCATCCATGGCCCAACACTCTGGTCCCCTCAGTGCAGACAGTGGGTAGCCTTCTAGGGACCACCTCACATACCACCTCCAGTCACCAGGGGAGAGAGAAAAGACTGGAAACCAGAGGCATCACGTCAGGGTGCAGAGAGAAAGAAAAGAGAAGAAATGGATGAATTTCAGCCCTCAATTAGCTTGTTATTTTGTGAGGAAGACGTGTCTACATATATCTATAATATGTATGTATGCATATGTGTATATATATAGATAGATAGATATAGATATAAAATATATATACATATAAAATACAAAATAATTTTTGTTGGGGGAGAAGGCACTAGCTTCAGGGAAAATTAGGAGAAGCTTCATGTAGAAGGTGATTTGAACTGAGCTTTTAAGAAAATGAAGGATTCTAGGAGGCAGAGGTAAGGAGGGAATATATTCTAGGTAAGTGGCAGAGCCTGTGCAAAAGCAAGGAGAGGAGAGATGGAATGTTAGGTATGATGAACAGCAAGCAAACCAGTTTGATGGGGCTGTAGGATAGATGAAAGAAAGTAATGTATAATAATTTTGAAAAGGTAGTTGGAGCCAAATTATGAAAAGCTTTAAATGCCAAACAGAGGAGTTTGTGCTTAAAATCAGCTAGGGCTTATAATGGAGCACTGGGCCTGGAGTCAGAAAGACCTGAGTTCAAATTTGGCCTCAGACTCTCACTAACTGTGTGACCCTGATAAAGTCATTTAGCTCTGTTTACCTCATTTTTCTCAACTTTACAGTTGAGGATAATAATAGCACCCACCTTCCAGGGCTGTTGTAGGACTACATGAAACTTTTGTAAGCTGCTTAGCGCAATGGCCAACTCGTAGTAGGCTCTATCTGGATGCTTATTCCCTTCTCCTCACTCCCTGACCTTAGAGGTAATACAGAATTACTGTAGTTTATTGAGTTGGGCAGTGACATAGTCAGATTTGTGCTTTGGGAAAATCACTTTGGCCATGATGTGGAGGAAGAGATCTTGGTAACCAGGTATATATACCTTTACCTGTAGTTATGAATGATTCTCTGTGCAAGGTGAATTGGAAATGTGTTTTTGTAGAACTCTTATTGAGCAAATTAAAAATATACATAGATATATAGATATATAGAGAGAGAGAGGGGATGTGGCTCAATTTGAAAAATACATCCAGCTGAATTAAGGTCACTGGATTGGTAATTAAATGGCTTTGAATTCAAAAGTTTAAATGTAAGAACATAATAATTGTGTTACTGGTAAACAGTTGTGTTATGATATTTTGAAGTATTATAATTTAAGAAATCATAAACTTTCAAGTTTTTCTATATTTAAAAGGAAGTTTCAGTTAAGAAATATATTTGTGAGAACTAATTATTGGTAATTATGTGAAGAAAAGACCAGTGAAACCTTCTAAGTTTTGTCAATTATGTGGGAAAGATTTTTATGACCAGAGAATTTAGAAATTGTGTGTTAGTTAGTAATATTAGGATAAATTGTTTTTGAAAAAGGGAAATATTCTTATTAAGAAATGTTTTACAAGATCTTTTGTTATAAGATGATGGAGAACAGATTAGTAGACAGGAAGTCTAGGAGAGACAGTCCGCAATACTTGGAGAGTATTGTTCATGGGTTTAACAAGATGAGGGACACAAGATAAGAAAGCGCAGGTAGAGAAGCCTGCCCCATAGTGCAGTAGATATTATCTGTAATTAATTGTTTACCTTTAAAGACTAAAATTGTTAACTGTTAATGTGTATGGAAAGAAGGAGGGGTTAGGTGGCCCCTAGAAATCTCAACCATCCCAGGAAAGGGGCAATGAGAAATTTAAAATTTATAAAGGGAAAGTTAGTAATTATACAAAGACTTTGTAAGATTTCTAGTCATTTTATTAATTATCTATAGATTTTGTAATATTCAAACTTAATGTGAATTTTAATTTCAGGCAGATTGCCTAAAGAGTCCTTATCAGATTAAGTAAGGGAATTTCAGCACTCACCACCAGCTGAAGAAGCCTCAATGAGTTAGTCTCGAAACTGGCCCTTTAAAGTTGGTATAATTGATTTCTAGTAATTGGTTTTTGGTACCGATTTGAAATATAGAACAGGAATTAATTATGTATATGAGTCCTGGTAAACCTTTGTGGTATATTGTATATTGCTTTCATAAAGGTTCAGTGACACCAGGATAAATTCAAACTATTTTTTTTTAGAAAAAAGAAATACTTATAGAAAGGATGTTTTGCAGAAGACACTTTGCTGTTTTAATCTGAATTTGTGGTTATTGCATGGTATAAGCAAAAGTTAACATTTGTAATTGAATGTATAAGTAAAAGGTTTAGATTCCTGAAGTATTTTGCTCTTCCAGACTGAGTATAATTAAGGAAGAATAAACAAACTTGGGAGAACATTCTTTCTGAATAATATGGGAATAATTAGACCAAGGGAAAAGAAGTTTGTGAAGCAAAGGTGCAAACACAATGTTGAATCATTACCCCATAAACTATGAGCTACTATAATGAAGAGTGTGTTTAGGATTTGGGCTATTCAGCCTCAGATTATATTCTCTTTTTTTATATATATTAAAGAACCTGGTAAATGGTATTTGGAACCATTATGGAAATAATACCCGTTTATACTATCTGTTTGGTGGTGTAAACATGTTTTACTATAAGCACCTTACTGATATGTACTGTTTTGGAATTAATTAGTTATGGATCCTCCCAAGTCTTTTATGATAACTGGAGTAGAAGTCAGTCTCTCCTACAAGTAAATTCATTTGTATAACTACTGAACTCAAGGATAGAAAACTTCTACCTGCAAAGTGTTGTTACTTACATTTACACGTACAGAGTTGGATCCTCAATGGCATCTGATCCTCCTAAAGAACTAGATTCAGAGTGGAAACTTCTGAGAGAATAACAAGATCAGATAATTGTGTATGTCAAATCTATCAGTTTGTGAGGTTTAGCCATTAACCTCTTTGCTTTGTCTAAGCAGAACAGTTATGTTAGTAAAAGGAGCTACCTTGTTTTATGGTTAAAATGTAAAGGGATCCTGAATAATTTGAATAATGGGTTTGAGAGATTTGGAAGGATAAATAAAGGTTTGATTGGGAATATGGAAGGCAGATAAGGTTTGGGGACAAATGTGGGTTTATCTAAGCCCTCCTGTCTCTGGATGGTCGTACCGGTTTTAAAGGGTTTTAAGTAAGTTGAGAAAGAGTTTGAGAAAGTATCTAGGGAGACAGAAAGATTTGTAACTTGATTTTATAATTAATAGGTCAATTGAATTTGAGAAGGAAAGGAAATATGGATATAAATGCAACTTTGAATCATTATCCCATGGACTGAGGTTGGGATTATAAAGTTGCTGTAGAGAAGGTATATCTGTGTATATGAGTGAAATGGGGTCCCAGTGTATTTCAAAGTGATGAAAAAGCAATTGGGTATTAATACAATTAGTTGTTGAGATTAAACTAGAGACATTTTTAGTTGAGAGAAGAGAAATTTTGGTATGAGCTCAGATTAAGCTTAATTATAAGAAGGTAGAGAAGTTTGGAAGTAGATGCATATCTATTAGAGCAAAAATTTATAATCCCAATGGGAGATTTGATTTTTTTTATGAACAAGAATAAATACAGGAATGAATGTAGGTTATTTGAGGCTAATTTCAAAGATGTTCCTTAACCAATGTGAGATTATAATCATATTTTAAGCTGATTGTTGGCACTTGTTATTTAAGATTTGATGGGACTGTTAACTGACTGTTTCTTTGAGTTCAGCTCCAGATAGGACTGTTAAAAGAGGCTGCCCAAGCTACCCAAGCCACTAACTGATGGTGCCAGATCCTTTAAGATGCAGGTATGAAGGTCGGAGGAACGACTGTTCAGCATGAGCTGAGGTAGGATTCTTCTGACTGGGGTTTACCTGCAAGCACCTGGCAGACTTTAAGCTTGGCTCAGTGGAGATTGCAGCATGGTATACATTGTGCCTGGAATTGGCATTCTAAAGTTTGGGAAATATGGTTCCCTCATTATAATTCTGTCCCTATTCTTGGTGGCAAGTTTCAATAATCAAAAGTTTTGAAATAAAATAACAACAAATCTACTTGATTCTGGAACATCTTAAGTTAGTATCAGATAAAGCTACTAGGTTTAGGGTTTAGTATAGTTATTCCTGTATATGTCAGGGTCCTTTAGTTCTTTGTAATAATATGAAGACAAGTAGGTCAAGGTTTGTGGGAATATTACTCCATTATTTAGTTAGTATCACATTTGTCTCAATTTTGTTATAATTAGTCAATGTTGAAAAGAGAATAATTTTTGGACTACATGGAAACATTTTTAATTGTTTTAATTGTGAGCTTAATGTAAATTCCTTAGTGAAATCCCATCCTCCTGGTGGAGGACTTAATAATGGATTAATGCAAAATATAAGGAACTGGTTCTAATGTGTGATCATGACAATTGACTAAGACTCCAATTTTAATTTTGTAAGAATGATAAGGGTTCTGGAGTTGTAATTTACATGGGTGTCCAGGTTCCTTTTGTAGGTAAGTGAATGAAAGAAGGCAGAAGGAAGAGAAGCTGGGATGCAGGGCTGAAGATGGATGACCTTGTGTGACCAGAGGACTTCCTCACATCTGGATAGCAGCGTGTAAAGAGACTTTTGGACTTTGAAAAGACAATTGTTAATGTTTTCTTTTGAATCTCTGTATCTGTACTCTGTATGTGGTCAGTGTGATGAGGGCTGCAAGGGTAATTAGAATTAAGAAAAGTGGGTAAACTTCAAAAGGCATAAAAAGCAAAGGGGGGATTTGTGAGGGATAATGTATAGTGAAGTTTTCCCATTCTGAAAAATCAAATCTAGATGGCTTCAGTATTCACTAGGCCTAGGTTTAGGTCACCTGACCTTCCAGCAATCTGGGACTTACAGCAATGGAGACCCTCCCCCAGTCCCACCTCAGCAGAAGATATGCCAAATAAGGTTAAGACCGCTTTCATTGGACACCCACATGTTTCCGGGTCCTTTGTCTCAGAGAGATTCCTGTGCTTAGGTTGCCCCTCTACCAACAAGAGTGAAGGCCAGTTGAGGGGGCTGGGTTTCTGCATTAGAAGATTATATAACCATGGGCTGGCTTCTACCTGTTGCTCTCTCCCTGCCACCATGTGGGTGACAGGGGCAGAGTCCTTTCTCATGAGAAAGAATAAAGACATTTTCTAACCTTAGATTCAGACTCTGAATTCTTTCATCTACACACACACACACACACACACACACACACACACACACACACACACACACACACATACACACATGCTCCTCCAGTACCCTCAATTCTCTGGCTTAGTTTTGGTGTAGCATAGTCCCTACTATAGTGACTGTACCAGCCAGGACAAGCTACTACCAGAATGTGTCAAGTTCGTAGGGAGGGGGTGCTGACTGAGTATGTTAGGGGCTAGTGAGTATCCTTCTCTGCCCTTAGTTCATTGACTTGTTTCTTCATTTGGATTCTTGGTGTCTTAGAACGTGTAAAGCTAAAATTGCTTTATCTCTTCTCCATAATTCCTATTTTATAGAGCTTTGAGAGGTTTTTGAGGCTCAGAGGAAATGTCTAGTCCTCCATTTTCTTCATCTCATTCCTAATCTCTTTCCAAATGTGTGGGACAAAAAACCCCATTCAAAATTTAATCAAGAACACGGAGATTTCTTAGGATAAGAACAGGAAATTTAATTCTCTTCCCCTGGGAGAAGAGGGCGGTCTTCCCCATGACTGGTCATGAGAAAGAGATGAGCAACGTGTGGTAAACATAGTTTTTAAACCCTAATACAGCAGGATTATATTTCCCCCATTGTCCCTCATTCCCATTGGTTGGGGGGCAGGGTTGAGCTCCGGCTGTCCCTGACTCCCACTGGCTGGTAGGAGGGGCCCTCAGAGGTAGGAAAGTAGACAAAGGACTGAAGCTAGGTGGGGGTTGAAAGACTCCTATAAGGGCTTGCTGCTGATTGACAGCAGCACTGAAGGGGGGGAGGGAAGTCAACCATCCTGAGAAGTTTCCACTCCCCACACACAAGTAATTATTCTTTTTCAGTTTGTAGGAACATTGACTTACATAGGACCTGACTTAGTGGCTTTCTTTTCCTCTAGTTGGGAGGAGGATGGACAGCCTTCCATGGAGGATTCTTGAAGTATCCTGGAGTCTCTTCCTCTTCCCACAGCACAGGGTCCAACTCCCAGATGAGAGTGCCTTTAAGATCATGGATTTAGAGCTGGGAGGGACTTCAGACACCATCTAGTCTAATCTCTTCATTTTACAGATGAGGAAACTGAGACACAGGGAAGTTAAGTAGCTTGCCTTAGGTCATACAGTAGTAAGGCTCAAAGTGGTATCTAAACTCAGCTCCTCTGACTCCAAGCCAGTACTCTTTACACTAGATGAAGCTCTTTGGGACTACTTGCCCTGGGCAGAATTTGCCCCAGAAACAATTCTTCCTAGTTTTGGCCCCCACTGCAGTTGCCAGGAGCACAATCCCCCTGGGGAGGACTGTTTGGTTCCCAGTGCTGTGAGCATCCTGTTGGAAGGAGAACAAAGCTTTTGAGGTTTATCATCAGTCAGCTTTGGCTTACTGTAACAAAAGACGAGTATCCTAAATTAACCACGTCCAGGTCAGGGTTCAGTTGTTTCGTACAGTTTATTATGGTCTTGGTCAGAGCTGAGCTGTTCAGAGTAATTTATTCTTAGGGAGAGGGTTTTGTATGGAAGGCAGAGGATGATATCAGGTTAGGACACAGTTGTAGTTCCAGTGGTACTTGTGATTTCTCTGTCTCCTCAATCTCTGAGAAAGGCCATTCATCCTGGGGCTCCCGTTATCCCCATCTCTAGGGGACTACAAAGCAGTAAGTGGCAGTAGATGCTGCATTATGCTATTTAAGGAACATGCAGCAAACACAGTTTTTCAGGATGCCCACTACCATGATATATGCATTCTCCCTTTCACTGTATCTATAATATCCTTAACATTAACCCTGGAACTGATCATTTTGAATCCAGCACCTTCAGAGATGCTTAGTAACAAGAAGCTATGTGTATATGTGACTCTGTGTGTGTGTGTGTGTGTGTGTGTGTGTGTGTGTGTGAAAGAGAGACAGAGAGACAAGAGACAAAGACAGAGTGAAAGACAGAGACAGAGAGAAAGACAGAGACAGAGACAAGGACAGAGATGTATATGCATAGTCAAGGGATTTCCTCCTTCTCAGAAGCCGGGTTTATTATTTGTAACTTACCTGTGAGGGCTTACAGAGAAAGGAAGTGACAAATAATCAATGAACCTTTACTACGCACCAGGCACTGTCCTAAATTCTGGGGCTGCAAAGGTAAAAGTGTCTGCCCTCATGGAGTTCAGAGTCTAATGTGGAAGGTCATATGCAAATACTTCTTTACAAACGAGCTGTATACAGAATAAGGGCCATTCCAGGTTGAGAAGCAGAGATCCTTCTTGGTGACCAAGGACAATTGGGGCTTGGACTATGAAAGAGAACTTGGAAGGGTTCTGGAAGGAACATTTTTGTTTGTTTTTTCCCCTCAGGCCCCAGAGTTCACCAAGTAAAGAATTGGGCAAAATAGTTATACGAAAACAGCTCAAGAAGAGAAATTCATTTGTGTTTGTCAGTAGCTAAGAAGGAAGAATATTTACCAAACACTTATCAAGAATTATCAAGATCCTGTGTGTCAGATACACCAGTATCTGATTAATGAAAGTAGAAAGAAGCCTGCAACGGGAAGCATAGTCTTTGAGGGTTTTGGTTTGGCCTTTCTTTTACACACCCAAATAAATTGTTCAAGTATAAGAGTTTTAATTCTCTCCTTCAGTAGCAGTATTAGTCTAGTAGCAAATAATAGAATCATTCCACATTCTAGGCCTATAACTATATTATTCTAAAATTATATGTAAGGGAAAATCCTTTTTATCAGACTCTTCTTCTCCTTTCTCAGTTTCTCCTGCATTTAAAGTGGCACATTTGTAGATGACTTTGTGTTTATTGCCTCATACGCCAGAGCATTGTGGGACCTACAAAATTAAATCTATGCTAAATCAAAAGAGTTTGACTTAATCATTCACACAACAAAAACCAAGTGGAGCAACTATTAAACACCAATCATGTTCTAGGTATTATAGGAGGCTTTGGTGACACAAATCCAAAAATGATTCAGTCTCCATTTTCAAGGAGGTTACATTCTGTTTTTTAAAAATTGATGTTTTTTTATTTTTATATAACATTCATTTCCATATATATTAATCCTCTTTCTCCTTCCCTGCAGGTCATTTACCGTAACAAATATTAAAATGGAAAGCAAAATTAGTTCATTTAAACCAGTGGTGCTCAACCTTCCTAATGCTGCAACCCTTTAATACAGTTCCTCATGTTGTGGTGACCCCCAACCATAAAATTATTTTTGTTGCTACTTCATAACTGTAATTTTGCTACTGTTATGAATCTATCTGATATGCAGGATGTATTTTCATTGTTACAAATTGAATATAACCCACAGGTTGAGAACCACTGGTTTAAACCAACTCCCATTTCTGGAAATATTTCATACAGAGTCCACCAATTTAGCAACAGTCATTATAATTACACAACATCCAGTTCATTTTATTTTTCTGTCCACTTATATTGTTGGAATCATTGTGTAGATTTTCTTGGTTTTGCTTACTTCACTCTGCATCTGTTCGTATAAATCTTCTCACATTTCTCTGAATTCTTCATATACATTGTTTCTTATAGCACAATAAAATTCCATTATATTTATGTACTGCAATTTGTTTAGCCATTCTCAATCAATGGGTTTCTACTTTGTTTTTAATTCTTTATTACGAATATGCATCCTGGTAAATAAGACAAAAGCTAGCTTATCAGAGTGAGTATAAATAGCAGTTGTTTCTGTTTTGACCAGAAACTCTGAAGGTGAAGACCCTCCCAGATTGATTTTTTTTTCACTAGGTAAAAAAGGTCATTCATTCTTTGTCTCATTTCTTACCTAACCTGAGTGGGCATTGCCTCAGTCAAACTGAGACTTAGGAAAGACTCTTAGTTCAAAAAGGCCAAGGTCTCTCGCAGCATCTGGGGTCAATTCCAGTGATTCTGATCTATATCTTGCCCCTGGAACCAAATGGCTCTGGAGGAGAAAGTGTGATTGGTGACTTTACACAACCCTCTCTCACTTAAATCCAATCCACTTGATGTCATGGCATCACCTTTCTGATGCCATGGTCTTCTTAGAGAACTAAGGATAAATAACAACAACAAACATGTAATGGGAGACTGGTCAATGTGGTTCCAGTCCTGGAAGCATGCACAAGAGACCCATGTGGATGTTTGGTGAGCCTGCTTCTAGGAGTGTTTAATAATGTAGAATGGAGGGGTTAGCCTTTCTACTTCAGAACATGCATAGGTATTTGATGATTGCTTCCTGTGCACTTATTGCTTAGAGAAGAAAAGCCTTTTGATTGGCAATTGAGCTTGAGTTGAGTACAAATACAAAAGACTTTACTTGGTCCAATCAGTCTCTCTTTCCTAGTAGTGATTAAGAGAAAGAGTGCCTCTGGATGGGAAGAAAGAGGTAGCACTACTGGCTGCTTTCTCCATGGGCCTACCAATTCCCATAAGCAAGACACAAATGTTTTTCTATCTCTACTATGTCTATTATTTCCTGCTCTTAGGTGAAGAAGTACTGGAGTCAGGAAGGACCAAGCTGTAAGCTTTCGAGCTTCCAAGAGTAAAAAATATACCAGAAGTCTAGGACTTCTACTGGTCCACCAGTCTAAGTGTTCACTCATGTAAGACATAATAATAGGTTGGCCCATTTTAGTAAAATTTAAAATATATTATTCAAAGTTCATGAAACTATGTCAATTTAAAATTGCTTTTGTTAAGTTAGTAGCATTTATATTTCTGAAGTTATCATGGCATAAAACTACACTGACATTTGTGACACAGGGGCTATTTATGTATTTGTAACACTAAGTGATTAGGGTGGGGCAATTTCAACTGGAAAAGTCAGAAAAGACCTCTTGAAGGAGATGGAACTTGAGCTGAGTATTGAAAAGACTATTCTAGGCATGTGGAACAGCCTGTGCAAAGATATGGAGGCAGGAAATAAAATGAGGACTATGGAGAACAGCACAGGTCATTTGACTGAAGAGTAGAGTAGATGAGGAGTGCTGTATAAACAACCTGGAAAGACAGACTGGAGCCAGAATGTGAAGGTCTTAAAATGCCTGGTAGAGGAGTTGTTATTTTATCCTACAACAGAGGTTCTTTGTGTATGGACATTTTTGGCAGACTGGTGAAGCCTATAGACTCTTCAGAATGTTTTTAAATACATAATGTAAAGTGTATAGATTACAAAGGAAACCAAATCTATTGAAATAGTCATGTATTAGTAATAATTAGAAATTAGTAACGATACAATAGTAATGTCTCTTCCCTGTTCATATTTCATCACCAATTCTTGGCCTAGTGCCTGGCACATAGTAAGGGCTTAATAAATGATTTTTCACTAAAAAAGAAAGAAATAGCATTTTTTTTAAAAGTTCACAAACTCCAAGTTAAGAACTCCTGTCTTGTTACTAATGGGAACCACTGAAGCTTTTCATTCGCGTAAGTATTACACAGTCAAATCTATCTTTTAGGAATGTCAATTTAGCACCCGTATGAGAACAGATTCGGAATGGGAGAGACTAGGTGAGGAAGACCAAGCAGGAGTCTATTTCAGTAGAATAAACAAGAGGAAAAGATGGAATAGACTAGCATGGTTGTGGTGTGAGTGAAGAAAAGGGGACATATGCGAAAAATACCGAGGCAGTGGGATCAACAAAAGCAGAAAACTGGATATAACAGTGAGTTAGGGAGAAGTTAAACATGGTTCTTAAGTTGTAAAACAGAGAGATTGGAGGAATGATTCTTTAGTAGAAAAGGAGGAATTTAAGAGGAATGCTGGATTTATGGGAATAAATACTTTTGTTTTGGACATGTTGAATTTGAGATGCCTGTGGACATTATCCAGATAGAAATATCAAGGAGATTGTTGGAACTATAGGGCTGGAGCTCAGGAGAGAAATGAGTCAAAGCCTGGATATGTAGATTGAGAACTATCTTCATAGAGATGGTAGTTGGATCTAAGAGAGTTGATTATATTAACAAGTCAGAGGGTATATATAGAGAAAAGAAGATTAGGACAGAGCTTTGGGTGACACTTGTGCGTAGTGGGTATGACATGAATCCTACAAAGGAAAATGAGAAGAATCAATCTTACATACAAGAAGAAAAATATTGAATAGAGACAGAGCAATGTAACAAAAGCCCAGAGAGGAGAGTTTCTATTAAGAGGGGGTAGTCAACAGTATCAAATGTTATAGAGAGATCAAGAAGGACAAAATCTAAAAAGGTCATTGACTTTAGCAATAAACAGATAATTGGTGAATTTGCCAAGAGTAGTTTTAACCTGGCAGCTAGGTGGTATACTGGATAGAGTGCCAGGCCTGGATTCAGGAAGACCTGAGTTCAGATATTACCTCAGACACTTACTAGCTGTGTGACCCTGGGGCTAATCACTTAACCCTGTTTGCCTCAGTTTCCTCATCTGTAAAATGAGCTGGAGAAGGAAACGGCGAACTGCTCCAGTATCTTTGCCAAGAAAACTCCAAATAGGGTCATAAAGAGTCAGAAATGACTGAACAACAAAAGTTTTGACCTAGTAATGGGAACAGAATTTATATCACAAGAGGTTGAGAAGTGAGTGGAAGAAGGAAAAAATAGAGTCAAGAGCATAGACAGTTTTTCCTAGGAGTTTGGTTAAGGAAGGGAGGAAAAAGTATAGGATGACAGATTAAGAGAATGGTAAGTTTAGCTGAAGGTTTTTTAATGATAGGGAAGATCTGTGCACATTTAAAAGCTATGATGAAGGAAACAGATAAGGAGAGGTTAAATATTTGGAAGAGAAGAGAGATGATCACAGGAGCAAGCTGCCAGAAGAAGACCAATGACATCACAAAGGTAATGTCTTGACTTACTCATGAATTAGATTTAAATGACACAGTTGCACAAAACTCACTTTCTCCTCCCAAGTCATCAAAGACTAGTGTCAAGAAGACTTGAGAAGAGTTGGCAGTCACAAGGGTAAGGTCCACATATTCCTCTAAGCCTAGAGCAAAGAAAGAGAAGATGGGAGGTGGGGTGGGAGGGGAGAGCTAATAAGATGATTCAAAGTGTAGAATTAGTGAGGAAAGGGAGCTCTTGAAGGATGACCTCAACTTTTCAATGAACTATAAGATCCTCTGATAAGAGGGGGACATTATGGTATAGGAGGCTTGAAAGAAGAGAAAAAAGTTTGGCATAGTCAGTATTTTATAAACTATGATAGAGAATGAATCAGAAAAGAATAAAAGGGAGGATATGCATCAGCGAGGGCTAAAGTGGATGAAGAATGTCCATTGCTCATGCAAATATAGAGTTGGATCATCAGCACCTTAGACAGACACTGCAAATAAAGAATAAGCTGGGCTCAGAATTCAACAGTTGGAAGAGTGTGACCTAGATTGCCCTTGGAAAATTGTTTTGTTTTTTAAGACTCCAAGGCTCTGCATGAAACAATAACCTATCTTTAAAAAGAAAAAAATTTTTGACTGATATATTTTGTTTTTCCATCACCTATATTTTCCAGTATCCCTCCAAAAATACCATTTACTTAAAACAAGGAAGAAAAAGATAGGAAAAATCCACCTGTAAAACCAATTAACATATCAAAGAAATATGACATATGTGGTATTCCATACCCATTTTCTCTTACCTCTGCAAAAAAAAAAGTAGAAGAAGGTGCCTTTTCATATCTCTTCTACGGGACTTAGCTTGATCATTATAATCTCAAAGCATTCAGGTTTTATTATTTTGCTCTTGCTGTCCTTATTTAAGTTGTAATTATGTACATTGTTTTCCTGGTTTTGCTTGTTTCACTTTGCATCAGTTCATGAATCTTCCCATGCTCCTCTGTATTAATCATAGTTTTCACTTCTTATAACACATTAACAACTTATTATGGACTCATCTTTTTAACAGCAATGAACTTCCAGTGATATCATATGATTTTGAGTCATGTACTTCTATCTCAGAGTTGAAATGGAGGAGTTCCCAAAAGACAATAGAGAAGCACATGACAGGTGTGAACATCACAAATGAAGAATTACCCAGAATTGGTGCAGAGAATATCACTGAAGAAATGTAGAGACAGAAAAAAAAAGAGATGGAGTGATCGTGTAGAAGGAGCTGGGAATAACAACAGTTACCTAAAGGATATTTTCTTAACCATAGCAGGAGATGGATATTCAATAAAGATATGAATTGAGGACATCCTGAATTTATTCAGTGGAGCAAAACTTCCCTCCAACCATGGTTTGAACTTCCTGAGCCTAGAAATGGAAAGGACAAACAACAAAAATGCTAAGCCTGATTTTTGGGGTCACAGAGCCTAAAAGGGAGATGGGGAAGATCATTCTTCTCCCACGCCCAGCACAATACGTGTTGCCTAAGCTTCAGGTGAATAGGACCTTTACCCTCTGGAAACTGCAGAAAAGAGAGGATACCATCCCAGTCTGGTAGTTTCAAAGACCTTCTTCCAGCTATGCAGTCAATGCAAATAGACTGCTTCCACCTATGTGGTCGGGGTATGGCATAGTATGTCTCTCCCAGAAGCAAGACCCCACCTCTTTCCACATGGATACCTCGTCTTAGGTGATCTAGGTATGCACAAAGCCCAGTTACATGTATAATATAGAGGAGTGGTCAGACAGTTAGAAGGAGACCCAGGAAAAGGTAGCATCAACAAAACTTAGAGAAGAGATGATGGTCAAGAAAGACAAGGACTGGGAAAAGACCATCATATTTGGTCATTAAGAAATCTTTATTAACTTTGGAGAGAGTAATTTTGATTTGAGTGATGAGGAACAGATTGCAAAGGACTAAGAAGGGAATGAAGAGACAGAAAGTGGAGGCAAAGAATGCAGACAGATTCTTTAGAAGTCTGGCTGAGAAAGAAAGAAGAAATACAGGATGACAGCTAGAGTGGATGACAGGGTCTAATGAAGGGCAGTTTTTTGTTTTGTTTTTGTTTTGAAGCTAGAGGGACTTGGACAGGTTTTGTGGGTAAACAGGGAAGGAACCAGAAACTAGGGACAGAATGAAAATTAGAGAGGATAGGATCCAGAGAGTTGGGACAGGAGATTAAGCCTTCTCTAAGACAAGTGATCTTTCCACTACACCAGGTGGCCTCTCAATTAGAGCAGAGCAGGGAGGGAGGGAAGACAAAAAGGAAATAAAAAAGAAATTTACATGACGACTTTATTATATATTTAAAAGGAATAGCAAATTGTACATAATAGTTTTTCACTTTCATGTGCAATCATCTTTTAAAAATTATACTGCATCATAGAAATGCTTGTTTTAGTCCATAAATTAAAAATAAAATAAATTAAAAAAAGAATTACTAGTAAGTGCTTCTTAATAATCCTAAAACCAAGAAGGGAGAAGAAAAATACAGAAGATGCTCAGAGTACTTAACTCTAGACAGTGAGCAAAAGGGATGGCCTTGGTGAGGAATAGGTTCAATTCTCCATCAGAGAGTGGAGAATAGAAGGAGAAAATGGGGGATGATATCAAGGGATTCAGATATGCAGAACAGGGCAGAAGAGGGAGACTCCAAGACAAGTCATCTTCCCACTACCTAGTGGTTTCTATACTTAATCTAAACCTCTCATTTTAAAAAAGTTTTATTGATGCTTTTTTCCCCATCACATTTATTTTTGGGCATATTTATACACATAGGTCCCCTCACACTTGGCCAGTAAATCTTCTCTTGTAATAAAGGGAAGCAAAAAACAGCTTCTGACAGTGTATTCAAAATACCACACCTACGATCCCTTATCTCTCTAAAGAAAGAGAAGAGTTTTCTTCTTTTCTTATCTGGAAGATTAGTCACTGTGACTACGTACATTACATAGCATTGTACATAGCATTACATACAGTACATACTACATACAGTACATAGCATTCCTTTTCACTGTTATGTTAGTTTACATTACAAACTCATTCTTTTACACGTAAAAGACACTGAAACAGAAGTAACAAGTCCACAAGCAAACAGGAAGAGTCCAAGTGGCCCTACATTTAAATATATCAAAGCAAATAAATAAAGTATGACCATGTAATTTCTTGAGGTCACAAATGGCACAAAATCTGTAGCCAAGATGGCTGTCATTGCAAATACAAGCAATGAGCAAAGCACTGAACAGAAACAGACATCATAGCTTCATTTAGAAGCAGAAAAGAGGCAGATAAAATTGCCAGTCAGTAAGTCATACTGGTCAGAAGGTATCATTTGGGTACCACTTGCCTTGGCATTTTTTAGAGGAATCAATTCATTTCTGGAATTTTCTAAAAATTTAGTTGGACAAAATTAACATTTGAACATATGGAGAAGAAATCAGAAAGAATATCACAAAAATAAAAGTAAAGATATTCTGTTTCACATAAAATGTTTGTAATAACCAAAAGATTTCATTTGTTTTGGAAGAACTATGGAAGTACCCTCCATCCTGGCCAGGCAGGGCGCATTTATGTCCCCCAAATCAGTCCATCACAGACTCCCTTCCTACTGTCTACGCAGTGTTTACTGTCCGAAGAAAATCTTCCAGGTAGTCCAAGAACTGCTCTACTCTTCTTTTTTCTCCCCCGCACTGTTTCTGAAAACAGAACAAACAGTATTGGTGTAGGCTATCCCCTATCGGACCACAATCATATAAAATATCATTGATCCTTACAACTCACTTCTTTGGCAGTAATGTATTCTTTTAGAGAAGACAAGTTCTGAAAAATTTTTTCCACCACGTTCTCTTCAGCAGTCTGGTTCTTCAGTATTTCTATTCCCTGGAAGATTTCTTCAATACACAGTGGATGCTGGAAAGAAGCACAGCAAAAAAACAAAGGGTAAATGCTTAATTTAAAATATATCTTTGTCTGGCACTGACCACATGCTTGTAGTTCCCCAAAGTTTTGCTAGATCCACTTCTCATATTATAACTAATGAAAATGTACATTTTACAATTTTAATATAATTATATAATGACAGACTTAAACATGCCTAACCCAATTAGGTTGTTATCATTTACATTAAGATGCATATATGTGTGTAATACATGTAGTTTTAAATCACCAAGACTGTCAGAAATCAAGACATGGGTAAGTTTAGACAGACATCAGTCAATTGGTCAGCAAGCATTTATAAGTTGTGACTAAACAATAGTAAGTTACCATTGGTAGTGGGCTAAGCACTAGGGATACAAAAAAAGGTACATGTAACATTCTCTCTGTCTCTGTCACACACACACACGCACACACACACACACACACACACACACACACACACCCCTCATGGCAGACAAAACGAATATTTTCTCTATTTATAAATGAGAAAACTGAGGCTCAGAGGTTAAGTCATTTGCCCATGGTCACACAGCTAGTGAGTATCACAGTTGTGACCATAACTGGGACCTTCTGACTCCAAGAGAAGCCATCTTTTCCACTATCTAGGCTGCCTCTCAATTACAAAGAATTATCAGAAAGTTCTTCTTCAAGATCCTAAAACCATACAGGAGAACCAACATACAGAAGATGCCCAGAGTACTTAGCTCCAGACAGTAATTGCTGTTTTTCACATTATATAAATATGACATTTGTTTACAGATGATTATTCTACAACCATAATTTCACTTACATTTTGTGGGTCAGGTATTGAAATCCTCAGGGTCTAAAAATAAAAGCAAATACAAGGGTTACTTTTTGAGTTATATGGCACTTGTGACTGACAATAATAGAATGACTCTAATTATTAGTTGTTAGATGTAATTGTCAAAACTTTTCCTTAAAATATTCTATTACTTCAGTATTAATATCAACAATAAGTGGTAAGCAAAATACCAAAATTATGACACCATTTTAAAAAGAATCTGTTAAATAAATTGAAAATTACCCCATTGCCTATCAGTAAGGTTCGGTGAGCTGTGATTAGCGATAGCGTTTCTGTGACCAGGCTGCTCACTGGATTTCCTGTTGCCATCCCATAAGCACAGCCTGCACAAAGAGCCAGCAGTGGAAGGCACACAAGCATTTTCGTCATGCTGAACTGCTCAAGGTTAATCTCCAGCAAAGAAAGTATGTACTACTGGGCTATACCCCCAACCAATTTATTCTCTCTCTTTGAGGAAATGAATAATTTCTAGTGATCTTTGCTACTGATAGGGAATTCTGAATAGGTTCACATCATGGAACTTAGTATTTCCATTTCTCCTCTATTTTGTTTTTATCTCCTCATAAAATGATATAACTCTTTCTTAACTTTACTAAAATGATTCATAGGGATAAGGACTAGACCTGTGATTTCCATACTATCTAGGAAACTCCCTCTACCAATACAGGCTGGTACCTTCTCTGTATCTCAGTCTTGGAGCATTGCCTAGAACACTGAGAAGTTAAGTGACTTGTCCAGGACTTCATAGTCTGCATGTATCACTGGGGGGGGGGGGGGGGGAGAGAGAAGAGGGAGAACTTGAATCTAGGTCTTCTTCATGAACAGCTCTCTGTCCATTATTCCATGCCACCTCTTTCATATCACCTAGTCCCCTTCCTAAAACAAGAAGCTTGTCTCCTTCAGATCAGAATGACTTGAAATAACACAACCACCTAATTAATCAATAAGCCTTTATGGACTGGGTATTGTGCTCTTAGGATACTATAGTGAGATAATCCCTTTAAGAAACTTATAGTCTACTAGAGACAAACATGTTTAGAGATTAAACACAGCCCTAGATCAAACAAACAAAGTGGTGGGAGTCTGACACTAATAAGTAAGGGAATTAGGAAAGGCCTCTGGAAAGACGTGGTATTTGAGCTGAATTTTGAAGGCAGCTTGGATTTCTCAAGGGCAGAAGGTAGGAGAGAGCATTCCAGGCATGAGGTGGAGCCTGGGCAGAGGTAAAGACTCAAGAGATGGAACGTGGGGGAATAGCAGGCAAATAAGGTTTGCTATGGCTGTGCACATAAGAAGGAGAAACGTGTAACCAACCTGGCAAAGTAGGCTGCAGCTAGATTAGGAAGCGCTTTGTATGCCAACAGAGGAGACTATGTTTTTAGTCTAAGGCAATGGTGACCTCTTAGGAATGTAGCATCCTGAGTACTTTTTTTTTTTGAGGGTGTCGGGCCATTAAGGGAGTTCTGCTGGAGCTCCTCACAGTCTCCCCTCAGTATGCTTTGCTGGCTTCTTGCTTCTTCTGCTCTTCCCTCTCCTTTAGGATGAAGGTTGAGTAGACTGTTCCTTTTAGACAACCACTGTCTCTGCAGTCCTCAGTCACCCTTAAAGTGATGCTACAGTCAAAAAGCGACATCAGCCAATGTAGGAAATCAAATAGATTCCAAAAGAGAGATGAGGACAACCAAGACAGTAAAGGACAAGACTTGAGAAAGCTGGTTAGAAGGCAATTTTATTCAACTTGAAATTATTAATAATAATAATAGCCAGCACTTCTAAAATGCTTAAGGTTTCTAAAGTGCTTTACAAATATTATCTCACTTTACTCTCACAACAAATCTGTAAGGTAGATTTTATAGATGAGGAAACTGAGGTGAAACCACTTGCCCTGGGCCATTTAGCCAGTAAATGTCTGAAACAGGATTTGAATTTAATTTTCCAAATCCACCATTCTATCCACTACTTTACCTAGTTTCAGTTGTTCTATATTTAAGAAATGACATTAGAAATAATACTAGCACTGACTGGCATTGATGTTATCTAAGATGCCAGTAATATCTTGAACCAAAATTTTTTATCACTGAACTTTTCACCTACAAGTTTTAGTTTTGCCTGGTTTTATATGCATTTTAAAAAATTAGTTTGGAAGGAATATGGAAGCTTGGGGATGGTGTTAAACCACAAAGATGGGAGGCTCTACAGATGTCAACTAGTCTAAATCATATTCAAACCATGAATCCTGTCTATACCATTCCTGGAAAATACTTATACCACCTCTGCTTGAAAGGCCTCTGGTGACAACGGGACTCACTATCTACCCCAAGCAATGCAATCAGATATTCCAAATGTTAGAAAATTCTTCTTCATTTTGAGCTGGTCTGTTTCATCCTCTACCTCTTGGACCAAGTTCTTCCATTTGAAGTCCAACAGAATAGTCACAGATGACATTAATATAGCATCTTTAGAATGTAATCATCATTTGGTTCTCACAACAACCCTATAAGGAAGAAAGGTCCTATTGAACTCCAGGATATTACAAAATTATAGAAGCTCTGAGTTGGAAGAGATTCCAGAAGCCATCTACTATAGCTTGTAATAGGTACATTTATTTTTTGGCTTTTTGGAGGCGGGAAGGCAAGGCAATTGGGGTTAAGTGACTTGCCTAAAGTCACATGGCTAGTAAGTGTTAAGTGTCTGATACCAGATTTGAACTCAGATCCTCCCGACTCCAGGGATGATACTCTATTCACTGTGCCACCTAGCCACCCCTATAGCTTGTGTAAGAATTTCCTCTATAGTATTCCCAAGTGGTCACCCAGATTCCCTTTGAAAATTTTCATGGAACCCATTATCCCCCAAGATGGCCTATTCTGCTTTTGGATAGTTCTTACTGTCAGAAAATTTTTCCTTACAATGAAGCTGAATCTGACTGTCTGCAATTTCCACCTGTTGGGACCCAGCACAAAAAGTCTAATTCTTTTTTCATTTGATAGTCCTTCAAACATTTGAAGATTGCTATCAAGCCTCCCCTATTTCTTTTCTGCCCCAGGTCAAATATCTACAATTCTTTTATGGATCCTTTTATGAGTCTCAAGACCTCTCAATAATATGGTTGTTTTCTTGTCGACACTTCCCAATTTATCAATGCCCTCCCTAAAATATTACAGTATTCTAGTGGTCTACTCTTGGCAGAGTACAGTGGGTCTATCACCTCCCTTATTCTGGAAACTGGGCCTCTCAATGTGGCCTAGCATACATGGCATTAACTTTTTTTGTGGTGGGAAGGGAATTATATTGTCCTGTTGACATGTTGAGTTTGCAGCCCATTAAAACCCTCAGATCTTTCTCACACAAATTTTTTTTTTCTGGATACACCTTCCCCATTAGTTAGATAGATAACTGCTCTTATTCTCCACGTAGAGTCTGTCGATGACCACTTGGTCAGACCAGCTCCAGTTAGTATTTGCCAGTGACAGCAATCATTGATAATTTCTCTTCCAGCTAGGAAAGGAAGTGAACTCATTTCAGATTCCTCTCTTCTCCTTGGGGAGGTTTCTATTTCAGGTTTTCGTATTTCTTGCCTAGGAAAATTTTCTGGAACAAATTGAATATTGCACTTGTCATTATTTTGAGGCTTCAAGGACTGAGTGGCCTAGTCTGGAGCTGGGCAGTTGAGGAAGAAGCTGATGATTCCTGTGGGCTCAGAAATTCAATATTCTCACACCTTAACCAGATGCATAGGCTGCCACAAATATCTGAGTCCTAGGCACCTGGAGTTTTAAGGAGTTACCCCAAGGAGAAAGCATCATTTAACTTTCAGTAATTTGTGTCCCATCGGCTTAGGCGACCTGGGCTTTCCTTTCCCACTTTGGGAACTTGATGGAAGATCCTTCTCTCCCCAGTGCTTCCCCAGGGCCACATAGTTAAGTCAAACTTGGAAATCCAACCAAGGTATTTTCTGACTACAAGTTCAGTATGCTTTCCATTATACAATGGCCAATCTTTCTTCTATATGACAGCCCTTCAAATATATGAAATCCCCTCAAAGTTTTCTCCAGATTTATTACACCTCCTCTTCCTCTCCTAATCCTTTAGACTACCTTCAATTAATTTTAGCATGGGATGGTTTCTGAGTCCCCTCATAATCCTGATTGCCCTCCTCTGGTTTCCTTCCAGTTTGTCATTGTCTCTTCTAAAATAGACCATTTTGAACTAGATATTAATATTCCAGATGTGGTCTCATCCTGGCAAAATATGGAGGATCTGTACTTCATATGACTCCTCCCCTAGCTTTAGACAGTATATATCTATGGGAATGATTATGAGAGGTTGGTTAAATTGAAATCACAGGATTCGGCCTTTGTTTTATCTTTAAAGGTGTTTCCCATGGAAGGTACAGACACACCCATTAACATCACACTGAGAGATCTGATGACATGTAGGGATTTGACTCTTTAGCAATCCCAAGTACATTTACTGTCTGGTGGTGTCTCAATTACAAAGTGAAACTGTAAGTCTAGAGAATTGTTCATGTCCCTGGGAGAGAGATAGGGTTCATATTCTAAAGTTTGTCAACCACTTTTGGCATTTCTCTTTTAGAAGAATCAATTATAGGGTGGCACCCTTAGTCTGGAGGAGTGTATTCATCCCTGAAAGGGAGAGAATTTGGAATTGAAAATTTAAAAAAAATGTTAAAAAACTGTTTTTCACATATAATTAGAAAAAAATTGTCTATTAAACAAAGTTATTACTTTTTTTGGCTGCCATATCATATTGCTCAATCATATTAAGCATGCAATTCACTAAAAACCTCTAAGCATTTTACACATGAAACATGCCTCTCCTATCCTGTACTTTTGTAACTGATTTTTAAAAATCAATGTGCAGAACTTTATTCTTTTAAATTCACAGTATAAATTTCAGACTACCATTCCATCTTATAAAGATTTTTCTGGATTCTGATTTTGTCACTCAGAATATTAATTATCCTTCAAATATATGTTTAGTTTGGGCTCTCTGAATATATGTATCACAGCCACAGAGATGAAATAAAGGGAAAGGGAGCTTAGAAAATGCTACTCATTGAGAACCAAATGATAACCTATTAGAGAGAGAGACCTTTAATGTAGAGTCTGATCCTTTTCCTCTCCCTTCCATTTTTATTTACAGGCAAACTTCCATTGTTTGGGTGACAAAATTTAAAAGGCAGTTTACTAAGGATTGTTACCAGAAATGACTCTTGGTGATAAAGGACTGAAGGTGCTGTGGTGGCTTAGCGGAAAGGGAAAGGGAAGAGAGAAGATGAAGTACCTGGAAATCATGTCTATTTTGACTGTATGTTTTTCAAATTAAGTTTGTAATGAGTAAATTCCTTTCTGTGGCCTTTTAACACAGTCCTTAAAGTACTGGAGGAAAAAAGTCCTGTGACTAAACTTTCACAATGAAAGTGACAAAATCATGAATAATACTAATGAAGTAAATGTAGTGGCCTCTCTGATCTACTTCCCAACTTTCACTCATAGATTGGGTCGCTGGAAGGATGACTACTCCAGGTTCAAGATACCAAAGGAAGCAAAGATGGTGCTACACTTCTAAAACTATAACTAAAAAAGTCCCTGCGTATCAATTGCCATACAGTTAGTTATCCATAATTAGCTCAAAGCAAAAGCATCTGATGAATTGGCATAGCTGTAGTTCCTAACAGTTGTTACCATATGCTCCCCATAAACAAGGGGTGCAGTGCCCCACAAACACACAGAGTAGGGAAAATGGGCACCCCAAGTACACTAGTAGAAAGGCAAACATGTACAGAATACAATGTAATCAAGACAACACATCAATACTATAAAGGTTTTTTTCTTTTCTAATGGATGTCCTTATAGTGCTATTCCTGGACACAGTATAATGGCTGCATGGGTCACTACACTGTGTTCTCTGAGTCTTGCTCTTTTCCCCTGCTCTCTGCTGGACGCAACATCTCCTACTGGAAGAATCTTTCTACCACAAGATGAAATGTCAGTTCAAGAGGAGGGAAGACAGGAGAGAAATCTCTTCCTCCTGCTGGTCTCCAGATGAAGTGCAAGGAAAAATGTGAAGGATTGAGCTCTTCTCAAGAGCTGGGTTCTTTCTTTATAACTGGCCTCCTTGACAGCCAGAGATGGTTCTTTTCCATCCTTAAACTTGTTTTTCAAAGGTCACCGGAGAAGTAAATGATTCTTCAACCAGCCAATGGCTAGTCATGCATTCTATCACATTGATTTATGAATTTCTTTCACACCTTCTAAAGGAGAGTAAGGAAGTTATAAATTCTCCTTTACATTTCCTGTGTTGTTATTGTTGTTCAGTCATGTCTGACTCTTCAGGACCCTATTTGGGGTTTTCTTGGCAAAAATTCTCGAGTGGTTTGCCATTTCCATCTCCAGCTCGTTTTACAGATGAGAAAACTGGGGCAAACAGGTTTAAGTGACCTGCCCAGGGTCACAAAGTCAGTATCTGAGGTCACATTTGAACTCACAAAGACGAGTCTTTTGTTGTTTTTTTTTTAACAGTTTTGCAAAGTCAGTATCTGAGATCAGATTTGAACTCACAAAGATGAGTCTTTTTTTTAATAGGTTTTTTTTTTTGGAGGGGGAAGGCAGGGCAATTGTGGTTAAGTAACCTGCCCAAGGTCACACCGCTAATAAGTGTGTCAAGTGTCTGAGGCTGCATTTGAACTCAGGTCCTCCTGACTTGAGGGCCAGTGCTCTATTCACTGTGCCACCTAGCTGCTTCTAATGGTCAATTAAAGTCTGAAAGGGGAAAACCCTTTACAAGGAGCAAATTCAAAGACAGAGTCAAACTTGAAAAGTAAATCCTTACATTTTACAACTGCCTGTACCTTTCATCCTGTAATTTCACTGACTGAGTTGAGGGAACTCAACTGATCAGGGGTTGCCTGAAGGAGCCTTCGTTATACAGACATTAAAGCTTAGACTGATGCTTTGAGAGATTGGTCCTAATCAATCAATAAATCAACAAGTATTTTTTAAAGATTTTATACATTCCAGGTACTCTAAGAACTAGAGACACAAATAAAACAAACGAAACAATCCCTTACTCAAAAGGAGCTGACATTCTAACATGGGCACGGGGAGGCAGAGGAGGAACGAAACAACAAGGACATGTGTTAGACAGAAATAAGCACATACAAAATAAATATAAAGGCATTTTTTTAATTGATTAGTCCTGTCCGACCCTTTGTGATGCCATTAGTGGGTTTGGTTTTTTTAGCAAAGATACCAGAGTGGCTTGCCATTTCTTTCTCTAGCTCATTTTACAGAAGAGGAAACTGAGGCAGAGTAAAGTGACTCATCCAGAGTCACACAGCTAGTATCTGAGGCCACATTTGAACTCAGGCCCTCCTGACTCCAGGGCTTGCACTCTATCCACTGTGCCACCTAGCTGCCTTTGTAAAGGCAAGATACACAAATAAAAACAAACTAGCTAAAATCCAAGGCCATTTGAAAGGGAGGGTACCATGACTTTAAGGAAAAAGATTCCGATGCAAGACAAAGGAGGGAACAAGAGATGGCCGCACAAAGGCCAGGGGCAGGTAGTAAGGAACAGAATGAGCAGTTTGGCTGGATCACAAGAGTCTGAGAGGGACAGGAATGTCCAGTGATGTGAGAAAGATAGGCCATGCCATGGATGTGAAGGGCCTTAGAGGTTTAACAGAGGAGTTTCGTTTGGTCCTGGACACAACAGGAAACTTAGGCTGTATGTGTGTGAAGAGGACAGATGTGAGAGTGAGAAACAAAGACACAGCAAGATTTGGCCACTGATTGGATATTTGAGGTAAGGGAGAGTGAGGAGTTGAGGAAAATGGCAGTCATGAACCTAGGAGACTCAAAAG
Organism: Pseudochirops cupreus; assembly: GCA_028627135.1. Lineage (NCBI taxonomy): Eukaryota > Metazoa > Chordata > Mammalia > Diprotodontia > Pseudocheiridae > Pseudochirops > Pseudochirops cupreus. The sequence goes on from CM053581.1 coordinate 331,201,719, forward strand.
AATGGTGGTACCTTCAAAAGAAATAGGGAAGTTTGGAAGAGGGAAGGAAGCATTTAAGGAGAAATATAATTCTGTTTTTGGCATCTCTAGGAGATCCAGTCTGAAAAGTACATTAGGCAATTGGTGCTGTGGGGCTGACAAAAGAAAGTGAAAAAATCCCTTAGTAGATAGAGCCCAGCAGAAAAGCTGCACCATACTTAAAGGTAACATTATGAGGACTCCAGTAAAAGAATTTCCATTAGCTCTGCCCTTTGCCCACTTCCCCTGGACTCCTTTTTATATACTGGTGGGAGAGTAGTGTGTAACAGACATTTGGGGCATGTTTTTTACCAACTGTTCCTAATATACCTTCACAGCAAATACTTATTTCTAAAAGCTAATGGAGTCTGGCTTTTTAAATTTACTTGATTAGATTCTGCCATGTTTTTCTAAACCTTCCCCCCCCTCCCCCCCATCATTTCTTTCGGTAAAATTCTTAAACAATAATGGGTTATATTTATGCAATCCACAGATCCAGGGGATAGGGACTGGGGGTTTTAGTGAAATCCTGAGCAGGGAGCCACAGAAGTCCCAAAATTACTTTTAGTATTCAAATCAAGGTGTACAGTCCAGGGAACATGAAGAAAAGAGCGATTCGGAAAGCAATTATATAATCCTGCTGGTTAAGTAAAATAAGGGTATGATGTTTGACTGTCCACACTAAAAGCTGGCAGTAAGACAGTTATCTACACGTGAATGAGAGAGTCCCATTGCTTTGACAAGAAGCATCTCACCTTAGGAGCCCACGGAAGAACAAATCAGTAGCCTCGGTGTCTCAGAAAACAAGTTCTGCTAGTTTTATTAACTTTGCACCTGACAATACATTTATTTTTCTTAATCATAAGAGGTCAAAAAGACTTTTCTTGTTTCTAAGACAAAAGGCATCTTAGTGCATGGAGTGAGAACATAGATAAGCTTAAGGACTGTGATTTCACTGATATACAGAATTGTGGATAAGAAAACTCCCCCTGCTAATGTAAGTTGGTACCTTCTCAGCAACTTAAAGTCTTAGTGAGGTGCCTAGAGCACTGAGACGCCAGTATCTGTCAGAGGCAGGACCTGAACCCAAGTTTTCCTGGTTCTGAGGATGGCTCTATCCACTATGCATGGTGCTTCCTTCATATACAGAACATAAAAGCAGAAAGTAAAATGGGTACATAAGCAAAGCAGATTTTAAGTATACATAAAGAATTATTTTTCAATTACATTACTAATATTATTACTAATGCCTATTAAACTAGGCCAAATGTTCTTTCCATTAGCCTTTGGGTACAGGCACCAAAGCAGGAAAAAAAAAAATTCAACTGATATCTTTTTCGGCACAGGTAGGAAAGCTCATATTATTGTAATCTCATCAGGTGTCCAGTCTTTCAGGGAATCTTGGATCATACCTTTAAAATGAGAAAAGGCATCTAAGGCCTTATTTTACAGATGAAGAAACTGAGGCTGTATGGTTAAGGCAGACTTAGGAATTTCCTGGGGAAGTTGAAAAATATCTGCCATTCTATTCATTCACTAGATATTTATGAAACACCTAAGCCCTGATGCAAAGTCCTGCGAGAAGATGAGAGACAAAGTTTAGACAGAGCAGTCTCTGGCTTCAGAGTCGCAAAGAAGGTGCCAAAATGCAGTTCTCCCAAGCTGTAGTTCCCCATGCCAGTAAAATCAAAGTCCCTGTCCTTATGTTCTGTATGATGACCACAGCCTCACTCAATGCACAAGGACGTTTCCTGTGTCAGAAACAGTAAAGGCCTATTTGACCTGTTTTATGCTACAGAAATAGGAACTCATCATTTACAATGATACTGGAAGATAACTGACAAACGGCGATTATTATAATGCCTAATATCACATGGGGGATGCATTTAGAGGTAGAAAACAAAACGATATATTAAGTCCCATCTATTTTGAGCAAGAAAAGAATAATCGACGACTTGCTCCTCACTTTTTGAGGGTTTAATTTTGCAGCTTTCCCGTGGCTACTCAAAATGTCAAGAAATCGATCTCTAGTATGGGTATTTAACTGGAGGCTGCACTCACTGCATAGAGAAAAGAGGGCTGGACTCGGGCGCTTTTAACAGCTGCGTATGCGTGACTCTGGGAAAGCCACCTCAATGCCGTCTGCCTCAGTTTCCTCGTCTGTAAGAAGGGGGGGTTGGTCACCGGGCCCTATCAGCTCTGAACCTGGCTCGAGGTATATTGACCCCGGTCTCGTTCACTTCTCTAAGCTCGGAGCCTGGAGAGGGAAGGCGTCCTCCCTGGCTCGGTCACAGCCCCCTCCACAGGAGGCCGGGCCCCAAACTACGATCTGGCTTCAGCTGAGCATCTCCCACAACTTCGCTTCCCACTCCGGGGCAAACCAGGGTGCTTTAAGTCCCTCCCGGATCCCTTTATCCCACCCAAAGCGAGTAAAGCCACGCTGGGAGACGCTGCCACACAAACCACCCGCCCAAACGGTTCCAGTTCCGGCCCAGGCGGCACCGGTGACAGCTTAGTAGATTCGGACTGCTTCCGCCTCCGGCGTCCTGGGGGCGGGGAAAACCTTAAACTTCCGGTCTGCGACTCCGGTCCCGAAGAGGCGGGGGAAGAAGCGCGCGAGCCCGGAAGGGGCGGGGCTGCACCAGAAAGGGGTGGGGCAGAGGCGAGCGGGAAGCGTAGGTGTCTCGTTGGAAGTATCGGAGTTAGCTTGGTGGAGGGGGCGCCCACTCCGACCCCGACCCCGCCTCAGGCGCTAAGAAGGTAGTCGGTAGGAGATGGGGGTCCCAGGCTGGGCCTCAGTTGTGGGGGCTGCGCTCTCGCCTGCAGTTGTTTCGTGGCCCCGAGCTCCCTCACGGCCTCTTCTCACCTCTCATTCCCTGCGGGCTCCTACGTCCTCCTTCCCGCCTCTCTCCATCCTCTTCCCCTGCCCACATCTTCTCCCCACAATGTCGTCGCCATCCCGGCTCCACTACCTAACCCTTCCTTCCTTACCCTTCAGGGCCTACAACCCTCAACTCCAGCCTGAAAGACCCCAGCCTGTACTATTTCGCCCTTTCTCCATCCCCTCCCGCCTGGTTCCCTTTCAGTTATCCCCAGCGTGAGCTCTGCCTGAGCTCCGGGTTCAGGTGTAAGCTTGTTGGGTCTGAGGGGTAAAACGTAGCAGTGTCCACCCCCAAGGCTTCTGGTCTAAGGCCAGACGGAGCCTCTACCATTGGTTTGACCTTAAATCACAGGTGCCGGAGCTGAGCAGAACTTAGTGCAGTGCAGAGCAATTCACTCTATTGGACAGTAAAAATTATTCTTAGACGCTGCAGTTTGCTCCTAAAATAAAATAAAATACCTTTCTGCCTTAGGTCATCAAAATTCTTGATATTGAAAAAAGAAAAAAATTGAAAACATGTCTAAGATTGAAAAGATGAGCATTATGGGTGTGAGGAGTTTTGGAATAGAGGACAAGGATAAACAAGTTATCACTTTCTTCAGTCCTTTAACAATTTTGGTTGGACCCAATGGTGCAGGCAAGACGGTAAGTCTTATTGGGCTACAAGACAAAACTGGCAAGTTTTCACTTAAGTTCCTAACAATTTTGGTTCTGTGCTATGCTGTAGACAAGATTGGTTGATAAATCAGCAAACATTTATTTTTGGAGGGGGGAAGGCAGGGCAGTTGGGGTTAAGTGACTTGCCCAAGGTCACACAGCTAGTGTGTCAGGTTTCTGACTTGGGTCCTCCTGACCACCTAGCTACCCCCATTTATTTATTTAGTTACTTATTTTAAAAACATTTACTAACCACCTACTGTGTGCCAGACAGTGTTAAGTACTGGGGATAAAAAAGAGGCAAAAGATAATCCCTGCTGTCAAGAAACTTGCTATCTAATGAGGGCAACAACATGCAAACATATATACAAAGCAAGTTGTATAAAGGATAAATGGAAATAATTAACTGAGGAAAGGCACTAGAATTAAGAGGGATTGGGAAAAGCTTCTTGAATTGGGTGGGATTTGGGGGGGGGGACTTAAAGGAAGCCAGGGAGGTGAGTATTGAAGGGGGGAGAAGGGGGAGGAAGAGTGTTCCAGGCATGGGGGAACAGCCAGAGAGGATTCCTGGGAGCAGACTGATATAGCACCAGCAGGCCAGTGTCACTTAATTGGAGAGTACTTGTCTGGGAGTAAGGTCTTTGTAAGACTGGAAAGGTAGGAGGGGGCTGGATTATGAAGGGCTTTGAAGGCGGAACATCATTTTGTATTCCTGGAGGCAATAAGAAACCACTGGAGTTTATTGAATGGGGGGAGGGGGGCGGAGGGAAGGAGGACTTGAGAAGTCACCAAAGGTACTTTCAATCCAAGCTAAAGGTTTAGATTATGAAAAAAGCATCTCAAAATGAAAATGAATTATGCAATATTAATCTTTTAAAGTGTTGCACTATTTTAAAACATAAAATTCATCCAAGATCTATTTTCTTGGCCCTTGATAAGAATATCTACTCATTTAAGAAACCAGAAAGATTTTCTTGTAGATTAGATTCTTAGGTACTTAGTATCTCAGTATTAGATACTTAGTAGATTCTAAGTACTTTGGTACAGGGAAAGAGTACTGACTCCAGTCAGAGTACTTCAATTAAGATCCCACCTCTAAAACTAATTCTATGACCTGTCCCTCATTTAACTTCCTTGGGCCTCAGTTTCCTCTTGTGTAAAAAGAAGGATTGGATTTAGATAGCTTCTGAGGATATTTTCATCTCTAGCTATGATGTTATCCCACCTGAGTCACAAGGTTTTATGAAGAAAAGTCATTATATATGAATGAAAAATACTTATTAAGATAACCAATCTCTCCTTTGGTCTGAGGAGCCTCTTGCTCCTTGCTTATTTAATATTAAGTCATTGTACTATTTCTTTACCTCATTCACACTCCTGGTGTTGTTGGTGCATGTAATTTATGGTTTAAAAAAAATAAAGTAGAAATATATATATATATATATATATATATGGAAAACATACAATAAAATAAAATATAGGCAAATTGAACATGAAATGTCAGTTAAGCAACTTTTAAATTTGTGTGGCATTGAATAGAGTTCATTTAAATGAAATCTCTTGGCGTGATTATGAAAAGTCTTATTCCATCAAAAAATTCAGTTCAGCAAATTAAGTACCTACCATTTGCAAAGACTACTAATTCCTGAGGATGCAGAGATGAATAAGAAATAGTCCCAGAATTCAAGTAGCTGATAATCTAATAGGTAGATAAGAGTGTGTATGAAAGGAAATATTATAAAGTAAAGCTGGGAATACTGTTCAGATGTCGATTATAGAGGGCTTTGAATGCTAGAGTAAGGAATTCGGACTTAATCTAGTAAGTAGGCAGTGGGGAACCAAATCTTTGATCAGGAAAGTGATATGATGACAGGGACCATATGTTGTATTCTTTGTATTCCTTATAGCCCCATGTACAAAGTTATGCTTGCAGTAGACATTTGTGATGTAGGTATTTGTTAGGTGACTTTGCAGAATATGGAATAAACAAATTGAGTAATGTTTTGTCACAGGACTATAAGGGAGAGGAGGTCAAGCATTTTTACAGGTGCCTACTATGTTGCAGGCATTGTGCTAAGTGCCTGCAAATGTTGTCTCTTGATTATGGAATTAGCTTTAGAGCTAGAATGAATCTTAGAAGTCATTTATTTCAGCATGCTCATTTTACAGATGAGAACACTGAAGTCCATTTTGAATAGCTTATCTTATGTAATATGTCATGTTTCATGTATTTAGACCATTATTGAATGTCTGAAGTATATTTCTACTGGGGATTTCCCTCCTGGTACCAAAGGAAATACATTTGTCTATGATCCAAAGGTAAGAGTGTATATACAAAGGTAATTTTTATTTTTTTGTTAAAAAATGCTAACAGAAATAGTAATAAAGCTTACAATACAGGTTGTAGTATAACAGAAAATTGAGAAGCTTTTAAACATAACATTCTGAAGAAAATAGTAAGACTGTATCTCTTTTATGTCATAATCACCCACTTGTGCCAATCTTTCGTATGTTTCTAGGGTATACCATTACAAAAATCTTCACGTTGAGAGGGATCCTAAAACCATTTAGTTCAACCTGTACCTGTGTATGAATCCTCCCCCTCCCCTCCATAATTTTTTTGACAAATGATTATCCTACATTTGCTTTAAGACTAATGGCAAGGGAGTTCTTTAAGGCAACCTGAAATATCTCATTCCACTTTTGGACAGATGGTACATTAAGAAATTGTTCTTATATCAAGCCTAAATCTGCTTCTTTGCAAATTCTCCCCGTCATTCCTAATTCTGTTTTCTGGGACCAAGCAAGATGAATCTATTCTCTTTTCCACATGGCAGCCCTTCATAAACAGGGTTTCCCCAAAGTCTTAAAATTGCACTAAGACTTTTGGAAGACCTTGTTCTTAAAAGGGAGCCATCATGACTCTCTCCTTTACTTGTCTTCTCCCGGTTACACATCCTTAGTTCTTTACTCCTCAGTTGGCATGATCTCTAATCCTTTGACTATCTTAGTGGTCCTCGCTTGGATGATTGTCTGTTTAGCAGTGTCCTTCCTACAACATCCTTCCATCATAATTGAACCTAAGAATCCATCTGTGGTCTGGCCAGGATAGAGATAAGACTGTCACCTCTCTTTTCCTAAATATTAGACCTCGCTCAGTGCATCTTCAGAGACCATTCATTTTTGGTGCTATATATCATAACACCTGACTCATTGAGTTTTCAGTCCGCTAAAACCTCAGATCTTTTTCAGACTGTATTTATTTACCACATAATAATTATGAAGTTGAGTTTCGAGTTAAGCATAAGATTAACATTTATATTAAATTTCATCTTTCTAGTTTTAGTCTTTGGTTTATGAATGTTATCCAGAATGTTAGCTGTCCCTTCAAGCTTTATGTCATCTACATTTTTGATAAGCATGTCATCCATGCCATTATTCAAGTCTGATAAAAATGTCAACCAGCACAAGGTTGAGAACAGATCTTCTCAGGTGATCCCCTGGAGACCTTGATCCAAACTGATATCAAGCCATCAATGACTCTTTGGGTCCAGCTAGTTAGCCACTTCCAAATTCACCTAATAGTTGTTTGCCTCTCATCTAAAAGGATAGCATGAGAGATTTCATTGCATATTTGGCTGCAATTTAGATAGGTAAACTATGTCTACTTGCCTTTCCCTCCTAGGCATGTTGTCAGAAATCTAGTGATACTAATCTGGCTGGACCTGTGGTTATTGAATCCACTCTGGCACACTGTGATCATCACTTCTTTTCTAGGTGTTCATTCACTTTAATAATACAGTCTAGAATTTTGCCAAGAATATTAGTCGAGCTCGCTGGCCTGTAGTTTGAAGATCCTGCCCTGTCTTTCAGATTGGGACATATTCTTATAGAACCTCTTCTGTGGTTCATAATTTTTTAAAGATTACAAATTAGTTGCTCAACAATCACATATGCCAATTCTTTTAATTCCTGGAATATAAGCATCTTGAGGACAGAGACTAATTTTTGTTTCTGTACTCTTAGTTCCTGGTTGTTTTCCCTTTTCTCTGTGCCTTCTCTTCCATACCAGTCACTAGTGTAGCTAAAATTATCTTATGTTAACTTTGTACTTATTTTGTTTCTGCTTATGCATATATTAATGGTGACAATAGAACACAAGTTTTTTGGGATCAAGAACTGTTTCAGGTTTGTCTTTGAAATCTCTGTACTTAGCTTATTATTTGACACATAATAGACATATAATAAGTGCTTGTTAAATGAATGAATGAATGTGATTTGTTTGGATTTGTTGGCTTGAACTCATCAAAAGCAATTAGGCTCTCTGTTAATTCCTGTTCATCCTTAGTTTCAGCTCCCTTTAGAAATATTTATTCTGTCCTTTTCAATCCAGAGATAATTTTCCTCAGCAAGAAAAACAAAATAAGAAGTCAGCAGTCTTTGCCTTAAACACTGCCCCATCTTAGAGCAGTAGTTGAATGTCTTCTTGGCCCTTTACTTTCTCTAATACAGCTGGAATAATTCTCTTTTTGTTATTCTCACTTTTCTATGAGAACGCCAACTCATTCTGAGCTTTAGCGGTGTTGGTGCTTTTGCAGGACAGTTACAGACTTGTATATTGATTTTCTTTTATCTGCCCTTGCCCCTGTCTTCTCTGCTTGTCTTTTTAAAACTCTAAGTTGTTTGACAAGTTTCTTTTTATCTGTGGGATTTCTTTAGATCAAGTGACCTTTTCAAAGCATCATAGAAAGAGCAGGAAGAGACTTTATCTAGTTCATTTCCCTCATTTACAGGTGGCAGAACTGATGCCCAGAGAGGTTAGAAGACTTGCCCAAAGTCTAGACTCTTTGTCTTCACTAGAAATCATTTATCTTAGATTTTCCTTAAAGATTTTTGTGTCTGTGTAATAACTTTTTTTCCTTAGTTCTTAATTTTAAAAGTGAAGAAGTGAGATGTTTTATATCTACTTTAAAAAAGAAAGCCCAAGTGGAGGCTAGGTGGCACAGTGAATAGAGCACCAGCCCTGGAGTCAGGAGGACTTGAGTTCAAATTCAGCCTCAGACACTTAACACTTACTAGCTGTGTGACCTTGGGCAAAGTCACTTAACCCCAATTGCCCCTCCAAAAAAAAAAAAAGAAAGCCCAAGTTAACTCATAATTCATTTATGTATCTTTCAATTAAGTTTTTGTTTCTTTGGGTTAGTGGCTTCTAGTAGATGAAAAGATTTCCTGCCTCTGGCCTCAAGGATAGGAGATGCTCTTTAGAGCAGTGGTTCTCAACCTTCCTAATGCCGCCACCCTTTAATACTTGTGTGTGGGCGTATCTGCATGTGGGCGGACCCGCCTGGAGATGGATAGAGGAAATGTCTTGGTTCCTAAGACCATCAGGAAATATGTGTTTTCCAATGGTCTTAGGCGACCCCTGTGAAAGGGTCGTTTGACCCCCAAAGGGATCACGACCCACAGGTTGAGAACCGCTGCTTTAGAGGAAACTAGCTCCTTTTGTCATTTTTGGTCCATTTTAACAAGTAGCTCTTCTAGTGCTAGGGAAACCTAAAAACTTTAGGCAAGACAGTTTCCTGCTGTCATAGAGCTTAGAGTCTAGTAGTAGGTAGATATGATTTATTCATAGTTAACCATAATGCAAGAAACTTCATAAATGCTTAAGAGAGTTATATGCAAAGTACTCTGTGAAATCCAAGGGATAAAAATTCTTTACTTAAGGGGAGAGGGGACTGGTGCATAGAAAGAGTACAGGGAAGATTTGGTGAGTTAGTGACATCTGAATTGGACTTTAAATGATGAGCTTAAATTTAACAGAAAGACAAGAAAAAACATTCTAGGCATGTAAAACAATGAGCAGATGTATATAAAGACAAGAAAGGACTTGGTTCAACTGGAGCATAGATTAATTGTGTGCTAGGGAGCAGTGTGAAAATTCTGAGAAGGCAAAGTGACACCAGGTTGGAGTGCATGTACTTAAATAATTGTGATTTGGGAGGAACTAAAAGTGAAATAGTTTGTCCTGGTGCACATATTTTTTAATTGATACTGTATCATTACAGAAATTATAAAGGATAAAATGGATTTTTTTCTGGAAAGTTGATTATTTTCTTTCATTTAAATCAAAGATTGCTCAAGAAACAGATGTTAAAGCTCAGATTCGTCTACAGTTTCGTGATGTCAATGGGGAACTTGTAGCTGTACAGAGGTCAATGGTGTGTACTCAGAAAAGCAAAAAGACAGAATTTAAAACCCTGGAAGGAGTCATTACTAGAACAAAGTAAGTTATTGTTTCATGTTCCCTTTCCTTTTCATTTTATGTTCACAAGAAGAGTATTTTTCCATTGCATGGATTCATGAACTTTATTCTTCCATGAATCATGAAGTTTATTCTTCTATGACATTCAGATATCTTTTTTTTAATAATTTATTTTTAGTTTTCAACATTTACTTCCACAAAATTTTGAGTTTTAAATTTTTTCCCACTTCTCCTCTCCCCTCCGTAAGATGGCATGCAGTCTGATATAAGCTCTACTTATATATTCATATTAAATGTATTTTCACATTAGTCGTGATGTAAAGAAAAATTAGAACTAATGGTAGGAACCATGAGAAAGAAGAAGCAAAACAACAAAGGGAGAGCAAATAGTATGCTTCCATCTGCGTTCAGACTACAGAGTTCTTTCTCTGGATGTGGATATAGCATTTTGTGTCATGAGTCTTTCAGGGTTGTGTTACATCCTTATATTACTGAGAAGAGCCAAGTCTGTCAAAGTCAGTCATTGCACAGTGTGGCTGTTACTATGTACAGTACCCTCCTGGTTCTGCTCACATCACTCAGCATTGGTTCATATAAGTCTTTCCAGGTTTTTCTCAAGTCTGCCTTCTCATCATTTCTTACAGCAAAATAGTATTCCCTTACATTCATATACCACAACTTGTTCAGCCATTCCACAACTAATGGGCATCCCCTCAATTTCTGATTCTTTACCATCACAAAAAGAGCTGCTAATAAATATTTTTTGTACATGTGGGTCCTTATCCTGTTTTTATGATCTTTTTGGGATACTGATCAGGTATCATTTAATATGTAACAGTGGTAAACTGAATAGTGCTTTTAAAGGCTTTAGGAGATGTTACCATGCTTCTATGATGTAATTCATAGAGTAACACATGCTGAATTGAAAAAAAATTCATTGGGGAATTGTGCAAGTAGTTGAGGTGAGAAACAGGGTAAATAGGAAATTCAGTTAAAGTCAGCTTATATTTGAAGCACCTACTAGGCCACTTGGTGTACTACCAGCAGTGTTGGACTTGGATTCAGCAGGCTCTGGGTTTGAATCCGGCCTTGGATACGACAATGTCACTTATCATCTGTGTGACTGTGGGAAAGTTCCTAATAATTTTCCTACCATGGTTTCTTCATCTGTAAAATGTGATCGATCATAACATCTTACAGGATTATTATGAGGATCAAGGAAGATCATGTATGAAAAGTGCTTTACAAATCTTAAACTGCTGTGTTAGCATTATTTTTTCTTTATTGTGGGTAAGACACTGACTTAGGCATTAGGGATACAAAGACACACATAAAATGCTCTCTGCCACCCTAGAGATTACATTTAACTGGGGGGAATACAACATACACACAGATAAGTAAATCAGTCAGTCAGAAAACATTCATTAAGTGCCTACTGTGTGCTAGTCACTGTGCTAAGTGCTGGGGATGCAAAAAGAGACAAAGGATAGTCCCTGCCCTCAAGGAGCTTACAGTCTGATGGGAGAACCAACAAGCAAACAAATACGTACAAACAGGCCATTTTAAACTTACACTTAAAAGGAAGTCAGGGAGGTAGAGGGAGAGTGTTCCAGGCATGAAAGACAGAGAAACTACTGAGGCCCAAGAGATGGAGTGACTTTGTTGTGAATGGGCCCTAGGAAATTGGTGTCACTGGTTTGAGGGTGCATGGAAGGGAGTAAGGTGTCAGAAGCCTAGAAAGGGAGGAGAGGGAGAGGCTTTGGGAAGCCACTGGAGTTTATTGAGTGGGGGTGGGTTGGGGTAATGTGATTAGACATGCACTTTAGGAAAATCACTTTATTGACTGAATAGAAGGTAGTTTGGGGTAGAGAGAGACTTGAGGCAGGCAGATCCACCAGCAGCTTATTGTGGTGATCCAAGTGTGAGGTGGTGAGGGCTGCTCTAGAGTAGTGGCAGTGTCAGAGGAGAGAAGAGGATGTATTTGAGTAATTTTGCAAAGATGGCATTCACAGGCCTTGGCAACAGATTGGATATGGGAGTAGAGGTAGGGTGAGATATTGAGGAGTCCAGGATGATTCTTAAGTTGTAAGACTGGGAGGATGGTGCTGTCCTATAGTAATAGGGAAGCTAGAGGAGGGTAAAGATTTAGGGGAGAAATTATTAGTTCCATTTTAGATATGTTGAGTTTAATATTTCTACTGTACATCCAGTAGATGGGAAAGGAATAAGTAGTGAAGGAGAAATTAAAGAGGATAAAGCAGGAATAATTGAGAGACATGCTTCTAGAGAAAGATGGAGAAGGTCAGAGTCAAGAGTTTGGCTTTGGACCCAAGGATAAGGTTCACTTTTTCTTTTTTTTTATTTGCTTTTTTGGAGGGGGATGGTAGGACAATTGGGGTTAAGTGACTTGCCCAAGGTCACACAGCTAGTTTTTTGTGTTACATGTCTGTGACCAGATTTGAACTCAGGTCCTCCCGACTCCAGGGCCGGCACTCTATTCACTGCACCACTTAACCATCCCAAAGGTTCACCTTTTCAAAAGATTATTGGAGTACATCAGAAGAACACACTGGTTCAGATGAGGGAGGGGCTTGAGTAGAACAGCAAAGGGAGTTAATGATAGAAGACTTCTGTTTTCCTTTTTAAAAATGTTTTATGGATTCTTTTTTTGTTTTCCTCAAATAGAATCCTTCCCTGTACCAAATAAGCACAGTTAAGCAAAAGAAATGAGCATGTTGCCCATTATGTATCATTACATACATGTAGTCTGCTATCTCTCTCAAGAGGCATGCTTCATCTTTGTTTTTCTGGTGGTTTTTAAGTGTTGTTTCTCCCTATTGTGGTCCTTGTGTAAATTTTTCTGATTCTGATTGCTTCACTTTGCCTTAAGTCATATGAGTCTTCTTAAGTTTCTCTGAATTTTTCATATTTGTCATTTCTTATGTTGCAATAATAATCTATTACATTTGTGTACCACAATTTGTTCAGCTATTCTATCGATGGGTGGTCTACATTCTGTTAGTAAAGTGGAAATGTGATTCTTTGCTGAGAGGGATGGGGAAAAAGGGAGGGGAGGAGTCTGGAAGAGAAAGGAAAAGGTTTGGGGAGTAAATTGGAATCAGAGAAGAGTAAATAATTGCCATGAGTGATGGGCACTCATTTGAGAAAATTAATTTAGCTATTTCAACCTCTGTCTTTCTATTAGAATAAGTCTTATATTGACTTCAGAAGACATTCTTGTACTTCAGTGGTCTGTCTAAAAACTTACTTCTTATACTTTACCATAAGAAACATAATAAGTGAGTATAAGCATTATTCTAAGCTGTGCCACATTACTGCCTTATTAAACTCATACATAACTATTTGATTTTACCATTAAAATATTATTTTTAAACAATAGAGGCAATTTTTACACATTTTGGAGGAAAATTTTTTCATCATCTCAAAAAAAGTGGCTGATTAATAATACAAATAGGCATATGTTGCTTTTTTTAAAGCACTCTTTAATTCGATATTATAAACCTTTGTGAAGTATTTACTATTTGCAAAGTGTTAAGTTCTGGGGATATAGAATATGATAGAGACTGGACCTGTGATTTAGTTGAATAGAAAATTCCTGGGTGAGGAAAATTCCTCTCTCAAAACAGGTTGACTTGTTCTCTGTAATTTAAAATTGTTGTTTTAAAAAAAATTTTTTAATGGCATTTTATTTTTTTTCCAATCACATGTATCTGCATTTTTCTTTTAACATTTTAAAATTAATTTATTTTTAGTTTTTAACATTCACTTCCATAAGCTTTTGAGTTCCAAATTCAGTTTTAAAATAATTTATTTATTTTTAGTTTTCAGCATTCACTTCTGTAAGGTTTTGAGTTCCAAATTTTCTTCCCCTTCCTCCCACCCCAAGACAGCATACAGTCTCATATAGGCTCCATATATACATTCATATTAAACATATTTTCACATTAGGCACATTGTAAAGAAGACTTAGAACCCATAGTATGAACCACAAGAAAGAAGAAGCAAGAAAAAAAGAGAGAGAGCAAATAGTATGCTTCAGTCTGCATTCAGACTCTGTAGTTCTTTCTCTGGATGTGGGTGACATTTTCCTAGATCCTTGCATTGCTGAGAAGAGCTAAGTATCAAAGTCAGTCATTGCCCAGTGTGGCTAACTGTGTACAATGCCTTCCTGGTTCCACTCATTTCACTCAGCATTAATTCATGTAAGTCTTTGCAGGTTTCTCTGAAATCCACGTGCTCATCATTTCTTATGGCACAAGAGTATTCCATTACATTCATATACCACAACTTGTTCAGCCATTCTCCAATTGATAGGCATCCCCTTAATTTCCAGTTCTTGGCCACCACAAAAAGAGCTGCTATAAATATTTTTGTACATGTGGGATCTTTTCCCATTTTTGTGGTCTCTTTGGGGATACAGACCTAGAAATAGTATTGCTGGGTCAAAGGGTACGCGCAGTTTTATAAACCTTTGGGCAACCCTTCCAAATTGCTCTCCAGAATGGTTGGATCAGTTTACAACTCCACCAACAGTGCATTACTGTGTAATTTAGAGTTTTAAAGAGTTGGTTATGAAATTATTTTTGTAGGATCAGACAACCAATATTAGAGGTACAATTTGAACCTAGATCTTCCTAGCTTTGAGTCTACCTCTAACCATTAAGCCGTGCTGTATACCCTAAGGATACAAAGATAAAATATGTTGTAGTTCTTGTACTTAGGGCACTAACATACAACTAGTTTTGGGGGAATTATAAGATGTGTAGGTAGATTAGTATAAAATAAGGTAAGGAGACATGGTGACAGGAGAGATCCAGGTGCAGTACTCTAGGAAAAATTGAGGATGGAAAGAACACTTTGAGTTTGAGGAGATTAAGAAGGCTGTGCAGAGGAGATAGTAGAAGAAAAAGCAGAAAGCAAAGGCTTCTGCTACAGTTATCCCTTCCACATCGTGGGGTTAGGGGCTCAGCACCCTTGTGATCTAGAAAATCCACATAAAACTTTTTGGCCTTCCCTTTGTACCAGAGAAGAAATCTGAATTTTTTTCTTTTTCTTTTATGGGGTGTTTACAATACCTTATTTTAAATTTGGGTTAAGTATTTGGTCATAAACTCTGTTATCTACTGCCTTTTGTGTGTCATTGTGGTTTCTGCAAAACCCCCCAAAATTCCCATTTAATTTCTTGTGCCCACCCACAACATATTGAAACTGTGATGAAGAAAATTGCAGTGTGGAAGGTCATGATGTGGAAGGGATAAGTGTATTTGGAATTGAGGAAGAACACATGCATTCTAGGTATACAGATGTTGGTATATTGAAGTGCACAGATGCAAGAAACATACTAAGTTCTAGGAACATAGAGTGGTCAAGTTTGACTAGAATGTATTTTATGTAAGTGTAATTCTCTCCCACTTGAATTTGTGAAGTTGTTTCTTTAAGCTCAAGTGTAGAATTTTATTTTTCTGTCTATTAAAATTCATATTATTAGATCATTGTTCTAGCCCAGCCTCAAGGCCACAGGTTCCCTACCCCTGTTCCAGCTGTCAAGATCTTTTTGGACCCATAGTATGTCATCCATAGTGTTATCTGTGCTTCCTAGCTTGGTATCTTCTGAAAATTTGATAAGGAAACCTTCTGTACCTTCATCCAAGTTACTGATAGACACGTTAGGCAGCACGGGACTGTTGTACTTCACTGAGGACCTCACTTCGTATTGATCCATTCTGGGTCAAATAACTCAGGCCTTTCCAAATATTCCTAACTTTATTTTCATCTCATCCACGGTCCCTCCATCTTGTCTGTAAGGATAGTTTGGAGGACTTTGTTTAATGCTTGACTGAAATCTGAGTAACTTTGTCTACCGTATTCTATTATTCTAACAGTCTGTCAAAAAAGGAAATGAGGTTAAGTTGGCATGATTTGATAACTGCTTCCTTTTCTAACTGCTCACATCCTCATGATCATATGGTCCAAAATTTTGTCACAAGTAGAAATAAAGTTAACTAGTATGTAGTTTGTAGACTCTATCTTCTTACTTAGGTTGTTGGGTTTTTTTTTAATTCAGGCTTTTCACCTATTTATTGATCATGGACAGATAACTTATCCTCATTGAGCCTCAATTTCCTCATCTGTAAAATGAAGGTGATAGTAATACATGCACTACCTAGGTCATGAGGCTGTTATGAGGATAAAATAAAATGATGCATGTGAAATTATAATTTGTAATTCATTATACAAATCTAAGTTATTCTTTATCATCATCATCATCATCATCATCTGTAGGCATGGCGAAAAGGTGAGCCTCAGCTCTAAGTGTGCAGAAATTGACCGAGAGATGATCAGTTCCCTTGGTGTTTCCAAATCTGTGCTCAATAATGTCATTTTTTGCCATCAAGAAGATTCCAATTGGCCTTTAAGTGAAGGGAAGGCCCTGAAACAGAAATTTGATGAAATCTTTTCAGCAACAAGGTTTGTAACATTTTATAGCTCTATAAAATACTTAGTTCATTAGTAAAATTGCATTTGTTTAAATAATTTTGTTAGCCCTTTTAAAATGTTTCATTTGATTCAGAGTTAAGATATGCTGCTGTTAATGACTGTAACAGAAAAATGTTAAAATAATATTCTTTTTATTCCTTTTTTTCAGGTATATTAAAGCCTTGGAGACACTTCGTTCAGTGCGTCACAACCAAAGTATTAGGGTAAAAGAATGTCAGACTGAACTGAAGTACCTGAAACAGAATAAGGAAAAAGCCTGTGAGATTCGAGATCAGATTGTCAGCAAGGAAGCTCAATTAGCATCTTCTAAGGAGTTTGTTAAGTCCTATGACAATGAGCTTGGACCACTGAAGGTAATCTACTCATAGAATAAGGGTAATGCCTAAGTAGATGGACAGGTAGGCATCCAAATCCAATTGAACTGGCCTCTTCCATGAAACCTTTTTTTACTGCATTAGCTGACAGTGACCTCTTCTGTCTTAAGTCCTGTCATCTTCTAAAGCCGTTTGATTAATGGAAAGGAAGAATATGTGCTTCAACTTTGAAAGTCCAATATCAGCATGATCTCTTGTTAGATAGTTGGAGTGGTATTGTTTTTATTCAAGTTTCCTATTTTTCAAATTATTCCTTATAGTATAGTAATATGCCATTGTTATGTTTATATACTGTAGTTGGTTGCATCATTTCCTAATCCTTGAGTTTTCCACCTGTCTACTAGGATACAGTGTTAAAAATCCACCAGTGAGCATTTATTAAGTGCTTAGTATGTGGCAGACATCGTACGTGGTGCCAGTTGTACAAAGACTTTGGCTGTTCAGAGTTTATGTTTTATGAAGGAGACAGCTTGTACATAAGTAAAGATGATATGCAGAATATCTACAAAATATATAGAAGATGCAGTTTGCGGGGAGGGGACCCAGAACAGCTAAAGTATTAGGAAAGGCTTTGTGTAGAAGACATGGCTTGCTCAGAGATTTGAAACCAAATGGGGGATTCCAAGAGCCAGAGTGAGGCTAGAGTGGATTCTAGGCCAGGGCATAGGCCTGGGGGGGAGGAAGAGCAAGAAGGCCAATTTGACTTCACAGTGAAGTGTGGGGAGGATACAGGTTTCTGTATAAGCTTGGAAAGATCGGTTGGGATTAAGTTGTGAAGGACATCAAAAGCTAAACAGGAGTTTATATTTGATCCTAGAGATAAAATGGAACTGTTCCAGTTTAGTGAATAAGTAAGTGATATAGTCAAACCTGCATTTTATGAAAATCACTTTGGCAGCTATGTGGAGGATAAGATAGATAGGGAGGTAGGGAGAGGTAGGTGACTGAATAGGAGCTCTTCTGATTGTTTAGTCAAGAGGTAATTAGAGCTTCTGTTAGACAGGTGGCTGCTTGAAAGATCAGAAGGGATGGATGCAGGAAATGTTGTGGAGATAGAAATGACAAGACTTGGACACTGATTATATGTGGGTGGGGTTTTGTGATACTACTTTTTCCTGGTTCTTCTCTCTGTCTTGGCACCTCAGTCTCTTGCTATTTCATCAACCATATTATGCCTCATTACTGTGAGCATTCATCAGCATTCTGTACTAAATCCTCTTTTCTTTGTTATATATCTTCTCTCTCTCATTCTCGCTGTCCTCCCCACCCCCCAATAAGTTCCCATGGATTTAACTGTTGACTAAGCAGAGAACTCACAGATCTATATATCCAGCCCTATCTCTCTCCTAATCTTCCCCTCTTCCAAACTTCCTTATTTTAGGTACCACAAATCTTTTATCTTTCACTCTCCTTTGTTTCCTATAAAGGGTTAGCTACCTAATCTTGGTATTTCTACCTTTACATTGTCTCTCACATCTCACCCCTTCTCTCCATTTTATACATTTTGCACCTTAGTTCAGGGTCTCCCTTATATTATTGTGATAACATTGGTCTTCTGCCTCAAGTATTTTAGCACTCCAGTCCATCCTACAGATTTTCTGCCAGAATTTTCTTAAAATGCAGGTCTGACCATTTGACTCCCCGTAATTAGTAGGGGTAATCTGGATTACAAATCAGCCAAGGAGGCTGAGAAGAAGCCATTGCACAGGTAACCCATAAAGGAGAGAGAATATGCAAGAGTAGAGGGTGGTCAACCATTTCTTACACTATAGAGAGGTCCAGGAAGATGAAGATTAAGGAAATACATCAGATTTGGCAGTGAAGAGATGATTGGTGACTTTGGAATGATGTTGGACAGTTGTACTCCTCTGTGGCTTCCTTAACCCATCCCTGTAATTTTCCAAACCATAATACCCCTTTCCTCCATTAGAATATGAGCTTCTTAAGGACAGGAATTGTATTTGTGTCCTCAGCACCTGTCATGGTGCTTGGCATATGTAAGTGTTGAGTAAATATGTTTTCATTCATTCCTGAGTGAAGCGCTTTGAGATACCTTAAATTTTTAGGTAAAATTTACCTTGATAATCATTCTTATCCATAACTCAGTTAATTTATTTACTTATTTGACAGATACACATAAGGAGCTTGCTGCTTACAAATCAAACCACTGTTCTGTAACTTTAGTCGGTGTTTTGATTTGTATTGCATTAAATCAACACGTTAGACAAGTATAATACTTGCTTGACCTAATGATATACAGGAATATAATGGCTAGCATTTATATAATACTTTCTATGTGCCAGGCACTGTGTTAAGCACATTTGATCCTCATGGCAACCTTATGAGGTAGATAATATTATTATCCCCATTTTACAGGTGAGGAAACCGAGGCAAACCAGATGTTAAGTGACTTGCCCAGGGTCACACATCTAGTATCTGAAAAGCAGGATTTGAATTCAGGTCTTCCTGTCTCCAGGCCCAGCGGTCTCTTAACTGTACCATCTATCTACCCCTTTCCTTTCATTTCATCTCTTCTGCCTCGATTTCTGTCAAAATCATTTTGAAATTGTCTTTATATAGACATCTTATATGTCTTATGTGTTAAGTTAATGCTCACATTTATTTCATGGTTTTTGTAAAGGGTATTTCTCTTTCTCTTAGTTTCTTTTAAGTCTTAGAGTTGGGCTGGAGATGCTTGTTCCTGTTTTTGTGGGCTATGTGAAAAGACTGATTTCCTTCGAAATTCTTGCTCCCCTTAAAATAAAAATTTATTGCTATAGAAACCTCATTGCTATCCTTAAATGCAGTGTGTTCAGTTAAATTAAATTCCATGAGCATTTAAAATGTAAGCTATGTTGAGTTTCATATAAGAAGAGCCTTATTTCATTTTTCAGACTCATCTAAAGGAAATAGAACAGAATCTGTCTAAAATAGTGAGGTTGGACAACGACGTTAAAGCTCTGGAGAGTAGAAAGAAGCAAATGGAAAAGGACAACAATGAACTAGAGCAGAAAATGGAGAAGGTTTGTATTGGAATTTTATTCTACCTTAGAATATAAGTTGTATGAAAGAGATTTTGTGTTAAACCATGACATTGCTCTATTCTGTATGCAAAAGATCATTATTTTGATGTTAATATTTTTTGTATAAGTAATGGTGAGGTTTGGAGCTTTAGGTTTTTTCCCTTCCCCAAATAATGGCATATATACACAAGTTACTACTGATATCTCCTTACATTGTTATTTTAAAGCTGTCTATTCTGGTTTTGCCAAGGTGTTTCAAGGGACTGATGAACAGCTCAATGATTTGTACCATAATCACCAGAGAACAGTGAGAGAAAAGGAAAGGAGACTGATCGACTGTCAGCGGGAGCTGGACAGAACTGATAAAGAGTCTAAGCTGCTGAATCATGAAAAATCAGAACTGCTCGTGGAACAGGGTAGAATGGACTGTTTGAGCTTTATTCATTTCAAGAGTCTGTGTCTTTAGTATGGCTAGGTGTTATTGCTGGAGAGATACTGTGGGGGAAGAGACAGAGTACTGGGCCTAGAGCCAGCAGACTTGGATTCAAATCATACCTCTGATATCTCCTGCCATGTGACCATAAGTGGGTCATTTAACCTCTCCGAGCAGCTGTGTGAGCCAGGTGTTCTTTATCTTGTTTGTGTCTCATGCACTCCTTTGGCAGTCTGGTGCAGCCTAGGGACTCTTCAGAATATGCTTTTAAATGCATGAAATAAAATATTTAGGGTTAGAAAGGAAACAAATTACATTAAAATTTGGTTACAAAAAAAATTTTTAATCCACATTCACAGGCCCATGCTAAGAATCTCTATTTTAAGACTTCTAGACATTTCAGTCTATATAGGGTTGCAGTCTATGTTGGTAAGAGAGCGTTCTCATCCTACCCTGATAAACTCATGAAATCACAATCAATCTACTGTTAACACACATCTTGGGAATTAATAAACATTTTAAGGGAGTATAAAACACTTTATTTGACAATTTGAGATCAGGAGACTTTATTTTTAAAAAAACAGCAATACAACTGTGCATTAAAATCAACTTCTTAATTATGGCAACAAATAGATAGGAAAAGAATGTTCATACAATACTATGCTATAAGACACTTACCAAGTTGTTTAGTGGATAATAATTAAGGAACATGTAGAACAATAATCGAAGTGCTATGCTTTTCCTTAAGAATGTTCTACTAAAGCATGTAGGTGAAAGGATGATACATTCCAAAGATTGATGATTTAGTTGGTAGGAACTCTCTTTACTGAACCAAATCCTAACCTTTCAGTGGCTTTAGAACATAAGTTATAGGAATTTGCTTGAAACACAAAGATGTTAAGTAATTTGCCCATGATCATCTAGCTAATAAATGTCATGAATGGAAATTGATTGAACCCAGGTCCAAGATTCTAAGCCCAGCACTCTCTCCATTATAATAGACTCCCTCTAGAGGATGCTTATGAAATACTTTTTATCTTCCAAAAGTCTAAGTAATGTAACTATCAGAAAATACATTCTTGAAAGGCATTGTCCATGGCATTCTTCCATAGTATCATATATTTTTGTAATCAAATGTTAAAAATTAGTCTTATTTAACTACTCTGACCAAGACAGTGATTCAAGACAATTCTGAGCGACTTATGATGAAAAATGCTATCCACCTCCAGAGAAAGAACTGATGGAGTCTGAAGGCAGATTGAAGCTTATTTTTTAAAAAACTTTTTATATTTCTTGGGTTTTGGTGGAGTTTTTTGGTCATTGTACAACATGACTAATATGGAAATATGTTTTGCATGACTGCACGTGTATAATCTATATCAAATTGCCTGCTTTTTCAAGGAGGGGGGAGGGAGAGAATTTAGAACTCAACTTTTTAGAAAAATTAATGTTAAAAATTGTTTTTACATGTAATTGGAAAGAATAAGATATAAAAAGTTTAAGTCTTAGGTCTTAATTTTACATGAATAGAGTTGTTAATGATTTTGTACTTCTTTTTATGTAAAGGTCGTCTACAACTACAAGCAGATCGCCATCAACAGAACATCCGAGCTAGAGATTCACTAATACAGTCTTTGGCAGAGCATTTAGAATTAGATGGTTATGAGCGAGCACCATTTAATGAAAGACAAATTAAAAATTTTCAGAAGCTTGTGAAGGACATAGAAGAAAGAGAAACAGAAGCTAATAGGCGAATGATGGTAAACATTTTGTAATATGTCAGTCTGTGGTATTTTTCATCTTTTTGCATTGTTTGTCTAGTTTAGGTATTAATCTTTATGTGACATTTAATGTGAGATCTTTAAAGATAATACATATCTTTGGCTATAAGATGTTTTAAAACTCTTGAGGTGTACATTAAAGGAACTTGATTTTTGTAAATGGAAAGAGAGAGATGAAATCTTGATGTTTTAACAGTGATAAATGAATTTCCCTTATTTATCTAAGTATATGATGACAAAATTGTTAATGCTTTTTTTTATTTGTATTTAGAATGACTTTGCAGGAAAAGAAAATATGAAACAAAAACAGATAGATGAAATAAGGGATAAGAAAACTGGCTTGGAACGAATAATTGAACTGAAACTAGAAATTCAAAATAAGAAACAGACTGAGCTAAAAAATGTAAAATATGAACTGCAAGAGCTAGAGGGATCTTCAGACAGAATTCTTGAACTGGACCAAGAACTCGGAAAAACCGTAAGATATTTGTCTAATGTAATTAAGGAATAGACCTAATGACTTACTCAACATCCTCCACGCTCAAATTTTATCATATTTGTTGACACACAAACATGGTAATGTGGTAGACAATGTAGAGCCCATATAAATTGGTAGTGTAAGAAAGCATTAACTTGCATACCTTTATAGAAAAGTATCCTAGAAGCTCTCCCTGCCACTCAACCTCCTCCCCTTCTCTCCCCCCCCCATACAAACCTTTAGAAGTTTTCTCTGAAAGAACAGTTATTTCAGCCTATGGTAATAGGACTTTTAGATGTTCTCAGTGTTTTTCAACTTTTCACAAAAAATTAAAATACAGGCACATAGAGACAGACTGTTGGGAGATCATAGCTCCTTTCCCCCCCACATTTCTTATAATTTCTTATCTTTTTAAAAATTGGTTTTCAGTTAGGCTGTTTTTTAGGAAATAGATGTTCAATATGCCAGCACAAAGAAAGAAACAATCCTAAGTGACCTTGTATCCTAATGGAGACAAAAAATACATACTTGAGTATATGGATAATAAATATAAAATGAATAAATGTAGATAAATACAAAACAAATGTAAAATAGTTTCAGGGGAGAAGCATATTAGTAGCTGGTGGGAAGGAGATCAGAAAACATTTTCAGCAGGTGGTGCTTCAGTTGCATCTTGAAAGGAAGAGAGGGACTCTGCAGTAGAACTGAGGAGAGAGTGAATTCCAAGCGTGGAGGATGGCCTGTGTAAAGGCATAAAGACTGGAGGTAGAGTGTTGGCTGTGTGCTGAAAGAAAACCAGTTTGCCTGGATCAGTGAGCCCAGACATGGGAGTAATAGCCAGTGAGGGTAGAAAGATAAAGTAGGACCAATCTGTGAAGGATTTAAAATCTCAACAGAGGAGCTGATACTTGATCCTGGAGGCAACAGGGAGCACCTGGAATTGATTGAGTAAGGGAGTCTCATAGTCAGGTCTGTGCTTAAAGAGAATTCCTTTGACAGCATTTTATAGGAGAAACTCAAATGATTAGAAACTTGAAGCAAGGAGACCGATTAGGACCATTTCTTGCACTGATGTAGCTGAGAAGTAATAAGGGCCTCAACTAAGATGGTGACCATGTGACTAGAGAGAAGGAAAGAAATAAAGATGTTGTGGAGTTGGGGCAACTAAGTAAATATGGGATGAAGGTGAATAATGAATTGAAGATCATGCTGAAGTTACAAACCTGGAAGATTGGACGAATGGTGTTGTCTTCAACAGAAAAAATGAAGTTTGAGAGAAAAGATTTAGGGGAAAAGATGGAGAATTCTGTTCTGGACATGTTGAGTTTGAAATGTCTCTGGGACCTGCATTTTAAAATGTCCAGTAGGCAGTTTGTGTGGGACTGAAACTCAGAGGAGAGACTGGGACTAGATATATAGATCTCTTAGTCATCTGCGTGGAGTTGATAGTTAAACCATGGGGACTGATGGGGTTACTGAGAGAGAGAATCTTGTAAAGAGAAGAAAAGAGGGTCTCGTATAAGACCTTGGTGTACCTGTACCATTAAGGGATGTAGTATGGATAATGAGCTGCCAAAAGTGACAGAAAAGCTGTCCCATAGGTAAGAGGAAGACCTGGAGAGGGTAGTATCCTGAAAATCCAGAGAAAAGATAGCATCCAGGAGGAAAGAGTGATCAACAGTATCCCGTGTGCCCAGTAGTCTGAGAAAGATGAGGGCTTAGAAAAGATCCTATTTGGCAGTTAAGAGACTGTTGGAGAAAGTAGTTTCAGTTCAGTGATGAAGTCTCAGAAGCCAGATTGCAAAAGGTTGAAGAGTGAGTAGGAAGAAAAGGAGGTGAGGGAGGCAAGTATAGACAACTCTTTTCAAGGAGTTTGGCTGAGAAGGGGAAGAGAGATATGGAATGATAGCTTGAGGGGTTGGTGGCATCTAGTGAAGATTTTTTTAACAGTCTTGGCATGTTTTAAGGGATTAGTGAGAAACCCAGTAGTTAGAGAGAGGATGAAGATTTGAGATGACTGCTGATGCAGTATGCTGTAGACAACGGGAGCAAATGATGTCAGAGACACAGGAGGAAGGGCTGGCCTTGTCCCTCTGTGTCAGAGCCTGGCAAAAGAAGGACAGGATGGGAGATGGTGTCAAGGATATTCTTTTTTTCTCCACTCTTTTTTGGACCTATTGGTTTATTTTTCTTGGTAGTTATCTTTCTGGTGGGAATATTCTTCATTAAATTGTCACCAAAATACACACAGCACATTCCTTACATGTGGTTTGGCCAATTGTTCACATCCTGTGAGTCCATAGAGTCTCCTCAATTGGCATGGAGAGTGTTTTTGGTCAAACCTAGATGTTTCTGCCTCTTTTGGTGCTCAGTAGCTTTCCAGTGGGCTTTCCAACTTCTTATTACGTGCTACTGCTCAGAAGGTAAATTTGTGCTGCTTTTCTTCCTTAGGAACTTGAACTTGGCAAGGCAGAGGAAAACAGTAACGTAGCAGCACTGAAAGAAGAAGTACCAGTACTACTACGGGAGAAAGGAGACCTGGACAGAAGCCTTCGTAAATTAGACCAGGAGATGGAACAATTAAACCTCCACACTATGACAAGAACCCAAATGGAAATGTTGACCAGAGACAAAGTATTGTATCTTAATTCTAGTGATATTAATGTCGTGTTGAAATTTTTGTTTGGCATTGGTAACTGATGAGGCAGCATATTATAGTGGAGAGAGAGATGGCATCAGAGCCAGGAATCCCTGGGTTCATGTCCCACTTGTGACAAATACTGACTGTATGATCTGTGACCACGGGCAGAAACAAAGCTACTGCCTTCAGGGGGCTAGAGGCAATTCTCCAGAGACTACGAGCTGCAGAGATGTCCTGTGTTGGGAGCTAAGACTTTCCTCAAGTGGGAATTCCCTGTACCAGTGAAATCACAGGTCCAGTCCACTTAGTAACTGAGATAATGATATTTTGTTTGGTGTCATAATTGGCATATCAAAACTGTCTGATGCATTTCCATTAAAAAACTAAGTCTTAATTTTTTTTCCGTAGGCTGACAAAGATGAACAAATAAGAAAAATAAAATCTAGACACAATGATGAATTAACTTCATTGTTAGGCTATTTTCCCAACAAAAAGCAACTTGAAGACTGGCTTCATAGTAAATCTAAAGAAATTAATCAGACAAGGGACAGACTTGCCAAATTTAAGTAAGTAGTTATCCATTTGATACTTATTGTAGGAGTCTCTTTTTCATACTGAGCCAATTTTTAAAATTGTTCCTAAAATCGGTTATTACAGTAAAATGGTGTATGTTAATAGTTGACATATAGCATCTTAAGGTTTACCAAGTGCTTGAGGTTCATCATTTCCTTTCGTTCTCAGGCTAACTCTGTGAGGGAGGCACTTCTTAGTCCTGCTTTAGAGATTAGGAGCCTAGAGTCAGCTAGCTAGTGTCTGTGGTAGTATTTGAACCCAAGTCTTCCTGACCCCCAGTGTAGCATCTCCCCACTCTGCCATGTTGATTCTTATTTTGACACATTCAATAGGATATTTTTGTATTTTGCAAATTGTATATATTCATGTATTGAGAAGCAGGCAGCAAGGTGAGGTGGATAGAGAGGGCTGTCCTTGAGGCTCTGACTCTGTGGGACACAGGGCAAGTCCCTTAATCTCTCATTGCTAGAGGCGGTCTCTTAAGACTATATATTTCAAAAGGGGGCCAACTTGCATTGATGGAAGGAGTTTCCTTACTTGGAAGTTATCTATACCAATGAAATCACAGGTCTAGTTCTTATCCCTATATACTCATATATCTATCTATGTGAATATATGGAGTTGCAAAGACAAATAGTGATGATTTGTTCTATTTTCCCTATGAATTCTTGTACAGCTGCTTGAGACCAAGAAAATCAGATTCATAATATTTTCATTATTAGCTTTTATGATCCTATCTTGTTCAGCCTCCACCCCATCGATGAGTGTTCCCTTAGTTATTTTTATATTCTTTTAGCTCTTTGTCATATTTTCTTTGATATGTGTGTGTGTGTGTATGTATTTTTTTTTTTTGTGGAAAGAGAATTGTTTTGATTCCGTTTTTAACCACATATTTTAAATTATTCTATTTCTCTTTTACATGTTTTAAGGACACAGTTCGTGTTTTAAAAGCTAATCCATTTCTATTTCAGTAAAGAACTAGCTTCGGCAGAACAAAATAAAAATCACATCAACAATGAACTCAAGCAGAAGGAAGAACAGTTGTCCAAATATGAAGACAAATTATTTGATGTTTGTGGGAGTCAAGATTTTGAAAGTGATTTGGACAAACTAATGGATGAAATTGAAAAATCTTCTAAACAACGAGGTTAAATTTATAATTTTTGGACCATTTAAAAATATACTTAGAATTCCCTTTTTATCATACTTTTCCCTTAAATCAGAAAATTAATTTATACAAATGATATTTAGGAATCTTTGATAAAAGAAAATTTAAATAAGTGAATTTTGGGGGAAGGGAAAGGAATAAGCATTTATATAGTGCCCAGGACTGTGCTAAATGCTTTACAAATATTTCATTTGATCCTCATAACAACTGTGTGAGGTAAGTGCAATTAGTATCATCTTTATTACATAGTTGAGGAAACTGAGGCTTTTTAAGGGTGTATTCATTCAAGGAATTATTAACAGACATACTCGTTATAGGAAAGAGGACAATTTTGAGATCTCTTCTTCAGATACATGAAATCTAGTTTATGAAATGCCAAATTTAGAAAATTTTATTTTCCTTTCTTAAAAACAGCAATGCTCGCTGGAGCCACAGCAGTTTACTCTCAGTTTATTACTCAGCTAACTGATGAAAACCAGTCATGTTGCCCTGTATGTCAAAGAGTCTTTCAGACAGAGGCTGAACTACAAGATGTGATAAGTGATTTGCAATCCAAGCTTCGCCTTGCTCCAGACAAACTCAAATCAACAGAATCTGAGCTGAAGAGAAGGGAAAAAAGGCGTGATGAAATGATGGGGCTTAAACCAATAAGGTAAAAAATAATCAGACCAAACATTTTTCTTATAGTAGCACTATAAGCGTCAAAATTCACCCATCCAAACCAAGGGCTTGTTAGCTGGTCCTTTCTAAAAGAAAGTTGAGATGGAAAATTAAATTATCATTCTTTTTTTTTTGTCCAGAATAAAGTATTAGATATCCTAGTGAATTCAATAGGCTGGCATTCATTGCCTCATGCTGTTATTTTTATTGTTAAAAGAAATTTATTTTTTCAAAAGTAAGCCCTTAGTGGAAAGTTATTAAAGTAGTCATGAAACAGATAAACTTTTGTACTGAATTCTTCTGAGTTGCTTGTAGGGAGTATATTTTTGCAAAATGAAAGTCAGGTTAACAAGCTTTTTATTAGGAGCTTACTTTGGTAGAGTAGCAGGAAGAAATACAGCAAGGTTCCCTCCTGTCTCCCCCCATGGACTCCATCCCACCACAAAACAAAATAAAACAAAAAGCTCCAAACAAATCTAGAAAATTCACCAGACCAAATCATGATTGGGAAGGCTGTGAGAAAGTCACAGAGAATCATTTTTCTGACCCAGGTGAGCCTGGGGTGACAGAGAGGTTTATAGATACTAGGGATAGAGTCTGTCAGGAAGCATGCTGTAGTAACTTAACTGAGACCATTCCAACCCAAGGACTAAAAGAGTACTGAGGCTGAGCTCCAGAGCAAGAATCTGTCTCAGACCCATGCTGTGGCACCTGACCTTGTACAGGGAGTGGGAATAAGCAGTTTTGTCACTTACCACCTAGTTCTTCTGGCAAAGGCTGGATTGTCATTTTGCCATGGCTGGTTGGGTATATATAGAGGTTCCTTTTCAAATGTGGGTTGAACTAGATGACTGCTGAGGGTTTTTCCAGCTCTGTGATTGTAATACCTGTAGTATCTACGTCATAGGGTTGTTGTAAAGTTCAAATGAGCTATTGTGTGTATAACACTTAGCAAATTTTAAATCAGTATATTACAATAGTAAGGGACATTTATGAAGCATATTACATACATTTCCTCATTTTAGTGTCACAATTCTGAGAGATAAGTGCAACAGATAAAATGACTCCCATGTTGCAGGTATGGAACCTGAGGTTGGGAGAGTTTACTTGGCTCGTCCAGGGTCACACATCTTTCAACCCAAGTCTTTCTGACAAGTCCTTCACCCTATTTATTAAATCATGCTTCTTTTTAAATGTAAAGTTTTCTACTTGGGTTCAAAAACTCACCTTTATGAGTATGAGTTTGGAGAGTAGTGGCTAGATAGCAGTTTATCTAAAAATGATCTGTGAGTTATAGTGGACTATTATTAAATTAAATACATATTT
Organism: Pseudochirops cupreus; assembly: GCA_028627135.1. Lineage (NCBI taxonomy): Eukaryota > Metazoa > Chordata > Mammalia > Diprotodontia > Pseudocheiridae > Pseudochirops > Pseudochirops cupreus. Next base: position 331,230,513 of record CM053581.1, read on the forward strand.
ATTAAACATCTATTATGGGCAAGGCACTATGCTAAGTGCTGGGGATGCAAATAAGAAAAGACAGTCCTTCCCTTCAAGGGGCTTGCAATGTAATAGGGGAAGACAATATACAAAAGGAGGCTGAAAAGCTGGGAGGTAGGGGGAAACATCTACCTTGGGGTACTGGACACTGAGGCATGGTGCTCCCTGTAGTTGAAGCCAAGCAGACCTGCTGATAGAAAATGGAGTTACCAGGAAACTTGTTAAGCCTTTTATAAAGAAAGGCTTTGGAAGAAGTTAAATGCTCTGCTCCCTAGCCCTCCAGTCAGAGGGGACCCATAATTGAGGGTTAGTTGAGAAAGTATTGAGTATCGAAACTGTAAGGTCAGTATGAGAGAGTGAATTCAATCTTCAAACTGCATTTAATGAGGCTGTGTCAAGGAGTAGCCCCTTCCATGCTCTGCTGTGGTCAGCCCACATCTAGGGTTTTATTTTCTGACTCCTGTGTTTTATGTTCATGTCACTGTCCGCTGAAGGACATATATAAGTAGAGGATGTCCAGAGGACAATGATGAGGATAGTAAAGGGCCTTGATATCATGGCCATATTAGCATTTGTTGAAGGAAGTAAGAATGTTTAGATTGAATTAGGAAGGACACAGTTTCAAGTATTTGAAGGGCTGTCATGTAGAAGAAAGCTTTAATTTGTTCTTTTTGACTACAGTAGGTAGGATTAGAAACAATGGGTGTAAGTTGTGAAAAAGCAAATTTAGTTGATGTACGTGGCTCAGCTGGGTTCCCATCTCCATACCACAGAACTATTTAGTGATACAGCGGAAGACAAGGGGTTTTAGAGAGAGAAGAATTGCTCAGGGCATTTGATTTGTTTCCTACCCCTAATGGTCATGAACAAGGAGTCACCAGGCTTTGACTACTCAGACCCACATGGTAAAAGTTTCCTGCATAGAAAATTCTATCATGAAGGATTATAGATGTGGAGGAGCATGTGGAGAGCAGAGACAGCTTGTTACAACAGGCTATGCCCAAAAGATATGAATTATTATAGTGTGCATGAGAGAGCGATAGAGTAATCCCACTTTGTTCATTACAAAAGGAGTTTGACTTGGTTGAAATATAGCCTTTGGGGTACTTCTCTAACACTACATCTTCTATGCATGGCTTCGTTAGAAACCTTTTACTTGAAAATAAATCTTAATTAGGTAAACAGAAAAGGATAACAGTATATACAATGACCACAATACTGAAAGAGCCAAATTCTGATTTACTGTAACAATCACTTGGTCCCAAAAATGATGGAACACCATCCCTTCTATAGAAGGGTGGGAGACTCTAGGTGAAGAATGTTGCATATATGGTTTGATGTGGTTGTGTTTGATAGTTTTGCTTTACTGTTTTTCTTTTTTATATATTGGAAAATGACCATAGTATCAGGCATCAATAACAGCTTAAAATATACTTTCAATATAAAAAATAGAAATTTAACACAATGCTTTGCATATAATACAGAACTTAGTAAGTGTATATTGAATATAATTGTTGAACTGAGCTTTTACTTAGAGTTTTGTGGTTGTTTGTTTTTCATCAAGACAAAACATAATTGATTTGAAGGAAAGAGAAATACCAGAATTGAGGAATAAACTACAGAATGTGAACAGGGACATACAGCATCTAAAAGGTGAAATAGAAGAACAAGAGACTCTCTTGGGTACTATAATGCCTGAAGAGGAAAGTGCTAAAGCATGTTTAACAGATGTTACTATCATGGAAAGGTTACAGGTATGTAGAGTTGCTTTTGGAGGGCATGATAATACTTCTTTAGAATTTTTTAGGGGCGGCTAGGTGGCACAGTGAATAGAGCACCAGCCCTGCAGTCAGGAGGACCTGAGTTCAAATCCGCTGTCAGACACTTAACGCTTACTAGCCATTTGACCTTGGGCAAGTCACTTAGCCCCAATTGCCCCACCTTCCCTCCTCCAAAAAAGCAAAAAAAAAAACATTTATAGTTTTATGGTTTTTATAGTTTCCTTTTCTGGTCATCATTTCTCATCATTCTCATCAATTTTCATCCATTAACTTGCAGGTACATTGGTTTCTCAAGCTAACCTTTTGATTGACTCTTACCAACTTTTCATCTTGTTCTTCAGTTTCCTTATCCAATCTGTTGATCTCTTCCAGCAGCTGATTATGAATAAATTTTATATGCGGAAGAGGTGGCCAACATGTATGATTTTAAATGGAAATATTTAAATGCAGCTTGTTCTTGACTTTTTGCTAGGAAAGTTTTACCTCTAACTGTATAAAAATGTCTTGTTGGAAACCTCTTCTTGCAGCAGTCTTGCACATAGCATGAGCTCAGTAAGAAGGCTTACAGTGCAGTATACTTGCTACTCACCCTCACAGCCGTCGCTTTATAGTTCCTACATGGTGTTAACCATCTTATTTAGGAAAGATGAAATATTATGGATGAAGAAATGACATCTTCAAATTTAAAAGAGTCTGCTAGAAAATAAGGGGTTTATGATACTTGGATATTCGGTGAGTTAACTTAAAATTAAAGAGGAAAGGTGAGCGGTACATCAGAATTAGAAAGCAGAACTTCATTGTTGTAGTCTTTGGTTTTGCACTGTATAAAAGTGAAATTTCTTTTAAGTTGTTAACAAATATTAGTCACCTTCCTTTTCATTTCTGTGTTATCCTTTGTGTGTCATTTGCATTCCTAACTACATTTTTATTGTTTCATTAACTTAATTTCCTAAAAGTTAAACTTTGTAAACCGTGAGTCTATGAGTTATACCATCAGAGTATAAGCTGGGGCAGGTTTTACTGAACTGAAAGGCTTCATGGAAAGCCTAGCAGTAGACTGACTATGATTGTCATTCTAGAACCAGCCTATACCTCTCTACTTCTTTGTGGCTAAACTCCTTGAGAAAGTCATATACCATTGGTGCCTCCACTTTTTCTTCTCATTCTTTACAAAACTCCTGCATTCTGACCTTATCATTCAACTGAAATTGCTCTTGCCATAGTTTCCAGTGATCTCTTAATTACCAAATTTAATAGCCTTTTCTCAATCCTTATCCTTTTTGACCTCTTACACAATTGTTCACCATCTATTCTTCCCCTGTAGGTTTTTATGACATTCCTTCTTTTTTGTTTTAAGTTTTTAAAGTTTATTTTTAGTTTTCAACATTCATTTCCGCAAGATTTTGAGTTACAAATTTTCTCCCTGTCTTTCCTCTACCCCCCACTCCAAGATAGCAAACCCCTTCCCCCAATTTGCTCTCTCTTAATATCCTTCCTCATCCCTCATATAACTTTCTAGTAGGGCAAGATGGATTTCTATACCCCAGTGCCTGTTTATCTTATTTCCCAGTTGCATGTAAAAAACAATTTTTTTAACATTTGTTTTTGAAACTGATTTCCAGATTCTTTCCCTTCTTCCCTCCTCACCCACCCCCACTGGGAAGATAAACAATTCAGTATAGGTTGCACATGTGTAGTTACACAAAACATTTCCATAGTGGTTATATTGTGAAAGACCATTTTTCCCTCCATCCTATTCCACCCCCTGACTCATTCTGTTTTCTGCTTTGACCCTGTCCCTTTTCAAAAGTATGTACTTCTAACTACCCTCTCCCCGAATCTGCCCTCCCTTCTATCATCTCCCCTCTTATCCCCTTCCCCCCTAATTTCCTATAGGGTAAGATACCCAAATGAGTGTGTATGTTATTCTCTCCTTAAGCCAAATTTGATGAGAGTAAGGTTGACCCATTCTCTTTTACCTTCCTGCTCTTCCCCACCATTGTAACAGTTTTCTCTTGCCTCTTTTATATGAGATAATTTACCCTATTCTGTCTTTCCCTTTCACCTTCTCTCATTATATTCCTTTTTTACTTCTTAATTTTATTTTTTAGATATCATCCCTTCCTATTCAACTGATCCTGTGCCCTCTCTCTATGTGTACATGTACAAACATATACTCACATATGAGTTTGTACACATATACACCCTCCTACTATACATACATATATATGTATGTATACATATATATATATATATACATATATATTCCCTTCAACTATCCTCATACTGAGAAAAGTCTCATGAGTTACAATTATCATTTTTCTATGCAGGAATGTAAATAGTTCAACTTCCGTAAGTTCCTTATGATTTCTTTTTCCTGTTTGCCTTCTCTTGCTTCTTGTATGTGAAAGTCAAATTTTCTTTTCTGCTCTGGTTTTTTCATCAAGAATATTTGAAAGTCCTCTATTTCATTGAATGACCATATTTTCCCCTGAAGCATTATACTCCATTTTGCTGGGTAGGTGATTCTTGGTTTTAATTCTATCTCCTTTGACTTCTGGAATATCATATTCCAAGCCCTTCGATCTCTTAATGTAGAACCTGCTAGATCTTGTGTTATCCTGATTGTGTTTCCACAATACTCAAATTGTTTCTTCCTGACAGCTTGTAATATTTTCTCCTTAACCTAGGAACTCTGGAATTTGGCTATGATATTCCTAGAAGTTTTCTTTTTGGGATCTTTTTCAAGAGGCAATTGGTGAATTCTTTCAATTTCTGTTTTGCCTTCTGGTTCTAGAATATCAAGGCAATTTTCCTTGGGAATTTCTTGAAGGATGCTTTCTAGGTTCTTTTTTTTGGTCATGGCTTTCATGTGATTTTTAAATTATCTCTCCTGGATCTGTTTTCCAGATTGGTGGTTTTTCCAGTGAGATATTTCACATTGCCTTCTATTTTTTCATTTGTTTGGATCTGTTTTATAGTATCTTGATTTCTCATAAAGTCATGTTTCCATTTGCTCCAATCTAATTTTGAAGGAATTATTCTCTTTAGTGAGTTTTTGAAATTCCTTTTCCATCTGGCCAGTTCTGCTTTTTAAAGGCATTCTTCTCCTCATTGGCTTTTTGGACCCCTTTTGCTATTTGAGTTAGTCTATTTTTTAAGGTGTTATTTTCTTCATTATTTATTTGGGTCTCCTTTAGCAGGTTGTTGACTCGCTTTTCATGATTTTCTTGCATCATTCTTATTTCTCTTCCCAATTTTTCCTCTACTTCTCTTACTTGATTTTCAAAATCCTTCTTGAACTCCTCCATGGCCTGTAACCAGTTCATATTTTTCTTGGAAGCTTTTGATGCAGGAGTTTTGATTTTGTTGACTTCTTCTGGTTCCATGTTTTGATCCTTTTTGTCCCCAGAAAATGATTCTTTGGTCTGATTGCACTTCCTCTGCTTGCTTATCTTGCCAGCCAGTTCCTTGACTTTTGAGCTCTTTGCCATGGTAGAACTCTGCTACCAGAGTAGAGAGAGCTCTGTCCCAAATTGCTGGGGTTTTCACAAATATTGTCAGAGGTCTGAGGAGGGTGCCCTCTCTACAGCCACCACAAGCTCTGACTGGCATTTCTTACCCCAGGACCACCACCCAAGGCCGCGATCCAAATTCATGCAGGTCAAAGCAAGAGCGGTTGTCCTCTGAATGGTTGCTTGGTCCCCCTATGATCTGTAGGCTAGGAACTCCAGAGGCAGCCACACACCTCCATTGCCTCTCATCCTGGGGGCAGGGGCCAGACCGTGTTCTTCTGTCACTCATTTCCTACAGAGTTCCCCACTGACCTTTTATTTTCTCTTTGGTGTTTATGGATTAGGAAGTCTGGAAACCGCCACAGCTGCTGGTGATTCACTCTCCTGAAGTCTGCTCTAGCCAGTCTGTTCCACTGGTCAGGGCCACTCCGGGTCTGGGACCATATGGCTCACGTGGGACTGTGCTTGGCTCCCAGTCCTGTGCGATAGACCGATGCTTCCTGTTGGCCCACCAGGCTGCCTTCAGTGGGAGATTTCTTTCTCTCTGTCACTTTGTGGGTTCTGTAGCTCTAAAATTTGTTTAGAGTCATATTTTACATATTTTATTGGAGGTGGTTGTGGGGAGAGCTCAGACAATTTCCTGCTTTTACTCCACCATCTTGCAACTTTCCTTCTTCATGGTTTTTCTTCTACCTGTCTATTCCTTCTCAGTCTTCTTTGCTACATCTTCGTCCACATCATGATCATGTGGGATCTCCCAAGGATCTGTCCTGGGTCTTCTTCCCTCCCTCCTCCCCCCCGGTGCCATCTTCCTTGCTATTGTACCAGCTCTCATGAGCACAGTCTCTATGTGAATGATTCTAAGATCCCTATATCTAGGCCTGGTCTTTCTTCTGTGCTCCTATCTTACATCATCAGTTTCCTTTTGGACATCTTGAACCAGATATCCTGTAGATATCTCAAACTCATATATCCAGATGCATTATCTTTTTCCTTAAACCCTCTCCCCTTCCTAATTCCTTTATTACTTTTGTGGTATTGTCATCCTCCCAGTCACCTGGGCTTGAAACCTAAGTGTTATCCTAGGTTCCTTATTCTCTGTCAACACCCATATCCAATCTGTTGTCAAATCTTGTCATTTCTACCTTTACAACATTTCTTGTTTATGGTCCTTCCTTCCTCACACAGCCTCTGCCACCCTGATACTGGCCATCATCCCCTCATAGCTGGACTATTGCAATAGGCTGCTGGATGGTCTCCCTCAAGTGTCTCCTTACTCTAATCCATTTTCTGTTCAACTGCTAGATTTTCCTAAAATGGAAGTCTGACCATGTTTCCCCACCCCCTGAATCACCCTCCAGTGGCTCCCTATAAAATACTTTTCTTGGCTTTTACAACCTTTGACAACCTGGCCCCTTCCTATTTTTCTAGTCATCTTACTCTTTACTCCCCTTTACCTACTCTGCCATCTGACTTCACTGGCCTTCTTGCTATTCTTTGTACCTGACGCTCTGTCTCCTGGCTCCATCCGTTTTCACTCTCTGTCTCCCATCCCTGTAATGCTCTCCGTCCTACTTCTGCTGCTTGGCTTTCTTCAAGACTCACTTTAAATCCCACCTTCTACTAGAGGCGTTTTTGTGTGCTCTCCTACTTCTGGTACCTATACTTAGCACAATACCTGTTGTGCTATACCTATTCAGTTTGAAGACTCTGAATAACAGAATGCATTCACTATATTGTGCAAAATTTTTTTAGTAAAATAACTTTTTTATTTTTAAGATGGAGCTTAGAGATGTTGAACGAAAAATTGCACAACAAGCTGCTAAGCTACAAGGCGTAGATTTGGATCGAACTGTTCAACAAGTAAACCAAGAAAAGCAAGAAAAACAGCATAGATTGGACACAGGTGAGATTGAAAATTCAATCTTCCCAAAATGATGACTTTAATTATGTAAAACACTTCTTTTGCCCATTCTTCCTTGTTGACCCAACAGAAATTTTTATCACCTTTCTTCAGATTGGTAATGATAGATCAGCTTAAACAGCCATTCAATTAAATGAGTATTTATCTAGCCTCTTCATTGTGGTAGATGTATGGGATACCAGTATGAAAAATAACATCAAACTCTACCTTATGTCACCCAAATGAATGATGAAAAGATACAATCTGGGCAAAGGAATGGGTGTCTAAAAAAATTATTATTTTTTTTTTTGCTTTTTGGAGGAGGGAAGGCAGGGCAATTGGGGTTAAGTGACTTGCCCAAGGTCACATGGCTAGTAAGTGTTTAGAGTCTGAGGCCAAATTTGAATTCAGGTCCTCCCAACTCTAGAGCTGGTGCTCTATTCACTGCACCACCTAGCTGCCCCCAAAATTATTTTTATTAACCTTTCATAGGTATTCATATATATTTATATAGATAGATAGGTATGGATGTATATACATGAGAAGGAAGAGATTATGTTTAGCTGAAGTTGTCAAACCTTCAAAGAAGATATGGTAACCAAGTTGAGTCTTGAAGGAAGAATGGGATTTTAATAGGAGAAGATAAGGAAATAATGTTCTAAGGATGTGGGATTGTCTGTACAAATTCATGGAAAAGGGAGGAAAGCAGAACAGCTGGTAAGCCTTTTGGGCCAGAATGTAGAATCCATATGAAGGGGAATAGAGTAAAATATAGACATGCCTTGGAGATACTGTAGGTTTTGGTTCCAGACCATGGCCATAAAGTGAATATCACAATAAAGCAAATCATGAATTTTTTCATTTCCCAGTGCATTTGAAAGTTATATTTATACTACATTGTAGTCTTTTAAGCGTGCAGTAATATTTTGTCTAAAAAAATGTATATATCTTAATTGAAAATACTTTATTTCTTAAAAATGCTATCAACATCTGAACCTTCAGTGAGTTGTAATGTTCTGGTAGGTCTTGCATCAGTGCTGATAGCTGCTGACTGACTAGGACGTGAGTTGCTAAAGGTTGGGGGTAACTGTGGCAGTTTCTTGAAATAATGCAATGAAATTTGCCACATTGATTGACTCTTCTTTTCACTTGAACACTTAGAGGCCATTGTAGGGTTATTAATTGGCCTAAATTCAATATTGTTGTCTCAGAGAATAGAGAGGCCAGAGGAGAGGGAGAGATGGGGAATGGCCAGTCAATGGAGCAGTCAGAACACATGCAACATTTATTAAGTTTGCTGTCTTATATGGGTGTGGTTTGTGGCATTCCAAAACAATTGCAATAGTAAAATCAAAGACCATTGATCACAGATCGCCAGAACAGATAGAATAATAATGAAAAAGTTTGAAATATTGTGAGAATTACCAAAATGTGACAGAGACACTATGTAAACGCATGCTATTCAAAAAATGGCACCGATAGATTTCTTCAGTACAGGATTGACGCAAGCCTTTAGTTTGTAAAAAGTTCAGTATCTGTGAAGTGCAATAAAATGAAGTGTGCCTGTAATTCTAGAAAAGCAGCTTAGAGCTAACATGTGGAAAGCCTTAATTACCAGGCTGAGACGTTCCTATTGTCATAAAATGCGTATAAGACATAAAATAGATCAAATTAATAAGCAACCACAGTGTGCACTCTGGGGGAGGGGTGATGATTGTCTTTATGTATTGAAGTGCAGTGGTGCAGATTGCAGCTCATCCATGCCCTCCTGTTCTAGATGACTCATGCTCATCTTCTCATAAATCGTCCACAAGGGGAATGCTCAGTGTTCTAAGTGCCTTCTTGCTCTCTTGACATCATATGACTAACAACAGTCAGGTTGTCTGTCCCTCACTCTGGCTGCATGACAAGCTTTGTTGTTCAGTCATTCAGTCTAGTTTGACTCTTCATGACCCCATAGCACACCAGGTTCTTTCATTCTTCACTTTCTCTGGAAGTTTGTCCATACTCATGTTCATTGTGTCTGTGACACTATCCATCTCTTCCTCTGCTGTTCCCTTCTCCTTTTGCTTTCAATCTTTCCCATGACAAGTTTGTCTTACCCTGTATGTGTCTTGGCAGCTGGACTCTCAGATATTTTACATATTCTGCCTTTTTAAAAATTAAATTTTTGTTGAGGTCTTCAGTTTCTTACATCATCATAGCTATGCCCACTATCCTTCCTCCTCGTTCTTCCAGAAAACCATCCTGTCTGACAAATAGCATGTTTTTTTTTAATGGGGAAAAAAAATCAGCAAAATTGATTGATGTGTTTAAAAAAGGCCAAAATCATGTGCAGTATGTAACTCCTATGGATTTCATACCTCCATGAAGGCATGGGTCAAATCTGTCTCATATTTCTTCATTTGAGTCATACTTCACCTTTGTAATTTTGTTACATTCATTTTTAATTTTTTGCTGTGTGATTTTTTTTCTGTTTACTCTGTTGGAATTATTGTGCCTATTGGCTCTCCTTACTTTACTTTGCATATGTTCATGTAAATCTTTCCATGCTTCTCTATATTCACTACATATATAATTTCTTAGAGAACAGTAGTATCCAGTTACAATTATTTGCCAGAACTTGTTGAACCATTCCCCGGTCGATGAGCATCTACTTAGTTTCTAATTTTTGCTCTCACAAAAACAAAAAATGCGGCTGTTATTGGTGTATACTTTCTTTTTATTGATGAATTCCTTAGGGTATGAGCCTACTAATGAAATCTCTGGTTCAAATGGTATTACGGACATCTTAGTCACTTAATTTGTATAATTCCAAATTGTTTTCCAGAATGGTTGTGTCATATCACAGCTCCACCAACAATATGTTCGTGTGCCAATCATTCCATAATCCCTGCAACATTGAGTGTTGCCATTTTTTGTTATTTTGCCAACTTGCAGGATGTGAGGTAAAACCTCAAGAGTTGTTTTGATTTGCATTTCTCTTATTATTGGTGATTTGGAGCATTCTTTCTTGTGACTATTTTGTAATTTTTCTTTTGAGAACTATTTGTTAATATTCTTTAACCACTTGTCTTTTGGGAAATGACCATTGGTCATTATTCATATTTCTGTCATCATTTTGAATGGAATATCTTTTCTCAGTTCTCAAAGAATTCTTCTTTGAGTGCAATATCCTCCTGCTGTGTTTTATTGGTAATATACAAAAAGACCTGTGATTTTATGCGTTTGTTTTGTATTTCTTACTCTACAGTTAATCTTAACATATCTCCCATCTTTTCCGAATGTCTTCTAAATTAAAACCTTTTTCCTCATAGTCCTGAGTCTGTGCCTTAACTAATAACACTGAATGGCAAATGGGAAGGGTAGAGGACTAGGCAGGTCCATTGATCTTCATGCTTTTAGATGGAATGGCAAGGATAATTTTTGGAAGGAGCTGTCTCTGTTGTTTACTGATTAATGTTAACATGATTATCGGTGGATGACTTCTGGTTCTCTTGATCAGTGTGGACTCTGCTATTTTGTGAAGATAGCAGTTGCAACATCTTTAGACATTAAAGTTGGACATGATGATTGGAAGAAAGTACCCTTGAAATTAATAGGGAAGTTTGCAGGGAGAAAAACGTCTAAGGGAAATACAGCGAGTTCTGTCTCAGGCATGTTGCATCCAGAATGTCTATGGGACATCTAATTTGAAGTGTCTAACAGGCAGTTGGTGATGGAGCTAATGAGAGAGACTAGGGTTGGGTATGTTTATTTGGGAATCATTTGCATAGGTATGGCGATTGAATCCCTAATATCAGGTGATATCACCAAGCAAGATATTATAGAGGGGAGAAGAAAAGAGGCATCAAGGACAAAGCCTTGGGGTACAATGCACAGTTGGGAAAATGCCATAGATGAGTAACCAACAAAGCCGCTGAGACAGACTGGAGGAGAACCAAGAGGGAAGCCTTTCTTTATATCCCCAGCCTGTTACACAATGCCTGGCACAAAGCAGTGCTTAATGACTGTTTATTGACTGACTGAATGTGTCAAAAAACCAGACAGAAGAAAGTATCCAGGAGGAAAAAGCAATTAATATTGTCAGATGCTACAAGAGGTCTATTTTTAAAAAGCCATTTGAGTGGGAAGTTAAGAGATCATGAGTAACTTTTGAGAGAGCATTTTTAGGTGAATGATGTGGTTGGGTGCATGGATTTGAGAAGTGAATGAAGAAGAGGAAGTAAAGGCAACAAAAAAGACTGCTTTCTCTAGGAATTTAGCTGTGAAAGGGAAGAGAAATAGAAGATGATAGCTTGAGGATAGAGTCTGGTTAAATGAGGGGGTTTTAAATATGAGAGAGACCTAATGTATTTGTAGGCAGCAGGAAATGAGCCAATTTATAGGGAGAGGTTGATTGTTAGAGAGAACCAGAGATTGTAGGGATACCCTGCCAGAGGGGAGGGGATTAAGGATGTAAGTGGAAAGATTAGTTGTGAGGAGAAAGGTGTATCTGTTCTCAGAAACTAGAGTAAAATAAGAGAGAATCTTTGACTCCTCACTTTGCCTTCGTTCCCCAGATTCGACTTATGAAAGACTTATGAAGTCGTGTGTGTGTGTGTGTGTGTGTGTGTGTGTGTGTGTGTGAGTGTGTGTGTGTGACAGTCGAAGTTAAGTGATTTGCCCAGGGTCACACAGCTAGTAAGTACCAAGTGTCTAAGGCTGAATTTGAACTCAGGTCCTACTGACTCCAGGGCTCTATCCACTGCACCACCTAGCTGCCCTGACTTATTAAGTCTTGTTATATCTACCTACATCAGTCCCCTCACATAATCACCACTCTAATTCACATCCTCATTACTTTTCCCCTCATCCTCTATGGATGCCAAAGTGATATTCCAAATCACAACTCTTCCCTGCTCAGTAAACTCCACTGGTTCTCTTTGGGGACCTTGAGGATCAAATACAGACTCTTTTTTTTTTTGCACTTACAACCTGATTCCAATTTCCACTTTCTGGTTTATTATATATGACTCCCTTTTATACACTTTTGAGTAAATAGACTGGGTTTCTTGATGTGCCTCATACATAGCAGCATTCCTTGGAATGTACTCGCTCCTCTTATCATGTGTACATGATGTCTCTCACAGTAATAATAATAGCATACAATTATATAGTGCCTACTATGTTCCCAGCACTTTAAAAAATGATGTCATTTGATCCTCACAACAGAAGATAATTGTCTTGTCCAGGATCACTGGATTTGAACTTAGGTCTCTCTGACTCCAGGCCCATTGCTTCTCCACTACACCACCAAGCTATCCCTGATAAAATGTAAGTCCCTGGAGGACAGGGACTGTCATGCCAGAGATACCTAGCATATATTAACTGCTTAATAAATGCTTTTAAATTGATTAATTAATATATAGTCTGACAGGACTTTTTATTTGAAAATGGGCTTCTAAGAGTTTTTCTTGTTTTACAGTGGTAGATATTGAGTGATACAATATTTTCATCTTTGATGGCATGTGTTTTCATTATAGTCTCCAGTAAAATTGAGTTGAATCGTAAGCTTATACAGGACCAGCAAGAACGAATCCAACACCTAAAAAGTACAGTAAATGAACTTAAATCAGAAAAGCTTCAGATATCTAGTAATCTACAACGTCGACAGCAACTGGAGGAACAGACAGTAGAATTGTCCACAGAAGTGCAGTCTTTACATCGAGAAATAAAAGTAAGACTATATAAATTGACATACAACATATGTGAAAACAGTTTGGAAACTAACAAGGGACTATTATAATTTGATTTTCCCCTGTTTTATCCTTTCAGTTAACAAAATTATGTAGGGGGAGGCATCATAAATGTCTTCCAATATTTGAAGGCCTATTATGTGAAGAAAGGTAGAAGTAAGTGTATTTTGTCTTGAGAGTTCAGGAGTAGGATCTGTGACTTATGAGGAAGGAGTTAGCTCAATATGAAAAATCACTTCCTAACAATTAAATTGTTGAAAATGAAATCAGTTCTTTATTAGACAGTAAGATTCCTATTATTTAAGTAAAGGCTGGATGACCACTTGTTAGGGATGGGAATTCCTGCTTCAGTTGGATTAGACCAGGGGTCCTTAATTATTTTTATGTGTGATTTTATGTGTGATATGTAACAGCCTTTGGCAATCTAGTAAAGTCTATTGGGCCCCTTCTCAGAATGGTGTTTTTTAATATATAAAACATATGCATAGGATTACAAAGAAAACCACTTACATTGCAATAAATACACTTATCAAAATATTTTATGAAACTGTATCATGCACTTTAGATTAAGAACCCTGAGACTAAGGTTGCTTCCAACTCTTAAGCTTCTGGAATTGTATTAAAACTTGAGAAATGGAGCCATTTTAATTAAACTTTTAGATTTACTATCAGTTATTTTTTATATTCATTAAGTCCTGATAAATGTATTACAGAATATCTTTATAGTTCTATATATGTAGATTAACAAGAACAAGGCAGAAACATAAATAAAGGATACCACCTCACCCACAAACTCCTTTGCCTGTAAAATCTTTGTTAAAATAGCCCTAAGAATTATCCTAGAGACATATCATAGTACAGATCATGGAATAATATGAAGCCATTCTTCCTTAATATGTATGCATTTTTTTTTCTTTTAGGATTCAAAAGAGCAGCTATGTCCTTTGGAAGCCACTCTGGTAAAATTGCAGCAAGAAAAAGAAGAATTAATTAACAAAAAGAATACAAGTAACAGTGCAGTACAGGAAAAAGTAAGACTTCACTTGTAAAGATTGTATATGTTTTTCATGAAATTGCTTTTTACTTTAGAACACTCATGAACAGTTTCTTCCTCTTTCAAATGACAATGTTGAGCTAGATGGTCTCTGAAGTCCTTTTGGTACTTAACGTTCTGTGATTCTAGTAGTTATGTTTAGATTGTTTTTGTCTTGAGGGTTTACATTCTTTATCTGAGTCCTACTCTTGTGGCCCTGGATTCTTTGCAGCAAAACACAGTTTCTGTTGGATCTAACTCGCCCAAGCCAGAGAAGCTTTGAACATAGCCCTGGAAACAAGTCAAAAGTATGTTGTTTAAGGTTCAGCCTGGATAAAAAGATTAGGAAAGACTAGACTCATCACAAGAGGTTGCCTAGGAGTAGCCATACTATTAAAATAATGGATCTTTCAGTGTATCACAAAATGGTCTTGTTTATACATTTTCTGTAATGGATATCTGATCTTATTGATTCAGTTCCCTCCATTGATGCAGATGGCAACCCATCTTGCCTGCCTATCCTACATGATTGATCTGTGGCTTCTCTAAAGTTTGTCACAGGATATCTACCCAGTTCGCTGGTGGCCCATATTCCAAAGAACCTATGAAGCTTCTAGTGAGCAAATATCTGACTTAACTAGAAAGGGAAAGAGATGGTTGACAAAGACAACATTAATTTAGGCTATGAACTTGTTCATAAAATCTCACTAAAAAAGATGATGTATGATTTTTGTGCTGTATTGTCCCCAAAAGCAGAGAAAAACTGATGTTTACATTGAAAAAATATCTTCTTGTAAGTTGATCAAAGTTATAATGGCAGTTTTAATCATTATGAGATCTCATAGTCCCATTGTATTAGATTTTGCAGTTTATAGAAGTATGAGATCCTAGAGTTGACAGGGCTTCAGATCACTTGTTGAATTCCCCCATTTTATGAGGTGAGGGGTTGGGGGGTGGGGGCGTAACCAATGCCAAGCTACACAGCAAGTTGAAACCTAGCTTCCAGTCCTAGTTTGGCTACAGTGTGGTGCTCTGTATACACAGGCCTTCTGGTAAGCATTTCATGAGAAAAAAAATCTTTTTAATACTTTGTACGTATCCATATGTAATGCTAAGAAATGGTTTAAATGAACGAATTAATGTCTTTCTACAGTTAAATGATATCAAAGAGAAGGTTAAAAACATCTCTAGCTGTATAAAAGACATTGAGAACTATATTCAGGATGGAAAAGACAGCTACAAAATGGTAATTTAAAACCTAAAAATAATTAATTTGATTAAGCTTATGAAATTTTCTGTATACTTATAAACTTGTCCCCTTTTTGTAGCAAAAAGAAGCTGAACTCAATAAAGTAATAAGTCAGCTAAATGAATGTGAAAAACAGAAAGACAAGATAAGTAAGGAGATGGTGACGATGAGACAAGACATTGACATGCAGAAGGTGGGTCTGCTTTGTTGCCTCTGGCTTAATGGTGAGGCATGTGCTGCGTGAGGTCTGAAGTAGCTCTCTACATTAAGTATGTTTTTAAAAGTTACCATAAAGTAAATACTTCTTTATGCCAAATCATTTTTCTGTTGATATTTATTTATAGTTAATAAGAAACAGGAACAAAAGGTCAATCTCAGAAATACAGGATCATAGCTCTAGAAATAAAAAGGATTCTGGGGGCTATCTGGTCCAACCCCCTCATTTTATAGATGAGAAAACTGGGACCAAAGAAAGTTATGTGACTTCCCAAGACCACACAGATACTGTCAGAGCCCAACTCCAGTATTGCCAGAGCTAAAGTTCTTTAAATGAAACTGCCTAGTTTCTGTGCACAACCATTAGCGTCTTGCTCCTGCTGTTTCTACCCTGAATTTGTTGTTTTATCATGTTTCAATGCTTGATGTGGCTAATTAGTTGTTAAAATCATCCTTTCTTTTGGAAATGCTTCTACAAGTAAGTATATCTATGAAAGCTGTCGCAGTAAGCTTGTCTACACCTTCCTTGACTCTAAGTCCAGAAATTTCTATGAATATGAATAAAATGTCAAATTTACAGAGGATCCTTGCTATAAGTTTTAAATGCTCAAAAAATGTCTTATATAATTTGTGAAAGTCAAGTCAATTGCATAACAGAATGCCTAATTATTATAGGTTTCAGTGAAAGGTATAAAAGTATTCGCAACTTTTGCTTACCTCTTTAGCTTACCTAAATAGGAAACTCAGTGAGATTTGCAAATCATTGACCTTTTATGAGTTGGTCACTAAATTATATAAAATTGGGTGGAATATTGGGACAGTTGGACAATAGCTAGACCCACCATATCTTGGAACAGGAAGAGACCTTAGAAAACATCTAGAGGCAAAAAGACCTGAGTTTAAATCTGGTGTTAAGCAGTGGCTAGGGGACTCTGGATGAGTCACTAAACTTCTGTCTTCATGAGAGTAGGGACCGTTTTACTTTTTGTGAAAAACAGTGCCTGACAGAAAGATGTTTAATAAATGATTGATCCAAAAAAGAGACACCTGATCTAAAAACCTTGAAGGAAGCTTATCATTCTAGGAGGCAGATATGAAGAGGGCATTTCAGGTGTGGAGGACAATCTTGCAAAAGTACAGAAATAAGAGATGGGATGTCAACTTGGGGGGAAAAGCTAGTCGGTCAGTTTGTCTAGAACAGCAGTTCTCAACCTGTGGGTTATGTTCAATTTGTAACAATGAAAATACATCCTGAATATCAGATAGATTCATAACAGTAGCAAAATTACAGTTATAAAGTAGCAGCGAAAATAATGTTATGGGGGGGCAGAGTCAAGATGGTGGCGTAGGAGCAGCAACATATCGCAGCTCTCACATAGCCACCCCAAAATACCCATAAAATATGACTCTAAACTAATCCTAGGACTCCAAAATGCACACAAATATACTTTACACTAAAGTCAGCTCAGCTACAAGGAACCATATCAGCACTGCGAACTGAAACCAGCCTGGCCTGAAGCCCCGGGGGCGGCTGGACGGGAAGAGCCGAGGAGCCTCTGGTGAGGGGATTAGTGGCAGCTGCAGCAGTGTTCAGAACTAGGTCAGCGGAGCTTGTGAAATCGGGGGAGAAAAGCTGTCTGGCCAAAAGGCCTCCAGGGCTGGAAAGCGAAAGGCAGAGGTTTTGCACCTGCCTCCACGTTGCAGCTTCCGCACCTGCGGCCTGCAGACAGCAGGGGGACTAAACGATCGTTCAGAGGCCAAGTGCTCTCGCGGCCTGGATCCAGATCGCAGTCTTGGGCCTCGGTCCTGTGAGTCTTCATTATCCAGTGAGCCAGAAGTAAGTAGGAAAGGGACCCAGCACCTTCCTGAGGGCTACGGCAGCCAGGAGGACCCCAGCGATTTGGGACAGAGCTTTCCCTTCTGGAAGCAGAGCCCCACAGAGATTTAAAAAAAAAATCACGGACTGGCCAACCATGAGTAAGAATAAGCATAAGAAACAAAGTAAGAACAGCAGCCACCCCTATATTCCTTCTTTGGGGAAAAGAAGGATCATGGCAGAGAGGGGGAGGGGGAGAGTGCAGCCAGAGCACCCCCACCAGGGGCTTCCAATAAACATGAAGATTGCCTTAAAGCTAGAGATGAGCTGAAGAAGGAGTTTGAAAACCAAATAAGAGAAGTGGAAGAAAAATTGGGAAGAGAAATAAGAATGTTGCAAGAAAATCATGAAAAGAGAGTCAGCAATCTGACTGAAGAAATCAACACCCTAAAAAATAGATTAACTCAAATGACAAAAGAGGCCCAAAAAGCCAATGAGGAGAAGAATGCCTTAAAAAGTCGCCTTTGCCAGATGGAGAAAGAATCTTAAAAGCACTCTGAAGAGAATAATTCTGTCAAAATTGGAGTGGAGCAAATGGAAGCAAATGACTTCATGAGAAATCAAGATACTATCAAA
>CM053581.1:331248920-331294154 GCA_028627135.1 Pseudochirops cupreus
TGTGCTCACTATGGAGAGGTTCTGCATAATTTCACATGTTCAGCATGTATTTGATTTCTTGTCCTTCCAGTGGTGGTGGGTGATGAGGGAGGAAGAGAGAGGATCTAGAATCTAAAGTTCTATAATCAAATGTTAAAAATATATATCTGTATATATGCAATTATCATTATCATTATTATTATTATTATTATTATTATTAACTACATACAACTGGAACTTGAGATACACAGGCACTGCAGTTGGGAGATCCATCCTGCCCTACCAAAAAGTGACATAGGAGAGAATAGACTGGGGGAGGGGGGACACACTGGGATGGCTGTTTTGGGGTGGTGGGCGGGGGAAAGATGGGGAGAAAATATGTAACTCAAAATCTTGTGGAAATGAATGATGCAAACTAAAATAAAATTTAAAAAATAACAATAATAATAATGTTATGGTTGGTGGTTGCCACAAAATGAAGAACTGTATTAAAGGGTTGCAGCATTAGGAAGGTTGAGAACCACTGGTCTAGAACATGTAGTGCATGAAGGGGAATAATATAAACTTAAGTCTGAGAATGGACGTAGAGGGCTTTAAATGCCAGGCTGCTCAGTTCTCTCTCTCTCTCTCTCTCTCTCTCTCTCTCTCTCCCTCTCCGTATGGATGTGTATATGTATATGTAGACATGTGTATACATATGTGTGTATATGTATGCACACATATGTATGTGTATTTAAAGGGAGCAGGGAGCCACTTGAGGTTTTTGAACATAGGTTTGACATGTAGCTGTTTGATGTGGAGAGAGGGAAGATTTGAAGGAGGTCTATTAAGAGGCTGTTATAAATAAAAGTCCAAGTGAAAGATGATGGAAATCTGCACTAGGGGAGTGATCATGTGAATGGAGAGGAAATAAATGTGAGAGGTGTTGTAGAGGTAGAGTTGAGAAAATCTAGCAGCTGATTGGGTATGGGAAGCAAAAGAGAGGGAAGAGTCAAAAAATGACTCTGAGGTTGCATAGTTAAGTGATCAGGTAACTGGAAAGATAGTGGTACCTTATACTTCAGCAAAAGTACATATGTTTGGCATGTGATATCTGGTTATGTTAAGTTTGAAGTGATGATGATGATGATGATGATGATGATAGATCTAAGCAGTTTATAAGTGTTATCTCATTTGATCTTCGCAACAGCCCTGTGAGGTAGGTGCCGTTATTATCCCTGTTGTACAATTGAGGGAGCAGGCAAAACAGTTAAGTGATACCTCCTGTACCACCCAGCTGAGGGACATTCAAGTGGAGATGCCCACTTGGTGAAGACAAGATATCATTTAGGGTAGGGATCAGGTTTAGCTCTTTAGGGAGTCATCTGTGTTGAGATGATAACTAAACACCTGAGAACTGATGAGATCGCCAGGAGACTAAGTGTAAAGAGAACAGTCTCCAAACATAACCTTATTGCTCGACCACCTTAGTGGGTTGAAGATAGTAGATGATTTAACAAAGGGAGAGAACCAAGAGGAAGCAGTATCACAGAAACCAAAGAAGTAACCACAGGGAAAGGATGATTGACTGTGGAAATTGCAAAGAGAGCAAGTAGAATGGGGACTGAGAAAGACCATTATATTAGCAGTTAAAATATAAATAACTTGGGAGAGAGCAATTTCCATAGCCTGGCGGTCTGAGGAGCCAGGTTCTAAAAGGCTGACGTGAGGACAGGGAAGCAGCAAGTGTAGTCAACTCTTTAGTTTAGTTAGAAGTTTGGCCAGGAAAGGGAAAAGTTATACAGGATGATAGCTTAAGGTGACAATGTGGGCATTTTTGTGGACAGCAGGGTAGAATAAGGAGAGATTAGAGATAATAAAGGAAATGATTGAGACAAGGTCCTAGAGGAGATGAAGGACTATGAGTTCTCAGAGGAAAAAGTGGAGGAATTGGCCTTGGCAGGGAGAATGGCCAACTTTATCTTGTGTAAGACTAAATATTAACACTACCTTCAGATGAAAATGTTTGCTTCATAATAGCATGGAATCATAGGAAGATTGCCTATTAAGCTAGAGGAACACATTAAATTTGAGTATTATTACCCTGAAAGTCTTAGAATTTGGGTTGATGATTGGTCCCTTTTTAAAACTAAGAATAAAAAACAGAAAATCTATTCAATAAATATATCTAATATAAAACATATAGGAAAAGGAATGGAAAAAAATGCATACATCTATACATATACATACACAGAAACAGGAAACTTCATTTACATGGCATTTTAGAAGACAAGGCAGCACTTATATTTGGGTACATTTTCTCAAGATGTTAGATAGGAACTGATTTTTTGTTTCTTTCTTACTGCCCTCTCTCCCAACCCCCCAGAACATAGAGACAAAAAACATTTTCATAGAAAAGCAAGAGAGTACAATGGAGAGAACACCATATTTAGTGATTGATGGGATATGTAGGGTGAGAGAGAATGAGGAGTCAGGTACAACATTGAAATGACACACCTAAGAAACTGAATCCAGTGATGTCTCCAACAGAAATAGAGATATTTGGAAGAAGCTGGGTTTGTTGGGAAAGAGTGAATTCTGTTTTGAATGCTTTGACTTTTAGATATCTGTGTGGTGTCTTTTTTGAAATGTCCAAAAACAATTGATAATGTGAGACTGAAGCTCAGGAGAAAGACTGATTTTGGGTATATAGATCTAGCATTCATCTGCATAAAAATAAAAATTGAACCCATGGGATCCGATGAGATCACCAAGTGACAGAGAAGAATAGGGCTCAGAACAGACACTTGACAGACACCCATCATTAGTGATCAAGACTTTGGTGAAGATCTAGCAAAAGAGACTAAAAAAAATGGTCAGATAGATAGAAAGATACCCAAGAGAGAGCAATTTCATGATAACCCAGAAAAGAGAAAGAATCCAGGGGAGGTGCCTCTCCAACATTGTCAAATGTTTGGAGAGCTTCTGATCGTGTGGTACAGTATTGCCATCTTGTGGCCCTTTAGGGTATTTCCACTAAAGACTTGGAAAAACCTGCTTTGTGTTTTCACTGCCATGTATTCTGTTGCGTGGTGAGATTGAAGTAAAAGACCATAGGTTCCCTATCATTGGGATATTGTCAACTTTAGTTTCATAAGATCACAAATTTAGAGCTGGAAAGCGCATTAGAAGGCACTGAATGTAGCCCCCTCATTTTATAAATGAAGATACCAAGGCCCAGAGATTTGTCAACGGTCACATTAGGTTGACAGACCTAGGATTTGAACCAAGGTCCTCTGACTCCAAATCCCACCCTCTATCGTCTGTGTGCCATTTGCTAATGTGTTATTGTGTGTAATACTGTTTTAAGTCAAGGGAAAAATAGTATTTCTCTCTTAGAAATTTCTTTTATCAGTGGGCCATGTACAGACTGACTTACTGTCTGTCCTTCTAGGTGCAGGAAAGGTGGCTACAAGATAACCTTACTCTGAGGAAGAGAAATGAGGAACTGAAAGAGGTTGAAGAAGAAAGAAAGCAGCACTTAAAGGAGATGGGACAAATGCAGGTTTTACAGCTGAAAAAGTAGGAGTTTTTAAAAGTTTATTCTTTAAATTTGTTTTAAAATTATTAGTGAAAAAGAATTCAAAGCACTTAGACTAAACTTTTGATGCATTTTAAATAGACATAACTGTAAAGAATTCTTGAGTTGATAGAAAAGTATGCATTGTTTAAAAAAAAAACTAGGGGAGAAATTTGTAGGAAGATCAAAGAATCAGTACAAGCCAAGGAGTCGGTTCCCCAGCCTCTTGCCTAAGGTACGCTGCCAAAGAATAGAAGCAGAGAAAAAACCATGGAGGAACTCAGTTTATTGGTGAGAGCTCCAAATTGAAAAGAGCCCTTCAAACAGACAAAGAACTTCACATAAATTCTCAACAGAAATAGTAAGCTAGGTTTAAGGTATATTTTAAAGAAAAAGCTAAATAAATTAGGATTTTAAAAAGCATTTTAATTTTAAAAGCTAAAATATTCTACTCAATTAAACAGACATTTATTAAGGATCACACATTTAGGTGCAAGAGAAAAGCCATGTGGTACAGTGGTTAGAGAGTCAGCCTTGAGTCAGGTAGGCTCTGACCTTGCCTGTGCGACCATTGGCAAATTACTGACCTCTCAGTGTTGCATAGCCAGCCCACCCACCTAGCCCCATCCCAGGCAACTCTAAGATTACACATTGCAGATGAGGTGCAGATCTGCATAAGTAGTTACTAGTTACTAGGTACAGGTTACTTCCTGGCCCTTAAGGAAGTTATATTCTGCCAAGAAGATGGAATCTGTACACAGAGAAGTAAATGGGAGCTAAGTTGACAAGGAAGAAAGCCATAATATCTGGGGCATCAAAAAAAGCTTAAAGTAAGAGAGGTGGTTGAGTTGAGCCTAGAGCAGCGGTTCTCAACCTGTGGGTTATGTTAAATTTAAATACATCCTGCATATCAGATATTTACATTACGATTCATAACAGTAGGAAAATTACAGTTATAAAATAGCAGTGAAAATAATTTTATGGTTGGGGGTCACCACAACATGAGGAACTGTATTAAAGGGTCACGGTATCAGGAAGGTTGAGAACCACTGGCCTAGAAGAAAGCCAAGGATTGAAAAGTAGAGATGGGGAGGCGTATGCTCCAGGTCTTAGTGCCTGTGTGAAGTGGGACAGGGACTGTCAGCTTCAGTGAGAGTTGCCTATTATCCACATAGTTACTAAGTGTCTGAAAACAAGACTCTTACTCAGGACTCCTGTCTCCAAGTCCAGGACCCTCTCCACTCTGTCATGATACTTTTCTGAATCAGGTCAGATGATCACAATGACATTTATAGATGAAACTGGAAAGAGACAACAAAGAGGACAAGTTCCAACATTTCTACTATGTTCTCTGTCATTTCTGAACTCCTTTGTAAGGAAATGAGGCAGTAACACTTAAGATCAAGTCACAAGGGGCTGGACCTGAACAAAGGCAGTATGTTCATATGAAGATGTTCATACTGAAAGAGACACAGTTTTTTAAAACACTCCTTGACTTTCAAGATATTTTAAAGGAGAGAAGATTCCAAAACAATGGGAAAAAATTGTGGACAGTCCTCTTGAAGGGAAAAAAAGACCTGAGAGAAAACAACAACAGCTACCAACTCATGCACATCTCTCTAAAATTTCATGAAAATGGTTAAATGCATGGATTGATGATGACCTCAGTAAAAAAACAAGAAGGAAACGGGCTTTTGTAGATTGTTTTTATAGCAGATAGCATCTTCACATCCATATACCTGACTGAGAGATGTAGAGAATATAAAGTTATGCTGTATTTCTTATTTGTTGATTACTCAAAAAAAAAAAGATATTCAACTCATTTGAATATAACTATAAAGGTTTTCCTCCAACACATTGTGTCTCCCAGCTATACCTTTAAATCATACAAAATTCCGTGACTGAATTCAACCATGGAATGACTGTTCATTAATCTGTTGGGTGTCAACAAGTCATAAAACAAGGAAACATGCTCACCAGTGTCATGGAAGATGCCAGATAAAGAATTCTTTCTCATAGCAAGGTTTTCCACATACTTCTGTCCATGAATAGCATTGTGCAGACTACTTTATGCCCAGGAATGTTACTGGACCTTTTCACTGAGATCCATGGTTACTTGAAAGAGATCAGCATAAACATTCACACTGAAAAAAAGTGAAGAGTGCATATGACCCAGGTTATGCTATGTAGTCAGACAGATAGCTCACTGAGTCAGTCTGTTAGTATGTAGATCTTGAATGGGTGCCAAAGATAAATATAGTGCCAAATCTGGAATCTTTTTTTATAAAAGGTTCTACTACATTGCATTTGGGAAATCATGCAGTAATCTTAATCCTCTCTCTGCCACAAAAGCATCATTATGGTGATGCTATAGTCTTGTGAATCATGAACACTATGATATCTGAAGAATCAGAATTGCATGTGGCCCAGAGAGGAGTATGAAGGACACACGGTGGGCATAAGTAAGCCACGAAATATTGCCAAAAAGAAAGTGGACCATTCAGGTAGCAAGAACAAAGTGATAGATAGCCTTTGTGCTACGTTAGGAGTCACAAAATATTGAAAGAACTTGAGAAACACCACCAGTATTTTGGATAGGTGCCCAGAGAATTTATGGAAGAAAACCTGGCTAGACTATACCAGTGGAGGGAGTACCCACATTAGCAAGTTCTCAGATCCATTTAAGTAGAATTAGTTATAGATGTCATTCCCTTTATGTAACATTAAAAGCAAAATACTCAAATGGCTTTTTTATTTCATTGATTTTCATGGCTTAGTAGATAAAGACAGGAGTACCTGAATTCAAGACTTGCCTCAGTCACTAGCTATGCATCACTTAATAGTTAACATGATGTGTCATTTAATGTTTTGCAAAGTGGGCGTAAAATATATGTTACCTCCCAAGTAACCTCATGGAGTGAGTCCTGTTATCCGCATTTTAGAGACAGAGGAAACTCTGAGAGAGATTGTTATTTATTAGCTTTTGGCAAGTGATTCTCAGCCTCAATTCCCCCATCCATAAAGTGGGTTTTTGTGAGGATTATAGAAGGTGATATATAGGTATCCCTTATTCTTAACCTTTTTTTCATAACTAGCCGCCCACTTTATGCCACTTCTTACTGATAAGTTGTTGATAGTAATGCTGTAACTTATTTATATCCACTCTACATCTTTCTTTTTATTTTATTTTAAATTTTTTTTTTGCTTTTTGGAGGGCAGTGACTTGCTCAAGGTTACACGGCTAGTTTTGGTGGTAAATGTCTGAGGCCCAATTTGAACTCAGGTCCTCCTGACTCCAGGGCCGGTGCTCTATTCACTGTGCCACCTAGCCGCCCCAACATCTTTCTTTTTAAAAAATTCTATTCATTTTGAACTTAGATACAAAAATACAAAAAAAAATCCATATATATAGCGCAGTACAAAAAGACAAAAAAAATCCATGTACATAGCACAGTACAAAAAGAGGATTCAGTGCAACCATAAATCTCCATTTCACACTGTTTACTTTTTTTGAAAAACCATGTAATAAATACTACACATTGTTTTCAAAGCTGCTCCACTTTTCTTTGATTCCTTCTGAGGACTTTTTTGTTCTCTGACGTGCACTTTTTTTTTCTCTCCCTCCCCACCCCATACTAGAGAAGGCCACCATTAGACACAGGTACCATACGATATATACTTCTGTTTGCCAATTCTTTCTCTAGAGGTGGATAACATTTTCCTTCATAGGGCCTTTGTAGTTGATCTGAGTATTTATAATATTCAAAATGACTTAGTCATTCACAGTTGTTCTTAGAACGATATTTCTATTACTGTATACAGTGTTCTCTTGGATCTGCTCATATCACTCTTCATTATTTCATGCAAGTCTTTCCATATTTTTCTGAAATCTACCAGTTCATCATTTCTTATAGCACAATAGTATTCCATCACAATCATATACTACAACTTGTTTAGCCTTCCCCAAATAATAGGCATCCACTCAGTTTCCAATTCTTTGCCACCGCTAAAAGAGCTGCTATAAATATTTTAGAATATATAACTTCTTTTCCCTTTTTTGCCTGATCACCTTATAAAACAGACCTAATAGTGACCTTGCAGGGTCAAAGGCTATGCACAGTTTTGTTACTCTTTGGGCATAATTCCAGATTGCTCTCCAAAATGGCTAGATCAGTTCACAGTTCCACCAAATGTGAATTAGTGTCCTCATTTTTCTGCATCCCCTCCAGAATCCCCTGCACAATCCCCTCCATCTCCCATTTTAGCCAATCTCCTCGTAGTTGTAAGATATACCTCAAAGTTATTTTAATTTTCATTTCTCTTATTAATAATGATTTAGAGCATTTTTTCATATGACTACGTAGTTTTGATCTCTTCATCTAAAAGCTGCCTGCTCATATCCCTTGACCGTTTACCAATTGAGGAATGACTGTATCTTCCCACTGACCCTCGGCTTACCTGAGATTTTGATTTTTTTGGAGATTGTGGTATTTATTCCGTGATTCATAGCAATCACTGTAAAAACACTGGTGTTTTTAAAAAATGTACATTTTTGCTTCAGGGAGTGCCTTGGAGTGATTAAAAGTGACTTAATGTTTTCTCAGAGGGAGGGTGACGGGTCAGTACAACTGACTTCAGGGACAGAGAAGCTTGGTTCACATTCTGACTCTGCTACTTACCAGCTGTGTGATATCGGGCAAGTCATTAACCTCAGTGGGCCTCAGTGTCCTTCCCTGTAAAATGAGAGGGTTGGACTACATGACCTCTCAAGTTCCTTCCAGCTCTAAATCTATGATCCTCCTTTGGTCACCCAATTCACCGTTCTCCTCAGTCTTCATTCCACCACAGACATCAATAGGAATAGCTGCGCGTTAGATCTCCATTACCCATAAATGCTACCTTCCTGGCCCTATTCTTTCCTATTCTTTCTCTGGTCATTGCCTCGTGTTCTTTCACCTCTCCCTGTTTAATCTTTTGATTCTCCTTTGGTGGATCTTCACCCTTGGTAAAATTATATCTGCACTGTGTTCCATTCCAGGGACCACATTTTAGGAAAGGTTTTGGTGAACTGAAATGTGTCCAGAGGAAGCAGTCAGTATAGTCAAGGACTCAGGCCATACAAAGATCATTTGAAGGAGCTGGGGTTGTTTATCTTGGAGAAGAGAAGACTTGGGAGGGGGGATGCAGGAGGGTATTGTATAATAGCTTTAAATATTTGAAGGACTACCACGTGGAAGAGGGAATAAACTTGTTCTTCTTGGCCATGGGGGGCAGAAATAGGAGCAATGGCTAGACATTGCAAAGAGACAAATTTAGGCTTGAGGTAAGGAAAAAATTCCTATCACCTAATGCTATCCCAGAACAACATGGTTTTCCTGAGGATATGGTAAGTCCCCTCCCCCAAGGTATATACATAACAGCTGGGCACCCCAGTGTGTCAGTCATGTTGTACGACAGAGACTATGGGATAGACCAGATATTCTGGGAGGTCTCTCCCATCATTTGGCATACACCAAAATTGACATTCCATCTCCTGTTTCCAGACAGTCCCCCAGACAACTCCTCATGTCCAAGATGCAGTCTTTTCTCATATCCACTCATCAGAATCCTCAACTTCCTTTAAAACTTCTCACAGGTGCCCCATTCTTCATGAAATCTTCGCCCAATCTCCCATTTTATTAAGGCTTTCTTCCTCTTCAGCTTCCTTTGCCCCCTGGTTATGTGTGTGCATACTGTATATTCCGCTAGATCAGAGACTGTTTTATTTTTGTTTGTGTGTCCCTAGCCGCAGCATAGTGCCTTTTACAGAGGAAATGCTTACTAAATACTTATCAAATTGAACTCTTAGCAGGCTTTTCACTTGAGCCTGTTGTAAATCACAGTGGTCTTCAGTGCAGTTTTAATTTTTTCTTCCTTTACAGTGAAAAGCAGACATTAGAAGAAAAAATGGAAACATTGAAAAGAAATCACAGTTTAGCATTAGGACGACAAAAAGGCTACGAGGAAGAAATTCTTCATTTTAAGAGAGAACTGCGGGAGCCTCAGTTTTCTGATGCTGAGGAAAAGTACAGAGAAATGATGATTGTGATGAGAACAACAGAACTTGTGAACAAGGACCTCGACATTTATTACAAGGCATTGGACCAGTAAGTGTAGTCTCATAGACCTGATTCCCATTTCCTTCAGATAATATACAATTCTCCAATTATTCTGTCCTTTTTGCTAATTCTCTAGAGATTTACATCTTCACCTATGCATGAACTACAGGCAGTTCTTGCTTCACATAAGTGGATTATTCCACAGATCTCTAAGACTTTTACTTTAATATAAATTTGCCTGCAGACATAGGGAAGGGAGGGAGGAAAGGATGTGAGAAGGGTCCTGCGTACCTGTGGAAGGAGTGGGAGAGACATAGTTCAAGGACACATGGGGGCCAGGGACACAGAAGCCAGATAGCGCAGGAGGAACACACAGGTCCAGGGCCAGTCATGTGGGAAGTTGACCGGGAACCAAGAAGAAGGGGTTTGACATGGACGCAGACAGGAGAGGACAGGTGATACAGGCTGGGAACAAACAGTGGGACATTTGGGTGGAGCTGTGGTCAAGATCTCCTCTTTTGGCACTGGAAAACTCAGACCAAGCCCCTGTTCTGTCAGCAGCCATTCCTGGCATCTGTTCTTCTGCTTTCAATTAGAGTGTTTTGGTAGGGGGAGAGGAGCAGGCTTTGGAGTGCCTAGCTGGGGGGCAGGAGTAGAAAGAAAGAGAACAGTACTGTTCAGTAAAGTTAACATAGGGGTTTTTTTGGAACGTGTATTTCTTTCAGAATTCTACATGTAAAGTTGAATTTGCATAATACAGATATACATAAAGCAAGAACAATGTCAATAGAATCTCAGCTCAAAGAACTGTGCTAGTAGTTTTTCTGTACTTTAGGATCTCAGATACGTTAAAGGGGAATAGACAAGGGAGAAAAACCACACAGTAGTGTTGCTTGGACTCTACAGGGTACATGGAAGTCATGAGATGATTGCACATGCAGGGAGGGGCCTTTGGACTTAACAGAACCAGTCTGCATTATAGAAGGGTTGAGGATAAGTGCCCAGATACTTCATATGAGTCATCTCCAGTCTTAGGAACTTCAAAGGGTGTTTTATTTTAATAACTAGGTGTTTTATTTTAATAGTTTGTTGTCTTGACTATGGTTTGAAATAAAAGGGCTGTTGGCATAACCAACTGACTTCTAAAATAACCTTTTAAAAGTTGTTTGATCAACATTTTAAGATGTAGAATGATTTAGTTTAAAATGTGTTGGAGAGGTAGTACATTACAGTAGAAAGGGCAGCAGTTTGGAGCCAGAGGGCTTGGCTTCACAACTTGCCTCTGGCATGAATTATCTTGATGACTTTAGGAAATTACAGAACTTCTCTGGGGATCACCTTTTTTACCTCCAAAATTTATTGGACTGAGTGGTTACTAAGGCCCCTTCTGGATCTAGTTCTATAATCCTGTTACCTGCACTATGTTGACATGTCTTTTTAAACCTCTGCGTGTTAGAATGTCCCTAAGACAATGTTGGAAGAGCAAGAGAGAAAAAACTAGAAATGTTAGGTTCATCAGTGAAGGAGGAACTCTGAGGAAAAGATGCTGTTCATTGAAGCCTAGTGAAGAAAACTTATGGCTTGAAAGAAGAAAGAGAATGAGTGCTGGCATTGCAGAGCTTTCTGACCAGCCCCTTCCTCGCAGAGGCTAGTCCTGTTTTGCAATTCCGGGCACTTAACTCGGTTCATATTTCACAATATGTGCCTGGATTCTTGTTTTTCCTGGGCAAAGAGACAGGAGATGGTGTGTTGTGTATGAGGAATAGTAAGAAAGTCAGTTTGATTGAATTATAGAGAGTGTGAAGGGAATATCTAAAAAGGCTGGAAAGGTAGGTTTAGGGCTAGATTGTGAGAGGCTTAAAAAAAAATAAACAGAGGCATTTATATTTGTTCCTAGAGGTAATAGGGAGCCACTAGAGTTTTAGTAAAGGAGGACCCAGGTCAGACCTGTGATTTAGGAAAATGACTTTGTGAAGGGTTTGGAAGATGAATTGGTGTGAGGAAAGACAGTAAGGAGACTGATAGGACACTATTTCAATAGTCCAGGTGAGAGGTGATAAGGGGTGTGTAGAGAACGGGATTTACACATGATGTGTGTTGTGGAAATAGTAATGACAAGACTTGGCAACTGATTTGTGATGTGGAATGAGTGAGAATGAGCATTGGCAGGAATCTGTTGGATGGATTGGAAAAGGAAAGAGAGTGAAGGTGGTGAGACCTGTTAGGAGGTTCCTTAGATGAGGTGAGAAGCCTTAATGTGATGGCCATGGGAAGAAAGAAGAAGGAATTGATATGATAGTGCCTGGCAGATGGTTGAATAAAAGAAATGAGATGGTGAAAGAATTAAAGGTATTTCTAAGATTTTTAACATTGGAAAAAGGGTGAAGGTCAATGCTCTGCTCAGAAAACTTTAGTGAGTCCCAGTTGATGAAAGGGTAAAGTTCAAATTGTTTATTCCAGCATTCAAGGGTCCCTCTACAATTAGCCCCACCTATTTTCACTTAACTCTCCTACACTCAGATCAAAGTACCATCATTTCTACACTTACTTTGCCTTCTGCACCTTTCCTCAAAGCTCTTTCCTCTCCAAAAACACCCATTCCCTTCTGTCCTTCCCCTCCACCTCCGCCATCCCCTGCTCTTCTCCTGTTGAAATCCCACCCATTCTTCAAGGACTATTTCAAGGGCCACTTCCTTCGTGAAGGCTTGCCTCATCAGCCCTGTCTAGATATGATCCCACTCCACCTTCTGAACCCATTACCTTTTCTTCTACCATTCTTGGATCTCTTGACTGTATTCTGCATAAGTCTTTATACATTTATCTTTATCCATCATTTTATTTATTTATTTGTTTTATTTGATGACAGATTCATACTCATTTTTATAAGCATTGCCATGCCTTGTCCAGTGTAATTACTAGATCTAACTGAAGGGAACTCAGTAGCTCCTTTTTATGCAAGTTTTCCTGCAAACACTGAATGCAGCTTTTCTTTCCTTAAGAAAATATGGCCCCAGTTAACCTTCTTTTACCTCTTCCAATTCAGCTTGAATTCATGTTAGCATTGCCTTTGTGTGTTTATTTAAGGTAACGCAGGAAATTAGCTTTGCATTTTTGAGAAAAGCTGATTAGTATCTGTTATTAGTAATCATCGGAAAAATCACTGAGACTAAATTATCTCCAGTGGTCAGAGAATCATAAGTCGAAATGTGTACGTAAGGAAAATCTATTGCATTGTGTCTATTTCCCCCCTCGCCTTTGGAATCTATAATGTATCAGTTAATATTCAGCCTGCATTTGGAGTATATTACTAAGCAAAGAGCAAATCTTTTCTTCTGCCTCATGAGTTTTTGTATGACAAGCTAGGAAGGGTCCTACATGTACCAGATACAGGACAAGCAATAACCCTTTGAGAGTGAACTCTTAATTTACAGCTAAAGTTCTTTTGTGAAGGTAACAATCTTCATTCACCCTTGGATCTTGCATAGCACTTTATTTTGCAGTTCTCTAATGCACTAATCATGTCATGTTTTTCACAGCTGTTTGTGTTTATGTATTATCCTCTTATTGACCATAAGCTTCATGAATTTCCTAAGTTATTTCCCCAGTCTCCAGCACCATACTTTGCACAGGATAGGTATTTCATACATGTTTGAGAATGAATGAATGATTCCTAGCCTCCATTAACTGAAACTGCTCTCTCCAACGTTACCAGTGCTTTCTTAATCATCAAATCTAAAAGCCTTTTCTCAGTCTTGACCTTTCTTGACCTCTTTGCAGGATTTGACATTAATGATCACTTTCTCGTCTTGGGTAATCTCTCCTCTCTAGATTTTCCTAATACTTCTCCCTTATTGCTTTTTCTGCCTGTCTAACCACTCCTCAGTCTCCTTTACTAATTTTTAATCTATGTTATACCCACTAACTGTGGATATTCACAAGTGCTCTGTCCTGTGCTCTCTTCTCTTTTTTTTCTGTCCTGTCTCACTTGATGAAATCGGCTAGCGTAGATTCAGTTATCTTCTCTATGTGGATGATTCCTAGATTTACATATAAAATATACAGTTTTAGTCTCTTTCCTGAACTTCAGTTACTCACCACCAACTGAC
Source organism: Pseudochirops cupreus (assembly GCA_028627135.1). Taxonomy (NCBI): domain Eukaryota; kingdom Metazoa; phylum Chordata; class Mammalia; order Diprotodontia; family Pseudocheiridae; genus Pseudochirops; species Pseudochirops cupreus. The sequence goes on from CM053581.1 coordinate 331,262,663, forward strand.
TTTTGGACATTTTGACCTGGATATCCTGCAGATATCTCAAATTAGCCTGTCCAAAACAGAGCACATTATCTTTCTCTCCAAACTCTTTCTCTTCCCAACTTTCCTGTTAGGTGTCAAGGATACTCTCTATCCTCCCAGACACCTTCCTCAGGCTTGTTCCCCTGGTGTGATCCTCACCTCTTTATATTCACTTCTCCCATAGAGATCTAATCCTTTATGAAATCTTATTGTTTCTATCTTTACTCTAATATAAAGCCCCTTTTCCCCACTCACACAGCAGCCACCCTGGTGTGGGCCTTCATCACTTCATACCTGGACTATTAGCCTTCTAAGTGGTTTCTTTGCTTCAGATGACTCCCCTCTCTAACCTATCATCCACTCAACTGCGAAAGTGATTTTCTAAACTCTCAGTCCGACCATATCACTCCCCTGTTACATAAACTTCTGTTGTTGCCTATTATCTGAAGGATTACATATAAATTCCTGTCTTTGACATTTAAAGCTCTTCACAACCTGGCCACTTTCTTCCTTTCCATTCTTATATTTTACTCCTTGCAGGTACTCTGTGATCCATTGACATCCTCCTCCTTACTAGTTCCTTGGAGACAACACTCCATCTCCTCTCTCCGTTCCCTTTTGCTGGCTTTTCCCAGTCTAGAATGCTTTCTCTCCGAGGTCGCACCTCCAGGTTTTCCTGACTTCCACCAAGACTTAGTTCGAATCCAGCCTTCTTTATGTGACCTGTCTCTACATCGGGTAATGCCTTTTTCTTTTAGATTACTTTCCATCTACTCCAAATATATCTCTTTACATACTTCTTCCATTTAGAATGTGATCTTCTTGAGGACAGGGACTGTTTTGATCTGTCTTTATATTCCCAGCGATTGGGACAGTACCCAGTATGTTAAGCAATTACTATATGTCTGTTGACTGGCCAACTCATTGAATGAAATGAATTTCTTTCCACATTCTTTTCCATATCTGCCTGTTAAAGTTAACTATTTGCTGTAGCCCTTTTTGTATTGTTAATGAGATATCTAAAGCTTTCAGGGAGCCAATGTATCCTGAATAATCACTGGACTCCTTGTTTCAAACAAGCACAGCTTGCCGAGGAATGGGAAAAGGAAGACTTAAAATATTGGCATAGTGCCTTGACTTTTACATGCATTTAAGCACTTATAGAAGTATTATATTATAGAAATGTGAAAAGACATTGGTCTCTGCAGGGAGATATGAGCCCTCCTTGCTTGAGATGATTCCTACCATTTCATGATTCCCTATGACCATGCCCACTATCCTAAGAGGTGGCATGATATGGTGGAAACAGCTATATACTTTTTTTATGTTGGTTATCTTTATTTTTTTCTCAATTACATTGTAAACAAAGGATTTTTTAAACATTTGTTTTTAAAAATTTTAAGTTTCAAATTATGGCCCTCCCTTCTTGCCCTTGAAGGCAAGCAATTTTATATAAATTATACATGTACAGTCATGTAAAGCATTTCCACGTTAGCCATGTTGCAACAGAAAATACAGACCAAAGACGAGAATACTAAAGAAGGTTTTAAAGGTATGCTTCAGTCTGCAGTAGACTTCATAATTTCTTTCCCTGGAGGTAGGTGGTATTTTTCATCCTAAATCCTTTGGATCACTGTGTTGCTGAGAATAGCTAAGTCTTTCACAATTGCAGGTCCTATGAAACAGTATGAAAGAGCAGCATATTTGGGCTCAGAAGATGCAGCTTTGCATCCTGGCTCAGACTTCATAGCTCTAGGAATGCATTAAGTCACTTCACCAGTTTCCTCATCTACAAAATAGGTATGATGATATTTGCATCACCTTCTTCACTGAATTGTTGATAGTCAAGTGAGATTATGTAAAACACTTTGTGACCCTCAGGTGCTATCTAAATGGCGACTATTGCTCTTACTTTATTGTTAGCCTTTCCCCAGTTTACAACAGTAACCTAAGTAGTCTCTCTACCTTCTGCGTGAACCTACATGTCACTGGCAGATGAATCTGCCTTAACACATTAGTTAGAAACCCTTTTCTCCCCTTCCCTCCGCCTGCCACTTCCCCAATTTAGAGTGATCTTTCCCTCTTCTAAACAGTCACAGCATTCTGTAGGCTCCCTTCCTGTACTTTGCCTTCTGCCTGGTATTATAGGTATATGTGGGTGCATCTTCTCTCCTGTTAGACTATATAAAAACCCCTGGGAAGTGAATCTGTCTTATTCACCTGTTTTCCCCTCATCTTCAAGTCCAGCCTTACACTCACTCGGGAAATAAAGTGGTTAAGTTTTATAGCCACTATATTTCTCCTGTTACAGTGTTCTGAATTGTATGGTTTTTCTTTAAGACTTCAAAACATTTTTTCAAGTGTTTAAGTCATACGAGGCCTCACTAGATCCTGAGATTCCCTTTGGGATCCTTCTGATTATTAAATAAACCTTCCATCTCCAAGCACCTTTGAGTGCAAAAATCAGACAGTACCTCTCCCTTCTTCCCCTACTCCTATCTTAATGTTGTTGAAGTCTGTAACATTTCATATCCGTGGTAAGAATGAGAGGGGGACGAAAGGATTTTATTTTTGTCATGTATAAGTTGGGTTTCAGTGTTAAGTTGAAGTCAAATTTTTTCAAAGTTTGAATGAATTAATTTGTATTTTAAAATATTAGATTCATGGTATAAAAGAAGTCCCTTTTCATGATTGTCCCGAAAAGAAAACTTTTCTCCCCACAAATAAGAAGTCCTTAGAAGTTTGGGAGTTGGAATGTAATGAATGAATGCTAAGATCTTCCAAATAGATATAAAAAGTAAAGATAACGGGGGCGATTATAAGGCAGCAGAGGGCATCCCTATCAACAAGCTGAGTGTGGGGTTAGTCATTTGCTATTTTTTTTTCCAGTTCTTTTTATAATTTGCATTATAATCCTTCATCTGATAATATTTAAAATGTATTTTATGTTGAGTCATTTCTTGTTTCTTTTGCTGGTGAATCAAAAGATCATGAAATGATTTTGCCGAAGTAAGTAGCATAAAGTTAAGTTTCAATTTTGTGCAATCAGATAAGAAACCTGCTATGGAAGTAAGGTCCGCCTCACACCCTTGGTCTACATTTTACCCTGAGAGTAATAATGTCTGCCTTTGGGGCATGATAGTATGTAATACTTAGAAGATTCTTAAGCTGTCCAAAGAAACCTCTGAGGATCTTTTGTTGAAAGGTGACATGTAGTTGCAAAGTTTCTTTGCAGCCAGTCACATCGCTTTCAGTTTTGTAGTTATCTTTTCCTTTCTTTTGAGTTGAAAAGCTATCAGTTACCAAATAAAACTGAGAAAATGTGTCTTAACACAAATGGGCAATATTTATCACAGCTGAATAGCAGGTGGGATTTGGGACCAAGAAGTACAGATGTTTGAGGTTTACCTTTTGGCATCTAAAACACCTTAATCCTCTAAACTAAACAATATCATCTCTTCTGCATCACAGCTGAAGCTTTGTAGGCTTTATCTAAGTGAAAGGGGAAGCCAGCAGTGCTGGGGATTCCAGAAACAACCCCCAGAAGCAAGGCAGAGATCCCTGCAGGAGCCCCAGTAGCCTAGACTCTAGTTTGGAGAAGTTATGAGAGCTGTTGTCCTGGGACTCTTAAATACCAGATCAGCTATGGTATGATGTCTCTCCTCAGCTTAGCTTCTTAGCTTCAGCATGTGGTAATAGGGACTGAGAGCTCAAAGACTTGTCCTGTGAATTAGAGTTACCTGCATCTTAGTTTCCCCTGACCTTGTTCCAACCCTAGAAAGACTGTTCAACAAGCAATTATTATACTTTATACCAGTGGTAAGTGGGAGAAGTGGCCAGAGACCTTTCTCTTTACCTTCAGTAACTTACCATAACTTAGGTAAAAACTTCTGATACAAATATACTTTGTAAAATGCTTATAATATACACCAAAGAAGCAACTTAATAAAATGAGTTTCTTAGCTGGTTCACTGGTACCTGGAACAAAATGACCAATTTAAGATTTCTTGGACGGGAACAAGGGGAGACTTGTACCAAATGAGATAAAATTGATATAGCTGTTTTTTAATTAGGGGTTTATGATATGATTTTTTTTACTGCAAATGATTTTCTTTTCTCAGTGCAATAATGAAGTTTCATAGCATGAAAATGGAAGAAATCAATAAAATTATTCGTGATCTCTGGCGAAGTACCTACCGAGGCCAAGGTGATTCATATTTATTCCATTAATACTCTACCAGGACCCTTATCCACAATTAATAGCTCTACTCTGACCATTCCCTGAGTCTCATCCATACTTCCTGCTGTCTTCCCCACACTCCTGTGCTATTCCTGGCATTATTGACACTGCAGCTAGAGTGAACGGTCCTATCTATATTATATGCCATTTAAGATGAACCATTTTTGGAGGCTCTTTATTTTCCGGGGCTTTGGGCTGACCCTGTTCCTTCATTGCTACTCCTACCCTATTGCCTCTTCTTTATCACTCCCTTTCCATTATTACTTCTGACTTTCTTTCTGAGAATTCATAAGACTTCTTATCTTGGTGTGATCCTCCACCAAGAAGATAAGGCAAAATTTTCTGTTCACAACCTGGTCAAACTTTACATAATTTGGCTATGATGAAATAACAATTAGCCAGAGCTGTAACTGGAAAAAAGGGTTTGGAATTGCATTCTTTTGAAGAATGTAGATGTGGATAAGCTTAACTCAGATAAGGAGAAAACCAGCCTGAGGAAATTGATAATGGAACTAGAAAGGGCAGGAAGGGCGCCCCATTCGCTGACCTGATGACTTTTGGCACCATATGATTACTACTTCCTGACTGGGGCAGTCAGTTTTTAAAGATTTAACTTCATATTTTAAGAAAAGCATAGAAATGTTTCATTTTGAACTTGATGCAGACTGCCACTTTAATCAAGCTACTTAAAACTAATTACATCATCTGTCATCTAACCTGCCTAAAATCAATCAGGAATTTCTTCTGTCAGTTAACAAGTGCCTCGTCTGTACCAGGCTTGGAGCTGGGCTCTGAGGATATAAATACGGAGCGTGAAGCAGTCCTTTCACACAAGAGCTTACATTCTAATGGGGGAGGACAAGAACATCTTTAAATGTAAAGAAAATAAATACGAGGTATTTTGGGAGGGCAGCAAGGCTTCATGTGGAAGGTGTTGCCTGAGCTGTATCCTGAAGGAAGAGAGGAATTCCGTGCGGTGGGGATGAGGAAGGTTCCATTCCAGACGCGAGGGCGGCCTGTTCAAAGGCATCGAAATGGGGGCTGGTGGCATATTACACGTGCACAACAGAGAAGGCAGATGTGGTGAGCACAGCGCAGGAGCAGGAATAATGTTCAGTGAAGCCACAATGTTAGGCTGGAGTAAGGGCGTGAATGGTCTTAAAAACTAAACAGAAGCAGTTATATGTGATTCTACAGGTCTAGGGAGCTGCTGTTATTATTTAGGATAATTCCTATACTGCTTAATATTTTCTTCAACAAAAAAATTCTTTTTTTTCTCTCAAACTCTTATTATATCAGATATTGAATACATAGAAATTCGATCTGATACAGATGAAAATGTATCAGCTTCTGACAAAAGGAGGAATTATAACTACAGAGTAGTGATGATAAAAGGAGATACAGCTTTGGATATGCGAGGACGGTGCAGTGCTGGGCAAAAGGTAGGTATGCAGAATTGGTTTAGCACTCACATATAAAGATAGAGTTAAAGCGGGGGAAAGGGGCTTACGATTCTTTACAAGCAAAAATGAGAAATCTAAATTCTGATCCAGAGAGTATGAGTGGTAGGAGCATAATAGGTCTTGGAGGCAGGAGAAATCTGGATTTTATTCTTCCCTCTGATGCCATATGGGTGACCCTGGTCAGGTCATTTCAGCTCTTTGAGTCTTATCTTTCTTGTTCATAAGATGGGAATAATAATAATACCTATCTTACTGGGATGTGAGAATCAAGGGAGAGAATATAAAGCAATTTGCAGAATTTGCAGACTGCAAAACTGAGCATTCCCAGAATCACAGAGTTTTAAAGCTGGAACGAACTTCAGCAGCCATTTCATTCAGGCCATATCTGAAAGGAATCCTTCCAATGCCAGCCTTTTACTCGAAGACCTTCACCGAGGCAGGGAACATTCCACTCCTGAAAGAGCACACTTTGTTTTAGAATAGCTCTAATTGCTGATTTCTTGACGCCAGACCTCCATTGTTCCTGGTTCTGCCCTCTGGGACCAAACAGAACAAGTCTAATCTCTCTTCCACATGACATCCTTTCACATATTTGAAGATAACTCTCATATCCCTCTGAGTAATCTCTTCTCCAGGCTGAACCTCCCCATGGTTTGTTTTTTTTTCCTGGTTGGGGTTTTTTTTTAAATTTATTTAATATTTTCTTTTTTTCCAGTTACGTTTGAAAACAATTTTTAACATTTGTTTTTAAAACTTTGAGTTCCAAATTCTGTCCCTTCCTCCCTACCCACCCCCCAGTTGAGAATGCAAGCAATCTAATATAGGTAATACCTGTGTAGTCATGCAAAACATATCTGTAATAGTCATGTTGTGAAAGAAAACATAGGCAAAAAAACTCAAGAAGAATAAAGAAAGTTAAAAAAAAGCCTGCTTCAATCTATATTCATACACCATCAGTTCTTTCTCTAGGGATAGATGGCCTTTTTCATCATCCTTCAGAGTTATCTTGGATCATTGTATTGCTGAGAATAGCAAAGTCATACACAGTTGATCATCCTACAATATTGTTACTTTGTGCACAGTACATTTCACTTTGCATCAGCTCATGTAAGTTTTTCTGGGTTTTTCTTAGAGCTTCCAGCTCATCATTTCTTATAAGACAATAGTACTACATGTAATCATATACCACAACTTGTTCAGCCATTCCCCAATTGATGGGCATCCCTTCAATTTCTAATTCTAAAGAGCTTCTGTAAATATTTTTGTACATATACATCCTTTTCCTTTTTTAAAAATCTCTTTTGGAATACAGACCCTCCCCATTAGTTAAAACAGATTCTCTTATGATGCGAACTCAAGGCCTTTCACTGTCCTGCTTGCTCTTATTGATGCCCTTAAACGAGGATGCCCAGAACAGACACTAAATAAAGCGCTCCAGATGTGAGCTGTCACTTTCTCCTGAGAAACATGTGCCTTCATTAGTACACCCTGAAGTCACATTGATGTTTTTTTTTTAATTTTCCTGCCATTTCACACTGAGGTGATGTTTTTTAACCCAAGTACGAGATTTTATATTTATCCTTGTTGAATCTTAGTCCAGTGCTCTAGACTGTCAAGATCTTCTGGGATTTTAACCCCATCATCAAAAGAAATGGATGAATATCTACAAAAATATAAAATATACTTGGCCCTCGCAGAAACCTTCTGTTATGTCCCGATATCAGAAAACAACAAAAACAAGAAATTATCATAGTAATAGTCAGACAAGGAAATGGAGCAAGTCATAAGTGAACTGCCGTGAGATACTGAAAACTCTATTATGAGTAGCAGTAACCAAAAAAGTTTACAAGAGAGACATGCAAAGGAATTAGATCGTGGGTTCAAGGTGTTAGAACTGGAAGAGACCCTAAAGGCCAGGAAATGGGGGGGGGGCCCAAGATGAGGAAACTGAGACTGAGAGGGCCCGCCCCTTAACTCCAAGTCTAGTGCCTAGTGCCACTTTACCTTCTCATTTCTCTCCATTATATTCTCTAGATCAGTGGTTCTCAACCTTCCTAATGCCGCAACCCTTTAATACAGTTCCTCATGTTGTGCTGACCCCCAGCCATAAAATTATTTTTGTTGCTACTTCATAACTGTCATTTTGCTACTGTTATGAATCTGTCTGATATGCAGGATGTATTTTCATTGTTACAAACTGAACATAACCCACAGGTTGAGAACCGCTGCTCTAGAGGGTCTTATTGGTTTAGGAAACCATAATTAACCATGTTAGCAAACCAGAAACCTAGTAGTAGCATATGAGATATTAAATTGTACTCACACTTTTTGAAAAAGTAGCAGTGCTCTCTGGCATGTTTAACTCTTCAGACTTGCAGGCATTCTCTCCAGTACATTGCTGAGATAACTATAAATACCATCCTTTAAAGGCCTAACAGAAATATCCATTAGGTTAAGGTATACTTGATTCTACTTCGGGCACAAATTCCATGGTACCTCAACTAAATCCTAGTTTGCATGTCTGGGAGAAGTCATATGGGAATCCAGAGGTTAGGACTGCATTGTGATCATTGGATCTGGCGTAGAGCACATCACTGGGTTCAGTTCCAGTAGCTACCATTTAAGAGAGATATGACAAATATTAAAGAATGGAAAACAGAAGTAAAAGGTCAAAGGGCAATAAAGTAGCACCTGGATGCTACTTTATTGGAAGAATTGAAATTAAAAATACTTGATCTCTGCCCAGATTGGAATAGTCACATACTGCTATAATTTTTTTTTCATCTTTAAGGAGGGAAAAGAGCCTTTTCTCTTTGCTGAAGACAGCATGAGAAATGGTTTAAAATGCCCTGGGAGAAATTATCAAGCTTCCTAGACATATCCATATGGCTATGGCGACCATATTTTCTTACCCCAAAATCATGGCTGTTCCTTTACCTCACCTCATTAGAGCCACATTGTCTTATCTTGAACTTGGGACTGTCTAGGAAAATTGAGGACATATGGTTGCCTGTAGTATGTGTGTACAGTGGAATTTGCCTGCCTACCTTCCTGTATATACATGCAAATAGATTGCCCAGAGAAGTTATAAAGTCTTTCCACATGTTACAACTTATATAAAATTCTGCCCTGTGGCAGAGGACTGGATCATGTGACTTCTGTCGAGCCTTTATTAAGAGAATTTTAAACATCCAGAGATTATTGACTACATTGGCCGAGTTTTTAATTTTCATAAAAAGCTCTCAACTTTGGCTTATAAATGCTTATAAACTTCCCTTCTTGAGACAGCTTCTGAGAATGGGAAAGGTTTCTATATTTCCAGTTTAGCTTAAGAAGAACTGAGGTTTCACTCTGGAAATAAAGAACTGGATACTTGAAAACTTCTAATTTCAGCTGAAGCTTATAACAACCAATTCCTACTTGTATATAAGTGCAAAGTAATTCTGATCTTATGTTTTCACTTTTACAAGTAAAAGATGGGTTTACAAAAGCAAAATCAAAACACTTTTACCTTCTATTCTGTTCAGATTGCATATGAAGTTATCAGAATCATACATTCAGCTAGATAACTGCTCATTTATGTCATCTATATTCAGCCACTGTTTGTGTTGGGCCTTTGTCAAGAAGCTACTTGTTTCCAGTTAAAGGGCAGTTGAAAATATTGCCCTAACCTCCTTAGAAGGCAGAAAGATGGCTATAAATAAATGAAGCTCCAGCTCCTGAGGAAGTGAAGAGCAGTGGACAACTACAGCAGTTCTCCTGGAAAAATAGAAACCGCTGTGAACTTAGAGAGTTCTTTCTAACCCTGAGATTAGGTATTTCATCAAAGCAGCTGACTGCGAGGGTGAAGAATGTGTAGTGACCTTTCCAGATTTAAGAGCTTTTTTAGACACTATCAGTTTTATCTCATACATTTCAATGATATTCTTTAGTGACCACCCTTAGGGAAATTGAGAAACAGAAATAAGTGACGTCATAGGAGCTCTTGGTATTGGTTAGATACAGCTTGAGTGATAGTCTGCTGTAGTGGCAGGAGCACTGGACAAGTCACCAGAGCTCCTGGCGCAGCTGCTGCAGCCTCTGGGTAGCTTTAGGCAAATCCTTTACCTCCAGTGAGTAGGATCATGTCATCTCCTTAGTAAAGATATTCAATGACTCCCCATTGTCTAGAGCCCAAAGCTGCGTGCAACCCACAACACTCCTGTGCTGCCTGAATCAGATTAAAATGTAATGGACAAATGTTTTACAAAATAAATAAAGTACAGTGGAACATAGATGATGTTAATCTGTGGTTTTCTAAGTCAGGTGGTTGCATGAATCCTTATATACAGTATGTTGGCCAGTTTCTGCTTGAGTCTGACGGCACTGGTCAAGAGGATCTTAAAAAGAACCTGCTCAGAGCTCCCATTAACTACTATTTTTATCTTTCCTTATCTTTGGGAGGCTCAGCGTCATGTCCAGCTTTTTTTTCCGTCACGGTTATTTTTGGTTTTGGGGTGTTTTGTTGGTTTTTTTGCTTTTGTTGTGGATTTTCTTTGGTTTCTTGTTTTCCACCTGGACTTATGATTTCACTGATACAGGAAACTCCTAATGAGGAATTTTCTTCCCTGAGGTATATAGCTATTGTTCTGCAACTTAGAGGTTGATGGAGGTCACTGAGGAATTGAGTGACTTGTCTAGAACTACTCATCCAGGAGATGTTGTGTCTAATACAAGATCTTAACACAAGTGATCCTAACTCCAAGGCTGACTTTCTCCATTCCATCCCCCTGCCTCTCTGGTAGTGTTAGATTCTCAGTATATGCTCCTCACTGGCACACAGTTCTTAGGAACTTTGGCTTATTCAGAATGTGGCCTGAGTGTTTGGTTGAAGTCTGTCACCTGTAAGGCCCTTCAGTTGGGAATTATATTTGTAACGTTTCCTTGAGCCTGACAGACTAAGGGGTCTGTCTTCTAGGCCCAGGTTCCAATACCTTTTTCTTCTGGGAGCTTTTATTTACACCTCACGGACTCAACTCCAATTGCCATTGATTTTCCCTCAGGTGCTTGCTTCTCTTATCATTCGCTTGGCCCTCGCAGAAACCTTCTGTTTGAACTGTGGCATTCTTGCCTTGGACGAGCCTACAACAAACCTCGATAGAGAGAACATTGAATCCCTTGCACATGCCCTGGTGGAGTAAGTGTTTATTCAATTGGGAGGGAACAGTGGGAACTTTATAGCAATAACTTTTAAATAACATCGAGAAAGGTAAGTTCTCATTTAAAATAAACTTTGAATGAAAACTGTACATAGGCTTCATGAAGAATTTAATTCATTTCGATATAAAGGTTTGACTGTTGGAAATTTTAAAAAAATATTCAGCTGAAGTTTTTCTTAACTGGCCACATATTAGGCTATCATCAGGAAAGATATTTTTTCTTCCTCTTATCCCTTTTTTCCTTATGAATTTGACCGATATCAGAAAACATGAACATATCCATACACTGATGTGAATCTGTTCTATGCAGCTTCAGTTTTTAAGTAGATACTAAGTTTAACATAGTAATAACACTTCCTTGCTTATTTGTTCCCTTCTGAATTTCTTTTTACTCTTCTGTGTATTTAAAAATTTCATTGATGTTCCTTTCTTCTTCTTTGCATCTTTATTCTCCTATTCCCACCCCACTAAAAAAAAGGTTAAAAACCTTTCCTTGTAGCAATTAAGTGTGGTCAATCAGGAAAAAAACCAAAACGTTTCATACATTAGTTGTGTGTGAAGGTATATATTTCATTCCTCATGTATACTCCATCTTGACCTCCCTGGCAAGAGGTGGAGAACATGTTTAATAATCAGTCTTCTAAATAAAGTTCTTAAATCTTTTAATGTCCTTTTCCTTTACAATTTTGCAGTTAGTGTATGATAGTTCTAAGTCAGTTAGGTTCTGCTTCATTCTACAGCAGTTCACAGAAGTCTGCCCCTAGACTAAAACACAAAAGAGCCTTCAGATGGAGCCTTCCTCAGCCACACACCCTTGCCCAGATCCTGGCTGTCCTCCTGGCGTTCTCCAGCCACACACCCCTGCCCAGATCCTGGCTGTCCTCCTGGCCCTCTCCTTTTCTGAACGGGTCTGCTCCACCTTGAACCCATCCTCAGACCAGACACCTGTGATGTGCACGGTGCTCTGTTCTCTGGCCTTTGTTTTCTTCTTTCTACTGGGGGAATGCAACATAAACACAAATTGGCGTAGTACGAGGAAAATGAGAGGCAGTGTGGCATAGTGGGTAGAGAGGTGACCTCACCGCCAAAAGAAGACCTGGGCTCATGTCCTGCCTCTGGCACATGGAGGCTGAACGATCCGGTGGGCAGATTATTTTACCTCCCAGTGCTCTGGGCAACTAGCTCTACAGCTATCACTTGGTCAAAGAAGACTCCCCTACAGCAAGAGGGAGTTTCCTTATCAGGGAGTTCCCTGTTTTGTTGAAATCACATGTCCTTATTTCTGTATCTACAAAGAGAATCAAGATGAGTGAGAGTGACCCTCAGTTGGGGAGCTCAGGAAAGCCTACCTGCCCTGAGGCTGAAGGGGGAGCACTCAGGGTGGGGACAGCAGTAGTAAGAGAGATGGGTGTGAAGTAGAGCTGGGGGGGCAGAGACACTGTCAGGGAGCTCTGATGCTCCTCCAGGTGAGATGGGTTCGAGTGGTGGGTGTGGGAGCAGAGGAAAGAGGATGGTAGGAGAGGCATGATGGAGGCTGAATCAAGAATCAACCAGATCTGTTGCCCCACCATACCCAGGTGCCTTACCTAGACCTTCAGACATTACCTTGTCTTCTTTCCAGGATTGCCTCAGAGCCTCTTCCTCCTTGTGGCTTGTGCTCTTACCCTCCCTGTTTTTTCTTAGACTTATTGGTGTCATAACCTCTGTCCCTTCTTCCTCCTTATAGGTGTTATGTCCCTTGAAAGGAAAGATTCTTTATTGTGTGTCCCCAGAACTGTTCTTCTGGGGTTCTGACCTTCCTAATTTCATTAGGGAGCTCCCAATGATCCTGGATGTCCTCCTGGCGCTCTCCAGCTGCCTCCAGTGCCGTATTTTTTTTCCCCTTGATCAGTGTGGATCAGTCACTTCTCTACAACTTGGAGGCTAAGAGAATTGCCTCAGTTGCTCAGGGTTAGGTGACTTGTGTAGTGACACCCAGCTAGGATCAGAGAAGTTGAGATCCTGGGTTATCCTGACTGTTCATTTCCCTGTGATGTCTTAACTTGAACATAATTGTCATTTTAGCATGTTAGGGGAATGGAATTGAATTGAATCTCTGCATGGGAATATCCACGGGAAAGTGTAAAATGCATTGCTCTATAGGCCCAAGATGGGCTCATTTTACCTGAATGCTTGAATGGTGTTGGATCACTTTAGCCAGATATCTGCCTGTGAGAGAAATGTGGACACACCGTCTTTGTCCTTCTTGATTTGACAATATACTCTTTCATAGCCAGGCTTTACGGTTTCTACCAAGTTGGGGACTGAAATCTTTTTCTTGTCAGATCAAGGAAGTTATGAATTACACAGTCCTTGTTTTTAAAAGGAACTCTTGGTTTGGTGAGGCAATAGGGTATAGTAAATATTTTAATATTTTAGGGATCTGTGCTTTCATAGATATGGTTACTGTCTCCCACAGCAGATCCCAGCCCCTCTTTAACTTGGTGAATGGTCTCTGAGAGTTGTTGTGGTCAGAAAACTGATCATCCTGTGGCATGTGTGGTGAGGAAGCTCTGCAGAGCATGGCCTGTTCAGGTCAGTGGGCCCTGCTGGCCCTGGGGTAAAGCAGCAGAGCATCATTGCAGGGGAAATACTATACATGCTCAAAAATAACTTTTCATTTTTAAAAAGCTTATGATAGGGGGTGGCTAGGTGGTGCAATGAGTAGAGCACCAGCCCTGGAGTCCAGGAGGACCTGAGTTCAAATCTGGCCTCAGACACTTAATACTTACTAGCTGTGTGACCTTGGGCAAATCACTTAACCCCAATTGCCCTGCCTTCCCCCCTCCAAAAAAAAAAAAGGCAAAAAAATAAAAATAAAAAGCTTATGATGAAAAAATGAAAATTAGCAGCATTTCATTGATGGCACCGAGTGGGGTATCAGGTGGGCAAGTGCAGCTTCAGAGGAAGCACAGCTCTAAACAGTAATGTTAGGTGGACGTTATGAAATTGGTTCCACTTCTGCCACTCGTGTTGTCAAGGGTGAGGGCAGAACTTGTTTTTCGTGTGTTCAGATGTTTGCTGGGTATATTGTTCATGTGTGTTTTGGAGACACGTACATTTGAGAGGCAGTTGTTGTCCTTACCTGCCCTTCTTCTGAGGGTGATGTCGTACGTGTTTGCCAGACATCTCCCCTTAGCCTACAGCTCCATGTTCTCGGGATATACGGAGGAGGGCAATTAATGTGCTTACAAGTTCAGTAGTCACTGACAGACTTTCCCCATCCTCTCACCGTTTGTCATCTTTTGTGCCGGCTGTGTTTGGGTGCAGTGTTCTAGACTAAGACGGCCACCACCCAAACCTCTATCTGTGACATGGGTTATCATTTTTCTGCAACTTCATGTTGCTCCGCTAAACCTAAGCAAGCTTCTTAACCTATGTGTTCAGCTTCTCCCCACAAAGAAGCACAAAAATTTTCCCAACCCGCCCACTCACCTAGCTTCTGTGTGTCATAGCAATGATGCATCTGATAACTGATTGGGACTCATTTCTAAGTAGGCCCAACTCCTAAGAAAACTTTGGGGGACAGCTTGTGTTCTTCCCTCATCCATCATCTGTAATTTTGTTTTTAACATCACCAAAGAAGAAAAGCAAACAGGTCTGGGAAATTCCCAAAGCAAGGAGAGTGAGTGAGACCAAGCTATGAGTTCAACAAAGCTGGCTGTTTAAATGTCTGTTTCCTTCCTTCTAACCTCTTCAAAATGGATAGAAATTTCTGGGCCAGAACTGCTAGAGTGTGGAGCTACCAGATTTTTGAGGCATTGTGACTTAGTAAAAAGATGAATGTGGAGTCAGGAGACCTAGGTTTATATCTTGGTCCTGCCCCTTAGACCTCTGTGACCTTGGGCAACACACCTAAGTCTGCTCTAGGCCTCAGTGTCCTGTGTTGTAAAATGAACTATAAATCTGGGATGCCGATTTAACAACAGCCTTCAAAATGTAACCTAAAGCTTCTTCATCCCTCATCCTTATCTACAGAGACTGGGGCCCCCATCTTTCTTTCCAACAGGGGACATTGAGAGAGCCTCGTTGGGAAAACACGTAGTCATCATTCATACTGGTACACTTGGTGAACAGCACCAAAGACAGCCTGTCTTTGCTCACATCTATACAACACAAAAAATATTTATTCAGGGTCTTACTATTTGATCCCTGACTTCAAAGAAGTCACATTCTGGTAGCAGAATGAGGCACCCACACATGACAACTCGTACCATGTGCTGTAGAGAGTTAAGAAAAAGGCCATGAGAGGTCCTGGGGGACGTTGTTACTGACTTGGTACAGCAGGGGAGAGGCTTTCTTGAGATGCTGTGGAGAAAGGATTCTCGTACCTTCAGTAATATGCTACAATTGTTTTGTTCCAGAATAATAAAAAGTCGTTCCCAGCAGCGCAACTTCCAGCTTCTCGTGATCACCCACGATGAGGACTTTGTGGAGCTTTTGGGTCGTTCTGAGTACGTGGAGAAATTCTACAGGATTAGAAAGAACATCGACCAGTGCTCAGAGATAATCAAATGTAGCATCAGCTCCCTGGGCTCTTACGTTCATTAACGCCTTCCTAAGCAGCTCTCCCTCTGAGAGCGTCTCTGAGATACAGGCACCAAATTCTGATGAGCAGGAATGACAAGAACCTGCTGGTTGCCTCAAGGAGCCCAGGCCTGAGCTTCTGAACATTTCTATGTAGTCTGAGTGTAATAAAAATGACAATTTTAATTTTAAATGACATTTGTCTTGTTTGCTAATTTTGCGAATGCCTCACTGCGGTTTTAGACATACGAGTGTTTTCTCTGGTAGGTAAGATGCCCAGTCATACGTGCCCAATAGATACAGTAGAGTATAGGGTAAAGCCATGCCCTGGGAGCTGTGTGACCTTAGCTAAGTCCTTTCCCCTCTCTGGGTCTCAATTTCCTCATGAGTAACATGGGAGTTCTGAAGTTTCTGTCCTCCTCACCTACTCATCTGTCCAAACACCTCTTGGTGTTTTGTTTCTTGAATTGAAATCATTATGTGAGAAGGTGCTTAGAAAAGAAGTGCTATGGAGCTTGTGAGTTTGCTGGACTATTTTCTGATCTGGGAGTCTCTGCTCTTTCAAATACATGTCTATCGTCTGTACGTACGTATATAGCTCCGTAGTGGGTGTTCAAAGAGACCCAGAGGAGAATTGCATTGTTCTTGGCAGGAAGTAGAAATCGTCCAGTGTACCCTAGGTTACCCAAGAAAAGAACTTCCCTCTTGGGAGGTACCCAGCTTGTAGTCAAGATGAGCGCTAGTTTATTTAGTGCACTGGAACAGTCCTGGGCAGCTACAATGATATAATTTAACACTATCAAAAACATGACTTCATTAGTTGATTCCAACTGATTACGATGCATTTCCTCTTCACTTAAAGTGAAAACCAGAGGAAGAACTATTATGGGCACCTCAGCTACCCCCCCATGCTAATTACTACGTGGCAGGAAATAACTAAGATGTGTTATTTAGAAAACACTGTCCAGGGTCTGGTGCAGGGCTTGTTCACTTGGGGTCTGTGGATTTGTTGGGTGTTTTTATACATAATCTGATAATTGCATTTTGATACAATTAATTTCCTTTGTAATCCTGTGTATTTTACGTATTTAAAAACATTCTGAGAAGGGCTTTGTAGGCCTTACCCAATGCCAAAAAAGGTTAAGGAGCTCCGGTCTACCGGAGCAAGATGAAAGAATCCTCAAGGGGGTTTTCCCCCTTGTAGCTGCTATCACAGTCAACCACAGCCTCTAGGCAAGACTTCATTAGACTGTTAGAGGGGTCTCTAGGAGAAATGTGTGAATTTGATTGTCATAGCAAAAAGTGAGGATGATTAATGTTGGGTAATTTACTTTAAGCAAAGATTGCATGTGTATAGGACTTAAAAGATCACCTGGTCTTAATTCCCTCATTTTATGGGGGAGGAAACACAACCCAGAAAGATCAGGTGACTCTCCCTGAGTCATGCAGGTAGTAAATAGCTAAGGCAGCTTTCTCATCCATCTTACCCTTTGATTTCTTGTTGAATTTCCACCCGTTCTTTAAAGTCCAACTCAGACATCACTTCTTACCTTCCCGTTGCCCATCACAGTATTCTGCCCACTGAATACTTGTGGAATTGAACAGATGACCTGCAGACAGCCTTATTTCTTGGCCAGGAGTCAGAAATGTTGAAGAGGCCTGCCCTAATCCTTTCATCCCTTTCTCTTTGGGAAAACATGAAGCTACTTACAGAGCAAACATAGTAATAACATCCAAACCGGTTGAAGGAGGATATGTTGGGCCAGTTGTCAAGAAGCAACTCGCGGGTACCCTGCCAGATTCACCTCACTTAATGAACCCAATTCCAAGGTGCCCAACAAGATGGTACAGTAGCAGTTCTGACTTAAGTAGAGACTGAGGCTGAAATCCTGCCTCTTATACTTGTCACCTGCGTGATCTTGTGCTCAAGGTCCTTTTAACTTACCTGGGCCACAGTCTCCTGTCCAGAATGAGAGGATTAGACTGGGTGGCCTCTGAAATGCCTTCAGCTTCTCTATGATCCTGTAAGATTTCCTCTGCTGTCAGAGGGGATTGGGGTGGCAGCTACAAGTAAGCATCTTTTGGGTTAATTCTGTGGCCAGTATATCCAGAATGAGAGGATTAGACTGGGTGGCCTCTGAAATGCCTTCAGCTTCTCTATGATCCTGTAAGATTTCCTCTGCTGTTAGAGGGGATTGGGGTGGCAGCTACAAGTAAGCATCTTTTGGGTTAATTCTGTGGCCAGTATATCCTTTGACAGGAAGAAATTGCTTCATTTAAAGAAAATGCCATCATTTTGAACTTTTAATTCATCAGTTGGCTGTTAAAAAAAAATTCCTAGAAACAAAATATCTGTGGGAGGATTTTCATTTCTTAGCCAGTTACTGGCAGCTTCTCACACCTGCAAAATCAAATCTCAATGATACCAACACCCTCACCACCTCCACCACAGCAAAGTGGCCACATTTCAGGCTTGTCGATGACCACCACGGGTGGTGCCATGGACAGAGGAAGACCAAAACGTCCCAGGCTTCACCCTTCCTGACCTGCTGTATTTGACACTGATCACCACTTCTTCCTGGAGACTCTCCCTGGGTATTTGGGCCAGGACTCTCACTTGGTTCTCCTACCTGTGTAGCAGCTCCTCAGTCTCTTTTTCTAGATCATCACCCTAACCAAGCATGAGACCCCACAGCTCTGTCCCAGGCCCTTTTGTTTTCTCTCCAGCTTCTCAGTGATCTTTTAAGATCCTCTGGATTCAGGTTTCATCTCTGGGCAAATGAGAAGGTTCATAGCATAAAGGATAGATTGGTGAACCTGGAGTCAGGAAGACCTGGGTTTGAGGGGGCTTGAGTGCTAGCTTATTGGGTGAGGGCAACCCCTCTGGTACTCGGCTTCCTCACCTCTAATACAGGGGTAACAATAGTACTTATCTCACAGGTTGTATTATTCAGCAAACATTTGTTAAACACTGTGTGCCAAGTACTAGGAAAGAAAAGACAAAAAGTGTAACTTCTTGGCCTTAAAGTGCTTACATTCTCAAATAAGGTCCTGTATGTAAAGTATAAACCTTAAAGTTCTCTATCAATGCGAGCTATTGTGAATCAGATTCTGTATCTAGCCCTTTTCTCTCCTGAGCTCCAGTCTCACATCAGTAACACCCAGTGGACATTTCTAGTTGGATGTTTTAGAAATGTCTAAAACTGGTTCTCAACCTTCCCAATGCCGCGACCCTTTAATACAGTTCCTCATGTTGGGTGACCCCCAGCCATAAAATTATTTTTGTTGCTACTTCGTAACTGTATTTTTGCTACTGTTATGAAGCGTAATGTAAATATCTGATATGCAAGATGTATTTTCATTGTTACAAATTGAACATAACCCACAGGTTGAGAACCACTGGTCTGGGGCAGCTAGGTGGTGCAGTGAATAGAGCACTGGCCCTGGAGTCAGGAGGACCTGAGTTCAAATATGGCCTCAGACACTTAACACTTACTAGCGAAACAGTACCTTGGGCAAGTCCCTTAACCCCAATTGCCCTCTTAAAAAAAAAAAAGAACCACTGGTCTAAAATTAAACATGTCCAAAAATGGAATTCCTCTTTATCCCCAAAAGCTACCCTTCTTTCCTAATTTCCTTATTTCCGGTTTTGAGGGGAAACACCTTCCAAGTGCTTCTGACCTAGTTTTCCTGAGTGGATGGAGGGGGCAGAGAATTAAGTTTTCTGACATTTGCTTCCTGGCGTGGGTACAGCATTTCACCTCATACTAGGCCTGGTAGTAGCAAAGTCCTTGGCCTGGCGACATGGGGACATGTAGGGTAGAGGTGGTGTGGTTAGGAGTCCTCAGTGGGGACTTCCATTTATCTGCTAGCCAGGTTTCTGAGTCAGTAGTCTGCATGTACATTTCAGAAATAAGTGTTCCACAGAGTCATAACCAGATTGGAGTCTTAGAATGCTTTCATTCCTGGATGCCCATGCTGAAGGTAAAAACCCGGCTCTGTGATTACCTGGCATCCCTCATTGATGTTTCTCTCAGTGATGGGATGACGTACCTCAAGGATAAAGGGGGAAGAGATTTTTGTACTTGGAAGCCCATACTACACAATGATAAAAAGAAACTGAAATACTGTAAACTTCCTACTTATACACACTGTATTTTTTTAAATGTTCCTAATTAAAAATTTTTTTTGGTAAGGGCTGATCAAATCCAGCAGTGTTCTTACTGTGAAGAAGAGGCTGATTCAAAATATAGGACTGAGATTCCAAACCAGGGGGCCATGAATGGAGTGGGAGATCTAACCACACTTTCCTGAATATTCTCTCTTTCTTTGGTTTCTGTCACACTCCTTACTTTCCTTCTTCCCAGCTGACTAATTTGTTTTTTTTTTTTTATCAGCCCATCTGCAATCACACATCTCTAAGCCCTTGAGCAGAGGGGTGTGGCCTAGTGCATACTATGGCTGACAACTTAGCTCTGTCCTCAGTCCTTATCTCACATCCCTAAGGGTCAATTATCCCTATGCATGTGACTTGATAAACTACATATGCAAACCCATTTTCTTTCCAGAATACCAGTATTGCATCATCAGTTGCCCCTTGGACATCTTCACCTAGATGTCCCACTAACATCTCACACTCAGCATATCCAAATTCGTCCTTGTTCTTTCTTCTCTCCCTACCCCAAACCTGCCCCTCCTCCAGATTTTCCCGTTGCCATCAGGCCCACTGTCCTCCTGTGCTGGTCACTCAATTTTATAACCTCAAAGTCATCTTTCATTCTTTTTTGTATCCACTCATTGGCTAAGTCCTGCAAATTCAAATTCCACAGTATTTCAAGTCCAAACTCTTCTCTTCCCTGGGGAAATCATGCAAGCACCAATTTATTGCCAGAATTGTAATAGACTGCTCATCTTTGCCCCTGGTACCTGTCTCTCCTTATTCAGTTCATCTTCCACACAACTGCCGAGATAACCTCCCTAAGGAGTAGGTCTAGAGATGCCATGAACCTTCATTATGCTCCACCCCTTAACCCCATTGTCTCTGCGATTAAAAAAACAAAAACTCACCAGCCTGGCCTTTTAGGCTTGATGACCACTTATTGGAAACCTTGTAAAAGGGATTCTGGGTGTTTAATTAGAAAGCCTCTGGGGTCCCTTCCAACTCAAATCCTGAGATTCTTGTCCATGTCCTCCAATAAATTTCCAATAAAGGATCCACCCTGGATAGAACACCAGCCCTTGAGTCAGGAGGACCTGAGTTCAGATCCAGCCTCAGACACCAGCTTAGTGACCCTGGGCAAGTCACTACCTGGATTGTCTCAATCAACAAACAGACAAATAAAGGATCCCCACTCGGTGTAGGAGTTCTTTCTCATTCTCCTTTAAAATTCCATAGGTGCCTGTAAAGCCCTCAGGTTATCCATCTGTTTTCCTTTACTCTTTTTTTTTTTTGGAGGTAGGAAAGCAGGACAATTGGGGTTAAGTGACTTGCCCAAGGTCACACAACTAGTAAGTGTCAAGTGTCTGAGCCTGGATTTGAACTCAGGTTCTCCTGACTCCAGGGCCAGTGCTCTATTCAGTGTACCACCTAGCCACCCCCTGTCTTCCTTTGCTCTTGCACCATGACCGGCCCTCCTTCTCCAATCATACATTAACTGGATGATATACATTATCCCCCCCCTCCTTTTCCAATCATACATTAACTGGATGATATACATTATTCCCCCCCCCCTTTTTTTTTCCAAACAAATCACCATTGGTAATTCAAACATTTATTAACCACCTACTCTGTGGGATGTGTGGATGTTCAGGGAGCACTAGGACCTCTGGGGTGGGAGCTTGCCAAACCCTTTTCAGGGCTGCTCATCCACTTCGCTGTCCACCTGGAACTCAACTCACCTATGGCTCCAGAAAGCCATAGTATGCACTAGGCCACACCCTCTCAAATAGACTGACCAAACCAGGTTGAGGGTAACTATTGGGGAGTTAGGAAGGTGTCTATCCCAAGTGTGTGAAGACTTGCCCCAGTGGAATGGGCGGATGAGAATAATTTGTTCTGGTGGCCATGAGGGCAGCTGCAGTAGGTGCTGTGGGACCATTAGAGCTTGGTCAGACATCAGAGACACCAAGGCCTATCCTGGGCCATAACCAGTCTTCCTGATGTTTGTCTTGCCCCTGGATTTGGATGCCTGAAAGAGAGTGGGGCTGACAACTTCATGCCACTCTGCTGCACTTAAATCCAGTCCATGCCAGAGGCCAGAGCATCCTGTGATGTCATTGGTCCTCTTTGAAAACAAAGGACAAAGAACCACCACCACTATGTGCCAAGGGCTTCAGGGAAAGATGAACCAGAAAACAAACAAACCTGGAATCCTCTGCCTCCAATAACTGATTAATATGCTTCTCTCCCCTCAGCTGGCTCTAGAAATGCCAGCCCTCCAGAGAGGTTGCCAAATTGATCAAAGGAAATTGTTCTTTTGGTTAGATTCCCCCAATATATGAAGCTCCTATATTTACTGCTACCTTTTCTCCATTGTGCAAAGTCTCATGCCCAGAAATATGCCCTGATGTGTGTATTGTCTATAATAGGAGGGCTACTTTATATCTGAAGTCAACAGTAGTCTACAGAATTCCTCCTGTCACCCCAATCCTCTCTCCCTTCCCAAATCCCTCCCATCCTCAAAGCCCATTCTCATAAAAACTTAATAAAGACGAGAAAGCAGGCATATGAAACATTAGTTATTGAGGTCCTCCCAATTGCCTTCTTTTGTCTGTGATGTTTCTAATCCTTTGATATTCTCCAGATCTCTCTCCTTTATTTGATTCTTCAAGGAGAAGCTATGATTTTTCTGATTGTTTAATTGGAATTTCTTTAAATCTTCTGGTCTTATTTTAAGCAAAATTGTCCATCCACATTACTGGTCATCAGCCAAACTACTGGTGCCAAGATGTTTTATACTTAGGGGAGGAGAGAAGGAAATAAGGACTTACATAGTGTCTAAGCTCTTTTACAAATATTACAGCTCAGTATATTTCACACTTTGTTGTTCTGTTGTTCAATCATGTCTGATTCTTCATGACTCCAGTCCATGGGGTTTTCTTGGCAAAGAGACTGTGGTTTGCCATTTCTTTGTCCAGTGTGTTCCCATTTTACAGATGAGAAACTGAGGCAAATGAGGTTAACTGATTCACCCAGTGTCACACAGCTAGTAAGTGTGTGAGGCCAGATTTAGACTCAGATTTTCCCAACTCCAGGCCCAGTGCACTATCCACTGTGCCACCTAGTTGCCCTGTTTCATACTTAGCTGGGCTAATATCTTCAGACAGTACACTGGGACGGGCACTGAAGCCTCTCCGTTGTGGCAGACTGCCAGAGCCTCTGCTGACCTTCCACGACCCTGGTTCACCTCCATGCCACAATGAGGCATCAGAGCAGGATTTTTGTGGAAGGTATTAGAGAGGTGATTAATAAAGAATCCCACAGTTTGGAACTGATAAAATCAAGGGTATCTTGTTTCATCTCCCAAGTGACATAAATCCTAGCTGTGTACCATTACTCATTTTTCTTCCTTATCTCATCAAAACAACTTCTCAGTAGGTTCTACCTACTCTCTTGCTGGCCAGTCATGCCCTCAGAGCTTCAGCCCACAAGTGTGGGTGTGTAACTCAGCCCCACAGACCAGGGAAGTCCCACACAAGGCCTTTTGCTTAACAGATTGAGGGCAGGGGAGTGTTTCATTTCCGTTTTTGTATCCCCAGAGCTTTGCAAGGTGGCCTCCATCATTATTAGCACTTGATAAATGACTTAGTGAATTGAATTGGAATGGATTGTTTATAAGACTTATATATGGTTTGTACTTGTACTTGTACATTCCCCAGGAATTGTGTTCAAATCAAGTATATGAAAAACATTTTCCAATGGGTTTTTGATAGCCTAATGCAATGCAGTAAAATACAATTCAGCATTGTAGAGGACAGTGTAATACAATGAATACAATATCATAGGATATAGTAGGTAGCTAGGTGATGCAGTGGATAGAATGCCAGCCCCGGAATCAGGAAGACCTGAGTTCAAAGCTGGCCTCAGACATGAGTGGTGTGAACCTGCACAAGCCACTTAACCCTGTTTGTTTCCTCATCTGTAAAATGAATTGTAGATGCAAATGGCAAACCACTCCAGTATCTTTGTCATGAAAACCCAGATGGGCTCATAGAGTCAGGTATGTCTGAAATGACTCACAACAAAAACAACAATGAAACACTGCACTCAACACAAATTCGTTAAAGGTCTATTATCAACAGCCCAGAGTGTAGTTAGCGGGGGACCTGCAATAAGCCCTAGTTCCTGTTCTCATGGCACTTTTAATCTGACGGAGCTTAAGACACAAGCACAGATGGCTATCGTATGCACCATGCATACGTTATACACTAAGTGCACTCCAGCTACGAAAGAAAGCAGCAGGTCTACCCATTGGTTAAGATGCCCCCTAAGAAGTCAATAGCGTCTAGATCGGAAAAGTAGGAATTCAACGGCAAAGAAGTGTGGGAATTCCTTCTAGGAATATCCTTATAAAATAATAGTAATAATAATAATAATCCTTATAAATTCCTTCTAGGAATATCCTTATAAAATAATAATAATAATTATTCATTAATTAATCCTTACAAATTAATCCTTACAATTAATTAATTAATCCTTACAAATTCTTTCTAGGAATAGGGAAGAGTCCAGTAAGCTACACAGGGGGAGGAAAAGTGGGGGAAGGGCAAAGCGCAGCCCGGTTTCCCTCGAGCAGAGGTGGGGAACCTTCAACCATAAGGCCAAGGTGGCCTTCTAAAGCCTTAAGTGCAGTCTTTTGACTGAATCCAAATTTTACAGAACAAATGGCTAAGGAATAAGAAAGTTAAGAGATTTGTCCAGTGTCACACAGGTAGTAAGTAGCAGAGAGGGATTTGAACTCTAGTCTTTTATACCTGCCAGTTCAGCAAACTTTCCACCATTCCAAAAATGCCTCCTTCAAAAGAGTTATAATTGTATACAGTAACAACCACATTGTGCCATGATTGACTTTGATAAACTCAGCTCTTCTCAGCAATGCGAAGACCTAAGACAACTCCGAAAGACTCCTGATGGAGAATGCCGTCCACGTCCCAAGAAAGAACTACAAAGTCTGAATGCAGATCAAAGCAGACTATTTGCTCTATTTTTTTTGTTTTTTCTTTCTCCTGGTTTTTTCCATATGTTTTAATTCTTCTATACAGCATGACTAATGTGAAAATGTTTAATAAGAATGTATATGTAGAGCCTTTATCAGACTGCACACCATCTTGGGAGGGGGAAAGGGAGGGAGGTGGAGAAAATTTAAAACTTATGAAAGTGAATGTTGCAAACTAAAAATAAATATATTTATTTGTAAAAAAAAAAGTTATAGAAATAAAAGCGTCTCTGAGGTTCTACCCTACACCCATCGAATTAACAAAGTTAACAAAGACAGATGCTTAGGGGCCGTGGGAAAACAGCTACATTAAAGCATTGTGGGTGGAACTGCGAATTGGTTCTGGCATTCTAGAAAGCAATTTGGCAAGAAATGCCAGTTTTTGCAAAAGCAAAAAAAATACCCCCCATATTACTTTGAGCCAGCAATACTGCTATGAGGCCTATACCCCAAAGAAATGAGAAAAGAAGGACCCATATGTACAAAATTATCTATAGCAGCTCTTTTTGTGGTTGCAAGGAATTCAGTTTAATAAACATTTATTGTCTAATATGTCTACTTAACTATAGCCATATATTAATAATATATAATATAATAATAATATTAATAATATATCCACTTATTAACACTGTGGTAAGTGTTGGGGATACAAAAAGAAGTAAAAGATTGTCCCTGCCCTCAAGGAGCTTACTATCTAATGGGGGAGAGGGGGAATCATATACAAACAAATGTATACAAAGCAAACTATATGCAGGACAAATAGAAAATAATTAGAAGAGGAAATACACTGATATTAAGGGGAGCTGGGAAAGGCTTCCTGTAGAAGATGGGATTTTAGCTGGGACTTGAAGGAAACCAGGGAGGTAAGTAGTCCAGGGAAGGAGGGAGAGCATTCCAGGCAGGAACTCTCCAGGCAGAGAATGCCTGGAACCAAGAGATGGGAGGGTCTTGTTCTCAGAACTGCCAGGAGACAAGTGTCACTAGATTGAAAAGTATGTTTGGGGAGTAAGGTGTAAGAAGCCTGGAAAGGTAGGAGGGGGCTAGGTTATAAAGGGCTTTCTATGCCAAACACAGCCTTTTGTATTTGCTCCTGGAGGCAGTAGGAAGCCCCTGGAAACTAAGGGGCTGCTCATCAGTTGGGGCGTGGTTGAACATGTTATGGCATATAAATATAGTGGAATGCTGTTGTGCCTCCAAGAATGATGAATTTGCATGAACTAATGCAGAACATTAGTTATAATCAGTTATTAAATACCAAAATTATTATAAAGACAAGCAACTTTGAAAGCCTGGAGAATTCTGATCAATGCAGTGAGCAGTCACGATTGCAGAGGTGACGGATGCAGGGCTCAAGATGAAGGCGTATTTTTGGACATAAACGATGGGTGGATTTCGTTTGCTTGATGATGCATATTTGCTATAATGATTTTGTTTTTATTTTCTGTTTTTCAAATGGTGGTGGTGAGAGAGAATAGATTTTTGTTCATTTAAAATTTATTTTAAAATTTTTAACAAAAACATCCATGTGTGGTCTTTTTCCAACATTCTCCGAGGGCAGAGAAGATAATAATATAAACAAAACCTTGGAAACAGAAGGTGGTACCAAATTATGAAGGACCTTGAATACCATGCAAAAGATTTTGAACTTTGCTGAATAGCCACTAAAGTCTAGGAATAGGGAAGAGTACAGTAAGCTACACAGGGAGAGGAAAGGTGCAGGAAGGGCAAAAAGCAACCTGGTGGGGAACCTTCAGCCATAAGGCCAGGGTGACCTTCTAAAGCCTGAATTGTCCAGTACATAGAAGGAAGTAGAATGTCAAAAGATTAGTAAGGCAAGAAGGGGCAGGCTGTGAAGAGAATGAAATACCAAACAACTTTATATTTGATTCTCAAAGTAATAAGGAGCCAGTGGAGTTTACTAAGGTGGGGGCAAACCTAAGTTTTAGGAAAATCACTTTGGCAACGGAGCAGAACAGGATAGATTAGAGTGGGGAGGCATCTGAGGCGTTTTGAGGATCAAGAAGCTGTTATGCTAGTCCAAGTGATAGATGATCAAGGCCTGGACTATAGTGGTCCCCATGTGAATGGAGAAAGGGGTCATAGGAAGAGATGTTGCGGTTGCAATATTTTGTAGCTATTTGGATTGTGAGAAGGGCTAGCGAGAGTAGGGGAGGATGATTCCAAGGGTGCTGACCTGGATTTAGCAATACTCCAACTGGATGGATGGTGGTCCCTTCAACAGTAATAGAAATTTAGAAGAGTTGAAGGGAAAAGATACTGAGTTCTGTTTTAAACATATTGAGTTTAAATGTCCAACTGGTAGTCGGTGATGGGGTACTAGATTTCAGGAGAGATATTAGGACTAGATAAATAGAATCTTTGTATTATCTGCTTAGAGAAGATCGTTGAACCCATAGGAACTGATGAGATCACTAAATGAAAGCATATAGAGGGAGAAGAGAAGAGGGTCCAGGACAGAGTCTTGGGGAGACACCCGCTGTTAATGCATGATGTCATGGATAAAGAATCAGCAAAAGGGCCTGAGAAGGATCAGACAGGTGAGATCAGACAAGAGAGAGCTAAATCATGAAAAACTAGAAAGGAGAGAGATCCAGGATGAGAAGGTGGTCAGTAGTCTCAAATGCTACAGAGAAGTTAAGAAAGATGAAGATTAAGAAGAGCCCATTAGATTTGGTAATTAAGAGAGAGCAGTTCTTGTTGAATGAGATCAGAATCCAGAATCCAGCGGGTTTAACGGAGAGTGAGAAGAGAGGAAGTGGAGACATCTAGTGTAGATGGCTTTTTCTAAGATTTTAGATGAGAAAGGGGTAAGAGATATAGAACAATTGCTGGTGGGCATGATAGGACCTCGTGAGGATTTTTTCAAGAATGAGCATGGGAAAGGAGCCATTAGATAGGGAAAGAGTGAAAATTTGAAAGAGTAGTGAGGATGGGGAAGTGAGCCATCTGCTGTAGGAGACAAGAGGGGATAAGATCAAGGGTATGTGTAAAGGGGATGGTCTTGGCAATCAGAAGGGGCCCTCATCAGTGAAGGAGAAGATAGTAAGGGACAATGTCAAAGGTTTGTAAGATAAGGAAGGGAATAGAGAGAATTCTTGAATGGCTTCATTTTTTTTTCAGTGAAGTATAATGTGGGACTGACCAATGAATCTGTCCCGATGAGCATGCACAATGTATATTAGCATGCTCAGCTGATGTGATTTTCCTTGTTGAAGTAGCTACAAGTCTGCTTCCACAAGAGCTGTGAGGACATGTGGTGGAAGCATCTTGGGGAAATTTTATGGCAGTCATAGAAATTCTGCAATTGGTTCTATTCTGCTAACCACATGATAAACATTAACTATGGGTTTGGTTGTAGTGGGTTGTGTTTGGCTGTAGTTGGTCAGACCTCTACTTTTAATTTGACTCCTTTACTGATGAGGTCTACTGAGAGACAATGCTGAATAAGGGGAGAGGTCTTGTGCCCTCCCTCTCTGAGGCCAATATATGGCCCTGTGAACATGGGCAGTAGTACTTTGCCTGCCTTGGTGTTTGTTCTGTTGTTTAGGTGAAGGAGAATAACCTGGAAACTATAATCTTCTGAGTTTTGAAAAGAGAATAAGTCATCTGGCCACCTGGGCATTCAAAAGTCCAGAAGTCCAAGTATCTGGGAGTTCTGGAATAAAGTCCACTCTTGGTTTTGTAGCACTGATCCCAGCACTGGTGCTCTCAGGAACAACCTTTGGGATCCATCCCAATGGCAACTGAGATGAGGATTCATTCAGAAGTTATGCTACATCTGGATATGTATTTGGTGAGACTAAGGCTTTGTGAAAACTGTGCTCCATCTGAGCCCACTCTCCCCTCAGAGCAAGATGGTATAGGGGAAAGCGTGCCCCCAAGGTGTCTATTTTATAGACTTAAAATATTGTCATCAGATAAAGAAAACGTACAGTTCTTCAAACATAGATGTGGAACACTTGTGGATGATGGCAAGATCAATGACATGACCATCTCTGTGAGTAGTTGAGGTAGAATGGAGGAGTAGGTCATGGGAAATGAATAGATTGAGAAACTGGAAAGTTAGGGTATTTGAGGGAACATCAACATGTGTGTGAAAATCCCATAGGATGACAAAAAGAGATGGGGCAGGATGGAATTCTGTGAGCCAGAGGGCACACAGGAAGGAGGAGGTAAGTCTAGAGTATGACTTTGTAGGGGTTAGAGACAGTTGAGAGGGATGAGAATGTGCTAATGGACATCTGAGGTTGGGGAGAAGGTTTGATTTTTGGCAACTGGGGGCTGTTGTCACAGGGATAAGGGAGAGTAAGAGTGGGTAGGAGTACGCTAACCATTATGGGTCTAGGTAGGGAGGTCTGATGATGAAGACAGGTGACCAGAAGGGTCAAGGCTGTTAATTTGTGTTGGCAGAGCCCTTAAATGCCTGACCTGCCTGGTTGTTTTGAATCATGGCCAATAAGGTTGTATTCCTAGCCTTGTGACTCTTTTGGGAAGCCTTGAAGATGAGTAGGCAAGGGATTGTTTGTTCCAGTCTGGAAGTGCCACCCCACTCCCTGCCCCATAGCGGGTCCTGGCTGAGCTGTTCCAAGGTGATAGAAGATGCCCCAGTTCAGAGCTCCCTGGAGCTGCTATCACTTCTGTTGGGGAGGGAGGGAAGATTAAAGTCCAGTGCGAAGGAATAGAGGAAAGGATGGTTAGTGAGGAAGTGAAGACATCAGGTCTATGATCTACCTGGTGCATGCATGTTCCAGCAGTGGGCACAGCTTATACCACCCATAGAGATAAATGGCTTAGGTCATCCCTAAGACTACTCCAACCTGTACTTCTCAGCCTCCATGATACTCTCACCTCCCAAAGTGAACTTTATTGCCTGTCACAGGACCTCAGGGAATGGCACAGAGTATTGTTGAATGAATAGAGTGAGTGAGGTAGTGAATTGGATACACATCTTGACATAGCAATGGCACTGCTTTTTCTTCCCCTCTCCCTTCTGTCCTCCTTCTCTGTTTGAGCCCCACCTCAGTGCCCATAGAAGGTGGGAGTAGTGGGAATTTTTGCTGCCTCCTCGCCCTGCCTCCTGCCAGCAGAATCAAAAACAGCGCAGGAAGGTCAGATCTCAACTCCACATCTCAAGCAACTGCTGGGCTCAATGGGCAAATTGCAAAAATGTCGCAGCTTTAGAGAAGGAAAGAGGGGGAGAGATAGAAGGAGGCTTAAATCTCTGGGCATCTCCTGAGCAAGCTATTCATTAGCTCAAATTATTTATTAAATCAAACAATGAAAAATGTATCCTTAGTTCATTCAATTGAGGTTTATCCAGCCTCACTGTGAGCATAGTTATATGCTTGGTTTGAATATGTCATGGGAAAGACAAAAGGTATTATAATATTAATGATTCTGACAGCTGTTATTAATACAGTGCTTTAAGATTTAGAAAGCACTTTACGTACGTTGTCTCGTTTGATACTTGTGAGGTAAGTGCTATTATTATCCCCAACAGATGTCAACTATTTGTTCATGTGTGTGTGACCCTCATGTCAGCCTGTCTGGGGAGTCAGAGGTCATATATACAAAATGGCTAGGGAATGCCAACTATGTGATTACAATATAATGTGACAACAATGTGATTATCCTAAAGCTCTAGGCAGGATCAAATATTAAAGTCCTTGGTTTGGCATTTAAAGCTCTTCTCATAACTCAGCCTTATCCTACTGTTCCAGTCTTCTTAATGCTTTTCTACCTTATATGCAATCTTCAATCCAGATAACTCTTTTGATCCTCCCATGACACTACTTCTCCTGCCTCCATATCTTTGCATTCACTGTTGCTGATATCTTCCTCTTCCTTCACACTGGAGCAGCAGTGAGAAGAATAATAAACAGAATTAATAAACAGCAGCAGGAAAGAGCTGGTGTCCAGGGAAGAGTTGGCATCAGAAAGAAGCAATCAAGCTCATTGATTGGTTGGACAGTGCCAGTCGAGCTGAAATGTAACATGGCTAACTAGCAGTCTGGAGGCTAGGGTGGTGGTGAATGGCTTATGTATTACTGAAGCTTGAATATTAGCCACCCAACTGACTGGAAATAAAAGATCTATAGATAGATTAAGAATTTAAGTGCTTACTATGAACCAGGCACTGTGCTAATCACTGGGAATACAAATGCCACCCCCAAATACAAACATCATCACCCCCCAAAACAAAGTCTATCCCTACCCTCAGGGAGCTTACATTGTAATGGGGAAAGACAACATATGTCTGTTGGATCTGGAAAGCTAGGGGTGCAGAGAGGGACTACTCAGACAGAAGCGAGATTAAAAAAAAGTCCAAAGAGTCAAGAGCAGAGCCAGGAGAAAAGTGAGCATGGATGGCCCAGGAAGTTTCTCAAATAGTTGTTCTGGACAAGAACTCACCGATCATAGTTGGGGTTCCAGAGGTGGAGATAGCTCCAGAGTGAGCAGACCGTGGGGGTGGGGGTGGAAGATGCAAACTCTGTCCCACTGTTGAGAAGGCATGAACTCCCCTGTTGATGTGGAAGAAGGGGATTGGTGAGCCCCTGTTGATGTGGAAGAAGGGGATTGGCTAAGGTGTGTACATAAGCAAGAATTCCAGAGACAGACAGACAGA
The DNA here is from genome assembly GCA_028627135.1 of Pseudochirops cupreus. Lineage (NCBI taxonomy): Eukaryota > Metazoa > Chordata > Mammalia > Diprotodontia > Pseudocheiridae > Pseudochirops > Pseudochirops cupreus. The sequence goes on from CM053581.1 coordinate 331,294,009, forward strand.
ATTTGAACTCTGCCCCTGGTGAAGGAAGAATCCTGGAGATTGAGGCCAGCTGAGAGAGAGAGACAGAGAGACAGAGAGACAGAGAGAGACAGAGAGAAGACAGAGAGAGAGAGAGAGAGAGAGAGAGAGAGAGAGAGAGAGAGAGA
>CM053581.1:331294254-331340601 GCA_028627135.1 Pseudochirops cupreus
AGAACAGAGTTGGAGTTTTCCTGAGACCAGAATCTGGTGAGGGCCGCCTGGAAGACTGAGAGGGCCTGCCTGGAAGGCTGAGGAGGGCCTGCCTGGGCTTGCCTGGAAGGTTCAGAGGGCTTGCCTGAAGAAGCATGACCAAGATAAGACTTTGTTTGTTCGTGGCCTGGCTGATTCTTGAGTTCCAGGCAAGAGAAGTGATGAAGAGTTTGAGATGTGCTGGACCCTGTGAACTTCAGTGTGTGCCAGGGACTGCCCTGAGGACTGGAGAAGGACCTGGGAGCTGTCTTCTTCTGAATCCAGGTGACTGTTTGGTGGATTCAGGAGGGAGCTGGGACCATGGAAGGGGATCCAGGGAATCAAAGAGACCACCCAGAGTCAAGATGAAGAAAAGGCCTCCCCTTGGATGAAACTGAGGTTTTTTGACACTGAGGGGTGGAGGGTTTGTGTGGTTTTTCTAATGACTGTATTTGTGATTAATGATATTTAGTAATTGTGAATCTAGATTAGTGACTGAGTAAGTTAATTGTTGCCCCATGAGTGAAAGTTTGATTCTATTGTTCCTTGTTCTGAATATTGTGGCCACTGTAGTGAAAACTGTGTGGCCATTTTCTGTGATAAGATGTAATGTGAAAATTATATTGTGATATGTTTTGAATGTTTGTCTTGATTTGTAATGGAATAAACAGAGTGTTCACTATATTTTGTAATCTGAACTCTAAAAGCTGTTCACAGTAAGCATTCCTTTGGGAATCTGCTGGTGCATGGCATTACAACCACTTTCACCAAAGTAGCTGAAGTGGATTAAAAGGGCCATCCCTTGAATCACTCCTTAAAGAGGTCTATTCACTGAATGGGTGTCATCTCACTCAAAGTGAGAACTTGAAAAGACCTTAGCTTAAAAAAGGCCAAAGTCTCCCATTTTATCCTAGGCTATCTCTAGTCATCTTGATTGATATCTGGCCACTGGACCCAGATGGCTCCAGAGGAGAAAGCGACACTGATAACTTTGCACAGCCCTCCCTCCCTCAAATGAAATTCAGTTGCAAATCATGTCATCATCTCCCTGTCATGGTCCTCTTCAAGAATTGAAGGACAAACCACACACAACCACAATGAGAATGAGGAGGCTATTTTCTGAGTTGAGAAGTCAGGCTTCCTCAGAATTGAACCTGAGCAAATCAAAATGACTAGGCATGGGTCAGGAACCAGCCCTGTAGACTCAACTAAATGGTACCAGAGTCTATCCATGAGATGGTCTAATAGTCTATAGAGGTAGTTGGTCCAATTATAATGGGACATTCTTAGGAATCAAATTCCAAAGATACAAATTCCTTGTCAGAATAATCTGAGGGAATACCTTAAAATGAAATGTATGTGGACATGCACAGAACTTATGGAAACAAGAGTGTGTGATGAAAAATGAATATAGATGAGTAGCATGGGATGGTGTCAACAATCCCAAAGCACAGGATAAATGGAAGCCATCAGTGAATGATGGTAAAGATACTAAGGTTGACAATGACAAAAAGGGATTTTCCTTTAGATATGTTAGATATGAGGAATGGAAACTTGGGGTTAGAACAAGAATAAGAGATGGTAATATAGAGAAAGCAGAACTACTCGATCCTGATCTGCTTCTGTTTTCTCTACCAAGAAGAATGAACTTTAGACTGAGAAGTTTAGAACAAAAAAATAGTCATCAGGGAATTGAAGCCCAAGATAAGTGAACAAATGGTAAGAGAGTGCTTAGCAATCCCATTACAAGTCACCAAGGTAGGACAAAAACTGATGAAGATGAGCAGCTATTGGCAATCATTTAAAAATCAGGGAGAGTAAAAGAGGTGCCTCAAACCTGAAGAAGGGCAATTGTCATTCCAGTATTCAGAAAGTGGGAGACAGTATGGTCTTCCAAACCATAAGCCAAGGAGCTTGAGTCTACTCTTGGCAAATTCTAGAATTTTTTTAATTTAACTTTTTTCCCAATGGGCAAAAATTTGTTTTCTCTCCCTTATTCCCTCCCCCACTGGAAAAAGATAAATAAAAATAAAACTCTTATAACAAATATACATAATCAAGCAAAACAAGTTCCCCCATTGGTTATGTCTCAATCTGCACCTTAATTCCATCACCTCTCTGTCAGGAGGTAGGTATTATGCTTCAGCACTGTTTCTCTGAAATCATGGTTGCATTGATTAGAATTCCTAAGTATTTCAAAGTTGTTCATGAAAGGGTGTTGTTATATATAAATCATTCTCCTGGTTCTGTTCTCTTCACTATGAATTAGTTCATACAAGTTTTTCCAGATTTATTTGAAATTATCCTCTTCATCATTTCTTATAGCACAATGGTATTCCTACATTCATATACTATAATGTGTTCATCCATCCCCCAATTGGTGTCTTCCCCCACTCAGTTTACAGTTCTGTGTCACCACAAAAAGAGCTCCTAGTTTTATACAATAAGGGTCCTTTCCCTCATTCTTTGATTTCTTGGGAGTAGAGGCTAGTAAGGGTCTCTCTAGGTCAAAGGGTATGCAGCTTAGTACATTTTGGGGCGGAGTTCCAAATTGCTTTCCAGAATGGGAAGACCTAAGTTACTTCTCTACCAACAGTGCAATAACATAACCTTTTTTTCCCACAGCCCTTCTAGCATTTTCCTTTTTTGCCAATTTTCCCAATCCAAGTGATATGAGATGGAACCTCAGTGTTGTTTTAATTTTCATTTCTCTAATTATTAGTGATTTGAAACATTTTTTCACGTGAATTTCTTCCTCTGAAAACTGCCTGTTCATATCCTTCGATCACTTGTCAAATGGTCCTGTTCTTATCAATTTGAATCACTTTCCAATATATCTTGGAAATGAGATCTTTGCCAGAGAAATTTGCTGGAAACATTTTTTCCTATTTGCTCTAGAATGGATTATTAAAAGGGTTATGAACATTTATCTAGGAATAGAAGTGGTGATTACTACAAGTCGACATAGCTTTAAGAATAAGTTATGCACCTGATAGACAAATGACCAAAAGCAGTAAATAGTTTTCAAAAGGAGAAAGACAAACTATCTTCTACAAGTTAAAACTGTTAAAAATCACAAATAATCAAAGAAGTGCAAATTATGTCCATCAAGTTAGCAAAGCTAGGAAAACTTACTGGAAGGGTTGTGGGAATAAATATACACTAAGTAACCATTGGTGGAGCTGTGACCTGGCTCAAATATTTGGGGAAACAATTTGGAATCACGTCAGAAAAGTTTATAAAGTCATTCATACGCTTTTAATCTAGAGGTCCCACTACTGAGCTTATAAGAAACTTATTTACAGAAAGAAAAGACAAAAATATTCATAGATCCATTGAGTGGCCTGGGCACCCAGCTAGCCTGGGCATCATAGGGAACCTACTGGAGAACTTCCCCCCAGCCTTCCCACCGCTTTCCAGGGCCCAGCGAGGTCTTCAGGACCCAGAAGGAAAGGATTTGGGGGAGGCTTCCCCTTCCCTGTCCCAAGCCCTGTCCCCTAGTTTGACCCAGTGCTGGCCACGCCTCCAGACTGGATGCTAATCCTTCCCCACACTTCGTCCTTATCCTCAGTGGAGGTAATACTGCTCCACTACAACCTGTGGGACCAAATCCCCTTCCTAATAGTTGTTGGTCAAAGATATAGCTCTCACTGGTCGACTGAGTAGAGAGTAACCAAGTACAATTCTTCCAGTAAGATGGTGGGCCACCTTACCTTCTGCCCTGTCATTGCTCGCTAAGGTCTACTGGGCCTTACCATTTGCCCTGCAATTAAACCCTCCTATATGTGTTGTCTTCCTTAATTAGAAAGTGATCTCTTTGAGAACAGTAACTTTTTTTCTGTTTGTATCACGAGAACTTAGCATAGTCCTTGACATACAGTGTGTTTAATAAATGCTTTTACATTTTATTCTATTCCATAACAGCACTATCATTTGCAAAAAGAAAAAAAAAAGAGCAAAAACTGGAAACGAAATACACATGCCCTAAGTAGGGAGTGGCTGAGCCAATTATAGTATATTTATACAGTGGAATGTTACCGGGCTGTAAGAATAGTGACTAGGAAGGATTCAGAGAACTGTTGGACGACTTGTATGAAATGATGCAGAGCAAAGAAAACAATGGCAATGCAGTAACCTAAGTAAGGATGAGACAAACAGGTAACAAGGCTCAGCTCCAACACTGCAGGCAGTAGTGGTAACATGCTATCAGAGTTACAGCAAACATCCTTCCTTTCCGTTAACAATCTGCAAGCTACACAACTGGAAAATGACGGGCATGGGTCTTTGCAGTCATGCTGTGCATTAGGCAGTTCTGCTTAACGATCTTCAGGGAATGTACTTCGTAGGCGGTTTTGTTGGGGAGTTTGCTGGGAAGCGTTTTATAACAAAACAAAATGTATCCATAAAAAGAGAAAAAATAGGAGGTGATACTAGACTACTTTTTTTTTAAATAAGATTACTAGGTTGATCGATTAGGGGAGTATTATAGATGAAGTAAACCTACATTTCAGCAAAACATGAGAAAGTACCTTATATTATCCTCACAGAAAAAAATGGAAGAATATTTGGGCTATATTATAGTACAGTTAGATGGATTCATAATTGGTTCAGTAATTAAACTCAAAGATTAGACATTAATTGGCAGCTAGGTGGTACAAGGGACAGAGTGCTGGACCTAGAGTTAGGAAGACCTGAGCTCAAATGCAGCCTCAGACATCAGCTGGGGGAGCCTCGGCAAATCACTTAACCCTGTTTGCCTCAGTTTCCTCATCTGTAAAATGAGCTGGAGAAGGAAATGTTTACACCCAAGGCAAGGAGCATCCCAGATCCTCAATGGGAATGGGAGGGACGGGAGGAGGCAGAAATCCTAATGCATCAGTGTGAGGCCAGTACTGGGGAGGCAGGGGAAGGACTCACCATCATCTTTCCCATTTTAACTAAGTCTTCTTGCTAACTAGATGGTGAATTCTGTTTCCTTTTGTTCTGAAGGATTACAATTGCTGCCAGCACCCTTTAAATTTGGTGTCCTAGGGCAAAATCTTACAATTTATTAGAGCTTTAAAAACCATTTTTATATCTAATATGTCCTTCTTTCATTGTAATAATTTGTTTTACATGATTCGTCATTGAGTTCCAAAAAACTTGACAATTATTTAATTCATCAGGGAATCACACGTTACAATGGATATTAAGGGCACCCTTGATGAAAACTGCATTTCTCCAAGTCCAGCCTTCATTATATTCCATAGATTTTCAAGAAGGTTTAAATCAAGCAAGTTCCTAGGTCACTGAATTATGCTTACCTCCATTTTTGCATGAATTTCTTAATCTTTTGTGACGTGGCATGGTACAAGGCCATGCTGGGATATCCACCTCTCTTTAAGGATTTCCAGAATAATTCTCCTTCTTAGTGTATCAACCAACATATTAATCAGAGTTCATCATTTCCTCAGTAGAGATGAGACTTCTTGGACCACTGAAAGTAAAATAAAAATACCACAAACATTTTGGGGGGAATAGCTCTTTTACAGTCTAATGAAGAGGCCCAAATCCTGCACTTTTGGCAATGGTTTGAATGAAAAAGAAAAGCTTCATTGTTACAAATTTCCTCTTTCCAAATTTCAGTACTCCAATGTTTGTTATTGTCTTACCCTCAACAAGCATATTTTCATTGCCATCGAAGCAAAGCTGCTCCCTTTCCCCAGCTGCCCCACCCCCCAGGGATCCCCAGGGATGTCTGAAGCTCTCCTTCCTCCAATGCCATGACTCTAATCTCCACCAGGGAAAGTGGAGGACAACAGGCATTTACACAGTGCCTACTGCATGCCAAGCACTATATTAAACACTTTTCACAAATAGTATCTCAATTGATCCCAACAAACAATCCCAACAAACAATGCCTGGGAGGCAGGTGCAATTATTATCTCTATTTTACAGGTGGGGAAAAGAAATCAGACAGGTTAAGTGACTTGTTCAGTGCCACACAGCTAGTAAGTGTCTAAGGCAGGATGTGAACTCAAACCTCCCTGATTCCAGGCCAACACTCTTAATTATTGAGCCACCAGTTTCTTCTGGCTGTATTTTCTCCATCCCCACCCCAAGCATTGTTAAGTGCTAGTAATTAGTACCTTAGTTCCATTTAACCACTTGGTATCAATTCGATTTTACAAAGAGATACTTGCTTCAAAGATGTGGCAAGAAGATAAGTCCAAATATCTTCCCAAAACCTTGGGGACATATTCTCCACTGCACCACCTGGGGAAAGGAAAGCAGGTGGAACAAACTAATGCTTAGCCAAGTTCTTACACAACCCATCAATTTTACTTCCAGATGCAGAACAACTGCCTGATGAATCTTTATCTCAACTATCCTGGCCTGGGTCCTTGAAAGCTACTTGTGATGGCCACTCCTTGTCTCTTGTGACCTCAACAACGTGCAGCCTGAACTCTGACTCTTGGATTCCTGTGACTCACCCTCCTGACCTCCAAACTAATCTCCTTCACCTAAAACAGAAAAGAACAAACATAGAAACCAACAACCAAGACCCTTTCTGGGGGTTACATGGTCTCAGCAGGAAGAAGCCCCAAGGCCTCCCCCTTTTGAGCACTGTCTGTCACCAGACCACCATAAACAGAGGAATCATGGAGATTCCCCAAGAGTAATGGAAGACAATGAGGTGAAGAAAGATGGAAGACCAACTGAGACCCTTCAAATGCCTCCACAACCAATCAAAAAGCCTCCCATTCCCCAACTGGTTAGTTGACTAGAACCAGTTACATATGTCTCTGTGGTCTCTCCTGGAGCCTCTGAAATACAATATCAGGTCTCTCTGAGAAGCTAGCTTCTTCTTCCAACTTCAATAAACCTATGCTTGAACCAACCATACTGTGGAGGAATCAATCACAAGCTCTCTAGCTGCTAGGTCTTGCTGTAGGTCTTTGCTTGTTTTATGAAAATTAATGAGACTGTTTTGCAGCAAAAGTGTTAGTTCTTGGCATTATTTTATCTTTTCTAACACACCTCCCTTTGTGCTTTCCAATTAGCCACGGTGATATCTCTAACAATCACTGAAATGTGCTCTCTAAGAATGACAACCTTTTTTTTTTTAAGAAAGACTGCTTATCTTTTTAACTTTTAAAAAATTATTTTAGGGGCAGCTAGGTGGCACAGTGAATAGAGCACCAGCCCTGGAGTCAGAAGGACCTGAGTTCAAATCCGGCCTCAGACACTTAACACTTACTAGCCATGTGACCTTGGGCAAGTCACTTAACCCCAATTGTCCCTACAAAAAGGAAAAAAAAAACCAACCCCCCAAAAAAGTTGCTTTAAAAAGTGCAGAATAAATGACACAGCAAATTCATGGTTATAGCACAAAAATCCAGCACCGAACTGGCAGAAAACTAACCAAACGTGGGTTAACCAGACTTCTGAGTCAGCCTGGTATCAGTAGAGGCACGCATGAGTACCTATGACCATTGCTTTCACAAAATGAAACCATGTCAACAATTATTGCTTGTCCCAAGTAATTCATATACCGCTGTGGTTGGGGAATACTGTAAAGAGAATTTCTGTTTAGGTGTGGGGGAAGGGTCACCTAGATCAAAGGTGTCAAACACACTGCCCTAGTACAGAAGAACCAGATTAAAATGTAATTGGGAAATATTTAACAAAGTAGATAAAAGTACAATGGAATATGGATAACGTTAGTATATGGGTGGGTTTTTTTTGAAGGGGGAAAGCAAGGCAATTGGGGTTAAGTGACTTGCTCAAGGTCACACAGCTAGTAAGTGTTAAGGGTCCGAGGCTAGATTTGAACTCAGGTCCTCCTGACTTCAGAGCCAGTGCTCTATTCACTGCACCACCAAACTGTCCCAGTATGTGGTTTTCTAAGTCACTATGCAACCTTCAGGGATCTTTATGTAGATTTAGTGGCCCCTCTTTCTAATGGAGTTTGACATCACTGACCTAGATAGATAATCCTTTCCAGTTCTGAGGCTTAGGGAGCTTGAGTCTTTTTCTAACTGAATGACCCTTAGAAAACCAATGAATTTCTTAGAGTCTCCAAGTCTAGGATGGGAACAGTGATACTTGCACTGCTGACCTCAAGGTTGTGGTGAGGGAAGTACTTTATGAAATTATAAAACTCTGAGAAGGTGAGCTATTCCTATTTTAGTTGCAGTATTTCCTTAGTCTCTCAGGCTTTGTCCCCAAAGGAGAGACTACCAATGTACCATATATTTGAACTTGAAAGAGACCTTCGAGGTCACCTAGTCTGATGCCCTTCCTTTACAGATGAGGAAACAGAGGTTAAGACAGGTGTAGTGATCTGCCCAGGCTCACAGAGATACAAAACAGCAGAGGTAGAAATCAAACCCAGGTCCTTGGACTCGAAATCAGCATTTCGTCCACTGGATCATGCTAGACACATTGGATAAAGTTAAAATCCCTTCTAGCTGTAGATTCTCTTACTCAACAAGTATTCTGCACAATGAAAGGCACTAATGAGGCTCAGATTGCCAACTATCTGTCAAACCACTTCCCAAACTCACCTTGGGGAGGAGAAAAGTTCAGTGGAGGATGCAATGAGCACCCTCCTTTCTCCTGCTATCGACCTCTGCCTTCCTTTTCTCTGGCCCCAGCCTTCAAAGGAAAGCAAAGTCATAACTAACCTTTTTTGTGTGTTGGGCAAGCAGCACACAAGGTACCCTCAGATCAACTTTTTAAGATAAATTCAGTTGTTGGGGAAGGAGCTGAGAAGAGATCCTGGGTTATCCACCAAAAGGTTGTTGCTGAGGACCCCACTGGTAGAACTTAGGGGCAGGGCTAGGCCAGGAAGGAGCTCATCTGAGGTGCTACGAAAGGAAAGGGAAGTAGCTTGCCAGCAGGGAGTTTCCAATTTTAACTCATTCTTGCTAACAAGGTGCTAAGCTCGGTGATTTCTACAGTTCTGATGATTGTCAAGTGCTATTAGTTTCCTCTAACTTTTGGCATCCTCATATCTCTTGAAAATGGAAACAATAGTACCCTGTTTGGCCTATCTTAGGGCTCCAGAGAGAGATCACCTTGAGACCCATCAAGATTCACGTTGCTTTGGCACTGGCAAAAGAGACTGGCCCAGGTGGGAAAGAGCCCAACTCTATGTAGAGGTTGAGGAGGTGGTGATGGGGGGGATAGGATAGCAAACTGAGGAAGAAGCACGGGACTGTCAAAACCCTAACAATAAAAGGTAGAGAAGGTTGAGGACAGAAACCTTGAAATCAGCACAAAATACGCAAATATCTTAGGAGGGCTACTTAGGGGTTTTCAAAGGACAAATATGAAAATGAAGGAAGATAAAAAGGTTGAGGTATCTACACATACATTCATACTCATAGATTTAACAGGAAGAATTTATCACAAGCTGATCAGTTAATGACTGCAGAGGCTGACGTGCAAAGATTACTGACTTTTTTCTTATTGATTATTCTGCAAATACAGAAAATGGAGCAAAGTCTTGGAGATGAACTGAAAGCTATTTGCATGTAAATAAACATTTGGGGTCTAGGTACTAAAGAACATGGGAGACTCTGAGTCAGCCCACCTCAGATAATTATTAGCTCTGAGACTCTCTAGGTCTCTGTTTCCTCATCTGTAAAATGGGAGTAAGTGGATAGGGTTGGACAAGAGGACCCTCTAAGTTCTTTCCCAGATCTAACTCTATGGTCATAGGATCTGGCAGGATCCTCAGAGAACTACAGAATCTAAGATCTAGAACAGACCTCAGGAACCCTCTAGCCCAAATCCTCTCATATTGTAGATGGGCAGACTGAGGCCCAGAAAGATGAAATCATTAGAGATCTGGGTCTAGATCCAGGACCCTGAATCCCAGTCCAAAGCTTTGGCACAATATGGACAGATGCTTTCTCCACCTTTTTCTCTAGGTCTCATAAGGCAGGAGTTAACTTTACAGGGAAAGAGAGGATCCAGGTTTAAGAATAATGAAAAGTTCTTTGTCAAGATGGAATCTCCTTCAAACAGGAAACATTCTCTTGCCTGAATAATAGCTTTTCAGTGGTTGTTCAGTTGTTTTTCAGTCATGTCCAATTCTTCATGACCTCATTTAGGGTTTTTTGCCAAAGGTACAAGAGTGGTTTGTCATCTCCTTGTCCAACTCATTTTATAGATGAGAAAACTGAGGCAAATGGGGTTAAGTGACTTGCTCAGGGTCACACAGCTAGTTAAGTATCTGAGGTCAGACATCAAGAAGATGAGTCTTGCTAACTGCAGACCCAGCAGGGGATCCACTGTGCCATCTCACTTATATACTTCCAACCCAAAGAAAGGGTACAAGTTAGTGATAGGGGAGCTGGAGTAGGGAGTGGTTCTGTACCAAATGACTTCCCAAGTCTTTTCAGATCTGTGGCTCTGTGATATGAACTTTTTCAGCATCCTTCCATAGACACTGAACAGTGCTTGAGCATTAATATCTGAAGATCATAGGGAGTTAATTCAGAAGGCATATGGGAAGGTCAAAGTCGAAACAGTTTAGAAGGGGCAGATAATGTTGACATCAATGGAATAGAGAAGTAACTAATGATGACACCCAACTGCCCTGAGAACAGGCAAGTCACCCCCTCCAAAGTGGCCCTTCAGTCACATCCCCTAGTGAGGTATTTGCTGCTAGACACTCAACTCTGGAAAAAAGTGTCAGCCATGGAAACTTTTTCTTGAAATACGTCTTTCTAACACTTCCGTAAGAAATCAAACCTTTTCCTTTATGGGACACTGGATTTTCCGCAGAGTAAAATCAAGATAAATGATTTTTATTTAAAAAAAAAAGATGTGGTTTCTAGATTCTTTTTACCAGTTGCCAGAATGAAGGCAGAGGTCACATGTCACTGCCTCTGCCTATAAAAGTCACTGCCTGACAGAGGGGTCACCACAGCTCCAGCTTCAGAAGACATTTCCTTTCCTCCACCAAATCACAAAGACCAGACTGGAGGTTGGAATGGGGATGGCTCTGTGGGTGAAGGCGATCGTTCTTTTGACCTACCTGGAAGGCTATGTCTCTTTCACTCCTATCTCCTACTACAATGCGACCATGAGAGAAGTCATCTCACAGCTTACTGCTCTAACAGGCTCCAGACCGGTGAGTGTAGAGAGGGCTCTGAGATGAGGGCAATATATTTGTGGTAGGTGGTGGGATGTGTTCTGTGACTCATAGGGTTTGGAACTGGCATGTTTGACATGCTTGGGTTACTGGGAGAAGAAGCTCCACCAGGAATAGGTCAATATTAAAAGAGAGACACCACCTACGGGCAAAAGTACCAACCCAAGACAAAGTTCCATACTGGGGGCATCATCTTTAACATATTAGATCTGCTGTAAGCAATCACCCCTTTCATTCAGTCAGCTGGTCCAATAGAAGTAAACTGAACTGTGAGAGAATGAACTGGGGATTCATTAAGGTTCTCAAAACAAACTGCAGTCACAGAATATGAGTATTTACTGATTTTTTCAGGTTCCACTACTTACACTGGAAAAGATAACTGACTGCCCTTGGGGCCAGCTGGGGGAGAGATAGAAAGAGATTTCAATGGGTCTGGAATGTAAAGTCCAGGATCTCAGGTTCATAAACTTTAAAGCTCATCTCATCCAAACCTCTCATTTAACAGCTGAGGTAACTAACACCCAAGGTTACAGAGCTAGAGAGTAGCTGAGCCAAGACCTTCTGAGCTAGGTTTCCTGACTCCAGAGCTTATGTTCTTTCCATGCCAAGGGATAGGGGGTGGGAAGCGGTGGATGGGGGCAGTGGTAGGAGCAATGATATATGGGGCAGTTAGACAATGAAGCCAAATAAGAGTCATTTTCCCACCTCCCCTGGCAAGGAGACCAACTGCATGGGGTTAGGGTGAGGGTCAGCCAGACTATTGACACAGGATGCGTTGGTCAAGAGGTAAGGGAGGCTGAGCCTTATTCCAGGACATCTCCTAATAGGAATTCTGTTTTGTTTCTTCAGCCATCCTGCAGTTCACATATGGTGTGGCAAGTCAACTTTCAAACGGAAAAGGTAAGAGAGACAGATTAAATGCTGTCATGATAATAGCCGGAGTATCCCCAGACTGTTCCCTTGGACTGACTTTCCCCTTCCAGAGCTGTGTCTTAGCCCGTCTTACCAAGTTCCTTCTCCTGAGGCTACGAAACCCTATACTGTACATCCTGTCCATCTTACTAGGAGGACCCTTGGCAGAGTATCTGTCTGTCTGTCTGTCTCTCTTCTCAACTCTTTTCTTTATAAACCCAGCTTTCCTCAGCCCTAAGCACTGAGGGCCATTCTCCCAGTTCCAAGGAAATGAGATGATTGTCCTCAAGTTGGCCATCATAATGATCCAAGAGGGTGAGCAAGGAGCTGATTGTGCTGTGTCCACTTGCCCTTTGGAGGATGGCCCCCTTTCCCCTCAGAGGTGCGATCCTCAAGGAGCTGCCCTTGCTACTTACAAAAAACAGGGTCAAGAAAATCCGAGTCTGAATTCTAGGTATCAAAGAGCTTCATGTCACCTGGGTCTCTTTCCTCCACAGCCTTGTGCAGCATTGGAGGTCCTACATAAGGTTACCAACTGCCAGGAAATCAAACCACTTAAGAGGAACTTGAGCGTTCTCCTGGGCAATAGAACTAGCCATGTAAGTCTTTCCATCCCATGCCATTATTTGTAGGGGTCTGCCTCACTTCCTTGGGCTACTTTCCAGTGTCCAATACACACTTTGTTCTAGGTCCCTGCCCAGGGCTCCAGGAAGACTCTGTGGCCACCCTGACATGCCCAGACTCTCCAGGAGGGTCTCCATCAGACCGGGAGGCTTCGAGGCTAGGTTGGGAGGGGGAAGGCTCCCAGGCTCCTCCAGGATGTCATTCTGGGATTCTCACTAAAGGGACATTCTTTCTTTCAGGAAACCTGCCTCAAGGTTCATCGCACCAAGATCCAGCTGCGTAGGTTCCTGAAAGATCTACACTTATTTTTCTTGAATACTTATAGAAATGGAACCAAACCAAGGCTGGGAAACTTTACTAAAGGATGAGAGCCCTAGCCCACATCTGCAGTTAGAAGCTATGAATATTCATCCTACAGACTAACTTTCACTTTAGACGCATTTCTCAGAGGGAAAGGGGGAGGGTGGAGGAAGGGGAGGGAAGGGAGGGAATTGTGAGAGGGAGGGGGAGGGGAAGAGAGATTGCTTAGCTTAGGTTGCACTGCCCCATCTCAGGAAAACTGAATTCAAATTCATTTTGCGCTCAGGTTTCCAAAGGGCTTCTTTCTTTCCCAAAGAAAGGGTTCCTTTGAAGCTTACTTAGCCTTAGCTCAGCTCCGATCCAGACCTCTTCACTACTAGCTAGGGCACAGCCTTCGGGTGTTCTTACTTGAAGCAATCTGGAGCATCTGGGACTTAACAACCAAGAGCCCTAGTCGTGCCCTAGCCCAGTTTGGAGGGGCTTAGGAATGTGTGGCTTGGGAAGGAAAAAAAAGTGCATTCCTTGTTCGATTTGGCAATATTACCTAGCACTACCCTCTCCTAGCTAGGCAGTCCAAGAGGATGGGACATTTTTGTGACAGGACCCTGTTCCTCAGGTCTAAGGGAGCAATTTAGTGATATTTCTTCTTGTCTTATTTATTATTTTGTGTTATTTAAAGCAACTCTTCTTTAATGTCTTAGAGACAGAGCCTATTTCAGTAGGCCTAGACAGAGAGGTGAAGACTCAGCATACAGACACTAAAGCCAGTGGACATTTGTGGTCCCTGACATAGAAATCTATACAGTACTGTATTTTAAAACCTGCTACCTCACAGTGTCCGCTGAGTCAAGTGGAGCCACCCAAAGCTGGGAGGAAGAGAAAGGGTGGAAGAAGAGGATGATTAAGCAGACTGTGACTGACTTTTCTGCCTCTCAGACTGTTACATGACATTACAGCAAAAAGATAATTTATTTTTCTTCCATGTATTTAAAATAAGTTTATTATTAATCTATATTAGTACAGAGTTTATAATATATAATGGGACAGCCAAGAACACAATTTGAATGTAATTAAGAGGTGTTAATCAGTTATTTTCTTGCCTGTGAGAAACTCGAAATAAAATAAACAAGTGAATGAAAACTCGGGGAAAAAATGAACCCTTGAAAGGGTGTGTGTGTGTGTGTGTGTGTGTGTGTGTATGTGTGTGTTTCATGTGTATGTGTGTGTATGTGTGTGTGTGTGTGTGTGTATGTGTGTGTTTATATGAGAGACTTTCAGTCTGAGGTTACCAGAGCCTTGAGGGTTTCACATGCTGGGAGGGAAACATGGGAGATAGGAAGAGTGACCTGGAGAGGAGAGTCACTGCAGGGGACCCTCAGAAACAACCCACCCCCAAAGAAAATTGGAAAGGGTCACCCATGGATGGAGGGATGGAGGAAGGAGGAGAAAAATCCAGAGGGAAAAGTCCTCAGTATAAGACCTTTGGCAGATCTTATCCAAGCAGAATATATTGCTTCTGTCTCTGTTTAACTTCCCCCATAATTTTATTTTTCATAAAAATAGTCCTCTCGATAACATAAACCTTGGCAATGGATGATACAACCTTCCTCATAACAAAGTCTTCCTCATAAAATATCTACTTTATAACACGTCTTTCAATAATGTAACTCTCTAATAAGATACTTCCCAATAACAGCCCTCCTGGTGGCACAAACCTTTAAGTAACATCTAATGAATAAAGTGTTTGGAGTCCGGAAGGTCTAGGTTCAAAGGCCATCTCTGACATTCACTAGCTATGCGACCCTGGACAAGTCTCTTCAACTTTCTTGAAATCGGTTTCCTCATGCATAAAATAGAGATAATACCCATACTAGCTACATTGTAGGGTTGACCCAAGACAATACCCTTTGCCAATGTTAAAGTGTCCATAATTAGCTATCACTATTATTATTTTCAACACTTCAGTTTCAATGGATCTGGGACCTCCTGGATGCTGGGTGCTTTATCCAATAGCACAGATGAAGACATCGATGCCTTCTCAGTTCAGTGTGATTCTTGTCTATATCCTTCTTTCCCCTACAAGGCAGCTGGAGGTCACTGAATCCCTGAATTTTAGAATTGTAGGAAATCTCAGCAAGCATCTAATTCACCCTATACTCCAGAAGAAATTAGAACTTCAACATACCTGACAGGTGATGACACTGTGTCTTCTGGAAGACTACCAGTGAGGGGAGGCCAGGCGAAGGCAACCAATTCATTACACTTTCAAACTCTGATTATTAGCAAATTTTCCTGACATCAGACTTTAATTTACCTCTTTGCAGTTTCTACCCATTGTTCCTGGCTCTAGCCATGCCTTAACCAAAATAATTTCTTCTATGGTGACTCAGTTGTATCTCTTGAAGCACCTGCCCAGCCGTCTGTCTGGAGACAATTTTATGCCAACAATTGGTCTGTCTCTAAAACAGAGAACAAGTCCACGTAGACCAAAGAAGCCATTCACAAACAGTATGGGAAGATTACCAAACAAAAGTTTGCTTATGGAGAGATTCTCCACAGAGAGCCACAAGGTTCATGGAATTCTCACAGGATCTGGGAAAAGTTCAAATGACCAGGGTCACTAATCTCACTAATCTTGCTCTTTTGTCTCCTGCTAAGAAGGAGAAGGAAAGCATCCCTGTCACTACATCACAGGGTTGAGCCAATCTCCCTTCCTTTCAGAGCACATCAAATTATCTTCCCAATGGTCTTACAAATGGTCTAAGAAGGAAATAAGAATACACTAGGGAAGAAATGAGAAAGACATGGGAGGAACTGATTATTTTTATGTAATTGGGGAGAAAAGTAGACAAACATGAAAGAAGGCCTGGAATGGAAGCTATCTATCTCATTATCCTTACTCATTTGAACCAAGTAAAATAGAGTCTAACGTATAAATGCAAAGAGTTTATTGTTGGGGCGACTAGGTAGCACAGTGAATAGAGCACCAGTCCTGGAGTCAGGAGGGCCTGAGTTCAAACGTGACCTCAGACACTTGACACGCTTACTTAGCTGTGTGACCTTAGGCAAGTCACTTAACCCCAATTGCCCTGCCTTCTCTCCAAAAAGAAAGAGTTTGTTGTAGAAATACATTAAATTCAACAGTGAAAAAAAACAGAAACCAAATGAGAGAGGTTTAAGAGGGAATGTAGGATCAGGGAAGGAATAGACACAAGAAATGATAAAGGAGGATAATAAGGAGAAAAAGACCTAGTGATAACAATCTAGAACAGGTGAAGAGAGGAAGGGAGAAGAGTGACACCAGACCACTTTATAGATTTCTAGTCTTAATCATGTTCCTTCTCTTCTACCACTGCCTTCTTCTGGGTAAAAGGGGAGGCAAAGAGAGGGAAGAAATGTAAGAGGGTATGATAGAAGGAAATACACAATTAATAATCCTAACTGTGAATGTGAATGGGCAAACTAACCTATAAAACACAGGAAGGAAGCAAAATCCAACAATATCTTGCTTTCAGAAATATATTTGTAACAAAAATTCACACAGAGGCAACTCTTTTTTTCATTTCCTTCTCCAGCTCATTTTATAGATGAGGAGCTGAGGCAAGCAGAGTGAAGTGACTTGCCCAGGGTCATACAGCTAGTTGTGTCTGAGGCTGGGTTTGAACTCAAAGATGAGTCTTCCTGATTCCAGGCCTGGTGCTCTATCCATTATGCCACCAAGCTGCTCAAAATGAGGAACTAGAGCAGAAACTATTATCCTTCAGGCTAATTAAAAAACGGGGTGGGGTTTGGGGGGTGGGAGTAGTGATCGTGGTTTCAGACAAGGCAACAGTAAAAATAGATATGACTAAAAGAGATAAGCTTAAAGGCACTATAGATGACATCAGTATTAATCTAAATGTCCAATGGCATAGCATCTAAGTACTTAAATAAAAAGTAAAAGAAATCATAACAAAGGAAGAATAAAAAAAGGGAAATATCAAAAACTGGTCCAATTTTTCAAACAAAGTAGTAATTTAGCAGATTAAATGGATAAATATTTATAAAAATCAAAAATTCAGGGCTCAGAACAAGAAATAGATCACATAAGACAATCACAGAAAAAGACATTGAACAAGCCACAAAGAAACTTTTAAGGAAAACAAGTCCTAGGACCAGTGAAATTTAGAATGGATTCTATTAGATTGTGAACTCTAGAGGGCAGGGACTTTCATCTTTCTTTGTATCCAAAGTGCTTAGCACAATGCCTGGTGTATGATAGGTACTTAATAGATGCTTATTGACTATCAAACATTTAGAAGACTATTAACTACAATTTCACTTATGTTTTTTAACAAAAATTGAGAAATATGACATTTTCTCAAACTCCTATGAGGTAAATATAGTCCTGATACCTAAACCAGGAAGAATTAAAGCTGAGAAAGAGAACTGTAGATCAATATAATGAATATTGATGTAAAATATTTAACGAAATCTTGGCAAGGATTCCATAGAATATATTAAAAAGATTTTACACTTTTATGCTAGGAATTTGGATTGGTTCAATATTCGGGAAATTATAAATATAATAGACCATATTAAAGCAAAAAAATTGCATAACATCAATAGAAGCAAAAACCCCATTTGACAAAATATAACATCTGTTTAGGTTAAAACCTCTAGAAAGCGAAGGAATTAATGGATCTTTCTTCAACATCATAAATACAATCTAAATAAAGCCAAAAATTAGTATCTGTAATGGAAAAACCAATTTGGGAAGGGGTAGAGCAAACAGGTGCAATTCTCTGAAATCAGAAAAAGAGATGTCTGGCTCCCCCAAGTGTCTGTATTCACCCAAGGAGCAAGGAAGCCGGGAATGGATGGATCAGTGTGGGACCAATCTTCAGATGAAACAGACGGGTCGCTTGAGGTGTAGAATTGTGAGAAAACTCTTGGCATCCATCTTCAGAGCTGACTGGGTTTCTGTTCAGCATAACCTAGGTCCTTAGTTAAGGGTCTCTAAGTAGCAGGTAGAGGTGGTCCAGTTCTTAGTCACACAGGGTTAGGCTCAAACAAGGCAATAAAGTTTTCTCACAGTTCCTTTAATTGAGTAAAATTTTCTCACAAGACAGAAATTGGACTAGACCCATAACTGAATACAAAAGGAACTGAAGTAACCCCGGAATTAAGTCACAAGATGGAGTCCATGTGGTTCACTCAATTCCCACAATTCCCTCAAACCCAAAGAAATCAAAGATAGACATGAAGAAGATGCATTAAGCTGGAGAAGGGGAAATGTGGGAAGAGGCAGCTGCCTGAAAGAAAGAAGCTAATACTCTGGCGTTAAGGCTGCAATTGGGACCAATCAGGAAGTGTCAGCACGAATGTTTTGTGGAAACCTTTCCCGAACCAGTGAATAGAGATCTCAAGGTGGTAGTTCTGTATCTCCTTTCTCCCCTAGGACTCTCTCATAGAAACCTGAAACCTTTCCCTCTGGGCACAGGAATGCATTTTTACCTTTTTTGGTTTAGATAGTCATTTTTATCTTCGTGAATAGCATTAATATTTGCTAGTCTGAGTGTACTTATTGGAAATTCAGTTGAGAAGAGGCAAGTTGAGGGGGGAGAGGCGAGAGGAGAGGAGAGAGGAGAAGAGGAGAGGAGAGGAGAGGGAGTGACACACAGAGAGAGAGAGAGAGAGAGAGAGAGAGAGACAGAGAGAGAGAGAGAGACAGAGAGAGAGAGAGAGACAGAGACAGAGACAGAGAGACAGAGAGAGAGACAGAGACAGAGAGAGAGACAGAGAGAGAGAGAGAGAGAGAGAGAGAGAGAGAGAGAGAGAGAGAGAGAGTTTTTACCAAAGTGCTCTCTCAGATTGAGAGCTCAGAATAACAACAAGAAAAAAAAGATAGGGGAAATTACAAATCATTTGACACAACTTCCCAATGCAGAAGAGGAGTTTTATACTGGAAAACCCAATTGAATGAGTCAGTCAGTTTGGGTTGGGGTTCAGACAATAGTGACTGAATGACTGTGCTCACCACATCTCCCCACCACTGCTACAAAAAAAAAAATGACATCATTAGGGCAAATCTCTGCTTTTGACAAAGTGTTCCAGTCTATGTCTGGATGATTGAAGTCCTCTATGCCTCTGCGACAAATCTGTAATTTATTGTTTCCTGAATTAATCTATTTTCTCTTTGTCCAGGTGACAAAATTGTTTATTTCTCCCTACACTGATCTTCGTGAAAATGTTCGTCATTATGCTTTGGTTCCCTGATTTCCTCACAATTCAGTCTTTTAAGCATTCTGTGGGTACCAGAGACTTACTTAGACTGTCCACCTGTTATCCACTCTCAATTTGTTATTGGGTTCTTCTCATTCTCCAGTCATGAATTTCTTAGATAAAAACTCTCACATTTTTCCCACACAAGTCATCCTTGGTAATACGTTGCAGATTATTTACACCCAAATTGCATCTCTCCATTGCCCTTTGGGTCACCTGAAGTTTTCCTTCTTCAGAGACTGTGATATTTGATACTTTGAAGCTATATTGAAAAACTGAGAAAATATTGCTGTCAAAAAAGTTCTGTGGCTTAATTTAATTTGGTTTGGTCCAGGTTTAAATTTTTGGTTCAGGAACAAGTTGGAATTGTTTTTTAAAAATCACTGAAATTTCCCAAATGCAATCCAACCTATTCTCTTCCTCCTATTCAATCTTGGGCCCATTTCATTATTCATTTGCAGTGTCTAAGAGAGATATATTGGTGGATTAACTTAATGGACTGCTCATTTAGGTGAATGTGATGGTCTGTACAATAAACATTCTTTGTCCATTTGGTTTTTCCTTAATAGATAATTAGGATGATTCCCAAAGGAAGGTGGAACAGATCATTTGAAACTAATCACCCTAAGGCAAGATGAAGTAGAGTAGCTTCCTGAGGCAAGGGGCAGAGGTTCTGAGGGAGTTAGGGGACAGAGACTTCTGCTGGTTCTAAACTAATGGCTGTCACCCTACCGAAAAGATCTCTGTAGCACACTAGTTAAGTGACTTCTCATCTACCATCATACCAGAGGTATGACTTCAACCTGTCCCCTGGAGGTAAGTTCCTTGTATTTCTGACCTCTTCATATGCAATTGAACTATTCCAGCCTTAGACACTTTTTCTTTGACAGGGAGGGGCTGGAATAGAGGGATATCCACTTTGCATCTGACCACGTTCCTTTTACAATTCTTTGTCTATTATCTTTTAGCCCCTCCAGAGCTTTGGTTTTTGCTGAAGTCTCTCTGAAGCACTTCTTACATATTCCTTGCTTGGTATCGATAGAGGATCATCACATACATATACTCACATACCTCACATACACTCACATATATGCACTCAAACATTCAAATACATGTCTACCCATATTCATACACACACTCATATACACACATACACTCATATATATATATACACATTCATACCTACACATTCACATACACACACTCACATATACATACACACACATTCACAGACACATATTCACATGCATACACACTCACATATACATACATATACACATTCACATACACAAACTCACATATATGCACTCAAACATTCAAATACATATTTACCCATATTCATACACGTGCTCACATATACACACACATTCACACCTACACATTCACATACACACACATATACATACACATACATTCACAGACACATACTCACACACTCACATACATACACACTCACATATACACACTCACACACATTCACATGCATACTCACATATACACACATTTGTATATATACACACTCATATACACACACACTCATATATACACACATGCTCACACATACATTCACATATACACACTCACATACACACAGTCTCTGAGGAGAGTGATCTCAAAACAGAAAGAGAGTAGAGGCCCATATGGTTTGGAACTTGAAGAGTCATAGGGTACCTTGAGACTCCTGGACCCAGGAATCCTTTTTCCCTTTCTTGGAACATATACTAAGTTTGCTATAAGGTAGTGTTGGTAATGTATGAGTTACTCCCTTGCTCAGCCAAGCTGATTCTTTGCAGGCCACAGTGTTTCAGCTAATGGCTCCTGCTGCTGCTAAGATAGATCAAGAAATTCTCTGAGGTGTTATGGTGGGTTCTCACTGATCTTGGGGGCTGCTTCTATTGGCTATAGCTGCTAGTTGGACCTCTGGTGACATCAGTGGGTCCCTTCATCTCATTGGTCACATACACATTGCTACGTCAGAATATTTACTCATCTAAGATCAGGAAAGAATAAACACAAAAGAAATAGAGGCACCATGTGCTCAAAGGTAAGGCAATTCACAGCATTTCTTGCCTTTGTCACTTCTACAAAGGAAGAAAACAGAGCTGTTGGAGGAGCAGATTGATAGATATATGAGCACATACATGCTAATTGTGGCTCAGCACTCCCTCAGTATCAAGATCCTTCAGCTCCATAGCCAACCAAGAGACCCTCATTGCCATATAACAGCAGTCTTTCAGTCACTCCTGGCCAGGAACAGGCTCAGGAAGCCTCCATCTGTTGTCAGATTGGAAGCAGGCCAGTAAATAGCTGAGCATGCTCTATAGCACCCACCAGGAAAGGACAAATGCAAGCATGCTTGTAGCACCAATCCAATATTCACAGACCATGAATGTACTGGCACAATTCTGAATCACAAAATATAACAGACTTTCCATATAGAAGACAGAAATAAAACATTTATTCAGATATCAGAAAGTCAAATCTATCAGAGAGCCACATCATTCTTAAGTCTTTTCACAAACAAACACTCACAAGCCTAGCTATCTCCTTGCTTTCATCTTCTCTCCTCCCTCTAGCTCTAACTGCTCTGACTCCCAGCTTCCTCTGAGCTCTGCTCCACCCTTCAGCAAACTCCTCCCACCACAGGCTCTATGTGATTACATTTGGCCTATTAGGGTACACAAAAGATCTTCAAAGCAGGGAAGCTCTTCAAATTCTCATTACCATTACAATGTTTTAAGGACAGCCCTCTTTGACCAGCTACTTCATTACCTTATGTATTTTTAACTTTTTTTTTAAGATTCGTTTATTGGTTTGGTTATTATAAAAAAATTACAGTATTCTTCATTTGTTGAGCAAACCAAGACACTTATTTGCATAGAGTTTTTTTGTGAAAAGAGGGGTTCTAACAATTTTTTTTAAAAAGTTGGTGTTGCTACATTTTTTTGCTGTTGTTGTGGTCCAGTCATTTAGTCATATCCTACTCTTTATGATCCCATGTGCCACGGCATGCCAGGCCCTAAAGTTTGTAAAATCGTTGATTTGTAAATCCTTCTGCAATAAGAAACTGGATATGTGTCTAGGAAACAGGCACAATAAATGTTGAATTTGAAGATTTCTGTTAAATGGCTGCTTTTGATAAATTAAGTTTTGGTTACTGATACATCAAACTACTTTTTGTTACTGTATCATTTCAGCTGTGTCCAACTCTCCATGACCCTGTTTTGGAGTTTTCTTGGCAAAGGTACTAGGTGGTTTGCCATATATCAAACATCTACTCTCTGTGCCTGAAAAGTTTGACGATATTTATGATGCCTCTATTGTGTGCCTTCTACTTCACTATGTTGGCAGGAATTTTAAAAAGGAAAAGATATGGACTTTGCAGTTTAGTTGGGGGAAAAATAACTATGTATATGAGAGGTGGTGTGACATAGTGGCTAGAGAACTAAGCTTGAAGTCAGAGATGGATTCAAGTCCTGTTTCTGACACATAACTCTGAGCAAGTTACTTAACCTCTTAGTACTCTTGGCAATTCTCTATGATTATAAGTTGCAGAGAAGATGCCAAATTGTATTAGTAGAGAGTGCTTGCTCACCTGGGAGTTCCTTTTACCAGTGAAATCACAAGACTGGTCCTACTCCTTATATTTGAAAGAAACAAAATGAAACAAGATAGTTTATAATCAATTAAGCACTATGTTATGTGGCATAAACTGTAAGCTAGGAATTGTGTGTCAAAAAAGATCAACATGGCCTGGTTCATTACTATCTTGGAGGAGTTGGTTTCCAGCTTAAATCAAGGTGATGCCTATCCTCCCCACCAAAGCACATGTTCTTTTACTAGGGATATAAAATGCATTATAATAGGACATCACATCACAATTATTCTGGACTTCAGTTTCCTTATCTGGAAAAAGAGGAGATTGGATTAGATTATCTCTAAGGTCTCTTTCCAGTTCTAAATCTCTAAGTGTCAAGCTTTTACTTGATGACCTCAAGAGACCGTGAATCCATCAGCTCCTATGGGAGTCCATTCTCATTTTGGACAGCTCCAATTGCTAGTTATACTGTTGACTAACATTGGGTCTTCTATTCACTAAATTGTCAGATCTCTTCCACAAAAAACTGTTGTCTCTCAATACATCTCTCATCCTGCAATTGTGAAATTAGACTATTTGTGCCTCATCTGTGGTAGAGCATTCCAAGCTCATATTGGTCTGATCAGCCAGAGTCAGACACATTATAACTTGACTATAAAATGGTGATGTCATTTTGGTTCTCTTCAAGAATAAAGGACAACAACCAACCACCAACCAATTAATTTTAAATTCTTATTAATGCCTTTTTATTATGATCACAATTTTTATTATATTTCATATAATTGCAAGAAGAATTCTCAGACTGGCATAATATTCCTATGCATTTCTTCTTTTCATCTGTCTGTCCCACTACCCCTTTCCCCAGCAAATTAAGAACAAAAAAGAAAAGGAAAGAAAAAGAAAACCCTCCAAACAGAGCTGCAGTTTGGTAAAACAAATTCCTACTTTTGCCATTTCTGAAAATATATGTGTCTTTCTGTATTTGAAATTCATCTTCTGTCCAGAGATAAGTGACATGTTTCTTCTTCATTCTTTTGAACTCATGGTAAATCGTTGCAATGACTAGAGTTCTAATGTCTTTCAGAATTGTTTTATCTGTAATGTTATCATTGTATCTAAGTCTGCTCAACTTCTCTCTGCATTAGCGCATAGAGGTCTTCCCTCTGAAACTGTCCATTTCATAATTCTTATGGTGCAATAATATCCCATTATATTTATATTCTACAACTTATTTAACCATGCCTCAACAAGAAAACATTCCCTTAGTTTCTTATTATTAATGCTTTTTGCCTTTAATATTACAGTTATTTCATGATATATGGCACCTATCCAATTGAACTCTCTTTTTTTTCTTTCTTTTTCTTTTCTTTTAGGGGGAAAGGCAAGGCAATTGGGGTTAAGTGACTTGCCCATGGGGTCCCACAGCTTATAAATGTGTCAATTGTCTGAGACGAGAATTGATCAAGTCCTCCTGGTTCCAGGGCCAGTGCTCTATTCATTTTGACACCTAGCTGCCTCTGAACTCTCCTTCTTAACAAAGAAAAGCAATTACAACTAATGGACACAGAAAAACTGATAGAATAAGCAACATATAGCACCTACATATGACTCACATTTCTACTAACAGGAGAGAGATATATATTGTCATCTGTTTTCTGGATCAAGATTGGTAATTACAAACCACTTAGAGTTTGGCTGCCTTTTAGCATTGTTTTAATTTACAGTATTATATTCATTAAAAATATTGTTCACTGTATCAGTTCATAAATGTCTTCCCGTGTTCCTCTGAATTCCTCACAATCTTTGTTTTTCATAGTGCATTAGTATTTTATTATGTTAAAATGTTGAACAGCATAGGACCAAGGACAGATCCCTAGGGCTTTCCACAAGATACTTACTTCCTTTTACAATGTTAGCATTGTTCTTTTACTAACTACAGTTTAAGTTTAGTCATTCAACCAGTTCTAAATCTCTCTAGCTTTGCTATTGCAATTGGGGGTGATGACTGGGAAGAACTGACGTCCCCCCTACCTCAATTAAGGTGATCTCAAAAGACCCAAGCACCTTAATTGAATCAATCATTCATTCAACAAAGTATTAAAAAGTTTTCTTACAACTTTATTTTTTAACTTAATATTTTATTTTCCCCCAACTACGTGTAAAAACAATTTTGACGTCTTTTTAGTTTTCAAATTTTGAGTTCCAAATTCTCTCCCTTCCTCCCCTCCACTCCCCCTCCACACATTGAGAAAGAAAGTAATTTGACATAGATTCTACATGCATAAATCATATAAATACCATTTCCAGGTAAGTCATGCTGTGAGAGAAAACAACAGATTATAAAAAAGGAAAAAGAAAAAAGTAAAGATAAAGTATCTTTGAGCTGCATTCAGATTCCACCAGTTCTTTCTTTTTCATCATAAGTTCTTCAGAATTGTTTTAGATTATTGTTTTACAATTTTAGATAGCAATATAATCATACATTGTTGGTGTTAATGTATAAATTATATTAGTTTATGCCCAGAACACTTAATCAGGTGCAAATTCCTCTCTAATAGAGTCAAGAAGGGATCAGTGTGATTGACTGAAGGAATCAATCACTCTCCTTGGGCTTTTGTATGAAAATAGCAAGCCAGTTTGGCCATAAGTGAGTTACAGTTCAGAGTTTGGCAGTTTGAGATTTAAAGACAGAAGTAGGGGAAAAACCAAGCCCCTGAGACTGAAAAGCTCTTGGATGAGAGGAAAAGATGGGGTTTTCTATCCTCTTCCTCCCACGGACCATATCATAATAAAGACTAGATTAACAGAGGACAATGTACCTATTCAGGACCACAGAGACACATCCAGTTCAAAAAGTCAGTCATCCAGGCAAGGAGGAAGGAAGCAGTAATAGAATGATTCATTCAGCAAAAATGCTGTGCCTTTTAAGGAATTGTCCAAGCCTAGGATTGGAGAAAATAATTCAGCACAGATGCCACACCCATAAGGAAATATTGTGAAGATTCTATAGTTGTTGTTTGTCCTTCATTCTCTAAGAGGACCAATGACATCAGGAGGGTGATTTCTTGACTTGTAAGTGAATTGGATTTAAGTGAGGCAGAGCTGTGCAAAGGCATCAGCCTTGCTCTCTCCTCTAGGGTCATCTGAGTCCAGTGGCAGGACATAGGTCAGGACAACTGGAGATGACTCCAGATGCAGAGAGACCTTGGCCTTTTTAAGCTAAGGCCTTTCCCAGGTCTCAGTTTGTCTGAGGCAATGCCCATTCAGTGATTAAGGCTAGGTAAGAAATGAGGCAAAGAATGGTCTTTTTTACCTAGAGAAAAAAAAAACAATCTGGGAGGGAAAGAACCTCAGGGTTTCTGGCCAGAATAGAAACAATTACTATTTACACTCACTCTGAGCCACCAAAATTCAAACAATGACCAAGTGAGGCTTGGACTTGGACCTATTATTGGCCAATTAATGAGAGTCAGAGTGATTTGTGTTTAAGACATGGTCAAGTAGTTCCATTTGAGTCCCAATGGACTTTATGAATGCCTAGTTTTTCAGAGCTCTAGTTCAAGAAATCATAAAGAAAACCACATGAAACAAAAGAGCTAATTGTCCTAGTGTTTTTTAATGATAGCATAAATAAGTAGGGAAGAGAAAAATTATCTAGCACTCAAACCCCAGGATATCTTGTGAGGTTTCAGCAATCAAAATTTATATTCCTTTGGGCAGAACATCCACATGTAAGGGCATGATTCCCCATGTGAACAGAGGGAGAAGAGAACAGCAGGGAGGGAGGGAGGAGGGAAGGAAGGAGGGAAGGAAGGAAGGAAGGAGGGAAGGAAGGAAGGAAGGAAGGAAGGAAGGAAGAAGGGAAGAAAGGAAGGAGGGAAGGAGGGAGTATTGTCCAACTGGAACTGGACAGTTGGGTGCCCACTGGGGTAATTACTATTTCTCACAGATTGTTGTTTGTCCTTCATTCTCAAAGAGAACTAATGACATCAAAAGAGTGATGTCATTGGGTTTAAATTAGGCAGGATTGTGCAAAGTCATCAGCCTCACTCTCTCCTTCAGGGTCATTTGAGTCCAGTGGCAAAACATAGGTCAGGATAACTGGAGATGAAAAAGAGAAAAGACTTCCATGCCATGAAGGACCATGAATAAGAATTACCCTTTGCCATACATGTATCTTATCTATATTGTACTACCAGACTCCCCCATGGAGTCTGTATGTATTTGTAGGAAGATACATTTCAGATTTGGGTTTTTTTTTGGGGGGGGGGGGTGGAGGTAAGGGGAAATGTTTTATACCAATTGTTTTGACTATATCATCTTAGTGAATGCTGTTGCTAAATGCTAATTAATATACTGACTGATTGTTAATGGGAAGATCACCAGTGAAAGCTCATTAGCTACAACAGGAAGAATATCCATTCCTTAGGGAATAATCTTTTGGCACCCTGAAGATCTTACCTGAAAATGTGAGTAAATTAGCGAAGTAACAGAGAAAGTGCTATACTGTCTTCTAATCATCTTCTTCGAAAAGTTAGCATGAAAGATTGTGCCAAATATTTTGCTACTGTAATCCAGCTATTGTATGTCCTACAATATCCCCATAATCTAAAACTCCTGGTACTTTGTAAAAAGAAAGAAAGAGAAAAAAGAAAAGAAAGTTAGGCATGATTTGTTCTAGATGAAACTATTATTGATCTTATCGATCACTGCTTCCATTTCTAAATGCTCACAAACATTCCTTTAATTAGGGCTGCCCACTCCCTCCACCCCTCTTTCTTCATGTTCGTATATTCTTTTTATTGTACCCTCTAGTTACGAGAAATAGTAAGTTCCACTTCCCTTCTTTCTCATATTTCCCCTAGCATGCTCCTTTTCCCCTCCTTTCTCTCTCCTCTCTTAAAATCCTCTGTTTGTATTTTTATGACCTTTGAAGACATTAGGGTTCTGAAGGGACACTTGTATATTTTCCCTCTATTAGAGTATAATAAATACTTCATCATTGTTTAAGTCCCCTCCAATTACACAGATGTATTGATCTTTCTAGGCTTCTCTTGAATCCTGTGTTTGTACTTGTACTTAGTCCTGGTCTTTTTATCAAGATGACAATCCATTAAAGTTCTTTTTTTCTTTCTCTGTAGGATTATACTCAATCTTGATGGGTAAATTATTCTCCATTGTAAGACTTTGTCTCTTGTCTTTTGGAATATTATATTCTAAAAAATTTCCCCTCCATTAGAGTAGTAACTATCAAGTCTTGTCATTCTGACCGGTTCATTGGTACATGATTGTCTCTTACTGTCTGCCTGAAAGATTTTTTTCTTTGACAAGGAAGTACAGGATTTCAGGTATGACACACCTAGATAAAAAGTTTCATTTTGAGGCCTTTCATGTGTTAATCAGTGCATTCTTTCTCTTTTCAATTTGGTTCTAATAGAGCTAGACAGTTTTCACTTATAATTTCTTGAAATATGGATCCAGGTATTTTGTTTGGTCGTGGTTTTAAAGAATTACAATGATTTGTTGTTGTTAAGATTGAGTTTCCATAACTGGCCAAAGCTGGAAGCACAGTGTCTATTCATGGGGCTATCCCAATACTGATCAGTACAGTATTGGGATAAAACCTGCTCTATCTTTCAGACCTAGGCTGTTTTATCCATTCTTAGGCAGCCAGGTGGTCCTCTGGTCCTGGGATCTTGTGTTACTGGTACTAGACTTAGGGTAGACATCAAATTGGCTGAAATCCTAAACTGTAGTGATCTGTTTAGCCGCCTCCTCCCGAGCCTCAGGGACTATAGGCATGCACCATCATGCTTAGCTACCATAATTCTTAAATTAACTCTCCTTGATTGCCTTTTCTAAAAATTAATAGATACTTCTCATTTTTTTTCTATTTTTCAGTCTTTTGTTCCAATATTTCTTATTGTTTTATAATGTTTGCTCAATTTTAATTTAATCACTGAAGTGTTTGTTCTATTTTATTTTCCAGGAGTACATGATTTGGTTTTCTATCTGCTGTAAAAGTATGACCAAACTTGGCCTCAAAGTAGAGATATGAGAAGAATATCACTGGTTCTTCACAGAAGTGGGAGATCAGGAGTGGAACACTGAATATTAATATAGACTTTTTCAATATGCTGATTAATTTTCCTGAACTTTTTGGGTTCCATCTTGACCAATCTACAATAAAAGAAACTGAGGCAGAGCTCTGAGTCAGGGCTCTCTGGTTCATCTTAGGTCAGATTGTTACAGACTTTCAATTCCTTTGTGCAATCCCAGTCAGAACACTGCTGGCTTCTGACCCTGTATCTATCGTTAAAGCAGACAGAGAGCTTTGAGTCCCCCAAATTCCTGGCTCTTTGTCCTCCACTCATTCAGGTCTTTTTCCCACCCTATGAATGGAGAACTTCAGGCTTTCAGCTGGTACGCCCAAGATCACACTGGTTTCCGTTATGGAGGGGTCTGTGGCCCCCTGTAATGAAGTGGACCTCAGATCTTCCTCACAATCTGAGATGCTCCCTTTTCCTTAAAACCTAAGTTTTAAAGTGCGTGATATCCAGAGGATACAGAAGAGGCAAAATTTAAAATGCATAGTATCATGGGTTGATAGACCTATATTTTTACCTTTTGGGAAAATCTGCAACTCATGTTTGTGAGAGATTAGCTGGTAGCAGATATCTAAATATGAGCAGAGCTGATGGTCTTTCATTGGCTTTATGCTGGGCAATAGATGAGAGAATAGATTTGAAGGCAGCTCCAGAGGGCTTGACCCATTGGTCAAGTACTCATAGGACCTGTCGGCCAAGTGCCATAGCACCATTTTCCTAGCAAAGGGATGAAAAGGATGAAGGCACAACTCAAAAATAGCTGAGGGACACTCCATGTCATAGAGTCCACCCCCTGTCACACTGGGCTTGCTCATTACCTTTTCAGGCATCAGTTAAGCAAGTGGATTCATTAGATTGACTAACTATATAGCAGTAGACAAGTACAACAGCAATAATCACTACCCCTATAGAAACAAACCCAACTAAATAATCCTAATTGGAAATTAACCAAGAGTCTAAAAAGGGGGTCTAAATCAATCATTTCCCACAAATGGCTTTCTGGTAAGGGTAGGGGAAGGGACAAAGTGAGAAATGTAGTTGGTATCAAAAGAATAAAAGTATGCACATACACATACATATCCATTTTTTTCTACCAAATGTTTTCCATTGATTCATTTTGTTCCTTCTAAATAAGCTATACCTTTCCTTAGCCATATTTCAGGTCCAATTCCCATTATGGTGAAAACAATGAAGATCTATTCACTTCTAAAAATTAAGATCTCTCTCTGACTTGGTCCCTATAATAGGTATTTTTGTATAAGCATCACAACATAACCATGCCTATAATATAGTCCTCCTTATGATAATGCCCTGTTTATAATGTAGATTCCCTATGATACAGATTTTCTTATAGCAAAGGTCCTTGCCTAAAACAGTCTTTTTATAACACGGGTCTATTTATGACAAAGCTTTCCCTAAAAAAGAAAAAATGGGATACTGTTGTAAATGGAGGTAGATAAGGTATGGATGATCCCGCACACAACACAGGGAAATTGCCCTTGGCTGCTCCCGTAATATCTCTGTATAGAATACTAGATTTGAAATTAGGAAGATGCGAGTTTGAACCCTCTCTATGACACTTAGTAGCTGGGTGACCATATTCTCTCTGAGATTCTCTCCAGTTATCCTGTATAACTCTTGTTTTTGCATAATTGTCTGTTTACGTGTTTTTCCCAGTAGAATGGGAACACCTTTAGGGGAGGTGGTGTTTCTGCTTTTGCTTGTATTCCTTCCCAATCCTATGTCTGACTTCTGGATTTTAAAACCAGCTTCTGTTGCTGCTTTCTGGGACTTCCCTCAGCCCCTGGGCCTCTCCACCTTGGAACATGCAAGCATTCCTGCAGCTTTCTCAACTTGGACTCAACCTCTGCAAGGCCAGTCCCCTTCTCCCATTGGTGAGTTCCTTCTGGGGATGCCATTTTGTTGAGGCTCCTGACCCAGCCTTCATCCTCCTCCCAACCATCTTCTCTACCTCTGTACTTGAGAACTCTGCCCCAGACCACACACCTTCATCATTTCCCCTGCCCCTGCCATCGTGGTTGCCTTTCATGGCTTTGTTGTCTTCTGCCATCAGAATAAGTTCCTCCAGGGCAGAGACTGTCATTCTTCTGTTTGTGTTTGCATCCCCAGTGCCTAACACATAGTAAACTCTTATCAGAGATGAAGTTTGTCAAGGGAATAGAGAATCTGACTAAGAAGACACCAGAGACTCAGACCGGCCTCCCTGGGTTCCTCCTGAACAACGCCTCTACATTGACATGGTAGTGATAACAATATGTGGACAGAGTGTAGGTGGAGAGGCTAGCTGATGGTGGGAAGGCGTCTGAGTCTTTCTCCCTTGATGTCTTTATTGTGGTGAGTTGGGGTTTTCACAAGGGGCTGTCTTGTTTTGACAGGGTGTGACTTGTGCTACCAGACAGCCCACACACAACATGCACTGTACCAGAATCAGAGGACTGTGTGATGCTGCTGCATCCACATCGAGCCTAAGGCTGCCTATTCTGGATTTCAGTGGCCACTCTTAATCCTGAGGCTCCTTTTCTAGAGCCTTCATGCCCAGTGGCAGGGAGATGAGAGAACACACTCTGTAGTTCCTGCTGACAGGGGCCTCCCAGCAGATTTCCTAAATACCTTTAAAGTGATTCAGTTCACAAATCTGCAGTTCATACACACATTTTCTCACGTCACAGTAGCCCACATATATTGTGAGACACACCTATTAAAAAACTCAAATGGAAGCATGATCTGGGCATCCAGGACCTCCGATCTGTTCTCCAATGTTTTTCCTTGTGAAGGTGCTAACAGAGCCCTTGGACAGGCCACCTGTCATATTTCCACCTCACTCAGCCCATTTTGTCTTTTTGTACACATGGTACAGTGAATAAGAGACCACAGTGCCTGGAACCAGGAAGACCTGATTTCAAATTCCACCTCAGACACGTACTAGCTGTGTGACCCTGGGCAAGTCACTCTGCCTCTGTTTGCCTCAGTTTCCTCATCTGTAAAATGGAGATAATGTCACCTACCTCCCAGGGTCATCATGGAAATCAAAGGAGATAATAATCAAAAAGAGCTTAGCCCAGAGCCTGACACAGTCATTGCTTTATAAATGTTATGATGATATCTCTCGATTCTGTTCAACTTTGAAGTTCCTCATTGGTTAAAAGCTACATGTTTTTCAAACCCTCTCTTTGCTTCTCCATTGTCCTCAGTGTTATGTTCATTTTTAATTTTTCAGAAACACATATTTCACATCTTGCTGTTATATAGCAATCCCTGTAGAATGTTGGTATTAAAAAGATGGACCTTTGTTTTCATGGGAGTCTTGGGATCTTTCCTGGGTGTTGTTTGTCATGCTTGGGCCTTGGGTCCCTAGGGGCTGATGAGGCCATATTATATATATCTGGAGATCAGGAGAGCTGGAGCTGGGCTAGTGCCAGATTCTCCAGAGTGACTGGGCTTTGAAGACAGACAATGGGGAAATCATAAAAAGAGATTTACAGGGATGGTCAAAATATCAGCATCATGGAGACTTCACTCATCTTTCTTTCATTAACTGAAAAAAAGTGGTGGGATTGGGTAGAAAGAAAGAAGGTTTTCTGTGGAGGCAGCCACTCATTACCTTGCAGGCTTTTTTTCTCTAGAAATACTAATTAACTTGAAGGGATGGACCATGAAGTTGTGGCATCATCGAAGCATTATTGTGTTTCTTTTAATACTGTTTGCTCTGCGTCCAGCTATACATATCCTATTAAAGGAACATGTTAGCAGTATGTAGGATAAGTGAAGGATAAGATACTATGGTGCGCCACCCTATTGGGTAAGCTTAGGAATTCTGATCTCTGTTGAGCTAGGAACAGGATTACACAGCATTCTGATGTACCTGGGTCTACACATAGAAAGGAAAGAAATAAGCATTTAGTTTTTTATTTGATTTTTTAAAAAAGAATGTTTTTAATTTTATTTTTCTCAATTATATACAAAAACAATTTTAACATTCATTTTTTATCATTTTTGATTTCCCTATTCTCTCTCCCTCTCTCCTCCCCTCACCCCCATCCTTGAGAAGACAAGCACTTTGATATAGATTATACATGTGCAGTCATGCAAAATGTATTTCCATATTAGCCATGTTGGAAAAGAGAACACAGACCAAAGAAAAGGGGAAAAACATGAAAAATAAAGAAAGTTTAAAAAAGTGTGCTTCCGTCTACGTTCGGATTCCATCAGTTCTTTCTCTGGAGGTGGATGGCATTTTTCATCATAAGTCCTTCAGAACTGTCTTGGATCACTGTATTGCTGAGAATCGCTAAGTCATTCCCATGTGATCATCATACAATATTTCTATTACTGTGTACGATGATCTCCTGACTGTTCACCTCCCTCACTTTGCTTCCATTCACATTAAATCTTCCAAGTTTTTTCTGAAACCATATTGTTCATGACTTCTTATAGAGCAATAGTGTTCCATCACAATCATATGCCACAACTTGTTTGGCCATTCACCACTTGAATTTCCAATTCTTTGCCAACACAAAAAGAGCTGCTATAAAGAAATAAGCATTGATTAAGTGCCTAAGCACGTTACAAAAATAATCTCATTTGATCCTCACTAACTCTGGGACACGGAGGTTAATTATCACTAATCCCATTTTACATCTGAGGAAGCCAAGGCAAACAGAGGATTTGCCCAGGATCACACCAGTATGTCTCTGAGGGCAAATTTGAACTCGAGTCTTCCTCATTCCAGGCCCAGGGCTCTAGTCACTGCACCCCCTAGCTGCTTCTACTGGAACTTCATTTACACTAGCTTTCTATGAATGCAACTCAGTTAACTTCCCAGAGCCACCATATCCTAATCAAATTAATTGTCCAGATGCAGAGGATATTGAAGGATCTATTTCTTGATGAAAGTTATGTCTGGCTGGCAGAGATTTGAGAGTTCCCCTTCTTTTATGACCAGAGTGACCCAGCTGTCAGGGGCCACACCTGGTGAGGAGTAGTTGTTGTTCAGCCTTCATTTTCAAAAATTGATATCACAATATCAATGATATTGAAGGGGGCGCTGAGGTCTTGTAATGTTTTGGGGTGACTTTGTCTTGAATCTCATCTGTTTGGGCACCTGGGTATGTGATATCAGCCTGTGGAAAGGTCACCTTTCCCCCCCCCCCCCAGCTGTAAGCCATTAACTCTGTCCCTTCCCTCACCCCAGGCTGTATCTTCCCTGAAGATCGTTAACTACAACAGGCCACACCTAAGAATTCTTAAAAGGGTTCCTTAGAGAAAGGTTTACCCTTTTTGTTCTAACGGCCAGCTGTAAGATAACTTCTAACAAAAGAACTTCATCTTATCAAAGGGGGACCTTTCAGGGCAGACAGTCTGGGTGCTCCTCCCTAACTCCACCTCTGTATGAGTTTTGTTACTATATAATCAGTACCCCCAATCCCCACACTTCGCAGGAGGATTCCCCTTGATTCCCTCCTGTCCGCTTGACAAGCGTAATAAAGTCTCTTAAAACTGCCCAGACTGCTCATGCCTGGTAATTCTTTCAGACTGATAAGAACCCTCAAAGGATTTCCATAGAAATCCACCCTTTCTAACCCTCATCAATATCACAGGCTGATGTCTTGACTCATGGGTGAATTGGATTTCAAGTGAGGCAGAGCTGCACAAAGATGTCAGCTTCACTCTCTCCCAGAGTCATTGAAGTCCAGCAGCAGTGGGGCAGCTAGGTGGTGTAGTGGATAGAGCACCAGCCCTGGAGTCAGGAGGGCCTGAGTTCAAATCTAGCCTCTGACACTAGACACTTACTAGCTGTGTGATCACGAGCAGGTCACTTAACACTTAAACTTTGAAAAAAAAAAAGTCAAAAAGTCCAGTGGCAAGACAAGAGTCGAGACAACTAACTGGTGATGACCTAGGATGAAGTGCATGACCCTGTCCATCACCCTGTCTTCTGCACTGTCTCACCAAGTTCTAAGCCCAGCATTTGCCTCAGCTTCCTTCATGGCAGCTGGAACAAATCATTCCCATCTACCTACTCCATTGGGGGAAGTCTTCACAGGCTTAGGGTGCACTGACAGCCTTGAGGTCCTTCCAGTTCAGCCCGCCTTCTGAGAAGATTTACCGGCGTGTGACTGCTGTGCATCCCACAGCTTCTTGGAGCCACAGGAGACACCAAAGAAGGATGAACAGGCCTGAAAAGGGCTCACACACTCACACTATAGGCGCTAGTCCTCCCTTAACTCCCCCATACACCCTGGAGAATTAGCCAGAATCTGGAGATATACTGAAACATGCAGATCTTGCACTAGACTTTGCTTCCCAGGATGAGCTAACAGTTCAGAACATGGTACTGTGGCAAACAGTTGCTGGGTAATTTAATCATTTTATTAATAAGGCCAGCATGTTATTAATAAAAGGATGGTCATTTGGCCATCACTCTTAGAACAAAGACAATCATGGAGGGGGGACCCAGAGCTTATACGTTGTTTTGGAAGAGGAGTGGCAATCATCTCTGATTGCTTAACACAATAGGGGTGAGTTATATTAAAATGAGAGGCTGAAAGTGATATTGAAGGGGGGTGCTGAGGTCTTGTAATGTTTTGGGGTGACTTTGTCTTGAATCTCATCTGTATTCGGGCACCTGGGTATGTGATATCAGCCTGTGGAAAGTCACCTTTCCCCCCAGCTGTAAGTCATTAACTCTGTCCCTTCCCCCACCCCCAGCCTGTAAGCATCTTCCCTGAAGATCGTTAACTATTACAGGCCACACCTATGAATTCCTAAAAGGATTCCTTAGAGAAAGGATTACCCCTTTTGTTCTAGTGGCCAGCTGTAAGATAACCCCTAACAAAAGAACTTTACCTTATCAAAGGGGGACCTTTCAGGGCAGCCAGGCTGGGTGCTCCTCCCTAACTCCACCTTTGTATGACTTTTGTTACTATATAATCAGTACCCCCAATCCCCACACTTCGCAGGATAATTCCCCTTAATTCTCTCCTGCCTGCTGGCAGGAGGATTCACCGTAATTTTCTCCTGCCCGCTTGACAAGCTAATAAAGTCTCTTAAAAATGCCAAGACTGCTTATACCTGGTAATTCTTTCAGACTGATAAAAACCCTCAAAGGATTTCCATAGAAATCCCCCCTTTCTAACCCTGAATAATATCATGTCACCCTTAGACAGAGAAATTCCATACTCAGACCAACCCCAGCCTTGGGCTATCTAGTCAAAAGGATCTGTCTCCAACCAAGTTTGATTGAATAGAATTCACCTGAGACTAGAGAGTCCTTGTGGGGTTGGCTTGAGCCAGATAGAAGAGAAGTCTAGCTTGACCTTCAGAGACTGAGGTCTTAAAAATAGAAAAGAAAGAGGGAACTCTGAATCTCCCCAAATCATTAGTTATTAATAATCATTTCTCTCAGTACCAAAGGTTGAATTTCTTTTTTTGAAATGTTGTCCTGTGCTTCAATTCCAAGCCTTCTTTTGATCTGGAAGGACACTTCCTTGTTCCCTTTTGAACCTTCTTTGGTTCAGCCCTTATTAGGAAAGTACTAGTTAAGATGCATAGCCATAAACTCTCCGCCATTATAATTTTCAGCAAACATGAATTAGAGCAGAGACATGCCACCATCTCTCACTGGGACTGCCCACAGTCAGGGTTCTTCCTCAAAGAACACATTAGTAGTTGAAGATTCAAAAGCCAAAACTTCATCATAAAACAGAGGAGCACCTGCCCCTCCAGGAAAACTGGTTGCTCTATATATTTGAGAAGCTCCCTGTCTTAACCATGGTGTACATATCAATTACATGGTTCAATCTATGCCAAATGATTCCAGCAGTAAATATACACAGAGAAAGAAAAATAAAGGAAGAAAAAAACCAGTTTAACATGAGCATTCACTGAAACTGTAATTCCTGGGGTTTACCTGAATTAGCATTGTTAATAGAGAAAGGGGGGAAGGGGGAAAGATCACCTTCTTTTTTCCAAACTTTATTTTGAGGGGGGAATAGAGAAAACTTTTGTTTTTGAAAACAGTCCATTCCTTTCCAGACAGAAGTGGATTAGAAAGATAAGTCAGGAGGCACACTAATTCAGTGAGAATTGTGTTTTCTTAGGGTAGTATGTCATTTCACTCATTCAAAATACTTCCAAAATGAACAAGCAGTAGTGCAATTAGAGACATCTAGCCACATCCTTCAAAAAAGTAGGTAGCTTCAGCTCCAAAGCACATTCGTAGGGGACTCTCTTCTCGTTTGTGGAAATGAATCCCCTGCCCTGCCTCCTCAGGTTGGTGAAAGGCTTGGCTGGGCTCTTGGAAGAGGAGAGATGAGAGCTCTTCAATATTCTTCCAAGGTTTGAGTTTAGGCCCTTCTGTCTTCCAGATTCCAGGGAGAAGATAGAAGATCCCTTCAACAATTCCACCGTGCCCTGTCACCCCTCATTCAGGGCACAGCATACATCTCCACCAATGAGGAGACAGTTCCCTACCAATGGGCTGTGGGACAAGTTTATATTCTATCAAGATTACTTGAATTGATCTAAGTGATAAATTTTCTTTTTCTAAATTATCAAAATGTATATAACTGTAAATACAGATCAAAGCATATTTTTTTTAAACTTTATTTTTCTTGGGTTTTTATTTTGGGCTGTTTTTTTTGAAACAATATGAGTAATATGAAAATATGTTTTGCATGACTACACATGTATAAAACCTATATCAAATTGCTTGCCTTCTCAATGAGGGAGGTGGGGAGGAAGTGAGAAAATTTGGAATTCAATTTTTAAAATGAATGTTGAAAATTACTTTTTCATGTAATTGGGAAAATAAAATATATATACATATATATAAATATAAATAATAGATTGAATAGAGTCTTATATGTCTATTATGGTGATAATTACTATTCCATCCTGCCCAACTCTCTGTTCCCTTACCTACCCAGCAAAAATACCATTTTATGTGATATTGCACACCTCCGAGGTACTTTTTACATTTTAAGACAATATTAGGAAATCTGACTAGTGCCTCATAAATTGAGCAGGCACCAGTATGCGTTCCATATATCTAGAATGAAGTCACAAAAAACTTTATAATATCATTTTTAATTTTTAAAAAAGATGCATGCATAGCCCATAGTCATCCTTGATGCATGATTATCTGTATTTAATAAAAGATTGACTCTCTGTGTGAAGGGGGCTGCTGAGGTCTTGTAATGTTTTGGGGTGACTTTGTCTTGAATCTCATCTGTTTGGGCACCTGGGTATGTGATATCAGCCTGTGGAAAGGTCACATTCCCCCCCCCCATCTGTAAGTCATTAACTCTGTCCCTTTCCCCCCCCCCCAACGTCCTGTAAGTATCTTCCCTGGAGATCGTTAACTACAACAAGCCACACCTAAGAATTCTTAAAAGGATTCCTTAGAGAAAGGTTTACCCTTTTTGTTCTAATGGCCAGCTGTAAGATAACTCCTAACAAAAGAACTTCACCTTATCAAAGGGGGACCTTTCAGGGCAGACAGGCTGGGTGCTCCTCCCTAACTCCACCTCTGTATGAGTTTTGTTACTATATAATCAGTACCCCCAATCCCCACACTTCGCAGGAGGATTCCCCTTGATTCCCTCCTGTCCGCTTGACAAGCGTAATAAAGTCTCTTAAAACTGCCCAGACTGCTCATGCCTGGTAATTCTTTCAGACTGGTAAAAACTCTCAAAGGATTTCCATAGAAATCCACCCTTTCTAACCCTCATCATGTGCTTGTGCTGGGAAACCTGCTACTGCTCAGAGTTGGTGGAGGAGGGGAATGGTAGAGAGGCAATTAAACTATATTTCAAAATGCAATATGACATTCATTTGTGTTTTTAAAAAAAATATGCAAAAACGCAGGAATAAACGACCCTTTCTTAGTATGAGAAATAGAACATATCTATTCCCAAGAGGTAACTGTATTTGTGTCATGCTCCTGTGTGCTAGCCTCTACCTCTAACTATGAAACTCCATTGACCTCCCTGGGTCATTGTGATGCAATTTGGGATGCTAGGAACTCCAACAATGTGGTTTGGGATTGCTGGAAACCCAATGTAAGGGTACAGGATGAGTCTGCCTGGAAAGAATTCAACCACTCACTTCAGGCAAAGTAGCAGAATTTCTTGTAGTGCCAATAGAATTGGGCTAGATTTTAAGTGAATCTGCACCTTGATGGGTGTGAGATCGATACTTATATACAAAGAAAGACTGTGAGAAGATTTGGATGAGATTAAGGAGTGGTAAATAACCTGGGGTGGGCCAGGTGCAACAGTGAAAGAATCTAGATCAGTGGTTCTCAACCTTCCTAATGCACGACACTTTAATACTGTTATGTGGGCGTATCTGCACGTGGGCAGACCCGCCTGGAGACGGATAGAGGAGCAGCCTCTCGGTTCCTGAGACCATCGGAAATATATGTTTTCCAGTGGTCTTTGGTGACTTCTGTGAAAGGGTCGTTCGACCCCCAAAGGGATCGCAACCCACAGGTTGAGAACCGCTGCTCTAGATGGTATTAAGGAGTGGGTAGTATAAGCAAGCAGTCTGGAATGGCCCAAGAGTGACTGTGAAATGAGTGTCAAGTAAGCTAACTAAGTGATCTAGGTGGGCTGGGCTGGGCAAGATGCCAGGGACCGAGTTGGGGGGGAAAATTCTGGGACTGGGTTGCCGAAATGTATGGGAAAATTCAGGGTCCAGATCCCAGTACCCTGTAGCTTGAGCTGATTGTCAAGTTGTCCCCATTTTCTAGACCCAGCCGGACTCTCCCGCTGTTGTTCCCTGGCCATCTTCACTGCATCCTCCAGTTCTCCCATGCCTCATCCCACTTCTGTCTCTAGCTTGGGGAGTAATAATGGAGTCAATAATAATAATCATAATGATGATGATGATGATGGAAGGGATAGTTCAATCAATTTTTTAACGACTCCACTTACAATCTCTGTTACTTTCCTGCCCAAAGACTCCTCCCAGACCACCATGAAGGCAGGGGCTATGTAGCCGTTTTTCATATTTGTATTCCCCAGTGCATAGCACCTTCATTCATTTTTTTTATCCTTTCTTATTCCTCATTTTTATTTTCAATGGCTTAATCTTTCCAGATCTTGATCACACTTGGAATCATCATGAACCTAGCCTAAAACAGGGTCATTAAAGGAGCTTTATAATTTTAATCCAGCCCATTCTCCTCCTCTTGTTCAACTCTGTGCCCAATTCATTGTCTATCTGTATTCTCTGCTCTAGTCAGACAGATAACCTCTCTAGATTTTCCATTTAAATGCATGTCATAAACTAATTCTTCATCTACTCAGTTGTTCCTATATTGATGGTCAGACTAATCTCTTCTGAGTAGTTGTGGATTTCTTTCAAGAGTCTCTCCAGTGTTCCAGGGCACAATGCAGCCAACACAATGTTATCCACAAAAAGGACCTCACCAGGGGCAGCTAGGTGGTGCACTGAATAAAGCACCAGCCCTGGAGTCAAGAAGACCTGAGTTCAAATCCAAGCCCAGACACTTGACACACTAGCTGTGTGACCTTAGGCAAGCCACTTAACCCCAAATGCCTTGCCATCCCCCCTCCAAAAAAACAGAACAACAACAAAAAAGGATCTCATCAGTCACATGGGAATCTTCTTCAATTCAGACTCTTCACTGGAGCTCTGTCATTACGATGGGAAACATTTTTTGGTAAGTATACATCTCCTTATCTTATGCCTCTCTATGTTTTGGTGAGAGGGCTGTTGAATGGGATTATTTCTCCATAGTGCCCTACTCCAATGCTATGGAGGGGACCCTGGGTTCTTGAAGGCTAACAGACCATAGACCATGTCAGCTTCTATCCTGCTGGAAAGGTTCCTGTAGTAAGAGACAGAATAGCAGAAAAGAGGGCAGATGCTAAGAGGGCAGGTGCTAAGAATCAGAAATCATCTATAAACTTCAATTTGATTGTTGACTCTAAATGAGAAATTGTTGCCCAAAGACCAATAAGCATAGTGCTGGAGGAACTAAATCATATCAATCTGAACATTCTTGCTATAAATGCAATCAGAAGAAAGACAGAAGTTAGATGTAAATAGAAGGGTGGCTTATAAGTACTCCCTGGAGAAGCGAAAAGGAAGCTGGTGGAATTGCTTTTATTATACATACAAAGGACTTTTTTTTCATGAGATACTTGGTCATTTCATATTTCATGGTAACATCTGCAAAAAGATCACCACAAAAATACTTGCAGTTTGTACACTAATACTGGTTGCTGCTGTA
This sequence comes from Pseudochirops cupreus, assembly GCA_028627135.1. Lineage (NCBI taxonomy): Eukaryota > Metazoa > Chordata > Mammalia > Diprotodontia > Pseudocheiridae > Pseudochirops > Pseudochirops cupreus. Next base: position 331,335,510 of record CM053581.1, read on the forward strand.
GAGAAATTCTACAAAAAGAATTTGATAAGACCCTCTAAATTAGATGAACACCCTTATTTTGTGACATCATTGTAGAGGTGGGAAAAGAAGAAAATAATGAGAAATCTATGGGAAAGTCTGTTTCATTAAAAAGGAACTACACTAGCCAAAGACTTGGGGACTATACAGAAACCTCACACTTTTATTTCAAAGACACTTTCTTTGAGAAAAGAAGACTTGGATGTAACTAGCATCAAATAGCACTGTGGAAATTAAATGGATCATATTTTAACACACAGGAAAAGATTTTTTTTAGTGAGAAGGGAGTTGTCTCTCAGTCAATTGCCTATATATATTCAGATACCAACTTTTCAGGACAAATCAATCAAACATAAACATTTGTTAAGCATCTGCTATATGCCAGGCATTGTGCTAAATGCTAGGAATACAAAAAGAGGCAAAAGATCAGAATTAGCAGAAGGAAAAAAAAAGCAAGAAGAAAAAAGGATGAGAAAAAGATACATCGTGCAATTAAAACAACTTAATCTTGAGCTACTTAAAGAAATAATAATCAGCGAGAAATGGGAAATGGACACAAAAAATAACATTAGCACCAATTACCATAATTTAATAGAAACAGAAACTGATCCATCATTTCAGTGGTATAGGGAACTGCATTGTGAGAAAAGTCCTTCAGTCAGAGCAGGTGGCACCTTCTGTCCAATTTACAATCTTAGAGAGTTGATTAGAACACTGAGATATTAAAAGACTTTCCCAAGAACACATAGCCAGTCATATATCAGACATAGGACTTGAACGTAGGTCTTTTTGGCTTTGAAGCCAGTTCTCAATACTGCATCGCCTATACAATAATAATAATTATTATTATAATATGATATGATATGATACGATATGAATATTGCATTGCTGTTGCCACAGCAATAAAATCAAAAGAACCCAGAGAATAACTTAGTCCAAAAAACATTTGGTTTGTTTCTAAAGTGTAGAGAGATGTCAGCCAAAGGCAACACTAGATATATTAGTAAAATTTTATAAATAAGGAGGATGGAACAATATAAGCAATAATTGTCTCATAGAGTGGAAAGACATTGTGAGGGGCAAATACAGTTTGAAGAAAATTTGTCAAGAGATCCAAGTAAGTAAGTCACCCCAAGGTCATTTAAAGATGAGAATGGAAGAACCACAAATAAAAGAAAATTGAAAGGATATACAAAGATATAACAAACTGCTTTTCTCACCGAAGACTATAGAACATGATACTTGACCCTAACATTACAGTCATGGATGTGCTTATAGGAGAGCTAGATATAGCACTAAAGAGAAAAAATAACTGGACTGTACCAAGTGTATATAGTGGTGTCTTCTCCTTACTAAAGGAGATATAATTAGAAGAATGCTGGAGAGTTGGTATGTGAGACATCTGAAGAAGGGAAAGATACCTAAGGTGTAGGAAAAAAATCTAGGACCTTTTTTACAGTAAAAAAAAAAAAAAGGCAACCGAAGAGAATATCAACTATTAATCTATGTGCATTCTTGCCCACCTATACAATATTTTTGTTTTACTTTATCATATTATAAATATATATTATATATATCTACATATTACATGTGTGTTATATGTTCTATGATAAATATTCATTATATATAACAATTTATATGATACTATTATTTGTTGCATTAATGCATAACATTTATGCATGTCATTTATGCATGAATCAAGGGCATCCTCAATGAGAGCATTTGTAGGGAACAAGTAAGCTTTCACAAGTGACGTTTAACAAAAGCACATCTTTATCATTTCATAATTGGCTAAAAGATATAGGGCAGAGAATATAAGATCTCATTGTGATCATTATTTACAGATTATGAAGAAGCATTTGATTCAGTAGAACAAAGCACTGTCTTACAGGTAAAAGTGTTTTTTCATTCATACCTCAAAATCATTCCAGATTACTTCGATAATATCACATATAGAGCTGAGGCTGTGGCACTCACCCTTATGGGATACTTAGGGACCTTTCTCAGTTCTGGAACCATGTACATATATTGGGTTCAGTTCTTGAGGGTCAAGCTCTTTCTCTTACACTTTACAGTCCCCAGCCTCACAAGCCGCAGGTGAAAATTTCTTAATGTTTAGTTTGGGCTCATGTCTAGAGTCTCAAATCAGGGAGTAGAAAGATATTCCATGCACAATAGGTATGACAGCTATTTTCTTCCTCTTTGAAAAAGAAGTACTAAATAGAAAAGACTCACAAGCATCCATTGATAAGACTTAAGGAATCAATAACTTATAGTAACTATTATCCTCTGAGTGATTGAGCTGTGGAATTGAAATATGGAGGATTTTGCAGGACTGCTGAGTCAGCATTTCACACCTTCCTTCCATTCAGTCACAAGCAAGTCCTAGTCTTTGGCTGAGCCAGGCCAGGGATTGTGCTCATTCTCTTGCTAGTAGTAATCTTCTTTAAGAAATGCACCAAAAAGTTCCCAGGGTTTCTTCTAAAATGCAGCCAGTAAAAGGTTGAGGAATGCAAAAATGTTGCTAGTTTAAGCAATTATTGGTAAATCTGGAAAGAATAGATTCATTTGAATGAGTAAGTTGGTAGCCAGATTGCAGAGGGTTTATAAGACAGTGAGCTAAGAGGAGGCACTGAGTGAAGATAGTTTTCTTGAAGAGTTTAACCTTGGAAGAGATATATAGGATAAGTATTTTTAAGTTTGAGTGGCAGAGAGAAAAAGGATTTCAATGAAATAACAAGTTAGTCTGGAAAGGGTGCTGGGTTGGAGAGAAACTTAGCTAAATTTATCCTAGAAATAAGAGAATACTGAGGTACCATCTCAAATCCATCCGATTGACTAATATGACAAAAAAGGAAAATATTGGATGTTAGAGGGGATGTGGGAAAACTGGGACACTAATGCACTGTTGGTAGAGTTGTGAACTGATCCAACCAGTCTAGAGAGCAATTTGGAACTATGCCCAAAGGGCTATAAAACTGTGCATACCCTTTGATTCAGCAATACCATTGCTAAGTCTACATCTGAAAGACATCAAAAAAAAGAGAAAATTAACCTATTGTACAAAAATATTTATAACAGCTCTTTTTGTGGTGGCTAAGAATGGGAAATCATAGGGATATCCATAAATTGGGGAATGACTGAACAAGCTATGGTATATGCTTGTAATGGAATATTATTGTGCTATAAGAAATGACAAGCAGGATGATTTCATAAAAACCTGAAAGACTTACATGAACTGATGCATAGTGAAGTGAACAAAACCAGGAAAACATTATACACAGTGACAGCAATATTGTACCAAGAAGAACTGTGAATGACTTAGTTATTCTCAGCAATGCAACGATCCAAGACAATCCCAAAGGACTATAAAACATACTCTCCATCTCCAGAGAAAGAACTGACATTGATTAAATATAGACTGAAGCATGGTATTTTTTTTTTTACTTTATTTCTTACATTTTTTCTTTTATTTGAGCCTTCTTGTACAAAATGACTAACATGGAAATGTTTTCTATAACTGCACATGTATAACTTATATCTGACTGCTTACCATCTCAGGGAGGGGATAAGGGAGGGAAGGATAGAATTTGTAACTCAAAACTTTAAATAAAAATGTTTAAAAATTGGGGAAAAAAACAAATAAGAGAATAAACTTAAAGAAACTTAGATAAGTTTATTTTTGTTTATATGAAACAGGAAGTGCAGATATTCCTCTTCCTGATCCATGGATGGCACTAAAAAAAAAATCTGTCTTTCATAGATTTAGCGTATTAAGGTGGGCTTGTGTTGGTTCCCTAAAGGACAGTCTTGTGACAATGTACAGAGCATAAGTGGAGGAAGATGTGATTTTGGATTGGTAGAGGTACTTCAGAGAGATTGTTAAGAGACAGAAAAAGAGGAGAAAGAATGGGCAGGAGAGAAAGTGTGGCCTTTTAACCTTGGAAGAGATGTACAGGATAAGTATTTTTAAGTTTGAGTGGCAGAGAGAAAAAGGATTTCAATGAAATAACAAGTTAGTCTGGAAAGGGTGCTGGGTTGGAGAGAAACTTAATAAATTTATCTTAGAAATAAGAGAATGCTGAGGTACCATCTCAAATCTATCAGATTGACTAATATGACAAAAAAGGAAAATATTGGATGTTGGGGGGGATATGGGAAAACTGGGACACTAATTCACTGTTGGTAGAGTTGTGAACTGATCCAATCAGTCTGGAGAGTTACCAGAGTTGCTGGCCAATTGGGAAAGTTAGCACTATAATATGTACCTTGATTCCCAGCACCTTCACTCCCAGAGACTGCTAAGAACAGACTTCTTGGGTGAGATCATTCACTATTTGGTTGCTCTGCAATTTCATTTGACTCCTGAGCTGATGAACCCTTTTCTTTTAGACATTCCATCTTCTATACTAAGCTATATAACTTTTCCAAATACCATCTGATCGTATGATTTGGTAGATATATTTGCTCACTATACTTGATTGTCTTTTGCATGTTAAATTTTTGAATAGAGAGAACTAAGCTGGCCAAGAGCGAGCTATTACCCTCTAAGTCTGGTGTGCCACCTAGTGCAATCAAAAAAGTGGCTTTTATCCTGAACCTCCCCCAAAGCATCATATCCCTAAACTGCAAATATCTGATTATAGTAGATGTCTAGTTTAATATGCTTCTTGGTGATAGACTACTGAAGGAATTGTTGCCCTCCTTCTGCTCTCTAACAATATGGAAATCATCGTCTCCCCCAAATCAGGACCATATCCCAAATCATAGCTATCTGAATGTATTCCTGAAATAGGTGCCACTCCAGGTCCCAGCAGTCTTTTTTCCCTCTACTACTGTAAACACAGTATTGCATTTCTTCAGTTATTTTAGCTTAATCTTTTTTTTTAGGGTGGTCCCATTCTCACTGGCTTTTCCCCCTCACCCCTGATCCCTTCCTCTCATTTTTTTTACCCCTTTCTCTTTGGGGGCTTTGCTTATCAGTTCCTTTTTATTTCCTGCTTTTATTTGGTTATATAACTGTTCTTTCCTTTTTTTATCCTCAGTCAAGTAGATTCCTCCTTCCTTCCCCCCC
>CM053581.1:331340701-331357600 GCA_028627135.1 Pseudochirops cupreus
AGATATCTATTCTGAGCTCTCTCCTCTAGGGAGTCTCTTCCTCTACCTTGTATTCTGATGTTCTCCCTTTAGCACTGTTCCTCACTTCCAGAACAATGTCAATTATTGCTGGTGTCAGAAAGGACACTACTGCAAAGTAGCCCTACCACCACCATTATTATCATACAGTTCACCATTGATCTATATAATCTTATCATACAGCTCACCATTGATTTCCCCCAGTTACCTTTTTTTTCTCCATTTGCCTCAGAAATGTCCTCCCTAGTAATTTGTTTTTTCTCTCTTAATAATCACTTTCTGACTCACTCCCTTCTGAGGTTGTTTTCTTGGAGGTTGGATCTCAGCATCTCTGTCTCTACCCCAAGCGACTTTTAGGTGGACAGAACTGACCCCAGCTACATGTTGAGCTCTTTTCATCAGGCTTAGTGGAATGCCATATAACTTCATAATTTCTGTTTTGGAGAGGTCTGAGAGGTCTTGAATATCAGAGAAAATATTTAGTGTGCCATCTAATAAGATGGCACATAACCTTAAAGTCTCCCGAGGGTCTCCTATTTTAGGTGGTGCCCTATTTTAAATGACAGTTTCTGTATTAGACAATTATTTTAGGAAGTAGTACCAGGCAATTTGAATATGTGACCAGCTGCCCAAGGACAAATATAGAAGACAGTAGATAAGAGGGTGGATTATTCCCAGAGACCCTAAACCCAGCGGGAAATGCTATTGTAAGTGGGAGACACACTATTCAGGAACTGGAGGAAGAAGAAGGAGCAAGGAAACAGAGAAAAAGAAAGACAGAGAGAGGAGAGAGAGAAGGAAGGAGAGAATGCATTTATTAAGTGCTTAATAACAGGGGCAGGCAAATATAAATACAATTAAGCAAGACAGCCTCTGCCCTCAAAGAACTTATACTCCATTGGGAGAGGACATAAAAATGGAAGTGAAAAGAGGGGGTGGCCGCCTATGGATATAATGGTATGGTTTGGAGATGGTGGTTGGAAAGTGAGGTAGAGGGTTGGCTCTGGGCAAAATAATCTGTCATATCCCAAGGTGATTCCCAGGTAAAGTTCAAGTTTCCAGGGGAGAGGAAGAATGAATGAGAGCTCAAATAGAATCCCCAGAAAAATATCTTCTGTGTGAAGCCTGGGGTTGTGGTAGCCAGTGAATGTTGTGGTAGCCAGAGGCATCTGGGTCTAGAGTTATATTTTTGAGTTATAAACACAACAAGGGCACTATGTCATAGTAAAACACTGAGAGGTCATATTGCATAAGGGAGAGTGCCAACCTTAGGTTAGGAAGATACAAGTTCAAGGCCTGCCTCTGATTGACACTTGCCTGGAGTGTCAGCTGAATATTCCCCAGGAAGGTGAGGAGTCCCTCCACAATTAAATCACAGGTTTGGTGTTTTGTTTTTTAATCCACAGGAGGATTATTTTCCCAGTTCGGCTAGAGTCAAGAATGTTGGCTGGTTCCCTGGTAACGGGAACTAGCGCCATCTTCTGGGAGCTGCACGAAACAGCAAAACCTCAGAGGAAGAAAGTTTCACAGATGAAGAAAGAAATAAAGAACAATGAAGAGGCTTACCAGAAATGCATCTGCTAGGAGAACTGTAGGAAGTGGAGCTTCTACAAAGAGTGAAAAAGGTCTAAAATAAAATGACCACTGCATGCTGGGTACTGGGGAGGGCTGCAGGAAGCACGGAAGCAGAGGATAAGACATGAAGTATTTACGGAGAACTGTGACTGGCAATACCTGTTGAGAGCACATGAAGTTAAGAAACACCAAAAAGGAGGTCAAGGATAAAAAAGGAAGGACTCAAAAGGCACAGCAAGATGTTTTGTAGCAGCAAACAATTGGAAACCAAATCGATGACCACCGTTTGGAGGCTGTCTAAGTCTTCTGTGGCCCATGAAGACATGGTGAATACGTACAAGACTCATATGGACTGATGCAAAAGCAAAGTAGGCAGAACCAAGAGAACAGTAAGTGCAGTGACTCTGACGATGTAGATGGAAAGAACAACCACCACACACAACTGAAATCGAATGCTGTAAAATTATATTGGCCAAGTTTGACCATGAAGAAGAGAAATGGGATGACAGGTCCCTCCCTTCTTTGTAGAAGTGGAAGACTATGCCTGTGGAACACTGCAGATGGCAGACTTTTTGATGTGTTGGTTAGTTTTGTTAAACAGGTGGGGATATTTTTCCTGTTTTTAAAAAATTCTTTGTCATACTGGATTTCTCTGGGAGGAAGAGAAAGGAAGGCTACATTGGGAGATGGAGCAATAAATATGATTTTTAAAAAAAGAACTGCTAGAAACAAGGAACTCAGTACCGGCCCACAGAAAAGCTGTAGAAGAGAGTACATGCAGGCAAGATCCTAACCACCCTCTGCTAGCATGCCACTCAGGGCAATACTGTAAGTCACTGAAACAGTACAGATCTCTGGAGAGAGAGAGAGCTACTTTTGGGGGATTACTTTCTTTGGGCTCAGATCAATCCTATTTGTTTCCATTAATTTGTAAACTGTTATTGTCGTTCAGTTATTTTCGGTCACATCTGCCTCTTTGTGTCCCCATTTGGGGTTTTCTTGGCAAAGATACCAGAGTGATTTGACATTTTTTTTTCTCCAATTCATTTCACAGATGAAGAAATTGAGACAAACGGGGTTAAGTGACTTGCCCCGGGTCACACAGTTAATGTCTAAAGCCAAATACTACTCTATCCACTGTGCCATCTAGCTACCCTAATTTGTAAATACTATTGTACATATTTTGAAACTGTGCATGTAAAGGGAGCTTGTCAATCCATCAGTCAGTCAACAAGCATTTATTAAGAACCTATTCTGTACCAGGCACTGCTCTACAGAGAAAGGCAAAAGACAGTTTCCTGTTCTCATGGATTTCACAGTTTTATACACATTTATGTATATGCACACACATACACACATATAAGTAGATATACATACACATGTGTATATATGTATACATATATACATGTACATACGTATATGTGCGTGTACATGTCTATGTATATGTATGTGTGAAATAAGGGAAATCTGAGACAGAAAGTGCCAGCATTAAGGAGGATCAGAAATGGCTTCTTGTAAAAGGTAGAATTTTAATTGAGATTGAAGGAATTGGATTGAAAGCAAGCTAGAGACAGAGATGAAGAGGGAGAACATTCCAGCACAGGGGATGGTGAATAAAAATTCCCTGAGTCAGGAGATTGAATGCATTATGCAAGGAATAGCAAGGAAGGTGGATGGTTAGATGGTGCAGTGGATAGAGCCCTGGCTCTGGAGTCAGGAAGACCTGAGTTGAGATCGAGCTTCAGATACTTACTAGCTATGTGACCCTGGGCAAGTCACTTAACCCCAATTGCTTCCTCTTCCCCCACCAAAAAGAGCAAGGAAGTCAGTGACATTGAATTGTAGAGTATGTAGGGGTGAAAACACTGGAAAGGGAGGAGGGGGCCAGGTTATGAAAGGCTTTAAATGCCAGTGGATCTTGTAATCCGTTTTGGAGATAATAGGGAGTCACTTGAGTTTATTGAATAGGGCAATGACTCTGTCAGATCTGTGCTTTTGGAAGTTCACTCTGACATGTGAATGGAGGACAGATTGAAGTGAGGAGAACATGAGAGAGACCAACTAGCACACTACTGAAACTGTGCAGGTGTTAGAGGCTAAGGGCACCAAGATGGTGACTGTGTCAGAAGAGAGAAGGGCACACATACAAGAGAGGAAATACCTGAACTTGACCTCACTGGTTGGATATGGGGAAAGAGAGGGATGACAGGTTGTAAGCCTAAGTGACGAGGAGGATGGCAATACCCTGGACTGCAATAGGGAAGTTTGAGAAAGGGGAAAGTTTGAGGGAAAATAAAATTAGTTCAGTTTTAGACATATTTAAGATGTCTTTGAGATGTCCATTTCAAAATGTGTAACAAGCAGTTGGAGATGTGAAACTGGAAGAGGTCAGAAGAGAAAGGTGAAGTCTGGGCTGATCTGAGAGTCATCAGCATAGAGACAGATGATCACTGACTCCATGGGAGCAAAATAGAGGGACAAGAGGGCCCAGAACAAAGCCCTATGGAACATGCATGGTTAGCAGGTAACCTGGACAAAAATCCAGCAAAGGAGATTGAGAAGGAATGTTCAGAGAGGTAGGAGAAGAAACAGCAATGAGTAATATCACAGAAACCTATAGAAAAGAGAGTATTGAAGAGACGAGAATGATCAACGGTATTAAAGGCTGTAGAGAGATCAGGAAGGACAAGGACTGAGAAAAAGTCATCAGATCTGACAATTAAGAGATTATTGGTAACTAAGGAGAGAACTTTTGGTTAAATGATGAGGTCAGAAGTCAGACTGTAGAGAGAAGGGAGTGAGAGGAAAGGAAATAGAGGCATCTATTATAGATGATTTTCTTAGGGAGTTTAACCAGAAAGGGAGAAGAGATTCCCGTGGTTCGCTAGCAAGGATGGATGGATCAGGTGAGCTGGTGACTACCTGTTGAGAGTGGATCATATTCTAAAGTTTACAGATCATTTAATTGTGGAAAATGAGCCAGAGAAGTGGATGGTGCCTCCAAAGAGTTCCAGGTGTTCACTTCATCAGAAGGAAGTTTCTCACACAAGGCTTACATGGGTCCTGTAGCCTAAATCTAGCAGCTCCTGCACTGACTAGTGTTATCTCTATTCAGAACAGGTCTATCTGGTGAAGACTACAAAAATTAAAACTTTGGGCTCTTATGACTGCTTTCATTTCTAAACAACCTACACAGCCACCATCCACAGATAAGTTAAAGACTTTGTCATACATTTTAAATTATCAGGCTAGTTCATAAATACACACACATACATACACACTTGTTTGTCACGAGACCTGCCTGGGAACCAAAGACTATCACTTACTCCATTTTGTTTTCCAGTGCTTTCTTGATACAAATAATTGGGCCTGGCCCAATGGCCCTAGAGAAAGATAGGCAGGGAAGGATCTTGGAAGCTCATCATTCTGTGGGAAATGCTAAGCAAATAGGAAACATACTTGACAACTAGGGGGCTCAGTAGATAGAGTGATGGGCATGGAAACAAGAAAACTCATCTTCCTGATTTCAAATCTAGCCTCAGAGATTTACTAGCTGTGTGGCCTTTGGTAAGTCACTTAAGCCTTAGTTTCCTCATCTATAAAATGATCTGGAGAAAGAAATGGCAGACCACTCTAGAATCTTTGCCATGAAAACCCCAAATTAGATCACAAAGAGTCAGACAAGACTGAAACTACTAAACAACAAAGGAAACCCCTCACGTGTGAGGTTTGAGACAAGGGAGCACATAGGCAAATCCACCCTAACTTGCTCAGGACACTCATTTGGGTAGCAAAACTAGAAGGCAACCTCAGATCCAGCATTAAAGAATAGAGAGCAAATAACCGGGAGTTGTTTTGTCCTCCCCCAAGATCTCTGCAACACTATCAGCCCCATTCCTGGCTCCACTCTGGGAGGACTGGTGTAAGCTCTGTAGGAGAAAGACTGATGGTTACAGCACATATAGGGCACAGCCACCCTCACCAAGGAGATGAAGGAATGATAACCTTATAGACCTTCCCTAGTTCAGATGCTTAGGAGCTAGCAGCATCTCTTAAGAGAAGGAGAAACTGCATTTCTGCAAGGCGAGTCAAACAGCAAGCAGGATACTGGGAGTCAAGACACTGGTGGTGGACAAGATGAGGCATCTCTAAGGAGACCAGGCAGGACTGAGTAACCAGGAGCCAAAGCCAACGTTGTAAACAACGGGGAAGAGGAATCACCACGGTGAACAATGGGAGGTCATGCTGGAGCCCCTCCTCTGAGGGGCAATTCTTTGAGTCATAGGAATAGTACCAGCATCTTGTGGGGTAGAAAGAAAGGGGGACACCTTCCCCCCAGAAGGTACAAAGAGACTCTCTTGACTCACTAATGGCTTAGGTGTGGATTCTTTCTATGTGCTTTCATTGTGGGGAAAAAATTTATTCTATGTTGCATTGTGAGACTGAGTGCTTATATGGGGAAATTGTGGACATACAGAAAGGGAATGTTATGCACTGATATTGCCAGGGGACACCAAAGATTTTAAGCAGGAGAGTAAAATAATGGAAGTGGAGTTTTAGGAACACTGATTCCATAAAAAGAGTTAGCATGTCTATTCTCTCCTTGCACATAGTAGGTGCTTAATAAATATTTAATGAACCAAATTAATTAAGTAATGCACATGCTCTTACTTTGGAAGATCCTTGAACAGTAACACTTTCATTTTTCCATTCTGCCATTTCTACAAGAGAGGGAGATAAGTGATAGTAGATTTTTGAAAAAGCTGATAAGAAACTCCAGCAACCCAGTTCCAGGTGGATCCTTCAGGGAAAAAAAGGCTGAGAAGGTGGATGGTGGTCAGTTTTTTCGCTTATCCAAGGACTACCTTTTTCAGAGTGGGAGTTCAGATGGGAGAATGCTGAGGGGCAGGGAAAGAACATTTACTTTGGAGTCAGAGAACCTGGGTCCAAGTCCTGGCTCTGTCACTTGCTCTCAGAGCACTCTTAGGTGAGTCACTTCTCTCTGGGCCTCAGTTTCTTTCCCTGTTAAATGTGAGGGTTGGATTCGATCATCTCTAGGCTCATCTTCCAGTCCTGAATCCTGTGATCCTATGAAGGAAGACAAGCGGGGTATACATACTCTTAACCTAACCCATAGCTCCAACAACTGCCCTTCCTCGTCTTTCCACTAGATGTCCTTGGTTCCTCAGCCACTGGCTGGCACCACATTTATTAAAGCAAGAAACTAAATAAAGGGAAAGGAGGCAGAGGAAACTTAAGTTGGGGAAAAGGCATGCAACCAGCCTGTGGCTGAAATAGAACCAGTCACTCAGAGCACCAGACTAAGGCAAGGGCAGGATTCCTTCTGAGCTATAGTGCCCAAAGGTGGCTAGTGCCTATAGGGCATCTACGGATACGGTCAGGAAAGAGAAACCTAGGTGGGAGGGCTATGCCATTTGATGGTACCACCTATGCCTTTGGTGGATTCTGTGGGAGTAGATTGTGGATCACAGAAGACCCTGGAATGGAAAGATTCTTCCTTCAGAAGCTATCGGGGAATACCCACTGGAGTATCCCATACTCACTGGGGTCACCTATTTGTAGAAGACATTAGTTATTGCTTTTCCCATTTTTCAGAAATATTTTCTTTTGATATGTACTTCTTGGTCAAAGAATAAATAAACATTTACTAAGTGTTTACTTTTGTCAAGCCCTGTGCTCACTGTACAATCTCGCCCCCACCCCCAGGACCATATATATATATATATATATAAATCATAGGTTCCCAAAGAGGGCAATACAGCCTCCGGGGGCAGGGGGGGGGGGAGTCTGGAATGATCCAGGGGGCAGTAATAACCTCTGGTGCAATTGTGGGGCATTGAATAAAAATAAGGGTTAAACCTAACCTAACTCAAGGGGGGGCAGTGAGTAATTTTTTTAAGGGGATAGTAGGCCAAATAAGTCTGGAAACCTCTGTAAGAAGGAAACAGTACACAGGTGAATGGTGGCCAGAGAGGGGCCCTTTGACCCAAAAAGTTTCTAGGGAGGAGAGTGTGGCCACTGGGGAGTTGACTGACACACTTCTTCCAGGAACAATGGTAGAACTGATTTGATCATGGCCCCAGAACTGAAGAACAGGGGAAATGAGGGTAGTAGTCAGAGGTATGCTGATTTAACAATAAATTCTGCAAACTATTATCAACAATAAGTTCTGCAAACATTTATTAACATTTTCTCCAAGATTTTATTAAATTTAAATAATCAATAAAACAAAAATAAGCCCTGGTGTTTGCCAATTTCTGAGGTATGAATGCTCACACTGAAAATTTAACAATGGCCTCTCCAGGGCTGATTGAAGTCAATTGTATGTTCAACATTTCCCTGGTAGGAAGGTAGCAATGAGATCAGAAGATGGCCAGAGGGTAGAGAGGGAAATAAGGCATAACTGAGGCTGCCTGAAATAGTGGCCAGGAGAGGCTGGGGGTAGGATGGAGATCAGGGGATAAATTCTGGAAATAAAAGGGTTAAAACCTTCAGGCTATGATCTCTGGAAGCGAGAAGACAATTCAGGATAGGGAAAGAAGTAAAACACATGAAATGCTTTCAAATGAAGAGTTCATGCCTGCCTTTGGGGGCTTGGAAAGGTTTCTGGAGATATTTGGGTAGGGTATCCCAGATGTGTCTCTTCCCTGGCAGAGAGCAAAGAAGTAACTTATTGTCCTGGAAGGTCAGCTCTAACCAGACCAATGGCCCCATCCCAGAGGACTTGCAGCTTATGGGGGACACGTCAGCCAGTGCAGGAGCCTCTTACAAATATACCAAATTTAAGTAGATCAGATAAAACTAAACGTGGGCATTGACACAACGCCTTTGGAGTCAGGTGCTGAATTTATGGATATTAATCAGTTACTCCCTATTTATACATCTCCCATCCACTAGGCAAAAAAGCATAGTCTAACCTGCATCACCTGGGTGTCTTCTTCCGGTCCACATGACTAAATTCCCATCTCCTGCTCAAGGCAAACCCTGAGTGTGGCATGGACAGAAGGCAATAAAGGGGATGGAGGGAAAGACCTGGCAGTGGAAAGGCCAGGAGAGGGCATCTAAGAGGGCTTCTTCTTCCCTGGGCAGTCTGCACTGGGAGCCAGAAAAAGGTCTTGGGTGAGAAGTGAGAGCATAAGTGAATTTCCGGTGAACTCTTCACCAAACACCTCTGTTTGCTGGCTCAGATACTAGCAGTTTCAGAAAAAAAGCTCTAAACAACATTTGCCTCTGATTCTATGGGCCAGCCACATTGAGTAGCTCAAAAAAAAAAAAGAAAAAGAAAAAAAAGAACCTTTCAGAGGAGATCTCACACCCTGAGGTTCTTGTTTCCATCTGACTGAGTAGCACAAGTAACGGTTAGTTTTCTGAAAATGGAGCTAAATACTTATCAATTCTATCAGCTTATCATCATTCTGATCACTGGGGAAACTTTGTCACCCATTTGTTGTGTCAAATATATTTTGTTAATTTTTGGCAAAAATAGAGATTCCTTCACATCCTCAACTGATTCCCTGGTGAGAAAGGCTCTTGCCTCGGCCAGAGACAGGACAAGAGGAATTGTGACTCCCTGGCTAATGGACAAATCACTAACTTCTTATCTGCTCCCCAGCCCTTTGAAGAGTCCTTTCTGAGTCATGAAGGAGCTGTGGCCCAGTGTTTTGTGACTCTACCTGTTCTCTGCTTCTGATATGAAAAAAAGTAGCTAAGTATGTTATCTTGATCTCTTCTCTCCACCCAGAACCATGGGGCAAATGACCCAATCGCTTATTGCTGGTTTTCCACAAACTTTCCCAGATTGACTGATTTCTCAGCAGTTATGCAGGACCCATGATGAAGCTGCTCAAAATCCCAGAAGTAATTTTTTCTACTTATGACTTCATTTTCTGAGAGTTCTCTCTTTGTTTCCTTCCACTGCCTCCTGTTATGGAAAGTGATTCTCTCAAAAGCCCTGTCAACCTCATCCCCCTCAACCTGCGTATTATACCACTCCATTGTATAAGAGGTGATGTGCATATCAAGATTAAATTTAGCTACAACTCTGGCCCTGTCCACAACTGTGGAATAAACCCAAGAGCCATCATCACTGATGTCTGAATCATCTGAGACTAAAGGTATTGGGTGCCAGACTGTGACTCAGTTGGGGTCTCACTGGCACCCATGGCATTAAGATACCCTGATAAAGAAGCAAAGTATGGAGCTCTGCTTGAGCAGGTGGGGATTACCATAGGGAGTGGACTAGAGGAAAGGGAGAGCTTTGGCAAGAAAACAACAGAATTTGAGTGGCTATACAAAACAACTTCCCTCATAAAAAAGTGACTTGCTCCTGGGGGAAGCCTTCAGATACCCTTCTAACAAACCACTGGTCATACAAGGTCTAGAACTATAATCCAAATATCTTATTTGATTATAGATCTGGAGCTAGAATGTACCTTCTAGTACAAACCCTTTATTTACAGATAAGGAAACTGAGGCCCAGAGAGGTTAAAGTCACACAAATAGATGAGCATCAGATTCTGGATTTGAATCCAGGACCTCTCACACCACTGTACACATTTCCCTGAACCACTATGCCTTCTAATAGGCTGAACTCTAGGCCAGGAGGGAAAAAACACATCTCAACAAATCTTACGAGAAAGAGAGCTTATCACCCATATATATAGTCCTTTGGCATGTTCTATTTCAAAATTTAGATCAATGTTCTCTCAGCACAGATCAAAGAATGTTACCATTTTATGTTAGATCAGGAGATCAGGACACGAGACAAGGCAGGAAATCTCTCTTCTCATAAACAACTACACAGATGTCTACAAAATGAGCTCTGACTGGTTAGGGTCCCACCTTGTTTGAGCCCTTGACAGATTTGGGTTATGTCCTGCTGAAAGAATATGATCATCCCTGGATCAGGAGAGGCAGCCAGGCTTCCTCTGCTCACACAAGATTCTCCCTCCCCCTCAAATCACTGGGTATCCTGGAAAGGGGAGCATCAGTTAGGCCAGTGCTGAGTGGACAGGCGATCTATGCCATTAGAATGGTTATACTAACTGATGTGGTAGCAGACCCCGGTATGGAAAGATTCTTTATGCAGATACTCACAGGGGATACTCATGGACACGAGAGGACTATGGTTTGCTGTTTAGTCATTCGTTCAGTTGTGTCCGACTGTTTGTGACCCCATGAACCATAACACACCAGGCCCTTCTAGCTTCCACTATCTCTCAAAGTCTGCCCAAGCTCATGCTCATTGCTTCTGTGACACTATCTATCCATCTCACCCTCTGCTATGCCCTTTTCCTTTTGCCTTCAATCTTTCCCACCATCAGGGTCTTTTCCAATGAGTCTCCTCTTCTCATTATGTGGCCAGTGTAGTCAAGCTTCAGCTTCTGTATTTGACCTTCCAGTGAATGGGCTGAATTAATTTCTTGAAGTATCGACTATGGGACATGGTGGAAATTTAAATGGCTGTGATTAATTTGCAGAACAGATAGCTACTATTTTTTATTGAGAAAGTAGGAGATAGAGGAGGATATTTGATGAGGGAAGGGCATATTTGGAACACTCACTGCTTAAAGTGTGATAGTCAAAATTACCATGCAGCAGTGTAAGCCCACTTGAGATTAGATAGCAAACATTTGTAGTGGACCCAGTCAGCCTGGTTGTAGGATTTCCTCCATTTAATTCCTATTCTTTTTTCACCTTTGGATTGTGTTACGTTGTATCTTGTAATGATTCTCACTCAAGTAAATGTTTCTCCAAGAAATCCTGCTACATTTTCTGCCCTAGGTAATAGACCTAGACAGTAAGAGTGAGTATTGATTACAGCTCAATAAAAGCAGTGGGGCATGACACAAAGCTTTTCCTTAAGTGAAAAGAAGGAGATCAGGGAAGCACCCTATGATGCTTGGAAAGGAAAGACTCTATCAAAACAATCTGACTTCTTTATATGGATGCAACAAGGGGAGGCTTTAAGAGGAGAGGGATACAGAAAAATAGTGTCTGAGAAATGAAGTTCACAAAATGGTTTATAATTACTGTTTAAAAATCATAGGAATCATAGGCTCATGAATGTAGAGATGGAAGGGACCATAGAGGTCATCTAATTCAACCTCCTCATTTTACAGAGGAGGCATTGGGCTATTCTTACATTCCTTTAATAAAAATTTCCTTTGATATTGGAGCCAATGTGCCTACAAGTGGAGGGCTTATGACAGTTCTTTTGTTGTTTGATGGAAAGGTTTTCATAGATTTCTGTGTAGGGTAGCCAAGATAAATGTGATGTCCTGCAAAATCACCTGGGTCCTTTGTGCCACAGTTATAGAATTACAGGATCATGGAGCTAGAGGAGACTTAGAAATCATCTAATCTAATTTTCTCCTTTTTACAGATGAAAATATTTTAAAAATAAAAACATTCAATAGCCCTCCAAAAGAAAGGCAGTCAGTCAGTTAGGATTTATTCGTTGTCTACCATGTATGTGCCTGGCCCTGTGCTGTGGATATAAAGAAAGGCAAAAAAACCAAACCAAAACAAAACCCAGTCTCTGCTCTTGATGAACAGACAGTCTGAAACTTGACATGCAAACAATTTACAAATAAGATTCAGACAGGACAAATGGAAGATAATCTCAGAGGGAAGGCATGAAGACTGAGGAAGACTGGGAAAGATTTCTTGTAGAAATAAGACTTAAGCTGGGATTTGAAGGGAAGCAGGGAAGCCAGAAGGCAGAGATGAGGAGGGAGAGAGCATTCCAGGCATTTAGGACAGCCAGAGAATCAGGAGATGGAGCATCATGTACAAGGAACAATGAGACCAATGGCACTGGACTGCAGCGCATGTTGAGGAGGGGAGAGAGAGAAGAAGACCGAAAAGGCAAGAAGGGTCAGGTTATAAAAGGCTCTGCCCTCTGGATTTTATATTTGATTTTGAGGGTAATAGGGAGCCACTGGAGTTGGCTGAATAGGAGGAGGATGGGGAGGTGAGATGGTCAGACTTGAATCTGACAGCTGAATGGAGGATGGACTAAAATGAGAAGAGACTTGAGGCAGTGATATCACATGCAGACATGAGATAACAAGGGCCTGAACAAAGGTGTAGCAATGTCAGAGGAGAGAAGAGGGCATATGCAAGAGATAGTGTGGAAACTACAGGACTGGAAATTGACTAGTGAGGATGACTCTTAGATTGCAAGCTTGGTGGTGCTCTCAATAGGAAAAGTTATAAAGAAGAGAGGGCTTGGGGAGAAAAATAATGAGTTCAGTTTTGGAAAGTCTATTTTAAGAAGTCTATGGGTTGTCCAATTTGAGATATCAAATAGGCAGTTAGAGATGTGAAACTGGAGGTCAGGAAAGAGGTAAGGGTTGGCCAAGTAGATTTGAGAGTCATCTGCATAGAGATGATCATTGAAACCATGGGAGCAGATGAGATCACCAAGAGAAATAGTATATATAGAGAAGAGGGCCCAGTATAGAGCCTTGGGGAAATCCCCACTGTTAGCAAGCATGATGTAGATGAAGATCTAGCAAAGGAAATGAGAAGGAGTGGTCAGATAGGTAGGAAGAGAACCAGGAGAGAGTGGTAGTCTGAAACCCTAGAGGGAAGAGGGTATCAAGGAGGAGTGATCAACAGTGTCAAAGGCTGCACAGAATTCAAGGAGCAGGAGGAGTGTGGGAAAGTCACTGGGTTGAGCATTCATTGGCAACTCTGGAGCTATACTTAACACTATACTTAACAGTTGACTGAAGAAAGAGAAGAGAAGACATTGGGTCCTTTCCCTAATCAACTTGATCCTTGGGCTCCTTCTTGGTCCCTCTCTTCTACTGAACTTGCTTCTTTTCTTCAGCTTAATTCTTCTCCCTGTTTTCTACTCCCTATCTAAACTTTCCTTCCTTTTTAGACTCAGAGAAAATGGTCTTTTTCTGTTTCTGGGAGGAAAACCTGGTACTGTGTAAAATGCTCTGGGGACTGGGTGTCCCACCACTAAATTGGCTAAGTGACCTTGGGCAGGCCATTTTTCAGTCTCCTCTCATCTATAAAATAGGGTTTCAAATCCTTGCCTTGCCTCTCAGGATTTTTGTGAGGATCAAATGGGAGATTGAGTCTATTTTGCAAAGGAGTGTTATTCAAATAGGACCTGGTGGTATCACTCACTGGAAGGGAAGATGATATTAAAATCTCTACTTTAAAATGACTGCTGCTCTCATTGATTAACAAGGGGCCCAAGAACAGGCCCCTTCCTTTTAGCAAGAAAGAACTGAGAAAGAATAAATCAAAACAAAGCAGGGAAATTACTGATCTGATATGTCTGAAATGCCCTCTCTACAGGATTTGCATTGGAAATTCAGTGGCCAGCTTTCTGTGAACATCAGAATACTACTTTTTCATGTTGGAAAAATTGGAGTCATCTGCTTTCATAACACCAACCTTTAGAAGCTCAGACATCTCATCTTGGTCTAAGAAAGAGAAGAGCACAGAAATCATTCTTTTTAGATAGCTATACCTTGAAGTTATTCTGCTGGTTTGGGGGGACAATCTTTGCCTGCAAATATGTCAGTTCTTAGAATTATAAAATGTCAGAACTAGAAGAGGTCATAGGGATCATATGATTAGAGGGTCATACACAGATCTAGAGCTGGAAGGGCCTGTGGAGGCAATTTAGTTCAACCCCCTTATTTTGCTGATAAGGAAACTGAGTACCAGAGAAGTTATATGTATTTCTCAGTCATGCCATTAGTGTCAAAGATGAGATCTGAACCCGGATCCTCCTGACTCCATGTCCAACACTCTATTCCCTATTCCATATACTTCCTAGTCACCTAGAATATGTCCTTCATTTCCCAGATGAAGAAACTAGGGAATTACCTAAGGTCAAACAACTTCCCTCCTTTCAGCCTCAGTTTCCCCATCTATAAAATGACTGAGTTGGCCTGTTAGTTACACTGATGCCTAGGCTCTCCTATTCCATACTATAACTACTCTTTTAGCAGGTCTCTCACTAAAAAAAGAAAAAAAAAGCTGTCAGAGCTCCCCTTAATCAGTCCCTAAAGTCTAGACATCACTTTTAAGAGTGTATGGATTTGGGGGCAGCTAGATAGTGCAGTGCACTGGCTCTGGAGTCAGGAGGACCCAAGCTCAAATCCAACCTCAGATACCTAACACTTACTAGCCATGTGACCTTGGGCAAGTCACTTAACCCCAATTGCCCTGCCCTCCCCCCTCCAAAAAGAAAAAACAAAACCAAAAAACAAAAAAAAGTGTATGGGTTCATGAGGGTGTATATGAATATGCACGTGCACATGTGTGCACATGCGCGCACACACACACACACAGACACACCTTGTAAGAGAGACACAGAGACAGAGTAAGAGAGACAGAAACAGACAGAGACGGGAAAAGGGTAAAGGAGGAGACTGTATGGAGGAAGCGGCTGTCATAAAGGCCAGATCCCAGGAAGTAGGACGAGAAATCTCTAATCTGCGGCCATTGGTATCAGAACGGAACGCAGACCATTCCAAAAAGAAATCTGTTCCCTTCTCCATCAGACTTGGTAATGACTCTGTCTTCTTTCTAATGTCTCACTCAAACCCCTTGTTCTGTAATTGAACTTTACTCTTTGTTGTCCTGTTTTTGGTGGAGACAATCACTCATCTTCCAATTTTCTCTCCCCTAGACTAACAGCGTCAATTGTATTAACTGAAAAAAAGAGACGCAAATTCTTAAGAGTCAGAATGTTATATTAAAAAGAACACTGGCCTTGAAATCTGACAAGACCTGGGCACAAACTCTGTTTCTGACACTCAACTGTGAAACCACAAATAAGGCCTTATACCTCCCTGTGCCTTAGTTTCCTCATCTGTAATACAGGGACAATAATACCTAGCATTCCTACCTCTCAAGGATGCTGTGGAAATTAAATGATAAAAATGTATGTAAGGTGCTCTGGAAAATTTAGAGCATGACACAAATGTTAGAGATTGTTATTATGCTAGAAACCTTTTCTGTCTCTATAAAAATGTCTTGAAAAGAAACTACACAAAACAGAAGTTTTAAATCAATGTCTGCACTTCCTCAGGTGTAATGTGGTGGAAAGTGACCCATACTGAAAATGAGGAAATCTAGCTCTGGAATTTTGCAATGAAAAAAATGAGCTCCGCTCAGCTGATAGGGAATGAAAACCTGCCTGACACCTTTTTGAAATCCTGTCTCTGGGTTTCAGTTGAGTTGGAACTGGAACTGGAACTGGAACTGGAACTGGACTAGAACATTTCCCAAATATCTGAAAAAGTATCCTGTACATCAAATATTAGGAATATTTCAAAACAAAGCTGTTAGGTAAATACAAAACTGCTAAGCAATGCCACAGGAGGCAGCTAGGTGGATCAGTGGTTAGAGAGCTGGGTCTGGAGTCAGGAAGACCTGAATTCACACCTGCTGTGTGATCCTGGGCAAGTCACTTAACCCATCTGCCTTAATCCACTGGAGAAGGAAATGTCAAACCACTCCAGCATCTTTGTCAAGAATACCCCATGGAGGGGAGGCAGAGCCAAGATGGCGGCGTAGAAGCAGCAACATATCGCAGCTCTCACATAGCCACCCCAAAATACCCATAAAATAGGACTCTAAACCAATCCTAGAACTCTAAAACGCACACAAAGATACTTCCCACTAAAGTCAGCTTGGCTTCGAGGAACCATATCAGCACTGCGAACCAAAACCAGCCTGGCCTGAAGCTGCTGCTGAGCCCCGGGGGTGGCTGGACGAGAGGAGCGGTGAGTGGATTAGAGGCAGCTGCAAGCAGTGTTGAAGACTAAGTCAGTGAGCATTGTGAAATCAGGAGAGAAAAGCAGTCTGGCCGAAAGGCCTCCAGAGTGGAAAAGCGAAAGGCAGAGGTTTTGCACCCACCTCCTCGTTGCAGCTTCCCAACCATGGCCTGCAGACAGCAGGGGGACTAAGCTATTGTTCTGAGGCCAGTGCTCTTGCGTTGAGCGGCCTGGATCCGGATCGCCATCTTGGGCCTCGGTCTTGGAGTCTTCATTATCCAGTGAGCTGGAAGTAAGTAGGAAGGGTCCCAGCACCTTTCTGATAGCTACAGCAGCCGGGAGGACCCCAGCAATTTGGGACAGAGCTTTCCCTTCTGGAAGCAGAGCCCCACAGAGATTTAAAAAAAAAATCATGGACTGACCAACCATGAGTAAGAATAAGCATAAGAAGCAAAGTAAGAACTGCAATCAAACCCTAGATTCCTTCTTTGGGGACAAGAAAGATCATGGGAGAGAGAGGGAGGAGGAG
>CM053581.1:331358100-331390726 GCA_028627135.1 Pseudochirops cupreus
GGGCAGGATAGGAAGAAGGGACATTTAATCAGACTCTCACAGTGTGCTCACCATGGAGAGGTTCTACATAATTTCACATGTTCAGACTGTATTTGATTGCTTGTCGTTCCAGTGGGGGTGGGTGACGAGGGAGGAAGAGAAAGAATCTGGAATCTGGAGTTCCATAATCAAATGTTATTAATATATATTTATATCTATATATGCAATTATTATTATTATTATTATTATTATTATTATTATTATTGACTACATCCAACCGGAACTTGAGATACACAGGCACTGTGGTTGGGAGATCCATCCTGCCCTACCGAAAAGTGACATAGGAGAGAATAGACTGGGGGAGGGCGGACACACCAGGATGGCTGTTTTGGGGCGGTGGGTAGGGGAAAGAAGGGGAGAAAATATGTAACTCAAAATCTTGTGGAAATGAATGATGCA
Organism: Pseudochirops cupreus; assembly: GCA_028627135.1. Lineage (NCBI taxonomy): Eukaryota > Metazoa > Chordata > Mammalia > Diprotodontia > Pseudocheiridae > Pseudochirops > Pseudochirops cupreus. The sequence goes on from CM053581.1 coordinate 331,358,539, forward strand.
AACTAAAATGAAATAAAAAAAAACAAAAAAAATCACAAAAAAAAGAATACCCATGGACAGTACTGCTATGTGCGCTGTGGTGCACAGGGTCATGAAGATTCAGATACTACTGAACAACAGTGTTCTGCACACAGTTGGTATTCAGTCATTCATTCAATAAACATTTACTGAGTACCTACCAAGTGCCAGGCACTGTGTTAAGTGCTGGGATTGTCAAAAAATGTGAAAGATAGTCCCTGCCCTCAAAGAGCTTATGATTTAATGGAACAAGTGATATGCAAACAAGTATGGTACAACGCAAGTGATATACAGGAACAGGAAAGAATTAAAAGAGGGAAAGCCCTGGAATAAAGACGGGTGAGGGAAGGCTTCCTGAAGGAGACGGGATTTAGGGGGGCCAGTGGGAGGGGAGGAGGAACAGAGTTCTAGGCATGGGGGGGCCATGGTTGGTACACGGACATGATCTGGACCTTAGGCAAGTCAATCCACTTCCCTAGCCCTCCCAGGACTGGCCCAGAGCCAAGAGATAGTGTCTTGTTTGTGGAACAGCCCAGAGACCAGTGTCTGGCCTGGATGTCAAGGGGACAATGGTTAAATGAATGATCTTTTATAGAGGTTCCTCTTTCTAGATGAGGACTTACATCTCTGTGTCCATTGATAAAGAACTCATTCCTGAGATTGCTGATGCCTGAAATCAGTGCTAGTTCTAAAACTGGAGCCCAGGAAGGATGCATTCAGCATCAGGAAAGAAGTTCCCTAGAAACTGGGACAAAGCAGGCGCTGGAGTCCATGAATTCTTATCTTTTTGAAGTATGAGATGAAAGTCTCATTGGTAGCATCAGGCTCATGGAGGTGCTCTCTCCATCAGTAAGAAGCATGCCCTAAGGCTGTATCAGTCAAACTTTCCTGCTCTCACTACGTAGCTTTTCTCAGGAGGTGACATAGTTGCATTGAAACAAATTTTGGACACCTGTGGCCTCCTCCTCCTCCTATGCAAAGTGAAAAGGTGGTAGCAGCCCCGAGCTGAGAAGAAAGATTAATCTATAGAGCAGAATATGGTGCAATTTCCTACACTGGAACTTTGTTGTTGATTTTTAAAAGGTTTCATTTTCCTATCGGTCTGATTTCACAGGAAAATTTTACTTTTTTCTATGAGGCACTCTCTCCTGGAAGTGATGATGGATAATCAGATGCCGATGATTTTTAAATTACAAAATAACCCTCTTTCCTTTCCTTTCAGCAATTTTGAATCTATAAATATAGACACCTCAGGGCAGAGTCACATTGTTAGCTTCTCTTGGTAAATTAATGATCAACCGTTGCCACTTTGTTAATAGAGATCTGAGCATGGGTCTCACATTCCAACTGATACCAACTTTGTTCTGCCTGTTAACATGTACCAGTGATGTTGTCCAAGGACAGAGAAGGATCTGCCAACATTCTGTTAGAGAGATCATCCACAGTGCGAACTCTCTTTTTGTGAAAAAGGTACCTAGGTGATGGCTACTGGGCATTATCTCTGATTGGTGTTTGAATGAATACTGGTGATTCTGGTATTACTTAGAAAAATCCAACAGGTTCCAGAGAATTCTGGCAATTAAAGCAGTAAAAGATAAGAAGCTTTAAAAGTTGCTTCCTTTCGCCTAGCCAGAGTTGCTTTTTTAATGTTTCTTAAAATTTAGAATAACGGAGTATTCCTATAATTCAATGACTTTTTTTTCTCTGCTTTGTTAGTTTCCCTGCTCTGAGATGGAAGTGCCTGACGTCTTTGAGAATACAGAGGTAAGACTACCGTTTACTGGAGTTAGAGTGTCCTACCAAGAATCTTTTGTAAAGATAGGCAGCAAATGAATTGTGAAGAATCTGCCTTTGGAAAAAGTGGGTATTCCGAGCCAGTAAAAGGGAATATAGACATTTATTTTTATCAACAGATTTTTAAAAAATTTCTTGCATTATTTTGGGGAATGGTCAGGGAAATCCACCGTAATTCTGCTCAGAGAAATTACAAACAGAATGCACTTGGAATGTTTCTACCAATTTGCCCTATTTTTCAAAGACAAAATTCTACCAATAGAGACAGATAATTATGTTATAGGTTAAGAGAACTTTTCCTTTAGCTAAGCAATGGTCTGTAGTAACAGAAATGTTATTGATAGATGCTCACTCTTCCTTTCTTCTAACAATCCATTTATATCAAGGCTGGCCTGAGAAGAGGAATTAGGGCTTTAACTGTTTTGGTAAAACGTCTTGAAAGCTTTACAGAAAAATGAGATTCTTTTAAAAAAAAAATCCATTGTTCTAGCACTGTAAAGTGGTCTCCTTAATCCCCCTTCATTTGTAGTGGGAGGACACAGATTCAACAGCTGATAGTGAGTTTTCTCTGACAAACACTACAGCTGTATCAATAGTTTTGTGCTCTTCAGTTCCTGTTTTCATGGAAACATGACCGAGACTGAAAGCCCAAAAGTCTCAATTTACCATTGTTTCTTATTTAACTACTTGTTTTCTATGTGTTCCTGAATGGTGACCAGACCATTTAGAGCCTTGAGACAGGATTACCTATGATCAGACAGTGCTAGTGCTGACATTTTCTTCTCAACTTTAATTTGAAAGCATTACACAGTAACTGTGTGTGTGGAGTTACTATGTAATTCTTTCAAATCATATATTCAAATTTGCAAATATATATTCAATTTAATGTACAGTTATTGTGCAGTTCTATCAAATTATATATTCAATATGTCAAACATATATTCAATTCTTCAAATTATGTATTCAATTCATATATATCTATCTCCCATAACTCAGGTTTGTGCTTTGGAAGAACATTGGATTTGGAGTTAGATAGCTTGGGTTCAAATTCTAACATTTGCTAGCTATGTGACCTTGGGTCAAGTCACAACTTCTCAAGACCCACTTTTCTTATCTCTAAAATGGAGATAGTTGTATTGGCTACCTCACAAGGTTGTTGTAAGAAAAATGTTTTGTTTTATAATATCAATGTCTAGTGATTACATAGCTCTTGTTTCCATTGGGCTTCTCTACCAGATCTCAACTGTGATTGGATTATGCAGGAAAAAAAAATTGCTAAGACCAAGTCCCTCTCCCAGCTTTGGCAGTTGAAAATTGCTTTATAAGTCCCTCCTTCTGAACACCACAAAAAAGATTAGGAACAAAATTCTAGAACTTGCCTAATTGAAGCCAAGAACATCCTGTCTGTAGCCTCCAAATGGTGACACTGAGGCACTAAAGTAGACTTATATAAACTATATGACAGATATCCAATTCATGTTCCTTTTACATGACAAGGCTGAAAACATGATATGACTGGAAGTGACCTGGACTAGAAATAGGACTACCTTGTTCGAATCTAAGTTCTGCCATTAATGGCCTTTAGTGAGTCACCTCACCTCTTTGATCATTTCTAAAACAGGAATCAAACCAGCCCTACTATGACACAGGGTTATTGTGAACGTGGCATAACAACACACACAATGATGCTTTGAAAAATGAACAGCATCTCACAGGATGATACCCTTTCCTCTATCATTCTCAGTAGATTAAAACTGTGCAAGACTCTCATAGGAGTTTAAAAATCAGACCAACTGAGACTTTATTTGGGTACTCAGAAAAAATATATTCTATGAAGAGGTGAAAATCAGGAAAAAGTAGAGAAGCAAATTTGAGGGACCAGGTGCTATCACTTAAGGGCAAAAGAATATTTTAGGATGGTACCATACAAAACGTTAATATGGAGATGTAACTCAAGTGTAGCAGGCATGGACAGACTATCCATTCAAGAAAGGAAATTATAACCTTTCCCTGTTGGATTGTTAGATTTATGCAAATAATTGTTATTTTCTAAGGAATAAAAATAAATAGTCTAGTGCAAATTTAGGGCATTGATCAGTAGGGAAAATATGTATATATGCATATATTTGGTCCACTGTAAAGAGTAAAAACTCAGTAGAGTACAGAAACTCTCTTTATTGATATGAGTCAGTCATTTAAGAGTTTGAGAGACCATTAAATCTATAACTTAATAGTTTGGGGCACTACCCAGTTAAGCAACTTGTCTGAGGTCACGTGTCTGGGGAAGGCCTTGAACACAGATCCTCCTGACCCCAGCCAACCTTCTTACCACAGCACTGTAAACAGTGAGCTCAAATTAGCATCTTTTTTAAGTCAAAGGTTAAAAGTAGCAAAATATTGACTACTGCGTTTGAGCTCACTTTGCTTAGAACCCCTTTTATATGCTCAGCATGCTTCCATTCCAATCCACTGGTGAACTCCTTGTGTATCTTCAGTACGTACTTAACTTACAGAACTGATACTTTCCAGCACTGTGAGCATTTGTGCCTCTCATTTCTCCTACTAGATGAGAAGCTCTTTGAGAGGAAGAACTGTCTCAAATTGAATTCTGCATTCTTCTTTTTTTCTGGAAATAAGACTTGGCATACAGTAAATATTCAAAAAATGTGTCAGTGAAGCAACTGTAAATTATTTATGATTTTTATTCTTGTAGATGATATCAGATCTTAGAGTGGTTCCATAGAAACTTCTATAGCAGACATGTCAAACATGCTGCCTATGGGCCACATGCAGTTTACTAAGCATGCCCATGCCGCCTGAATCAAATTAAAATCTAATTGGGAAACATTTAACAACAACAAAAAAATACAATGAAGTAGAAAGTTAATATGCGGTTTTCTAAGTTAACATGTGGCTCCTTATGTATGGTTTAATGGTCTGTTTCTATTTGAATTTGACACCAGTTTTCTTCCAGCTATTATGAGATAAGAATTTACTGAGAACTGACTGACTTTGGTGGGTCCAGACGCAGTGGGGTAACTCATAATCTCACCCTCAACCCTCAGTGCACTGCCTTCATTGTCTGGGATAGCCAGTTTGAAGATCCCTCTCTTTAATATCTCCTAAGTTGTTGGACATCTTCTAAAAGAATTCCAGTGGATTCTTTCCTTCATCCCTGTGCTATTTTTCTTCTTTCAAATTGGATGAATTTCTGGAACAGAAAATTTATTTCAAAAAAAAGCAAAATACCTCCAGTTGTATCCAAGAAAGACAGTGTAGGACAAAGTGGGTTTTTAAAAATATTCCCAAGGAATCTTTAAATAATCCAGTATATTGTATTTGTGTGTGTTTGTGTGTGTTAAGAATTCCAGCACTCCTCTGTTGCTGCCTGAGTCATCATGCTCTCAGCTTGTCATGGTGAGTACATGTTGATATCATCTTGGGTATAGAGCTACAGATATCTGATTTTTATGGGAAGCAGTGATTTGTAAAGCATAGAAGTTCATCCAATAGGACCTTCTGGGCTTGGTCCAATCCATAAAACTATGACAGATAAATAGATAGAAAAATGGGTAGATAGCTGGAGCATTTAGTAAACGTCTGCTATGTACCAGGCACCATGCTAAGTACTGGGGACACAAAAACACACAAGCAAGGCAGTCCTCTCAAGAAGCTTACATTCTGGGGGAAAGCAACACACAAGCAGAGTACCTGTCCTGGCATGAGGCAGACAGGGCCAAGAAGCGACACAGAGGCCTACATCCTGGTAAAGTATAGCAAAAGCTCACTTATCAGAGCCTAGGAACCCTGGTGCAGTCCAGGCTACAGCTGGGAGGATGAATATGGCCTGAGGAGCTGTGCTAAGTCCTAGACAAAATCCCACCCTCTACTGGAAGCCTTTCCTGATCCCTCTGCTACTCCCTTTGTAGCCTGAATGTAGCTGGTTTGTACACATTTTTTTGCTTGTTGACTACCAAATCAGATTATGAGCTGCTCGAGGGCAGGGACTATATATCTTGCTTCTGTAGCTCCAGTATTTAACACCATGCCTGGAACACAGTAGGTGCTTAATAATTGCTTACTGACTTGATTTGACTTGACTTGAGGACCAAGAAGTCATAGCCTACCCTGGAATTCAAAAGAAGTGAAATAAGCAAATTAGAAAGCAAGTCATGACTAAATTTGTGAAAAGGTAAATTTAGGTTTGAGATAAAGAAAAATCACCTAACATTAGAGCCATTCAGAAGAGGAATGTTTTGCTTTGGGTGTTCTCCTTCATTGGAGGTCTTCAGCAAAAGGTTGGCTGACAACTCAGCAGGGGTCTTTTAGAAGGGATGCTTGTTCAAGTGCAAGGTTGGACCTTTGAGGTCACTTTGGATTTGGAGATTCTCATTCAACATACGGTGGGATTTATCACGAAATGTAACTAATACATACATCCTTTTAAGGGAATTCGCATTGGAGAAACTCCAGCCCATCAGAAAACTGTTTTTTAATAAAAAAGTCAGAGGATTTCTTGAACTAGCCACTGACAGCACTGACAGAATGGCAGCTCCTAAGGGAGGCTTAAGAACAAAATCACCAAGTAAAGATCTGAATTATTTTGGCTCTGAAATGAGATGGCAGGTGCCGAGATTTAATCAAAATGTCAGGATATATGACTAAAGCTGGACCCCATGAGTAGTTATATTCCATGCTGTCTGGCCTATACTCAAGTTGCTTTCCTTAACATCACTTGAAATAGTGTTCTTTAATGCCTTTCTCCATGACATGGTGAGGGTAAAGTTCTGAGACTTCATGAAAGCTCCAGATTTGGACAAGCAAAGCTAAAGACGAAAGTTATCTTTGACTAATAGATCTTCACCTCACTCTACCAAGGTGGTATGTGTCTCCTTGGTGTAACATAAATCTAAAAATACTTAATGGAAGTGATCTTTAAAAGTTCTCCCTTAAAGCATTTTTTTTCATTTAGCACATACAATCCTTTAACTCTATTTTTATCCTTAAAAACTTTGGACACTCTGTGTATGTGTAAAAGATGTAGAATTTAGGTGGTCAAAATATACTTGATGTTTAGATAAGCAAACTTTTGTTCTCTACTTGTCCTCCTTAGAGAAATATGAAATGTGGTCTGAATACAAATCCTTCCTAGAGAGAGAGGGAAAGGGAGTAGAAGGTGGAGGAGGGGAGGAGGGGAGGAAGGGAGAAAAAGAGAGAGACAGAGACAGAGACAAAAATAGAGGGGCAAGACAAAGAAGAGAGACAGAGAGCGCATATGGGCTTCTGTGACAACTATTTCTCTTTCTAGACAATGAATGACTTTGAAACATTATGCAGAGCTGTCACTGTGCTTCAACAGGTTTCCATCAGCTGCCGACTCCCTAAGATAAACAACATGCTTAGGAACCTAATGCACTTAGCGAATCAGGTCAGTGATGCTTACATGCCCTTCTGCTGCTCACCTTCATCATTCAGTCTGAGAACTCGGTCACTGCTTTCAGAGGGACCATCTAAATATTTTCTATACATTGCTGTGACCTTATGCAAGTCATTTCCTTATTACAGACAAGTTATCTTCCTCATGTGTAAAATTAGGAGGCAAGGGGAAGATGAGGTCCCTTTTGCTCTAAAATGTCTACGATTCTTGTGTTACTGCTATTCAACAGCTTCTACCTACCACCCATGAATTTTTCCCTCAGACTTTTACAGGTTAACAAGATAAGTCATCCACATTCTCAACAGCATATTTCTTGGAATATTAATGGAGGCAGCTGTGAAGTATATATGAGAACGTGGCAGAGGAGTTTAAAGTTGCCCTTCAAAATGTCATGTATATGTGATTTTATCTGCCACTGTTATTCACGGTATATTGTGAAGTTATAGCTGGTCTGCTGTTTTATATGTCTGATGTAAACATGAGAATAATTATAGGCAGACAAATTTGTTGGTATGAAACACAAGCAAATGGTCTCCTGCTATTCCACTACTAGAGACATAATGCCCAATTAAAATGAATTTGTAATAACCTGGAACATATCTACTTGCAGCTTTAAGTGAAATGCCATGGGGGTCCAAGAGGCAGGGGCTGAAAATAGGTTTGTCCCCAAGAAAACAGAGATATTGGCAAGAATGTAATAATGGTATAAGCTGATGTATAATGTTTCCCTTTACAGACCAAATGTCCTGTGAATGAAACCAAGATTATTAAATTGCAAGATTTCCTGAGCAAACTAAAAACCATCAATCAGAAGATATTTTCAAAAAGCACACAGTTTTAGAGAATAAATCTTAATTTATAAGTTTCTAATAGTTATATATTAAATATATTTATATATTTATAATGTATCATTAAAGTATATATTAAGATTGATATTTCATTTTCATCAGTATTAGTTATTTTTATCTGGCAAATAAGAGTCAAGGGTTTCCATTTCTTTGAGAAATAATTCAGCAAGTAATTACTAAAGTGCCTACTATGGCTCTCGGCCTGGGTCAGGTGCCATAATGGAACAACAACAACAAAACCAAAATGCATATGACAGTCCCTGCCTTTAAGGAGGTTAAAATCTAGTTGAGGAAACAAAACAGATGAAATTAGGAAACTATTTACAAGACAGTGTAACCATCAAAGAGTCTGGCATAGAAATAAATCTGAGAGAAAGGCCTGACATCAATGAATTCGGGGGATGCCAAGTCATTAGAAACTTGTTTGTTTAAGTGCACTTTCATGAGAAAAAAAATAGGTCTAATATCAGGGTTCCTCTCACCATGAGTTACACAGGCAAACAGTTTCATATTCCACATACTCCTATAGCTATAAGGCCCAATTCAAAACTAATGTGTGACATCTGCCACACACCTGTGTGTAGCTTTAAATGAAATGCCACCAGTGTGACAAACTCATAGCATTCTTTAAAAAGAGGAATCATTAGCCCTCTAAAAATTAGGGGAAGGGGAAAAATAAAAAAACAAAAAAACAACTGAAACTAACCCTTTAACCACAAGAGATCAGTCTGGTAAGTGATTACGCAATCGGGAATGGAGAAAGTCATCCTCTTAGGGCCAAAATGAGAAAGTTCACATCAAAGTGCTGTTTTTTCCTGCTAACTCCTCAATTCATCTGTCAATCATTTAAGACTCAGTATGGGAAGGGAGGAAACAAACAAGCATTTATTAAATGCCCGGTGTCCCAGGCCCTGTGCTAAGCGCTTTAGAAATATTTTCTCAATTGATCCTTGCAATAGCCTCAGGAGGCAGGGACTAATATTACTCCCTGCTTATAGGTGAGGAAACTGAGGCAAACAGATTTAAGTGACTTGCCTGAGATCACACAGTGTCTGAGGGACTCCAGATTTTAACTCAGGTCTTCCTGACTTCAGGCCCCACTCTCACCGATGTACCACCTAGCTGCCTCTAGGTACTGCAGAGCATGAGGGCACTGAGGGAGATGCACAGTTTGGTACTGAGTGGACCTCACTGTCTACTGGGGGACGGTAAGACTTGTATCACAAACCATTGTAAGAGGACAGAACACACAGCACTGGTTGGCTACAACAAAGCCGTTCATTGAAGGAGGGCAGCAGCCTGAGGCCTCCATTGTTCATTTTCTCAGGTCACCATCTCTGGGGCCTCCAAACCCTAGCAGAAATAGGGCTTGGAACTGTTACATTTAGGAGAAAACACAAACAAGAATTTTACAGGATGAAGTGTGGGAGAGCTGCAATTCACACTAGTGGTGGGAACATCCACACCAGTTAAGTTCTGTAAGTAAGCAAATTTAATTTACAGGCTATGTGTAAGGTACTAGGTGAGATAAAAAGATAAGAATAAGTCCCTAACCTCAAGGAGTTTACAGTGAGCAACCACAGTAAAAAGGAAAAATATGCCATAAGAACTGAAAAATATTATAGTGGTTCAAAGAAAAGAGAAGGGTGGAGAGGGGAACCAGGGAAAACTTCAGGAAGGAGGTGGCTTTTAGGCTGCTATTAATTCATTTTTCTTTAAACTGGAGTCTATGAACTTGTTTTTAAAAAAGTTTTATAACTATTTCAACAGAACTGGTTTTCAATGTAACTTTCTGTATTTTACTTTATGTATTTACAAACTATTCTAAGGGCAGCTAGGTGGCACCACCCTTGGAGTCGGGAGAACCCCAGTTCAGATGTGACCCTCGGCAAGTCACTAAACCCTGACTGCCTCTCAGAAAACAAACATTATTCTGAGAAGGGTTTCATAGGCTCCCCCTGACTGCCAACACCTGTTTTAAAAAATCAGTAGGATCTATTTTTTTTTTTTTGCTTTTTGTAGGGCAGTTGGGGTTAAGTGACCTGCCCAAGGTCACACGGCTAGTAAGCGTTAAGTGTCTGAGGCTGCATTTGAACTCAGGTCCTCCTGAATTCAGGGCCGGTGCTCTATTCACTGCACCACCCAGCCGCCCCAAAGCAGTAGGATCTTACCTGGTTAAGACATGGGGAGTGAGCAGAGAGGACCACTAAGGCAAAAACAACTAAATACGATGGTTAAGTGTTTACTACGAAGGGTTTACTACGTGCCAAGCACTACACGGTGGAGATCCAGATGGAGAAGTGCGGCAGTTATCCCTTTAAAGGGGCTGACATTGATGGTCCAGGAGACCACACATACAGGAGGGCTTGACTGAAGGACACATGGACAAGCCTGCGACTGTTAGACGCCCGTAGTATGGAATGTGACAAAGTTCAGGAGTCCTTAAGGTGCAAGGAGTCAGGTGGCAACACCAAGGGGTCCAAAGTGCACAGCATCAGTACAGCAGACCTTAGGGAACAGCGGCAAGGTCCGCCATCTTACCAGGATTGTGGTAGGTGACTCCCAGTTCACCTACGCAGTGTGGATGGCCATATCAGTCAGTCAGCAAGCATTTATGAAGCACTACTACGCGCCAGGAAGTGTGCTAAGTGATGGAGAGACACCCCCCCCCCCCAGAAAAGGGCAAAAACCAGTTCTTGCCCTCCAGGTGCATACGGCCTAGCTGGGTAAGGTAAGCTGTAAATAACATGCAATGTCCCCCAGGAATGACTGCAGGGAAAGGGACAGGGAACCCCAGGACTGGAGGGGGTCTCTGGGTTATCTCCAGTGGGAGCCCACATTGACCAGGGATGGCGTGCTCAGTACCTGGCAGGAAACAGGAAATTGGGCTGGGGCAAAGACTAACATCATGACAGTAACACCTGAAGTCTGTCTGGTGCTTTAAAGATCACAAAGTACTTTGGATACATCATGTCATTTGAGAAATAATCTCACTTAGAAAAGTCAAGAGAAGGCAAATTGACTGAAAGGCAAAGTTTAAATAGGGGAAGATGTCCCCAAAGAACCATGGTGGATCCCCCGAACTTAAATCTAAACAAGCAAAGAGGATTTTCCCACTCACATGAACTTAAGGATGAAGGTAAATGCGTCACTCACCTTCTCTAGCTCACCTTCTTTGTTCTTTCTTACAAGCAGGTCTTTTTGTCTCTGTTTTCTGGGTGAGTCAAACTATCGTCCCAGAATTTCAATAAACAAAAATATATTCGACAAGGGAGAAACACATTAAGACGTGGCATCTGACTTCAGGAAGTGTATGGTTTTGTTGGGGAGACAAGTCAACTACAGAACGGTACAAGATGGCAATGTAATGAGGCACTGGATTGCTATGGTATCATCTACGTATTGTAGAGGTTCAGAGGAAAGTGATTAACTTCTGATTCACTGTAATATTTTCAACCTCACAGCTACAGTTGTACTAACCACCACAAATCAACTTTCTGCTGTTAGTAAAAAGGATGCAATTGCAATACACACAATTTGGTACCGGGCGACTCATGACAGGCTCACCCCTCATTTAACTACAATGGAATAGAAAGCAAAGTCCCCATGACTACTCTGTAATACGGCTTCTATTTTTTGGTTAAGCAATATCCTCTTGCTAAGATTTTTATCAGCCTTGATGAACATTTTATTAGTTGTGAAGTCCCAGTTAAGCGCCTTTCTACATAAATGCAAGCTGTCTCCAATTAAAGACTAAAATTTTTCCAACCTCCAAAAGTGGGAGTAACTGATCTTTATTAAAGAAATTCAAAGTCATACATGTTTTGAGTATGACGATATGAAGTTCAGATAACACTGATAAAAGAAATGAAGACAGGGTCACAGGAAGCCCAGCAGATGCTAAGAGGAAACTAGCTTTTTTTGAAAGAGCCTTTTCAGATTCATTTTCCCACACATTCATTTATTTAGCTTCCAAAGCAGGACTGAATATCTGCCTTTGAGAATGGAACAACTTAACAGTCAGAAGTTCAAATAATTTTACCAAATGTGTTAGTGTAAAAAACTCTAAAAAAAAGTTTTAGGTTTAGACCCCGACCTCAATGTGCTACTTGTTCTTATAATTATAAATCACAGCTCACTTACTGTCTTGTATGAATTATGGCACTTCTTGTGTTTCCAGGTTCTAAGCCTACATGAAATTTCACTTAGGATAGTAAGGAAGAAGAGGTAGGAAGAGGGTCCGGGTAAATGGTTCTTAGAGTAACCCTTTGTCTACACACCACTCCTAGAACTTTCAGTAGTCTGAAGTCTTGTTTTGTTTTTTTTAACAAGGCTTTTTAAAAATGGGTTCACTAATTTCAGTAAATTCGGTAAGAGTAATACTCTAACTTATTTTCTTACTTTTTAACTTTTCATATTAAATTTATAAACATTTATTAAGTAACCAAACAGGGCCTAGCACTGTGCTAAGCACCAGGAGAGATACAAAATATAGATGTCTTCATGAACTTGTAGTCTAGTAAGGAAATGACATACATACAAATAATTATGACACAAAATAACACACGATGAGTACATTAGAGAGGTGAAAAACAATGTATTACATGAGGTACTCAATAGAAAAGATCAGTAAAGGATCAGGAGCACCCTTTATAGATGAGGTCATCTATCAACGAATTCGGCTGAAAAGAGGGAGAGTGTTCCAAGCAAAAGGAACGGCATATCCGTAGGCGAGGTATGACTGGAAAAGAGAGCAGTCTGAAGCGTACAGTGCATGCCAGGGAAAGGAGTTTAGAGCTCATGTAACGAACAGGGGGCCATCCAAGGATTTTGTTCAGCATAAGATGAACACATCTAAACATAAGGAAGCTACTTGAAAACTACAGTGTGAAGGATGGGATGGTGGCCGGGGGGAGGGAGGGGGATATGGGGAAGAAGAACACAGAGATGGAAAAATTTGCTATAAGGCCTATTACGCTGAGATGGAATAAAATGGAAGGGAAACGTGTCAAGAGGTAAGGTTTAATAGCTAGTTAGCTAGTTAGACGTGAAAAATGTTAGGAGTGAGGGAGCAAAAACAAGGTTTTGAACAGAAAAGACCAGGGAAATATTGCTGAAAGTGACAAATGTTTTAAGCAGGCCCATCTGAGAAGTCCGACTTACAAAAAGACGCCACATCCATTAAATGGTCAGGCTAATCCGGGCCCTAAAATTACTTTACTAATCACTTGTAAACACAACAGTTTCTTCAAAGATGAAAAATCCTGGGTATAAACTATATTATGGAATATTAGAATCTGTGAATGAAAAGCTAGCAATCTTGAAGAAAAATTCTCTCATATTACTGTTGTATGACAGAGCTGTGAATATAATGGATATTTAGGTTTCATAATTTTCCAAACAAATTGTTTTTTAAGTTCAACAAGAACTTAAAGAACTTAACCACTTCTGGATTTAGAACGATTCAGGCCTTTTTTCCTAGACCACTGCTTGTCTAGGAGTAGCTAGGTGGCATAGCACTGGGCCTGGAGGAGGAGGTCCCGAGTTAAAATCAGACTTGAGAAACTTACTAGCTTTGTGACTCGAAGCAAGTCATTTAACCTGTTTGCCTCAGTTTCTTCAACTGTAAAATCTTGCGTGGTTGTTGTAGGGCTCAAATGAGATGTTTATAAAGTACTTATTAGCACACCCCCTGGCACAGAGCAGGTGCTTTATTCCTTTGCCCGATAAAATGATGTCCTAAGCATAAAGCACCTCCAAATATCCAAGGTAGGAAAAATATGCATAAAAAGAACTGAGGAGGATCAGACCTTCATTAACCTTAAGATTTTTATTCATCAGGATGAACATGCTGCATGTGTACATACAATACTGGTATTTACAACATAAATAAAATTTTTACATAAAAATTAAACAAATATTACTTTCCAAATTAATGAAATAATACAAATTAAGCTAACTGTACAACGTTTATTTAGGGCTCATATATAGCATTGTTGCTAAAAGTTTATATGTTTAGACTACAGTGTAAATTCATCAAAGGCACTAAGGGAGATGTCTTTTCTAGCATTACAGAACCAGGAATAATTAAATAACATTGAAGTATAAACATACATTAAAACCTGACCAAACACTAATAAGTTCTAATGGCAAAACAGATCTTTCCTTAACCCATCCTTGGAAGGAAGAGGGGGAGATTCTCTAAGATATGATTTCAGAGGAAAGAGAAATTATTGAAAACAGATTACAAAAAACAAAAGAAAAAATTTAAAGCCTAACAAACATAAAAATTAAAATGAGTGTTATAGGTAAAATGGATCATAGAAAAAGCAAAACATTCAAGGCTAACAGGACTTTAATCGAACCCAATTTTCAAATATCAAAATGTTTTTATTGGAGAAATAAAAAAAAAAGCTCAACCCTATCCTTCCCCCCACCCACCCAGAAGGTTTTGACAGACATGGCAACTAACAATAGTAATTATGAGAAAAATATACAACATCCTGTGTACATATTCAGAAGAGTTTTAGTAGTTAGTTATTTAGTATTTAATTCAATGGAGAATTATGTACGGTATGGAAAATGCTACTATATTTTAATACCCTAAAAAAGGTTATTAAATCATAGAACTATAAGCTAATAATCTTCACCCCTATCAATGTTGTCAATATGACTTTTGATAAATAATTCTTATTACTTTTTAAAACAAAGGGAGAACAGAGAAATACTTACTTGAGAATCTAACTATTTATATTTTAGACGAAGTTTATTGATACAGCATTTTAAGAATGTCTCTGTGTTGTGCACTTTCATGGAATTATCACTGAAGTCACTACAAACTCAGCCTGTGGATCTTTAAAAGCAGTGAGCCTTAGGAGTTTATTTCACGTCAGCATAACAGTTCTGTAAACTTTATTATAACTACTGAATAGCCCAAAATTCAGTCCCTCTCTTGCTTCAAATGTGCCTGGTCAATAAATCTAATGCCAATGCTTCATGAAGCTAAAAGTATAACGCTCATCTAGCACAAAAGCTCCAGCGTAAACACTTCAATTTTTCTTAATCACTAAAAATATAAAAGTCTTACTAAAAATTTTATGGATTTGAGTTGTACTTTTGAGGGAAAACAGACATGGAAAGTAATTCTATGTTCTAGTGCAGTGAAAAGAATGCTATACTGTGAGTCAGGAAGTCTTGGATTCAAATCCTGATTGTGTGTGACATCGGGCAAAATACTGCCTACCTCTCTGAATCTCCAATTTCTCATCAGTAAAATGGGGATAATAATAAAAATACTCCCTACCTCAAAAGCTTATTGAGGACCAAATGAAAATGTATATCAAGTGCTTTGGATACTTTAAAGCACTTTATAAATATAAACTATTATATGTTATACCATTATAATCAAAGACACTTCCCTTATTACAGCAAACTATTTTTCCATTGAGTTAAAGACTGAAAAAGAGCATATTTTTAAAAGGAAAAAAATATAAATTATGCTTCCATTGGACAAGAAAGATTTCTCTGCAGAAATTACTCCCAGGGTTCACAGGAGCTTAGATTTGGAGGTGGAAGGGACCAAAGGGGTCACTTAATTCAACACCCTCATTTTATGGATAAGAAAACGGAGGCTCTTAGAGGTTAAACACCTTGTTCAAGGTCAAGGTCACCAAGGTGGATCAGTTCCAGGTCTAGTTCTGAACCCACACCCTTGGACTCCAGATCTACAGCAGTGCCGCTGGGGCATCAGTGCCGGATAGGCCTCTGACAAACATGGCAGCTTCTAAGGAATCTCACTGACACTGTTTTTCAGGACACAAATTCACTAAAGTCTTCACAGTATTTTAACCATATATCCTACATGAGGAAGTGTTACAGATTTTAAAACCTTGCACATATTACAAAGAGAACATCAATTATACTCATCACATTCAAGGACCTCGGTTCAGTGCTCTTCTTTCTTGGAAGTAACTCACCAATTTTTCACCCCTTTAGTTAGTTTTTAAAAAATCATAAATGAACATCTAAAATGCTTACTGAACTCATGTTAAATGAATAAATACTGGTTTTTGAAGATTTAAGACATGTGAAACAATGGTGGTTTAGCATTACTTAACAATACTTTTTTTAAGTCTAAAAATTCACCCCCCAAAATTAAAATGTTAGTGGTTAGTAGAAGTGCAACGTTCAAAAAAAAGTAACTATCAGTTTTGTAAGTAGCTGACCAACCACTAGAAGAACAAGTTTCTAATAAAGTACTTTGCATATTTCTTAATCATAACTAAAAAACAATCAGTTTTAAACAGGGAGATGGCCTCACTCAAATGACCATGTGAGAAGAGGTGAAGATGTATGCTCCACACTTCCAAAGCACAGGAAATCTGAAGAATGGAAATTAAAGTCTCCAGTTTGAAGAATGGGCTTGAGAAGGAAATTATTCTCCTCTAAACATCTTCCAGGTGAGTGTTTTTGTTTAGTTTCTTACACTTACCCCAACACCAATGGGATCTGCAAAGTTCTCAATAGACATCTTTTGTTAATGACTAATTTCTGTTAAATTTACTTATTCATTAAGTGTGTACGGTTTTCTGAAAAACGAGAATTCTTCTTTCAGGCAAAATGTAAAGAGTAATTAAAATCAAATAAAGATTTAGATGCAGTCAAAATATCAGTTCACCTACCCATACATCAAATGGGATCTCAGCATAAGCAATACAATGCCATTTAAATTAGTAACTTACTTGATCTCCTATAATTTCTCTAACTCTACTACTTGTTGTGAAAAATGTGGCACCCTTAAATTAGGGGCAATTCACTGAAAATATAAATCCACAGGCTTTGCTACTTTTATTAGCCCAAACAAAAATGTATGTTTCATTTGAATTAAAATGAGCAGTAAGACATGAAAGTCGGAAAAGAGGAAGGAGTCCATTGCCAGTGTACATTATTTGTTGACATGATAAAGACATGTGTTTTGTTTTCTTTAGATAAGATGTTTCATATACATTAACTCCAGCAAATACTACCATTGCAATGAGCAAATACTTAAATAGTGAAAGGAGATTTAGTGTTCAGAAAGAGCCATACCATAGATGAAAGCTACCACATTCAAACACAACAGTAAAACACAGGATACTTGAAGCTGCCAGTCTCTATGTGCAAGGCATGACATGACATTTAGCTTTTTCATGTCTTAAAATTCAGTTTCTTTCTATGAAAGTACTGGGTAAATAGCTCGTGACTTTAAATACACATCTAACACTGTCACTCTGTGCAATACGGGCTTTCAGATTTTCCTGCACAAAACAAATAGTAGTAGTGCACATTACGACAATTTAACAACTACTAGTTATACTGTTCAAACATGTTATGTTAATATAACACATACAGCATAACAGTATTTGGACACAAGATCATTTCTAATTCTTACTCCGGAATAAGGCATTATTTTATAGCCCTGGCTGTATCAAATTAGAGAAAAATCCTCAATGTTCTCAGGTAAACTAAATAGCTAGAACAACCATTGGAACATATGCTAATTTTATTGAGGTTTCAGATTTGTCAATGTTTACTGAAGCAAAGAATCAATTACAGTCTCAGGCTTTGCAGAACGCTTTCTGTTTTGGAGGGAAAAACAAGAAGAAGAAAATGAATGTTTTCTCAAAAGGCCAAAATACAAGCATTTCCACAGTGTCATTTTATGTATATACATATATATATATATATATATATTTCATACTTCATAACAAATAATCTTTAAAATTATTACTTCTACTTAAGCTGAGTTCTCAGCAGGGGCATGGAGGGGGAGAGGGAAAGGAAGAGAGGGTTCTGGAATAAAAAGTAGATTGCTTCTCTATTCCTTAGAGGTATCTAGTAAGGTTAAGTCTAAGATATGTAAAATTAGTACTTCTTCAATATGTATACATAACTAGCTTTTTATTAAGTTCAAGTCTTAAGAAATGAAAGTGTTAAGAGGATATAACATAATCATATTTATTCTTCAAAATATTGAAAAATCAAGCTTATCACTTCCTGTTCTGCTACTGTCACTACAGGATGTTAAAATACAAAACGTAGGACTATTTTGGACATGGGGTTGGAGAAAAAAAAAAAGCTTAACTCATGGGGCCCTAACCTTTTCTTGATAAGCTATCTTTACTGGATGATGTGGGTGTTAATACAACCTCAATCTGACACAAAGGTAGCTGAAAACTCAAAGGAGAAAATATGCAGATGAGGACAAGGACATTTCCCTAAGCTGAGAGAAAATAGGAAGAAATCTATTAGATGAAAGCTTTCATGGTGGTCTCTTAGGAAACACCTCTCCTGCATAACTTATCTAGAAAAAGAGGCATCTCACCAAAACAGATTAGTGACTGGCTAGTTCTCATGACTCAAAAGATTCTGAGACTAAAACAGAGAAGGCTTTTGTGGTGTTTGCAAAGAACAAAATGAGACTAAGTGATAGTCTTAGGTAATCCAAGAGGACTAGAAAAATTTGAAGATACACGAGAATCTTCCTTTAAATTTTGCCCTTTGTCCACTGATCAGATACAGCTTTGAAAGTTTAACTATGGCTAGAATAATCAATGCAATGTTTCTTAAAGAAACTAATTTTCAAAGGAGATCCTTAAAGTCTCAGCCAAGATCTTGATTGTATTAACAGAAATAAAAATAAAATGTTTGTCTTAAGGACTAGAATAACTCAAGCCCAGGATTTATAAGATTTAGTACATTCTTACCTTCTTCCAGTTTTGGGCCTTGATTTTCCTTTAGAAGTGCGCGGCCTTTCTAATTTCATCAAAGACTGTCTCAGGCTTTCCTCAGTATAAGCTAAATACACATGGGAAAGGTCCACTTCAAAGGGCTAAGCAAAGAAACAAACATTTTTAGTGCCTTTCCAATAAATGTACTCTTGATTAAAATATCAAACTCTATAAAAAGTCACTAAAATGCAATTTAAATAGATGTTTGCCACGCAAAGAATTTGACATTCTTATTCAAAGTCTAGTGAATACAGAATGATCACCAAATTGGGAGGGTAAAAAATTTTAAAAGCCCTGATATGCTATACATTTCTATAGAAATAAAGAGATATAACAATTCCTTCCTTCTATCACTGCTACATTTTCCTGTTGGCCTAAGACCAAAGCAGCAATGAAAAAAAAATCATTATAGACATATTTTAGACTCCAAAACAGTTCCATGATCCTCCATCTACAAAGATAAGAGGAATAAAGTCAAGCCACTGAGTCACACTGAGGGCCCCTTGTGCTCCCCCACCACAATTACTCGAATATCTCTCCAAACAATACTTTTATAAAAAGGCCTCCAAAAATGACTGTCTGAATATAAGTCACATTATTTTTTGTTTTTGGAGGGGGAAGGGCAGGGCAATTGGGGTTAAGTGACTTGCCCAAGGTCCCACGGCTAGTGTTATGTGTCTGAGGCCAGATTTGAACTTAAGTCCTCCTGACTCCAGGGTCAGTGCTCTATTCACTGCGCCACCTAGCTGCCCCAATAAACCACATTCTTAAAGCAAAAGAAGTAGAAGTAGCAGTAAAAGTAATAAAACTCTCTTACATCTTTCTCCTTTTTATCAGGTACTGGAGTCTGCTTCCTCATATTATTTCCTGTGTAGGCAACACATTTCTTGAATATAAAGAAAAGTATTAATTAGCAAACATGGGACTAAGACAAAAATAAGGGAAAAAAGACAACTAAGACAACTAACAAAATAACTAAGACAAAAAAAGAAAATAAATTTAGATTATTCTAAAACATTCTAAGATTAATACTTTTAAAGGTATACTTACTAACTGCCATTCTCCAATGTCTTCATTCCAGTGAACATAATTTTCAATCATTTCCTTTGAAAAGATGTAAAGATATTCTACTTACAACGTTAAACAACATTATTTTTTTAAGTTTATGGGGGAAATGGGTTGTTTTCATTTGTACCTTTCATGATTTTTTTCAAAAAACAGCCCTCAAAATACTTTATTTTCAACGTTTTCTTAAAAAACTGAACTTAAAAAACAACGAAAGATTATAAATAGGCCAAGGGACCCGCACTTCAACGAACATTAAGGTGTTGTTCGTCCTTTGTTCTCAAAGAGGACCATGACGTCAAGAAAGTGAATTGGATTTAATCCAGTACTATATGCAAGGAACTAGGGAAGATATAGAGTTTAACTAAAACAGATTCCTTGTTCTTTTAGATCGCAGAGACTGGTAGAGACACCTACCCAAATAATGAGAACACAACAAAAGAAATGGTGAATATATCAAAAAGCGATGTGACAGGTAATAAAGGGCATTACAGACAATGGAGCTTTGTGGAAAGCTTCTAGAAAGGTGGCATTTAAGCTAGGTTTTAAAGGATGGTCTGGAATTCAGAAACTAAGCAAGGATTAGTTACAAATGAGAGAATGGTAGAGCAAAGAGTGAACAAAGAGGAGGAGACAGTAAATTCAGGTCAGATGGGGAACTATATATTCCAGTTTGGCTGGGGTGAAGAACAGATGCAAGGGAAAAGTGTGAAATAAAGCTCCAAAGTATGGAGGTGTCTGATTACAGAGGGCCTTGTATACAAGGAAAAGGTATTTTAGGCGATAAGGAACCACTGAAGGGTTTGAACAGTTTGATGACCAGACCGTATCTCTGATTTCTATATGTAGAAGGTATGTCTGGCAGTGGCCCCAACAACAATCTGGAGAGAGGAAGTCACTGGAAGTAAAGCAACTGTGCAAATGAGTTGTAATGAGGGGTTACATGTAATGAAAATAATGGGAAGAGAAAGAAGGGGATAGATCAGATAATATACTGCAAAGGCAGAATGGAAAGGCCTTGCTAACATAATACCAAAGTAATGTTGAACACATGACCCTGCGAATGGTGGTACCACTAATACATACAACCAAGTTAGGAGAAGCAAAACAAGGTACTTTTTTGTAAACGATATGTTGAATGTCAGGTACTGTTGGGACAATCCATGAGTAGTGCTAAATTAGCAGAACTGAACAAACGGATTTGGGAGCTATTTACATCAAGGTGATCCTTGAAGAGTTAGGAATCAATATTGTCAAGGGAGCCTGCATCTAGAGGTGGCAGACAGAATGTTCTGAATGAACATTCACCTCAGAGGTCAGGAAGAACTTGTGAAAAGGCAAGAGAAGAACAGCTGAGAAATAAGAGATACAGGAGGTGAGGTCTGAAACTAAGGCCAGACGAGAGTGTTTCCAGAAGGAGGTTTTGTCAATGTCAGTATTGTCAATGAAAGCGAGTAAAATCTTACCTGAATAGATCAGATCTTTGGTTTTATCAAAAACTAGGATCCTTTGTTGTGTCTCTAATCTGTACCAGTAGCAAATCATTTGATAATTACTACTTTGTAGGACAGTTTGAGAACTGGTACTGTTAGGTCCCCTTCCTGCCCATTTTTTTTTCATTATTTCCATTGAGAAATGGAATTCTGCTCCATCAGATGAATTTTATTGTTTTTCTTCTAGCTCTAAAAAGTAATCCTCTGGTAGTTTGATATGACATTAAATATGACCATTGTCATATTTAACATACTGGCTCAGCCTACCCATAAACAATGAATATTCCTCCAATTATTTAGAATCTGTATTTCCTTAAAGATTCTCTTGCGGTTGTACCCACATAGTTCCTGCGTGGTGTTTTGGTAGGCAGACTTCCAAGTAACTATACAGCCTCTCTCTCTTCCTGCTGGGTTTCATTGGTAATATAGAGAAATATTTATGATTTACATGGATTTATTTTTTATCTTGCAACTTTGATGAAATTGTTTCAATCGATCTTTAGTTGACTCTTGAAGGTTCTTTATATAAACCATCATATCATGTGCAAAAAGCAGTAATTTTGTTTTCTCTTTGCCTACACTTATTTCCTTAATGTCTTTTTCTTGTCCTGCTGCTACAGAAAACATTTCTAGTACTTTATGAAAAAGTAATGATGATAATGGACACTCTTGCTTACCCTTTATCTTCTTGGAAAGGCTTTTAATTTATCCCCATTACACGTAATCCTGGCTCCTGATCTGAGGTTAATACTACACAACATATTAAGGAAAAGTCCTTTTGTAAGGATGGAAGTTCTTTCATTTGTGTTATGGGTTAAGGGGTATAGTCCAGGAAGAGTAGTTAACTTTAGTCAGGGTTGTAGCTGTTTTAATTTTTAAAGTACAGATCTTACTGATGCTATTTATCTTTATATCACAACCAATTCCATTCCTCTCTCCCCCCTCCTCCCCCCAAATAGACCCTCTTGTTTTCTGGCTTTTGTTCCCACTGAAACTATTCTCTCAAAGGTTTCTCATGACATGTAAAGCCAGAAATTCCTAGCCTTTTTGCGTCATGGGTTCCTTTGGCAGTGTGGGGAAACCTATGAACCCCTTCTCAGAATAATGTTTTTAAATGCTTAAAACACATAGGATTATAAAGGAAATTGATTATATCGAAATCCAGGTTAAGAACTCTTGTGTCCTAACCACTAACTTTAAGGGCCTGTTTTCAGTTCTCACTCCTTTCTGACCACCCTGCAGCGTTTGTCACTGTTAACAGTCCCTCCCTATTGGATACACTCCTGGTTTTCGTCTGAGAGGCAGTTAAGTGGCAAAGCAGACAGAGCACTGGACCTGAAGCCAGGAAGACCCAAGCTCAAATCTAGCCTCAGACACTTGGCAGCTGTGTGACTCCGGACAAGTTACTTAAACGCTGTTTCCCTTAGTTTTCTCCCCCATCTCCCAGAGCTGTGAAAGTTAAATGAGATAATATTTGTAAAGCATTTAGCATAGTACCTACCACACAGCAGGCACCGAAATATTTGTTTCCTTCTTTCCTTTTCTTTCCTTCCTTATTTCTCCTTCTCTAGTGTTTGTTTCATAGCTCTTTAATGTGGGTGTTCCCAACCTTTTTTGTTTCACAGACCCCTTTGATAGTCTGGTGAAATCTATGGCTCCCTTCTCATAATGTTTTTTTTAAATGCATAAAATAAAACATACAGGATTACAAAGGAAACAAACTGCATTGAAATACAGATGTTTTCCCACTTAAGTTCTTGGACCCTCTGAAATCTGTCATGGGGGAGTCCGTAGATCTCAGGTTAAATCTACCCCTAAATCTGTCCTTGTCAATCTCTTCTCCCTCTGTACTCTCTCGGCAATCTCCTTCATTCCCACAGCTTCAACTAATTACAATCGTAATGCAGAGGGCTCACCAAATGGATCATCTTCCAACCTAGTCTCTCCTTTGGGGATTCTGACCCACATCTCCAAATGCTTACGATGCAATCTTTACAATTTACCACAGGCACTTCAAACACAAGGTCTACAACTGAGTTTATTATCTTTGTTCTAAGCCTGCTTCTACATTTGATCCTATTTATGCACAGGACACCATAATGCTTCCATCTTTGAGACTCAGGCACCATATTTGATTCTTCCTTCCCTCACTTCCCATCGGGTACCAAGTCCTATAGATTCTGCCTCAGCAACCTCTCACATTCTTGCCCCTCTCTAATCCTACTGCAACCATTCTAACAGTGACCCTCATTGCCATTTGCTGGGACTATAACAGTCTGCTAACAAGTATTATATAAGTTTATTTTAATCTGACATTCATATAGGTCAGCCGTTCTCAACCTGTGGGTTGCGACCCCTTTGGCGGTCAACGACCCTTTCACCATCAGAAACCATCAGAAAACACATATTTACCACAATCTTAGGAACCAAGACACTACTCCTCTGTCCATCTCCAAGCGGGTCCGCCCACATACGAGTATTAAAGGGTCGCAGCATTAGGAAGGTTGAGAACCACTGATATAGATGAACAGTATAATCTCTTATAAAAAAATTCAGCTGCTTTATTGATCCATAATAGTTCTAGCTAGCAGCAATTGGGAATAAGATCCCAGTGTACAACACAGCTAAAAATCTAACGTCTCCAAGAAATACATAATGTCATTTTCATCAAAACATGACATCATTTTCATCAAAGTACATTCTGCCACAATACAATCATTTTATGAATCACTCCCCTACTTAAAAATCTTCCATGATTCCCTACTGCCATCTGAGTAAAATTCAAAGGCCTCTGCCTGAAATTTAAGGCCCTGCACCATCCGATGCTTTCCCACTCATCTGATATCATTCTTCAACATAAGTGATGCTCTAGTCAGACTATTCTCTGTCTTCCAAACACACATACTGCCACTGCTCTCCCTTGGCTTATGCTGTTCTCTATGGCTAGAAGGTCCTCCTTCCACATTATCTTTGGCTGAATTCTTATTTATTCCTTAAAATCCAACTCAAATATTACCTTTTCCATGAAACTTTCCCTGATCTACCTAGTCTATAAAGACTCTCCTTGGACTGTATGTAGCAATTTGTTTTGTAACTCTAATATAGCATACTTAATACTTAATATGGCATACTACACATACCATTTTGTCTTATCTCCCTATGAATGATATGTTGTTTAATTTTTTTCTCTGTCTTTAACACATTTTTTGGTACAGAGAGGGGATTTAATGAATCTTGCTGAATGAACTATGATTGCCTTAGTTTAAAAAAAAAAACCCTTACAACTGACAATTATAAATGTTATTGGATCATTATCCACATCCTGCTCCCTAACCATAGGTATATGCAAAAGTTCTTTCTTGACCCTCTTCACTCTACCCTTCCTTTCCTCTTTCTTTCCATCCCCTTCAATCTACACCTCTCTCCACTCTTTCTCCGTCTCATACTGTCTTCATCAGCAACCATGGGATTAATTATCACTTCTACACAGATGATTTTCCAGAATTATATATTTATATGTCCAATCAATATCACACCAAGCATTTTCCACTGGATATCCTGCAAGCAAATCAAACTCAGCATGTCCAAAAGGGAACAGATTATCTTTCCCCAAAACCCATGCCACTTCCTAACTTCCCGATATTTATCTACTGTACCACCATCTTTCTTGTCATCCAAATCCACAACTCTTAAGGAATACAGTAGCTTCCCAGACCTGCTAACTGAAAAAGTCCCTTGAAAAGTTCAAAATTCCAACAGGAAAGATGAATCACCGCACTGGAATGTAATACTAGCTTAGGTCTGGCGAACCTGTGGCCTCAAGGTCATGTGTGGCCTTCTAGGTCCTTGGATGTGGTCTTTTGACTGAGACCAAGTCTTACAGAACAAATTCTTTCATTAAGGGGATTTGTTCTATGAAGTCTGTATTCAGTCAAAAGGCTGCACTCAAGAACCTAGAGGGCCACATAAAGCCTCAAGGTCACAGGTTCCCCACCCCTAGACTAGTTCCTTTTCCCAGAAGTTAGTATGAGTATCAATTAGCCTCCAATTCCCCAGGAATCTTTCCTCTTCCAACTAACATGAATCAGCACCAGTCCCCAGGTCCAGGCTCCTTCTTCCTTTCTCCTAATGCCTGGTCTTACTAGACTCAAGATAAAAACCCAATAAAACCCACTAGACTTTACTGGTGAGGCAGCTGGTAGCCCATTCATTCTATGGCCCCAGAAGGAAATCCAATTCTACCTGTGGGTCCAGTTGATCTTTTTCCATCATTCTCACTGGCAGCCTTTTGTTTTAAGAGCACCTATCCTCAATAAAACTGACTTGTTTTACTGTCTTATTGTAGGCTCCACATTTGTATAAGGTACTTTGATTGAAATACACATGTTTTCTTATACCAGCTTTTGATATCTCCTGAACTTCAAGTCTGTATTAAGAAAACAACCTTGGAGGTGCCTTTGTTCCTTCATTCTCCCTCAACCTGGTAGCTAATTAGATAACATGTCATCTCTACTTTCACAACATCTCTTACATCCATTCCCTTTTCTCTCCTCACAACCAGTGTGGTTTAGGACTTCATCATCTTCTGTCTAGACTATTTCAATAGCCACCTAATTGGTCTCCTTGCCCCCAAGTTTTTCCTTCTTATCCATTCCATCACCCATATCACTGACAAACATTCCTAAAGCAGCAGTCTGATCATGTCATTCTCCTACTCAATAAACACAGACTGCTCTTTATTTTATCTAGGATCAAAAACAACCTTCTTGTCTCATAATTAAAGCCCTTCAAAGCCTGGTGTTAACTTAACCCTTTCCTACATTCTATGTTCTAGTCAGTTGGCATTTTTGCTGTTTCTTACAAATAACCTCTTTACAGAGTTGTTCCCCATGCCCAGAATGTACTCCCTACTCATCTCTGCTCCTTTATAGCGTACATTCACATCTGTTAAAGCTCAAGTACTGTGAGGTTCACATTGCAAGCAGTTGTGTCATGCCACAGGGAAGTGTTTGAGGCCCAGGAATTAGTTGGGTCATGTAGAGGTCAGGGCATATCGCACTGTCCCCTGCCAGGGGATACTGCATTGCTCAGGACTCTCTTACATGGGGTTACCTCTGTTCCTGATTGGCGTCTCCACACCTTGGGGCCTTCATACCCTTGTAATTGCACTCCCCCTCTCACAATTCTGTTCAGCTGGGTTCTATCATGTGTGGTAGATGGATCTGGGGTCTATTTAAGACCTAGGGCTGGGAGGTATCTTCGGAAGCCTGCCTTAGTATATGGCTTTAAGGCTTCCCCATGGAGAGACCTTAATAAACTTTTCTGTTTAGACCTCAGAGCTGTGACTCCTCTGTTCCTGAAAGGTACGCTAGAGTCGTTGAGTTGTGTGTGAAACCAGTTGCCTCTGCTGGTAAGTTAGGGTACTCTAAGAGAGAACCCTGACAAAGTACCACCTGTTACATGTGGTCTTTTCTTACTGCCAAAGCTGATAGTGCCTCTCCCAGAAAATTACCTTGCTTATTTTGAATCCATTTTGTAAATATTTATTTAAATATACATCTCTCCTGAAAGATTGTAAGTGCCTTGAGAGCAGAGACTCTTTCACTTTTGTCTCCATATCCTCAGGGCCTATGAGAGTGTCTGTCTTAAGTATAAGTGCTTAATAAATGATGATTGATTTCTATACCTAATGAATTTTCTAACAGTTCTTCCCAGCATACTCTTTTTAGGCCCCAAACCAAAGAGTAATGTTTTACATACCACTTCTATCAAAACTGAACACCTTCCATTCCATTCTGACAACTCTACCACCAATGGGGGAATGTCCCCCAAATATGCAGAACTTATTGCAATAATATGAAGGAAGCACCAAAGCTCACAAACTGACAAAGTAGAAGAGCAAGCACTCTGTATAAACTTAGGAGAAATGATGCTGTGAGTTGAAGTGGAATGGCTATCGTGGTCAAACGAAGCCAATATTTCCCAAAAGATCAATATCACAAAGAAGATTATGCTGAAGTTTTAGTCTAACTAAAGATTTAAGCTTAATCTTTTTAAAAAAAATTACAATTAAAAAACAATGAAAACTTTAAAATTTTTATTCTTTGATCTCCTATTTTGCCTTTTGGGAAAAGACTTGAATAAACCTAGTTATACTATGTGAAGCTCTTCCTGTGCCGGAAAATCTAATTAATGCTTGAAGATGTGCTCAGATACTGAATCAATCTGGAATATAATTCACAGAGAAGTATTTTAGTGAATCTTAATTCAAAATCTTTTGTCATTCAGAAATCACAAATAATGATTTCTGAAGGCTTTTTCCACTAGTACTACAGTTAAAATCGGTTATTGACTGCCAAAGTCCCCAGGAATGTAGGCACAGAGAAGAGGAGTACAAAGTAATAAAGACAGGGGCACTTTGTAATCACAGGATTTAGTCACACTGGCATTCAGCAAATCTGTACTGAACTCATCACATTCAGGTATTTCCCTACTTCGAAGTATCATCTTAATGAAACAGCTATTTTCCATGGGTACGAGAGTCAAATAATGCACAAAAAGAACTACCTTAAAAACAACTGAAATGCCTGGTAAGGGGGGGGGGGGGTCATTAAGGGCTGACTTGTTTCTGAAGCTGATGGTGCTAATTACTGATAGAGGGTGGTGGGAACGACAGCTGTTAAAAAAAAGATGACTTGTAACAGAGGAGTCTTCTATGGAGGTCACCATCTATAATGTTACTGTGTTTTACATAAAAATTATTTGTATACCTCAAAGGTTATGAGATTCAAGAGAGCAGAATAATGTCTGTCTTAATTTTTTTAATCTTTCTCCAGTGCCTAACACATTGCTCTTCACAAAGGAGGCGCTTAACAAATGTTTTAAATGAAACAAAATAAAAAATCAGACACATTATTTACCTGATAATCCTGAGGAATAAAGTTGTCAATAATAAGCATCTGAAGTCGAAGTTCCCTGCTAAGTTGTCTAATATTTTCCAGAAGACCTTCGATTTCCCTCTGATGTTCCTGTTGAAGATCTGCCATCTACAGTCATGAAAATATTGTAAATAAATTATAAAATCAGTCCTATTTATAGTAAAGAACAATTCTAACTCCTCTTTTACAGTCTTACTACCTCTACAAAAAGCTTTTTCCTCACAAAAAAAAATCAAGGAAATCAGAAAAAAAAACATTTTTAAGTAACAGAGAAAGTAACAATTATATTTTAATGAATAATTTTTTAAAAAATAAGTTGACTTCAACAATAAAGGGCAGAGAAAATTATTTTGCTCCTTTAAAACTAAAGGAACACTTTTTGATTCCTTTATGTAAATTAGCACCACAGAAATAAAGGGGCTATAAAAAAGAAAGTTACATTTTATTAACATTATTTCTATTTGATGCACTCATTGGTTGTGCTGATTTAAAAAAAAATTCCATGTAACCAAAAGAGATAGCTCTCTGAGAAGTGAAAGGAGGAATGATACAGGGATGTTAAAAGAAGATCTTTAGAGCTAAGAGTAGTTTAAAATTGGCCACTTTGCTATTCATTGTCTCAGCAGGTACTGCAGGATCCATCTGGATAAGGATGCTTCTAATTGCTTTATGACTGAAAAAGAAGACTTGGAAGAAATCTACTTCTTTTCTTTATCTTATTTGACAGGGGATATATGGTTCCCTTTGACCTAGTGGGAATGACTATGCTAATAAAGACATATTTTTCCCTTTGTGACTAGTAATAAGCATCCTCTACATGTCCAACAAGCAGCCTCTCTCTTTCCTTACCCTCTTTGCCTCAAGTAGCCCTGAATGGTAGGATGTTATAAATGCCACTTACTGGTTTATTACAGATACACATGCCTATAGACTTCTCATGAAGAGTGTCTCACTCTGACTGAATTAACTGTAGTTACCTTCTTTTTGCATTCCTGATTGCTTAATGGCAGTATGAAGTCAAGGAACTCCACAACAACGTTTGCCATAAAAAGAAATTTAGACAATATAAAAAACAAAACAAAATAAAATAAAAGCAACATAACAATAACAACTTTTTAAAAGTGTTATTTTTAGATACTGACCTCTGACTTTGCAGCCATTAGCATAGTCCAAACTTTCTTCAACTTCTTGGTCTTTCCCTGAGCTTCTTCCTGTAAGCTAGTATATTTCTCTTCAATATCCAGGCGTTCTTGCTAAGGCAAAAATTGTTTCAAGTTCAGAAAATATTCTTTGTCAATAATGAATAACAAAAATTATAAAACTACTTACCAGTTATCATTTTTGAATGAGATATGTATATATACACTTTAAAATTTAACATACTCTTAGCTCTTCATTGAAAAAGCTCCATGTTAAGTAAACTATCCAACCATGAATAAAAAGTCACCATTACCTCTTTTTCTTCAAGCTCTCTTCGAAGCTGTTCTGCTCTTTTCCTTCTTTCTTCTAGTTCCATATTAGATTCCTCCAGAAGTTTCTCTTGCTCTTCAGCCTTGGCCAACAAGTCAACACCTCCAACAATCACCTTCTTCTCTAGTGCAGATAATTTTTCTAAAAGTGACTGATGCTCTTGTCTGTTTAAGATAAGAATACAATATAGAGTGAAATACCTGCTATTTTGACATTTATGATTTCCAGTAAAAAAAAAATTAAACCTAGAAAGGTTTACTAAATTTAAAAACTAAAAGAGGGCCTCAAAATTGGAATGTTAATTATGGAGCTCCCTTGCCTTTTTCCATTCAATCAAACTTCAGTGACTCACCACCCATTCTCATCTTCTTCCCAGTAGTCACAGAAGAGATAACCCTAAGAAATAAAAGCAATTTCTTTATGCCCTTTAGCTATGATCTCCCTGATTCCCTGCTACTACCTCCAAGACCCTGAATCAGAAAAGCAAACCTTCCCTTAGACACAACTTTAATCTCTCCTTCGCTGGCCCCAAGAAGCTTGAATTCTAACGCAGGAGGCAACACATAAATAACTACATACATGCAAAATATATACAAAGTAGATGTGAAATAATCTCAGAGGGGAAGACACTGGTGGTTGAGGGTTCTGGGTAAAGCTTCTGCATAAAACGGGATTTAAGCTGAGTCCTGAAAGAAGCCAAGAGGTTGAGGTAAGGAGGAACAGAATTGTAGGCAGAAGGCACAGCCATTGCAAAGGCATGGTCACATGAGATGGAGTATTGAGTGAGGAAGAAAAAATAGGCCAACAGAGCTGGACTGTGGAGTACAGGGAGGAGAATAAACATGTAATAAGACTAAAATGGTAAGAAAGAATCAAGTTGTAAAGAGCTTTAAATTCCAAATAGGGATTTATGTTTAATCCTACGGGCAATAAGGAGCCACTGGAGTTTAATGAGTGGAGGAGGAGAGGAGAAGAAAGAGAGAAGAGTGACACAGTCAGACCTAATCTTTAGGAAAATCAATTTAGTAGCTGACTGGAAGATGGACTGCAGTGGAGTCTGAGAAAGGGAAACCAGTTAGAAAGTTGTTGTTAATAGCACTTCTCAATTTCAAACTATATTAAAAAGCAGCATTCATCAAAACCATCTGGACTAGAAACTAGATAGGGACCAACATCTAGCACTCTGTATCAAGATAAATTGCAAATGAATATATATCTTAAGACATAAAGGGTGATTATCATAAATAAATGAGAGAAGCAAGTAATAAAGTAACTGTTAGATATGAGGGAAAAGAAAGAATTCATGGCCAAACAAGAGATACAGAAGATCACAGGAGGTAAAATGGATACATTTTAGGATTACATAAAATTAAAAATTTTGTTTTATACAAATAAAACCAATTATAAGAGAATCAGGTAAATGGGGAAAATGTTTTTGTTACAAGTTTCTCTGATGAATGTCTCATTTCCAAGATAGATAGGGAATGGAGTGAAATTTATAAAAATCAAACTTCAATAGGTAAACAGTCAAAGGATATGAACAGGAAGTTTTTAGAGGACAAAATCGAAGCTATTAATATCCACATGAAAAAATTATCTAAATCATGAATAATTAGAGAAATGCAAACTAAAAGGTAAGGTTGGTACCACCTCCACCTATCAGATTGGTATAGTTGACAAAAACAGAAAATGACAAATACTAGAGGAACTGGGGGAAAATAATGTACATCAATGCTCTGCTGGCAGAACTGCAAACTGGTTCAGCCATTCTGGAAAGCAATTTGAAACTATGTCCCCTGACTCGGCAATACGACTACCAGGTCTACATCCCCAAGAAATCAAAGAAAGAGGAAAAGGACCCATATGTATAAAATTATTTACAGCAGCTTATAATGATCAGCCACAATTCCAAGAGAACTGACACTGAAATGTGCTACTTATTCCTTGATAAGAAGAGAAAGACTAAGAGTGAGAAGGAGACAATTTTTTCTTTTGGCCCTGGCTAACGTGGAAATTTGTTTTGATTGACTACATAGGTTTACAATGGGGCTTCTTGGGGGTGGGGAAGTTTGAGAGGGCAGATTTCTGCTGAATGAGAAAATATATATAATTTTTTAAAATGTATATGTCTATGTCTCACTAACAGTGGCAAACAAAGCCATTAGGAAATTGATTTAGTACATAACACCAATGTTTTCCCCATAGACAAAATGAAAAACAAATTACTTTTGAAATTTATCACATATGATAGTATTCTTAAGTATCTTCATGAAACTGTTCCATTCCAAAGAACCAGAAACTAAAGTTGGATAAATAAAAATTTTAATCGGAATAAAGTTTTCTTGTTTAAATCAGA
>CM053581.1:331391226-331416400 GCA_028627135.1 Pseudochirops cupreus
ATTCACCAGTCGCCTCTTGAAAAAGATCCCAAAAAGAAAACTCCTAGGAATATTATAGCCAGGTTCTGGAGTTCCCAGATCAAGGAGAAAATATTACAAGGTGCCAAGAAGAAACAATTTGAATATTGTGGAAACACAATCAGGATAATCTAGCAGCTTCTACATTAAGGGATCAAAGGGCTTGGAATATGATATTCTGGAGGTCAAAGGAGCTAGGATTAAAACCAAGAATCGCCTCCCCAGCAAAACTGAGTAAAATGTTTCAGGGGAAAATATGGTCATTCAGTGAGGTGGATGACTTTCAAGCATTCTTGATGAAAAAACCAGAACTGAATTGAAAATTTGACATTCAAATACAAGAAGCAAGAGAAGCATGAGAAAGTAAACAGGGAAAAGAAATCATAAGGAACTTATCAAAGTTGAACTATTTACATTCCTACATGGAAAAATGATCATTGTAACTTAGGAAACTTTTCTCAGTATAAGGATAGTTAAAGGGAATATAAATGTATATGCATATACATATATGTATACATACAAATATGTCTATATAAGAGGGTATATATGCATATGAATACATATGTGAGTGTGTGTATATATGTCTACATGTATACATAAAGGGCACAGGATCAATTGACTAGGAAGGGATGATATTTAAAAGGTGAAATTGAGAGGTGAGAGGAATATAATGAGAGGAGATAGGGAGAGACAGAATGGGGCAAATTATCTCATATAGAAGAGGCAAGGGATAACTGTGACAGTGGAGGGGAGGAACAGGAAGGCACAAGGGAATGGGTCAACCTTCATGTCATTGATTTTGGCTTAGGGAGGGAATGACATACACTCTGAATTGGGTATCTTGTCCTGCGGGAGAGTAGGAGGGAAGGGGATGAGAGGGGATAATGGAGGGGAGGGCAGGTTGAGGGGATGGTAGTTAGAAGCATACACTTTGTAAAGGGACAGGGACAAATTAGAGAATAGAACAAGTGTGTGTGGGGGGGGGGATAGGATAGAGGGAAATATATTTAGTCTTTCACAATATATCCACTATGGAAATGTTTTGCATAATTACACATGTACAACCTATATTGAATTGCTTGTCTTCCCAGTAAGGGTGGGTGAAGAGGGAGGAAGGGAAAGAATCTGGAATTTAAAGTTTTAAAATCAAATGTTTTTTAAAAACATTATTATTATTTACATATAATTGGGAAATAAGATATACAGGCACTGGGGTATGGAGATCCATCTTGCCCTACCAGAAAGTCAGAGGAGGGATGGGAGAGGATATAGCAGAGAGCAGATTGGGGGAGGGGGTATTCAGTGGGATTTCTGTTTTGCAATGGTGGGTAGGGGAAAGATGGGGAGAAAATTTGTAACTCAAAATCTTGTGGAAATGAATGATGTAAACTAAAAAGAAACACAAAAGTTAATTTTTTAAAAATTTTTTAAAAATTAAAAAAAAAGAGATCATAGGTAATCTTTCTTGTTTGGCATTAGTGTTGGAAGTTAAATTGCAGTGACCTAAGAAGTGAGTAAGTATTTGTAGAAATAGAGGCAACAAAAGGTAGTCAGCTTTTTCACATGCTATTTTGAACCAGATACTATATATGAATCTCAAACTCAATATATCCTAACAGAACTTATTCTTTTCTCTTCTTAGGTTTTTGGTTAGAGTATCTTATTTGGAAATTTATAATGAAGAAGTGCGTGACCTTCTAGGAAAGGATCAGACACAGAGATTAGAGGTGAGGATATTTTGAAAATTTTAATACTGTCAGGTAAGAATTATTTTTCCATAGGATTACAGAATCATGATGTTAGAGCTAAAGGGAACCATCAAAAACCTCTCTATGATGTAGAGGAGATAAGGAAAATTAGATACAAAAAAGTCAAGTGACTTACTCAAAGTCATAGATATAATGAGGAAGAGAGTTGGGACTCCAGCTCAGGTTTCCTTACTCCAGGTCTGGTGCTCTTTCTATGATGCCAAGCGTCTTCCTCTTATTAAGTTTTAAGAGGACAGTTAAATAAATTGAAGTTTTAGCTACTTTAGTATAAAGAGTTTTAGTGTTTTAACTTAAAGTTGAGCTCATGATACTGTACTGAACTGTATAGTTGTTTTCAGCTGAATCTAGTCTAATTCTCTTTATAGACAGTATTAGAAATTAGTTGGAACTATGTCTGTTAAAATTGAAAAGATAGTGCCATAACGTATTCTTGTTTTGCTCTAGTTTTTTAATGTCTCTTCTGGCATTTTACTTCATCCTGTAAACTATTTAAATTCCTTTTTAAAAAGAGTTTCGTTGTCAAAGGGCCTTTCTTTTTTGGCCTGATAGTCACAGATTACGTTTGTTCCCATTCAGATAATATCTCATGCTACATGCCTTGTGAACGCTATACTTTTCAAAGCAAATAATTGTTTTTCTCTAATGGATGCATTGCCCTATTTGTTTTAAGTAATAACATAAGTTTGTGTAGAATCATTCGCTTTCCCATTTGCCTGTATCCTGCTGGGCCAAACTGAATGTTGACTGGATGAAGAGTCACTTTTACATAATGTGAGGAAGTGCTTTTCTTCCATGTCATGAATATGATGATGATAAAAAAAAATCGTCTCTCAAGTGGGTCAGGGTAATAGCAACCTATGTAGCATCCAAGTCTTTCTAAGCAGGCCAATGTACCTCTTGTTTTCCTTTGATTCAGCTCACTCTTTCTTTTAAAATAGAGAACAGGTTAATGAAGGGATGGGTAGGTAGTGGAATAAAATGTTTTCCTCCCATTTTAAGGATTATTATAAATTACTTATAATGACATGTTACACCATTGCTATAGTAATCTGTAAACAGATGCAAGGAATATTGATTTAGAAAGTATCATATCTTATCAAAATGTAATCTTATTTTTTAGGTTAAGGAAAGACCTGATGTGGGAGTTTACATCAAAGATCTGTCAGCTTATGTAGTAAATAATGCAGATGATATGGATAGAATAATGACATTAGGCCACAAAAATCGTAAGTACAGTCCTTAATTGTCATTAAATCTTTAATGTTGAGTACATTAGTTTAGTGTGAAGGTGGTAATGTAAGTTATATCACAGCTTGATGCCATGTGAAAGAAACATGATTTTGAGATATTCTAATGTGTATCTAGCAGTGAGCAAAATAATTGAGTAGGTGGGACAAATTCTTTTCAGTCCTAGTCTATTTTATGCCATGCAAATGGTGGTATCCCTTAGAAACTTCCACATAATTTAATCTTAAAAAAGAAAGTGAATGTTAATGGAAGATAATTTACAAAATTTGTACATGAAGTCAATATCAGTGTGTTTTACATTTTCCATTTCCTGCCTAAATAATAGTTTCAGTTTAAAATTAAAGCCATTTTATAAATAAAGTATGGACATTTAATTTAAAAAAATCTAAGAACGTCACCTTCTGCATTGTTTTGCTTTAAAGAAAATTCAAAAAGAAAATCTACTACTCCAAGGACTGTATGTTTACATTTTGTTCCTGTGTACATTAGTCTGTGAAATAACTGTGGACCAGGAATTAGCACTTTATTAGATTCTCATTTTATGACATAAATCAGATACTTGCCTTTCCCAGTACTTCAAATATTTTTTTACTTCATTTGTTTGAGTACTCTCTTTACCAGTTCACAATTCCTCTGTGCCTTAGTAGATGGCTTAATTAGTTGCTGTAACTGAGCCTGACTTAACTAGGTTGTTAGAAGAGACAGTTGCTGGGTCTGTATATGTAATCCTCTCCAGATTGACATAGGAACTGTTATTCTTGAGTTTTATTATATTTTCTTGTAGGTTACTTCTACATGAATCTATGAAATAAGATCTTAGAATGAGATCATTACAGTGGAATAAAATGAACATAATCTTAGTGCTTTTTAAAAGCACAGCTAAATTAGCTGGGACCTTGAACTTTATAACATATCTTCTTTTTTTAACTTTGACACTTTACTGAACAGTGGCATCTTGGATTAAAATTAAGTACTTTATTGTAAAATTTTAGTTTAAACATGAGTGGCAAAATAGATTCTTTCACAATCAACATCAAAACCCTTGACAGAAAGATTTCCAACAATGATTGAATAAATTAGTTGTTATCTATGTAATTCAGAAATAGATGTCTTTACTCAAAAAAAATTTAATAAAATAAATTTAAAAAAAAAGAAATAGATGTCTTTTTTGCCTTATGTCTAATAAAATTATATACTTTAAGTCATTATTTAATCATCCAATTTGTACTTTCAGACATGTTTGAACATTGTATTTTTTTATTTTTTGCTTTTTGGAAGGGCAATTGGGGTTAAGTGACTTGCCCAAGGTCATACAGCTAGTAAGTGTTAAGTGTCTGAGGTCAGATTTGAACTGAGGTCCTCCTGACTCTAGGGCTGATGCTCTATTCACTGTGCCACCTAGCTGCCCCAGCGAACATTACCTTTTTAAAGTGATTTTCTTCTTATATTAAAGGTTCTGTTGGAGCAACTAATATGAATGAACATAGTTCCCGTTCCCATGCTATATTTACAATTACCATTGAATGTAGTGAAAAAGGTATTGATGGAAATATGCATGTTCGGATGGGCAAACTACACCTTGTAGATCTTGCGGTAAGTATTACAATGCTAAATGAGAAAGATTTTTCTCTAGTGATTTAATAGACAATTTTTACTTTCATTTTCAAAACTGCTTATACAAAATGAGAAGTCAGTGATGTGATTTTAGTTCTTAAATTTTTTTTGAGTTTTTGTTCACTTAATTTTTCAGTGGACAGGTTAAAAAAATTTCTTGTTTTCTTCTGAATCCGTGCTGTTTTTTCATCTTAATTCCTCTCTGTTCATTATTAGGGTTCAGAAAGACAGGCAAAAACTGGAGCTACTGGACAGCGACTGAAAGAAGCCACAAAAATTAACCTTTCACTCTCCACTCTGGGTAATGTCATTTCTGCCTTGGTAGATGGAAAAAGCACTCATGTACCCTATCGAAATTCAAAATTGACTCGTCTTCTTCAGGACTCCTTAGGAGGAAACTCAAAAACCATGATGGTAAGAACTGGATGGTTGATCTCTTTGACTCACAGCTAATTTATACATAACTTTTTGATTCAGTGGTGAATTTCATCTCACAACAGGCGAGTAAATGTATCTTTTTTTTTTTAACTATATGATCATTCTGCGTCAAATTTCTTACATCTGCAGATAAAAGTGACAGAATCTAATCTCATTCCCTCCTTATGGCATGGAGATATAAGTTTTTTTGTTTTGTTTTTTAAAATTTATTTTCGTTTCCAAATTCTCTTCCTCTCCTTTCCTTCTCCCCTACTTATTAAGAAGACACATATGGTATAGTCATACAAAACAGATGTCCACATTAGCCATGTTCCAAAGGAAAAAAGCAGGAAAAAATATGGAATGCTTCTTGAATTTTCATGTCATCCTTGTGCAGGGCCATCCATGGTAATCATGCTGCTGAAGCAAGTGTAGGGTAAGTTCTTAAAGGTTATGCCAATGAAGCATGAGACTTATATATGGTCTTCGTGATAGAATCTGTTGGAGGAACAATCTAGTAAGGACGTAAGTGACTCATCACAAATAGATTTTTCATTAAGTAATGATCAGTTTTTTGGCCATGGCTACTCATAAATGAGAGAAAAATTAAATGTGGCCCTCAGTCCTGCATATCCCCTTTCCCCAGTGATAGTGATAGAATGGCTTTAAAAGGGCTACTAAGAATCAGTGTTTTTAGACCATCTATAAACATATAGAGGGGTAGACAGTGTGGTACAATGGAAAGAAAGCCAGCCTTGAAGCCAGTAAAGACTGGATTTGAGTCTGGCTTCTGACACATGCTCCTTTAGACGACTCCCTAAGACTTAATTTTCAGAGAAGGTACTGACTTGCATTGGTAGATTTAATTTGTTCACTTTGGAAATTCAGAAATGGATACGAACAAGGCATTTCCCTTCAGTAGAAGGAATTTCCTCACCCTGTTCTGGTGAAATCACAGGTCCATTCTCTATTCTCTAAACATTAGCTAAGTGGAACTCTACATTTGGGATCTTTTTCCTGTGACCAATAGAATCAACATGCATTTAGAATAATAATCTTTTTTTGTGTTGTGTATCTAAATTCCTTTTGAAGAATAATATTTTTAAATTCATAAAATAAAAGATAAAAGGATTATAAACAAAACCATTTATTTATTGAAATAAATACATAAGTTTTTTTTCCTGTAAAATTTCATGGACTCTCCTGGAATCCATCCATAGGTCATCTGTGGACCCCAGATTAAGGGGTCCTTAGACCCTGTTAAAGATTCTCTTTAGAAGGAGCTCTTTAAGTCCTTTAGAAGAACTGAACCATGTCAATATTGATACTTTTTAAAATTGATCATTGAAAAACAACATTTCATTGTACTAAAAAAACAATATCAAAGACTGTATGTGAAAACTTCTATTTTATATAGTTTTTTAAAGTATCTACTAAATTTAAGAAAGTAGTGATGACATTGGCCTATTTATGTCCCCTTCTGAATTTTGTTTTCTTCCTTTTTAAAAATGTTTTATTCATGTTCTTTTTTGTATATCTATCATTAGTAAGTAGCTGTCCTTTCCCCTGTCCTCTTGAGAGAAGTCCTTCTTTGTAACAAAGCATAGCACAATCAAAACAAATTAGCCCATTGGTAATATATGAAGATATCTCTTATTTTGCACTTGTAGTCTCTCATCTATCACCTCTATGCTAAGAGCTGGGGTTTGTCACTGCTTTGACAAGAATTCTTGGAAGTGTTCCAAAGCTGTTATCTTTTATATTATTGTGGTCGTTATGTAAATTGTTCTTCTTGTTCTGCTTATTTCATTCAGCATCAATTGATGCAAAGCTTAATTTCTTATGGTGTAGTGATACCCCAATATATTCATATATCATAATTGTTCAGCCAGCAATACCAACATCTTTTCACTAAGCATAACCAGAAAACATAAAGATTTGCAGCTAAATGAAAGGATGGATCAGTTTCTTCTTGAAGAGACAAAAAAATTTGGGGGTTGATTTCATTATGTATCCAAAGACAGGAACAATATTAAATGGTACACTTGGTCATCTCATTTTCTAATACTCATGATGCACTTAAACAAAAAGTACTGAACAGAAACAAAACTGCAGTTTATATACCAATATTTGCCACATAAGTTGCAGAGGTAGAGAAATTTTTTGAAGAACTTAACAATATCTTGCAAATCAAGCCTACAAATTCTTTGATATTTGGGGCCTTCTCTACAAAAGTGTGTCCAGGAGGGGATCTTGAGAAGTATTTTGGTAAATATATTGAAATTTAAGTAATAAAAGAAGGTTTATGATCATAGACTACTCAGAATACCTCATACTTATATCTTATATATTTTAAATATTTTTTGAAGAAAAGAGCTAGGAAGCCCTGTCACAGTTTTAAAAAATTAAATGTAGATTTTTTTCAGTTGGCAAAAATTTGCCTTCTCTTCATTCCATTCCCCCCCTCCATTGGAAAAAGGGGGGAAAAACTGCTAAGAGTAGAGCAAAACAAATTTACACATTGGCCATGTCTAGAAGAAGGAGGGAGAAAGCCGTAAATGTGTGTGTGTAAATTCTGCACTCTTGGTCTTTCACTGTCTATCAGAATCTTGTTCATTCCACTGAGTTCCTAAGTATTTCAAAATTCTTTGTCTTTACAGTATTGTTTTAATTGTGTGAATTATTCTCCTGGGTTTTGCTCACTTTGCTTGGCATCAATTCATAAACATCTTCAATTTTCTAAGAAACCATTCCCTTTATCATTTCTTACAGCACAATAGTATTCTATTCACATTCAGATACCATAATTTCTTCAGTCATTCTCTAGTTGAGAGGCATTCCCTCAGTTTCTAATTCCTTGACACTATAAAAATAACTATCATATTTTTATGCATTCTTTGAGTTTGTTTTTTGAGTCTTTGAGGGACTAATCCCTCCCTTAATCTACCAGCCCCCTTTTCCTTCTCTCCTCTCTTTCCTGTTTCCCTGTTGGGTGAAATGTACTCCTATACCTGTATATGTGTGTATCTTCAATCTCTTAGTCCACTGGCTACTTCCCCATACCTTCAAACATGCCCATATCTCCCCAGTCCTCAAAAAGTCTTGATTTGATCCTTCCATGCCCCCTATCATCGTTTATCTCTCCTTCCTTTTGTTGCTTCACTCCTTGAGAATGCCATCGGTAATAGAAGCCTTCACTTTCTTTCCTCTCAATGAAGACTGTGGTCTCCAAAATTACTAATGATTTCTTTTTTTTTTTTTGGTCTAATACCATTGTTTCTTTTTTTTAAGAATTTATTTAGTTTTTAGTTTTAATTTAATTTCAACTAAAATTATTTTTTAAACCAGAAAACTCTCCCTATCCCTCACCCCAAGATAACAAGCATACTGAATACCCCTTCTCCCAATCTGTTCTCTCTTATATTCTCCCCTATCTCCCCTGTTACTTTCTTGTAGGGCAAGATGGATTTCTGTACCCCATTGCCTGTGTATCTTATTTCCCAGTTGCATGTACAAAACAGTTTTTAACATTTGTTTTTAAAACTTTGATTTCCAGATTCTTTCCCTTCTTCCCTCCTCACCCACCCCCACTGGGAGGACAAACAATTTAATATAGGTTGTACATGTGTAGTTACACAAAACATTTCCATAGTAGTTATACTGTGAAAGACCAACAATATTTCCCTCCCTCCTATCCCACCCCACATTTATTCTGTTTTCTCCCTTGATCCAGTCCCTTTCCAAAAGTGTTTGCTTCTAACTACCTTCTCTCCCAATGTGCCCTTCCTTCTATCATCTCCCCTCTTATCCCCTTCCACCCTGTTTTCCTGTAGGGTGAGATACCCAATTGAGTATGTATATTATTTCCTCATTAAGCCAAATCCAGTGAGAGTAAGGTTGATTCATTCCCTTTCACCTTCCTGCTCTTCCTCTCAATTATAACAGTTTTCTTTTGCCTCTTTTATGTGAGATAATTTACCCTATTCTGTGTTTACCTTTCTCCTCCCAATATATTCCTCTCCGCTCTCTTAATTTTTATTTTTTAGATATCATCCCTTTATATTCAACTCACCCTGTGCCCTCTGTCTTTGTATACCTGGGCACACACACACATATACACATATACACAATACATATATATATATATATATATATATATATATATATATATTCCCTTCAACTATCCTCATACTGAGAAAAGTCTCATGAGTTACAATTATCATTTTTCCATGAAGGAAACTTTAATAAGTTCCTTATTATTTCTTTTTCCTGTTTACCTTCTCATGTTTCTCTTGCTTCTTGTATTTGAAAGTCAAATTTTCTGTTCAGTTCTGGTCTTTTCACCAAGAATGCTTGAAAGTCTTCCATTTCATTGAATGTCCATATTTTCCCCTGAAGTATTATACACAGTTTTGCTGAGTAGGTGATTCTTGGTTTTAATCCTAGCTCCTTTGACCTCCAGAATATCATATTCCAAGCCCTTTGATCTCTTAATGTAGAAGCTGCTAGATCTTGTGTTATTCTGATTGTGTTTCCACAGTACTCAAATTATTTCTTTCTGGCTGCTTGTAATATTTTCTCCTTGACCTGAGAACTCTGAAAACTCCTATTCCTAGGAGTTTTCTTTTTAGTATCTTTTTCAAGAGGCAGTCAGTGAGTTCTTTCAATTTCTCTTTTGCCCTCTGGTTCTAAACTATCAGGGTAATTTTCCTTGAGAATTTCTTGAAGGATGATTTCTAGGCTCTTTTTTTGATCATGGTTTTCGGGTATTCCAATAATTTTTAAATTATCTCTCCTGGATCTATTTTCCAGGTCAGTGGTTTTTCAAATGAGATATTTCACATTGCCTTCTATTTTTTCATTTGTTCAGATCTGTTTTATAGTATCTTGATTTCTCATGAAGTCATTAGCTTCCATTTGCTTCAATCTAATTTTGAAGGAATTATTCCCTTCAGTGAGTCTTTGAAATTTCTTTTCCATCTGGCCAATTCTGCTTTTTAAAGGCATTCTTCTCATTGGCTTTTTGGACCTCCTTTGTCATTTGAGTTAATCTATTTTTTAAGGTGTTATTTTCTTCAGTATTTTTTTGGGTCTCCTTTAGCAGGCTGTTGACTTGCTTTTCATGATTTTCTTGCATCATTCTCATTTCTCTTGCCAATTTTCTTCTACTTTTCTTACTTGATTTTCAGAATCCTTCTTGCACTCCTCCATGGCCTGGGATCAGTTCATATTTTTCTTGGAGGCTTTTGATGCAGGAGTTTTGACTGCTGTCTTCTTCTGGTTCTATTTTTTGATCCTCTTTGTCACCAAAAAAAGATTCTATAGTCTGATTGTACTTCCTGTGTTTGCTCATCTTGCCAGCCAATTACTTGAATTTTGAGCTCTCTGCCATGGTAGAACTCTGCTTCCAGTGTGGAGAGTGCTGTGTCCCAAATTTCTAGGGTTTTGTGCAGCTGTTGTCAGAGCTTCTTCTAGGCACCTGCCTCAGAATTGTGAGGAAGATTACTTCTGCACAGTCTCAACAAACTCTCCCATGCTAGTACTCCTCACCCCAGGACCACCACCCTAGAATGCAGCCCACAACCAAGCTGGTCAAAGCAAGAGCAATTCCCCTCTGAACGGTTGCTTGGTCCCCCTATGAACTGTAGTCCTGGAACTCAGAAGGCAGCCACACAGCAGCAGGGCTGCCCCGGGGGCAGGGGCCGGACCGTGTTCCCACCCAGCATCAGCAGGGTTTACAACTCACCTTTTT
Source organism: Pseudochirops cupreus (assembly GCA_028627135.1). Taxonomy (NCBI): domain Eukaryota; kingdom Metazoa; phylum Chordata; class Mammalia; order Diprotodontia; family Pseudocheiridae; genus Pseudochirops; species Pseudochirops cupreus. Next base: position 331,402,045 of record CM053581.1, read on the forward strand.
ATTATCTTTTTGATGTTTATGAGTTGAAAAGTCTGGAAACTGCCACAGCTGCCTGTGAATTCGCTCTCTGAAGTTTGCTCTGGCCAGTCTGGCACATGACTCAGTACAGGACTGTGCTCCACTCCCAGCCCGGCGTGATAGGCCCTTCCTGTCGGCTTGCCAGGCTGCCTTCAGCAGGAGATTTGTTTCTCTCTATCACTTTGTGGGTTCTGTAGCTCTCAAATTGGTTTAGAGTCTTTTTTTTTTACAGGTATTGGATTGGAGGTGGTTGGAGCTGGAGCTCAAGCAAGTTCCTGCTTTTACTCCACCTTCTTGGCCCCACCCTCCTAATGATTTCTTAATTGCCAAATCTAATGACCTTTTCTTAGTCCCTTTTTTAAAAAAATTTCTCTGCAGCCTCTGACACTTTCACTCACCTTCTTCTTCTTGATAGGCTTTTTCTCTCTAGGTTTTTGTGACTACTCTCTCCTTGTTCTCCTTTTTTTTTTTTAAGGTCTCTTGAATACACATCCGTCTGTCATCTGATATTGCCACCACCCTGGTGCAGAGCCTCATCACTTCTTGAATGGACTATTGTAGTAGCCTACTGGTCATCTGCCATTCACAAGTCTCTCCCCCTACAGTCCGTCTTCTACTTAGATGTCAAAGTGATCTTCCTATTTTCCAAACTCAGTGGCTTCCTGTTGGCTGCAGGATAAAAGTTTAAAACTTCTCTTTGGCATTCAAAGCCCTTCATAACTTGACCCTCTCCTGTCTTTCTAGTCTTTTTTGTTTTTTTTTTTGTGGAAGGCCTACTGCTGGTTTGCTGGGGTGCAGCCTGCCCCTCTCACCCTGGTGCAATAGACTTTCCCTGCCAACTTTCTAAGTTGTCTTAGTTTGGAAAATTATTTCACCCTGTTCTTTTTGTAGGTTCTGCCACTCCAGCATTTGTTTTGATGCATTATTTAAAGTTATTTGGAAGGGTTTGGAGGAGAGCTTAGGCAAATTCCTTCCTTTTCTCTACCATCTTGGCTCCTCCTTCCCTGATACTTTCTATTTCTATTTTGCCTTCTGGTTATAAGAGATTTGGGCAATTTTTTTTTAAGGTTTCTTGAAATATGATGTTGGTCATAGCTTTCAGAGAGCCCAATGATTCTTGAATTTTTTTCTCCTTGATTTGTTTTCTAGGTCAGTTGTTTTTGCTGTGTTATACTTTGCATTTTCTTCTATTTTTTCAGTCTTTTGGCTTTATTTTAATATTTCTTATTGTCTCATGGAGTCTTTAGCTTCTGTTTCATCCATTCAGACTTAAAGGGAGTTTGTTCCTTGGGTCAGATTTTGTACCTCTTGTGCCAAGCTGTTAATTCCCTTTTTATTTGTTCTTCCATAGCTCTCATTTCTTTTTCCAGCTTCTTTCCTTTAGTGCTCTTATTTCTTAAACAAACAAAAAGCATTTTAGTCTCTTTTTTAAAAGCTCTTGCTTCATCTTTTTCAGGAATTGTATTTGAATTTGTGCCCCAGCTGTATTTTTCTTTGCACCTCAGCTTTTAGGTGTTTAGGTAATTTTCTTCCTCTGGATTTCCCCTCTTAAATTTTGCTGTCACTATGTTAGCTTTTCATAGTGGGTTTCTTTTGTTTCATTTTGTTTTCTTATCCTTCCAGCTTATTGACTCCAGATTTTGTTAGGGCCAGGCTCTTCACGCTTCTGGAGGGAAGATCTGGGCTGTTCCTCCTGTGTCTACTTTTTGGGGGCGTATTGATTGTTATGCTATTCCAGGTTCTCAATGATAGCTCAGGCTGGGGACCTGGAAGGTTTCAGTGGTTCCAGGTTGTTTGTTTGATCTAGGGCAAAGTCTTATCATTGTTCCCATGGTCTAAACCCTTTAAGTTCCTGACCTGGAGTTTGGTCTGAGCAGCAGGACAATGGGTTTGTCCTTTTTGGTGGTTCAGTAGATTACCACTAATCACCATCTGCGAAGCTGTGCTGGTTGTCCTCCTGCAGGTGTCAGAGTAGGCTAGAATTTGGAACTGAGACCTTGCTCCTCGAGGTAGGAGAAAGACAGGGAGAGAATTTGTAACTCAAAATCTTGTGGAAATGAATATCAAAAACTAAAAATAAATAAAGATTTGCAAAAATTCTTTAAAAAAACATCAGTGACTACCTGCTTTCTCATGTTTATACATTCTTTATGCGAATGTTCTGTGCTTGTATCAGGGGTATCCTTAATGAAAATATGAGATAGGAATAGATAAGCTTTTTCAAATGATTGCAGTACAGTTTATCTTTATAATCACATAGTTGACTAAAAGATACAGAGAACATTAGATCCTTCTGTGTTTACTCCTTGAGTATTTTAAAAAAGCAAAAAACAGGCCTCTTTCAACAAGGACTCTCTAATGTGCATGTGTATGTAAAATCGTACGAGATTGCTTTATTAAATGCAGCCACAGAGAAGAGTCAGAGTAGTAAAGTTTCTCATTATTGACATTAAGCAAGGCATAAAAAGGAGAGATAAAAACGTCAACACTTTCTGGAGGTTTTGTTGCTGTCATGGAGGATGTCCTACAATTTGTATATAAATACAATATTGGAAATTGTTCCATGCTTATAATAATCACAGACTGCTTCCTGGTATAAAACTTTACATACCAATATTTTCCCATAAAACTATGAATCTTTCAAACTCCACAAAGAATCACAGATTAGGGCAAACCATACATAAATGGAGAGATGTATGATGGGTGCAAGGAAGTTTGAACAGGTCAAGAGGATTCTACAAAATGTGCAGTAGTGGATGTCATTTAGGAAATGCTGTATTTGAAAAGGAAATGGGCCACTTTTTATAGGCAGAATTAGTGATAACAGATGCATGACCCAAGTACTACACTAAATATAAAGAGACCTAAAGGAAGATAGCCTTTGTTTTGGATGGTTCCTCTTCCTGATCTCTGGGAGGACCTGGGAAAGAATCCCATAGGATGATCAATGTGGATAGGTTATGATGTGAGACAGTGGAGGAGGGTATTACCCACCATGATGAGATTACAGATCTGTTGATGCTTTAAAATACTACTAAAATAAAAGCTGTATTTTTTAACAAGTTGGAAATAAATTTGTGTCATTTTTCTTAGGTTAATTACTTAAAATATGTAACAGTTTAATTGTTTTCTCCAAGTCTGGTATATTAGTAACAGTGGTATTTTTGTTAAATGTGCCAAATATCAAAGAACTGGTTTTTGTGTTCCTACTATAACAGTGTGCAAATATTGGGCCTGCAGACTACAATTATGATGAGACTATCAGTACATTGCGATATGCTAACCGTGCTAAAAACATTAAGAATAAAGCTAGAATTAATGAAGATCCAAAGGATGCTTTGCTTCGCCAGTTTCAGAAAGAAATAGAAGAACTCAAAAAAAAGCTTGAAGAAGGTAACTACGTAGTTTTTTATATGGAGCTTAGCATATTAGCATGCCTGTCGAGTACTCTTAATACAGATAACCTGTTGAATATTCCTTGAAATTTTGAACTAAATTACCCTGGAGGTTGCCCTCTTAGAAGACATTTCTAAAAGGTAATAATAATTTGGTATACTTGTATTGTTTCAGTAACCATTTATACTTTTTTAATAAACAAGAAAAATAATTTAATCTTTTTAAAAAAAATTTGATTTCTACATTATTAGAAAATATTTGACATTAACAGATAATCCTGTGATGATTATGATCTTTTTTTTGCTTGTATTTACTGTAAAAACCTTTAGAATTTTAAACCTCTATATAGTAGAAAGTACAATTGTGACTTTGAGTCAGCCATAAAAATCGGTTCTTAGTGATTGTTGACAATGAGAAGACAGTAACATGAATTTCATTGTATATAGTATATGTTCCAGAAATTGTTTGCATTTGGCTTTGAAAAGTATTTAGATTTGAATATGTGTGTTGGATGGTGTTGAGGATTCTCTTTCCAAAAAATAATCAAACTGTATTCTGAAAACCTTACTTAGGAAATTGGGAAGCTCTTTAGGTTCTTAGACTTCTTTCACCTGCTTTGCTCTTCTCTGCAAGTTTATGTTGAGAATAAATGTGTTTCTTTAACTGATGCCAAGTTTTGACCTTTTCAAATCTTCCAGGGCAGAAACCAGAGGTTTGGTTTCACCTAATGCTTTTTTAAAATTTATCAAGTAAATAAGAAGGAATTGAACGATTTTAATCATTGTTTATCATTGAGTTGATATAGTTATATCAACTAGTAAGGATCAGAGATACCAGCAAAGCAAATATCTTGTAGAAAATATGCTGCATGTAAATATGGAAGCAAAATTTGTGGGATCAAGGTAGCTATTTAGCTAGTCTGCCTTCAGATAATACATATGGAAGTTCAGGGTTTTAAATTTGACCACTAGGTGGTATTTATAGCCAGTATTTATAGCAAATCTTTAAATCTGAAAAATTCTATAATTCTAATAAATTATAAATAAAATTCTGTATTTATATTCATATGAAACACATCTAGCTATTAGCAAACATTTATTAAGCAACTACTTACTACGTGCTAGGCATTGTGCTGGGTACTGGGGATACAAAGACAGATATGAAATAGTCCTTGCCCTTAAGGAACTTTTCTTTCAGGGGAGCAAATAAGTACAGAAATATAGATAGATAGATAGATAGATAGATAGATAGATAGATAGATAGATAGATAGATAGATATAGATAGATATAGATATAGATATGCATGGGAGGCAGCCAGGATGGAGGCCTGGCATGTATGAGGAATAGCAGTAAGTCCAGTTTGATTTGACTGTAGAGTGTAGGAAAAGGAGTTACAGAATAAGGCTAGAAAGGTAGGTTTGGGCCAAGTTATCAAGGGGTTTAAATGGCCAATAGGAGTTTATATTTGAGGTGAGCTTTAATGGGAGGTTTGTGGAGTTTATCCAGTAGGAGAGTGACATGGTCAGGCCTGTATTTTTGGAAAATCACTTTGGCAGATATATGGAGGTTGGATTAGAGTGGGGAGAGACATGTGGAAACTGGTTAGGAGGCTAAGGCAGAAGTGATGAGGGTCTGAATTAGAGAGGTGGGGGCATGAATAATGAAGAGGAGTTGGATTTGAGAGTTGTTGTGGAGGTAGAAATGACAAGGTTTTGGCAATCTATTAGATATGTGGGTGGAGAAAGGGTCAGTAGTTGAGGATAATTTAGGATTTTGAACTTCAGAGACGAGAAGGAGACTGACCCTTGATGGAACTGGAGAAGTTCAATAGAACTTTTGTTTTACTACTTAGAAGATAGTTGCAAAATATTACTCAACTTCCTATTTAAATCCTATCAAATACAACAAAAATAAGTACATGGTATTGGTATAGCAATCCCAAATAGCTTACAGTGTGAAAGACGTGTTACATGTATTTCTATCCAGGAGAAGAGATTTCAGGCTCAGATATCAGTGGGTCAGAAGATGATGAAGATGAAGAGGCTGAGGCTGGAGAACATGGAGAAAAAAGGAAAAAGAGAAGGGGTAAGATGTTTTAATAATAAAATTTTTAGAAATCAATTTGGTTGCTTTCTTATTCTAGTTTTTGTAAATATGTTATGTGCAAGTAACTTTTGTAGTCATCTCCTATGTAACACAATTTATTTTTTTAGAAGTAAAAACAGGTAGTATTGGGGAAATATGTGACATTGGAGTAGCTTTGCATATTTTTCTGCAGTGATTTCATGATTATGGCAAGTTAATCCACATCATAATACTGAAACACATTGACCAGCATCAATCAAAACCCCATATATCATTTTCTTGTAAGGGTTTATTGTTAATTGTTATTCTACAAGGCATGCCAGTTTTAAATGTTATATCATTTTAGCTGAAACCAGTTTTGATTGAACTTTCTAACTGTTCTGTGGAACCCAAGGCTTTTATAAAAATTGGCTAGGGTTTATGGAGTATTTTGTAAGCAATTTGACTTTTAGATATGTTTAGATATGTCTTTTAGAACATGAAAGCCCTAAAGTTTTTTCACATTTTAAATATTTACAAATTTTATTTTTGAATCTTAATTCCTTCCTGCTCTTATCACTCTAAATTATACCTTTATACTCACCCTGAACCTGGCATTTGTCCCAAAGGGCATATAGTACAAAAAGTGAAAGGTACCAGTTCTGTATATAGAAAATGTATTATTTTTTTTCCCTGAATATGAAACACAACAAAAAGAAAGATTTTATTTCTTCCCCTGTCTAGAAACTTGTCTAAAATTTATTTTGATCATTATTATTTTGGACCTTTCTTTCCTTCCCTTAATCATGTTGATAACTAGATATAAATTTTACCTCATTATAGTTTTCTCTTAACTGTTAAAATTGTGTTCTTATCAAATTTTTATGAATTTTTTAAATGTATGGGTTGAAAATCCTAATTTATTTTTTATCTTTGCTTTTTAAAAAATGTAAATTAAATTCCATTTAATTCTAATATGGGTAATGTGTGAAAATTAATTTTGGAAGTAATAATTTTTTTAAAAAATAAGAGTAGTTTCCTCCCAGAGATGCAAATTGAAAAATTTTCAGCAATAGAATTATGAAAATGAAAATCTGTAAAAGCTTTGGATTTCACAAGCGGTGTTTCTGGGGTGAGAAAGAAAAGACAGAAACGCTGTTTGACTGATGAAGGTTAATAAGTTAAAATAATTTTGGTTTTGTATTTACTAAAACATGGTTCCTTTAAGTAATCTAGAAAGATTTAACAGACTCAAATGTCAGAAGTGGCTAATCTCCATTCCAGCTTACTGAAATAATGTTTTGGGTGAGTAATGAGTATTAGTAGATTACTAAATGGGTTATTTTTCTAAGATTGGTATTATGATGCTTTGGTATTATGAAAGTATAATGAATAATAGTTCTCTGAAGCTGTTTTTAAAGAAAAATATATAATATAGTCTTAAAAAAATCTTTATAGGTCTTTCACATTCTGTATTCTAGAAATTTTTCTCTGTGTTTTCATTTTCTTGTTTTTTTTTCTTTGGTTTTCCCTTGGGCTCATTTCTTTGTTTTCCAGGCAGTAGCTGCAGCTGTAGTTCAGATTCTACATGCTCTATGGTAGAGAAACCCCTGGATAAATCCTTGACTAGTGAGTGGGAGCTCTTAAATTCCTCTAACAAAGCTTTGGCTTTACCATAACTTTTGTGCGTTGTGTTTCAAATGCTGCACTGCTCCCTGTCATTTAAAAACAACAACAACAAAACCCTGAGAATTTTTCAGTAGGCCAAAAAGTATGTGGGTTTTTTCTCTTTTGATGAACTCCTAATTAAGCAATATTATTAAACTTATGCTAACCTTAAGTTTGAGAGTCATTTATAAATTCATGCTTTGCAAATGAGATAATGTAAAGAGAACTAGTAAGCTGTATGCGAAGGTTAATTTGTTAGTTACCATCTGTATTAGTGGATTGTTTTATTTAGATAGTTTCTCAAAAGTATAATCTGAAATTGAAAATATATTACAACTCACATTATGATTAGATTTATTAATCTGTTATATTAGTGAACTAAATGAGGCCCCTAAAAATAGAGTTTAATAAAAGCTTGATTAACAGCCTATTAGTTGTTTAATCTTCTGAGGAATTCTGCCAAATTTAGCCTTAGCTCTAGATTAAAAATGAGAAGAGACACGTATGAGTTCTGAAGATGATCTTGCTTCCTTTGACATTGTTTAAAAGTTTTCCTAGTAATAATGAATTTAGTAGGAACCTAAGTGGAGGGGGATTCCTATTTGATAATACTCTGGCAGTTTGGTATATGAGAGAAATGCTGACACAGGCTTAGAGAAGACAGAGCTATGGAAAATTTTGTGCAGAACCTATTTACACTATATTTAAACAAAGGCTGTTTCCTTAAAAACAATTTAGTTTATTTATCTTAAAAGAAATTAATAGAAAAGAGGGAGGGGACAGTGCTTTCTCAGACTAGCTTGCAGCTTACTTTCTTTTAAAACATTATCTTTATACTTAACCTTTCCTAAACTAATTTAAAAGGCTGGACAAACATTCTCATGGTTTTAGGTCTCAGCTAAAGGAATGCCAAAAATATTGAAATGATCTTTTTCCATTGACAATTATTAAGCATTTTACCAAACCAGCATTAGTGCTTATGTGTTTTGGAGTAGCATGTGTTAGAGTGGTTGCAGATGTACTTATACAGTGATATTTTGCATTACGATAAAATAAATAAGAAAACATCATCTAAATGGGAGACTACAAATGATGATCTTAATTTCATTTGCTAATTGAAAACAGTTTCTTTTAGCTGGATTTTAAAATAGTAATTTTACTGAAAGACAGTTTGGAATGTATTTTATTTAATTCAGCAACTTGAATATAACTTATTATTTGCCTAGCCTCTGTTAAATTCCTTTTTCAATGTCTTATAGTGGTATGGAGGCAGCTTGGGGTTCTCAAGGTATATATGCCTGTTGAACATGAGCTCTAAAGGCTTTGGAGAGGCTCATCAAATGATTCAGATGATTAATTCTTTTTGCCACCAAAACTCAGTGAAGATCATCTTCAAGGGTTGTAAACAGTTTTGATGTTATACCAGAAAATCCCAGATCCTTGAAATATTCAAGCATGTGTCTAGCACTTCAGATTAATTTTTTTCTCACAGATGTGTTTGTACGGAATTAGAGGGATAGTTTTCCCTAACATGTGTTTGTAGTGCATTCTCCTATTTAAAGAATTAGATCTATCTTTTGATTAGATTTAAAATACTTGATTAGCTAGTTAGGATTGATTTCTGTAGTTGTATCATAGTATTTACAATTTACAAACCATCTACTAATATGCTGACTGTAATTTGGTGACTTGTCACACTGGATTGTACCTTTCTGTAATATTCTTTTGAAATATAATCCGACAAAATTGCAAAGAAACTAAATTTTGAAAAATCAAATCTTTTTTTTTTTTTTTTTTTGCTTTTTGGAGGGCAATTGGGGTTAAGTGACTTGCCCAGGGTTTTGTGTTAAATGTCTGAGGCTGGATTTGACCTCAGGTATTCCTGACTCCAGGGCTGGTGCTCTATTCACTGCACCACCTAGCCACCCCAATCAAATCGTGTTTTGAATGCGCATCAATAATTTACTTTTAAATTTAAAAGAATTTTAAATTTACTATTTAAGGAAAACCAGAAGTGAAAAATTTGTTGAAGCAGACGCCTTTCTTAATGCCAATGACTCGTAAGCTAATATTTCTGTTTTATAAGTTTGAAATATCTGGTTTTCTTCAAGTGGAACACACAATTTTGTCATTATCCTCTCAAGAAACATTAAAGTTGAGAATTTATAGAAACAAAGTGAAAGTAAAATGGGCAGTTTTGAATAAATGTGCAATTTTAGACTGCTTTTTGGGCATTCATTTTAACATTAAGTTTTCTGGCTTCATGTGTAATATAGCTACAATCACATGGTACTAAATTTGATATTGGTGACTATTTTTGATAGAGTGAGCTGCTGAAGTTAGATTTTTTTTTAAATTATAAGCTTAAAGTACATGAATATTCTTTCTAACCCTAATTAAATCATAAGTGTTAACTGTATGTACAGGCATAGCCTGCATAAAGTTGTGTTCTAATAAATACTGTTTTATAATAAAAATAATATATTAAAATTAAATTCAACTGCTAATTCTCCATGCATAAAAATACATCTATAACATTGTTCTTTTGTATTAATAATAAAATTATTTCACTTGGTCACATTGTTCAGGAACCATGACAGGATGCTAACGGGGAGATATGCCTGGAATCTATTGCTTTAGTTTTATATGGGAGTGTCTTTTTGCTTTGATAATTATTTTATTTTTTGCTATAGCTGCAGTATAGATTAATGCCTTAACATATTTCATTGTTTTATAAAAGAAATAATGTTTCTTTTTTTCCTCCTCATCTCTATGCACATGCTTCCTGTCTACGATTTACTTACTTCTGCTTATTGCAAGATCAAGCAGGTTGGTGTGATTGATTTGCACTCCACATGGTACAATTATTGATCTTGTAAAGGACTTGTTCAAGTTTTTTTTTTAATTGAGAAGAAATTACTGAGAATAATTTATTTTGATAAGGTAAGTATTTGATATTTTAATTTTTTCAGGGAGAACTTAACATCTTTTTTTTAAGCTTTTGATTTCTAAATTCTTAACTCAGTAAACTAAGTTTTTACATTATAAATGCAAAGGTTATAACCTCCAGCCATCTTTCCATTTTTCATAGGTAAGGAGGGAGTAAAACACTGAGCTAATATTTAATTTTCATTTCTATTTTCAGTTCAATTGAATAAACATTTAAGTAAGTGCTTACGATATGTAAGGCTCTACTCTAAGTGCTGAAGATAAAAAGACAAAATGAAATAGTGCCTGCATTCAGGCATTTTACATTTTGTTAGAATGAAATTCTTGTCCTTCATTCATCCACCTGAATAGGGGATAGGAACTGTACATGTGATTTGATTGATAGAGGGAATCTTACATAAAAAACTCCTTATCTAATGTAAGTGGGCACCTTCTCTATAACTTATTGTCTTAGAAAGTGCCCCTCTATGCAAAAAAAAACCAAAACCCTCCTTATTCTAATACTGCACAATATAGATTAGCACTAGACTTTTAATAACCAAATCTCAAATTTTTTAAATGCATCCTGACCTAAAACAGTATGATGCTTGTAAAAATTCATGTAGGAAGGTGATCAAAACTTTTCCTTCTTTGCTTGAGGATTAATGATACAAATTTTGACACTTAAATTAACTTTGGCTGCAGCAATACGTTATTAAAAAGGGGCTTTTTAAAAAAATAAAAGGTAAATACATAAAATTCCTTGAGAAAAATATTACACAGAGCACAGTATAACTCAGATGTGTACCACTTGAATATGTAGTTGAGCAAATTGTCTGGATGATTCAGATTGACTCACAAAATTGATGTAGTAATGATATTTAATCTGAATTGCCAAGATAATTTTTTCCCTTTTATGGCAGACACTTATTGAAATATAAAGAAGTTATTAAAGTTTTTTCCCTCAGTTTTCTTCCCTTGGAGTACATTTTTCTTTCCCTAGTTACACATTTAAATATTTTTGATATGTTTTGAGCTAGGACTGCCCTTGCTGCCATTGATCAGTCTTGGGATGTATTTCTCATCTTTGTTTTCTGGGCATGCACTAAATTTCTCTTTAAAGCCTTCCTTTGGAAACAGTCACAAAATTGATTTTGAAAGTAAAATCAGGTATACCAATAGACTTTTCAGACTAATTTTTGTTTTGTGCTCAGCTTATATTTATGATTTAAACATATTTATATGATTTATATCTATTTTACTTATTTGATTTTATATTTACATAAATTATATTATTTATAATTTTTTATTATAGAAAAAATACCCTACAAACTTAATAAAGTTAATATATTCCCAAACATTGGTCATATTACTCCCTTTTTACCATTAATACCTGCCCTATCATAATATTCTTTCTATCAATTAACACAAATTTCATCTAATTCAAATTTTAGTCCTCGTTTATATGTTAATACTCTGCTTTGTAGCTCTTTCACTTGTTCCTAAAAAAAGGTGATATAACTGTTGAAGTCCTTGAAAAATTCTTTGGAATGAGACATTACTTTATAAAAAGATAATGAGTTTTTAGCCATTTGGAATTCATAAAGTTAAGGTGACTGGACCAAAGAGGTCAACAGAGATCACTTCTTAATTTTAACTTCTGGACTGCAATTAATCACACCACACCAGAGCATAAATGATTGGATCAACACTGTTGTTTAATTTCTTATTTATCCTGTTTGTGCTATTGCTCAGTAGACTTTCTTTTCAAGCTGTATGAAATGTAGAAATAGGCTGTCATCTTTGTTTTAAAATTTTGTAGTGAATGCTAAGTTCCTTTTCTTCCCTGGAGACTAAAGATCTTTAAACTTTCTTGAAGAAACCAAAGAAAATAAGTGTTTAGGGACGTGTAGTCCCTGTACAATGATATTTCACCTGTCTTCTCTACAGAACTTTTTCCTTTTTACAACAGAAGTGATTGACTCTGGATAGAAAGGTCAGCTGTTGAATGTGTCTAAATTCTGCTTGCTTCCCCATTATTTCGGTGGAGCTTTGGGGTGAAAATCAATAATAGTGAGCATTTAGAGTGTCCTGCATCAAACCAGTGAAAAATTGTGCTTTTTCACTGAAGGAAAGGATGTTTCAAAGTTGTGTTACTAGAACTGGATTTTCTTGTATTCGTTTTCACAAGTAACTTTGTAAAGTTAACTTTGGTTTTTAATTCTTTTTAGTTTTTTAAATTATAAGGTGTATTTTCATCCCAGTTCTTTGATATAGAGCGCTGCATTCAGAGTTAGGGCCCACCTTTATTGGATTTCAGGTTTTGCTCTTTATTGTCAGTGTTAACCTCAGGCAAGTCATTCATGCTGCTTGGCCCTCAGTTTCCTCATGTAAATAAGGAGATTGAACTCAAAAACTCTTTTAAGAGCCCCTTGAACTTTACATCTTATAATTCTGTATCTTTTATGCTAATATTTTGTTAGTCATTTAAGAAGGTCTAATAATAATAGTAGTAACATATTTATATGTCACTTTTGTTTTAAAGCACTTTAATAATCATTCTCCTTTGTTTTTCATAACAATTCAATGAGGTAGGTAGTTCAAGAATTATCATTCTTGCTTTAAATGATGGGGAAACTGAAGGTCATAGTAGTTAAAAAGTGACTTAAGTAGCTAGAACAGGTTTAGAACCAAAATCTTGTGATTCCAAGTCTATTGCTCTTTTCATTGCACCATTGTAGTCTATCCGATAAGTTTACCCATGTTTCTGAATTTGTCATGTTAATAAGTCACAGTTACTGTGAATGTATGCACATGCAGGCCACTTGAACAGTGGAAGCACCTAATAGAATCATATAACCTCAAAGTTTTAAGGGGCATTAGAGGCCATGTAGTCCAACTCATAGCAGGAATCCCCTTTGAATCAACTGACAGATAGTCATCTGTCTTTTACTTGAAGACATCCAGTGAGAAAGGAACCTGTGTGTATTATATTATGTTATATCCTAGGGGGAAGTACAAAGTTTAGATAAAAATATATTTCTGCCCTTAAAAAGTTATGTTCTTGACATTCCAAATCCATTATTCTTTTAACTACATTTTACTGCCTCTGTTTTCTCATTTTCTTCTTTCTTTTCTTAGAACCTATCTCTTCTTAACCATATATAATACTGTCTTCATCAAAACTTATTCCATATTTCAAATAACTAACTTAACATAAAAACATTTGTAACAACCCATTAGTAAATTGGAGATTATCATAAATATAAAATTTATTCACCATAAGCCATTTAAAAATATATATTGTACATGTAAGAAAACTTTGCATTTTTATTAAACAAGTTTAGGTGATAGTTTTAAAAGTTTAGTAAAAACTAACTAGTTCTTATATTGAGTTACATTGAAAATATAAATTTAAAAAGAACAAGTTATTTGGGTTGAATATTCAAGTTATATGTTCTGGCTAAATGAAGACATTGCTTGGATTTTTTCCTTGTGCTAAGAAAAAGAATTAAAGGGCACATAGTTTACATGTTTGAAGCATTTGTTGGATCCATATAATTGTATACATTATTTTATTTGCTTTTTATCTGTTTTCTTACCCCATTTCTTTTTCCTTGGATGATTATTGGCTTTTTGCCTCCTTGAATTTGGTGTCTGCTTCAAAAAGGCTATTCTGGACACTTGTGATATAGAAAATAAAGTATAATTATCCAGTTGGTAAATACTCTTTTTTAAACTGAGGAACATTTCACCATATTATTTTATAACCCTCCCCTCCCCCCCTTTAGTGATAACCATGTTTAAATAAAATTCACATAGGTAAAAAGAAGGTTTCCCCAGATAAGATGGTTGAAATGCAAGCAAAGATTGATGAGGAGAGGAAAGCACTTGAAACCAAACTTGATATGGAAGAAGAAGAAAGAAATAAAGCCAGAGCTGAACTGGAGAAAAGGGAGAAAGATCTTCTTAAAGCCCAGTGAGTATTTTGATCTGTTGTAATTAAAGTTGCAAATGAGATAATGTTTGTTAGGCAGTTTGAAAACCTTAAAATTCCATATAAATGTCATTAGTAGTTTGTAATCTGATTTAAACAAGAAAACTTTATTCCGATTAAAATTTTTATTTATCCAACTTTAGTTTCTGGTTCTTTGGAATGGAACAGTTTCATGAAGATACTTAAGAATACTATCATATGTGATAAATTTCAAAAGTAATTTGTTTTTCATTTTGTCTATGGGGAAAACATTGGTGTTATGTACTAAATCAATTTCCTAATGGC
>CM053581.1:331416900-331499348 GCA_028627135.1 Pseudochirops cupreus
TATTGTGGCCACTGTAGTGAAAACTGTGTGGCCATTTTCTGTGATAAGATGTAATGTTGTGAATATTATAATGTTTTGAATGTTTGTCTTGATTTGTAATGGAATAAACAGAGTGTTCACTCTATTTTGTAATCTGAACTCTAAAAGCTGTTCACAGTAGCATTCCTTTGGGAATCTGCTGGTGCATGGCGTTACACATGGGGGCTGCGGGAGAAGGAATGAAAGAAAGGGAGAATGTGGAACTCAAGAGTTAAAAAAAGGTTAAAAATTTTTGCTTACATGTAATTGAGAAAAAAATTTTTTAAATCTAATTGGGAAATATTTAACAGAATAAATAAAAATACAACATATAAAATAAAATAAAATACTAGTAGGATTAAAAATATTCAACTGACAATTTATGATGTGGGATTATTGTTGTTGTTAGTCCTTTGTTCTCAAATAAGACCATGACAACAGGAAAACAATGCCATGATTTGCAAGTGAACTGGATTTAAGTGAAGGAGGGCTGTGCTAAGTAATCAGCCTCTTTTTCTTGTCCAGAGTCATCTGGATCCAGTGGCAAGATATAGATCAGGACGACTAGAGATGGCCCCAGATGATGTGGATTAGAGCTCAAGAGAGAGACTAGGGCTAGATATAGATATGATACTCTTTGAAGATGAGAGCTCCAGTCCCCATCATACAGTTTAGCTTCTTAACTTCTTTCTCTCTTAATCATGTGATGCAGAATTCATTACTGCCTGAGCAATAGCCACTCCTCTCCTCTGTTACCACTTTCCATTCTCTACTCCCATCCATCTCAGCCCTTCCCTTCCAAATCTCTTTCAGTTCTGCTCCTTCCATTATGCTCACTAGCCTGCACCTGTCCCGGCTGCCCTCCCCCTCCTGGCATCCATTTCCATATGATTTTATCTGATAAAGCAAATGATTAAAAGTCTTGGAAGAAAAAGAAGAAAAAATAGGGTTAGGATTCTATCATTAATGAACAAACTTCCCTTCTTTTTAGACCTTTTCCTGTCATACTCCTTTCGTTTTCTGGCACTCACAAAGACCTGGCTCCCCTGCATCTCTGGCCATCCTCAAGATATATTTTCTCTCACACCACCAACACATCAGAGAAGAAAAAGTAGGAACATTCTTTGTTACTCACTAACATTACTGAATAGCCTCTACCCCTCTGAGGTTTCCTCTCTCCACATTTGTCATCCTATCCAGACACCAGAGGCAGTTATTTGCCAATCCCTAGGTCATTCTCCCTCCTTTCTTGAAGAGGTCAGTGTGTAGTACACAGTCTCTGCTCACCACAGATTGCTTTCCCCTCTTCCCTCTCTTGACTTTACAGTTAAATGGTTCAAATTTACATTGTCCTTTGCCCCTCTTGCTAAACCCAAATTTAGATTATCCTCATCATTTGCTGTCTTTGCTTAAATGAAACTGAAGAATGCTAGAATAAGTCACACAATCATGCTGAATGAAGCTACTAAAAATGTTATCTAATGTTTATGTGAAAGTTTATTTGCAAAATCTAATGTTTATCCTTTTACTCTTCCTTATATAACTCTTTTACATTCCCTGGAAGCTGTTCTACACCTTCCCTTTTTCTACCAGCTTCCTGCTTACCTTCTCCCTCTCAGACAACTTCTTCTCATACTTTACTGGAAAAACTGAGGCCATCTGCCATGAGCTACTACTTCTCTTCCTCTTACTCTACATCTCAAAACTCTTTGTCATCATTCCTCCCCCATTTCTTACTCTTTTACTCCAGTATCTGATGAAGAAGTAGAGCCTTCTCCAGGTGAAAGCCAACCCCTCTCTTTACATTGCTGGTCTCATACTCTCCCCTCTCCTCCAGCAGACTGCCCCTGCAATCACCTCTTCTATCTCTCTAATCTTCATTCCCTCCCTACCAGTTCCTTCCCAGGTGCCTAACAACTGTGTCTTATCCTTCAAAAACGCTCAAAATTCTCCCACTCCCTCCAAGCCACCACCCTACATCTCCATAAAAACCACAAAAAGTATCTACATTTGTAGCCTCTGCTCCCTCTCCTCTCCCTCCTCAACTCCTTGCAAACTGGCTTCTGAAAACAACACTTCACTGAATTTATTCTCTCCAAAGTTACCAACGAGCTCTTAACTGTCAAATCCAATGATATTTTCTCAGCCTTCATCGTTCTTGATCTACAGCATTTGACCATCGTCGCCCTTTCCTCTCTGGTTTTTCATAACACTACTTATTTGGTTCTCTCCTCTGTCTTTTGGCTGCTTCTCTGCCTCCTTTGCTGGAATCAAGCTGAGTTCAGAATTCACCTCAGATAATTACCAGTTAAATGACCCTGGGCAAGTCACTTAACCTCTGTCTTACTTTCCTAAAGAGTAAAATGGAGATAATAATAGCACCTCCTTCCCTCCCAGTGTTGTTGTGAGAATAAGATGAGATAATATTTGCAAAATGATTTGCAAACCTTAAAGGTTATATAAAGGTTGATCATCATCATCATCATCATCATCATCATCATCATCATCCCCATTCCACCACCCAACTAAAGGTTCTATCTTGGGCCCTCTTTTCTTTTCTCTGTGGGTGAGGGTATTAGCTCCCAGGAATTCAAATTACCATTTCTATGCAGGTGACTCCTGTATCTATCTTCAGTTTTCTTGATCCACCGACACAGTCTCTCACATCCATTTTCTTCTCTCTACACACAGCACACACCCCCTGCCCCTCATTTCAAGCCCTCTTAGCTTCTCACTTAATTTATTGCAATTGCCTCCTGAATGATATAAATTCCTTCAGGACCTCCCACCTCCAACAGATCCTCCACATATTTGCCAAATTGATATTCCTAAAGCACAAGTCTACATAACCCCCTCCTCAAGAAGCTTCAGTGGTTGCCTATTGCTCTAGGATAAAATATAAATTGCAGCTTGAAGTTTCTTCACAGTCTGGCTCCAACCTATCTTTCCAGACCGACTTCACATTAATCCCCTTCATATTCCCATATATGATGGTCTATCTCCTACTTCTACACTTTTTCGCTTTTTTTTTGCTTTTCTGGGGGGGTCAAGGGGGAAGGCAGGGTAATTGGGGTTAAATGACTTGTCCAAGGTCACATGACTAGTAAGTGTTAAGTCTGAGGCAGGGGTGGAACTCAGGTCCTCCTGACTCCAGGGCTGATGCCCTATTCACTGCGCCACCTAGCTGCCCCGACTTCCACACTTTTTTACAGGCTATGCCCCACGTCTGAAACAGTCCTTCCTCTTCAGGTACCTGAGTTCCAAAGCATGGGTTCAGAGCTAGCTATGCACAGCACCACACTCTAGGCAACACTCTAAGACTCTAAATAAGCAACATTGGTAGGAGTTTCCTCATTAATTAGTAATTCACTATATTAGTGAAATAGAAGGTCTACTCCCTAGTCCTAGCTCCAAGTCATCTTTTCAAACTAACTGCAATGAAATCCTGCATTTTGTTTTTACCTCTCTGTACATATGTAGTATATTGTATTCATACAATAAAATGTAAACTCCTTGAGAACAAGCATATTTCTTTTTATCTTTAAAACTCTAGTCCAAATGCCTGGCACTTTTAGCAGGGACTTAACATATGATGGCTGAATTGAAGGTCAAATATTTGGGGAAATAATTAGGTTATTGCAAAGTACAATGACATATATAAATGACAACCTTGAAATCAACATCTACTTACATTAAAAAATTATTTTACTTGAAAATAAGCAGGGAAATGGAAAAATGGTCTTTTTTGCTTTTACCTTGTATCCCCCTCTGCTTTTGCAATATGACCAAAGATATGAGCAAATGAATTTGGGATAATTCCCCTAAGTTCAGGTACAGCTCGTACACCTTCCATGGTAAATGTTTTTCCAGTTCCAGTCTGTCCATATGCAAATATAGTACCTGAAATAGAAAGAAAATATTTACTCTAAAGATATTTAAAAGTCAAATTCAACTAATATTTTATTATGCATCTAATGTGTATAGGACAATAAATTAGGGACTGAAGGAAATACAAACAGTTATGTTAGATTAAGTTCCCTGCACTCTGAAAACTTACAATCTAGTACGTCTCACACAATTAATAAGCATTTGTAAACTAAGGCCTTGTGTGCCAA
Organism: Pseudochirops cupreus; assembly: GCA_028627135.1. Taxonomy (NCBI): domain Eukaryota; kingdom Metazoa; phylum Chordata; class Mammalia; order Diprotodontia; family Pseudocheiridae; genus Pseudochirops; species Pseudochirops cupreus. The sequence goes on from CM053581.1 coordinate 331,421,034, forward strand.
GTACTGTGCTAGGCAGGAGATACAAACACAAAGAATGAAACAATCCCTGCTCTCAAGGGGCTTATTGACTGACTGAAGGATTAAGCACAAAGATAACTATAAAATAAGACATAACATTACACATTAAGAAGATACAATACCAAGTGCTATGTGAGGACTGAGAGGGTAGGGAAATCAAGGAAGGCTTCATGGAGCTGGCAACACATCAGCTGGGTGGGAAAAGCAAAGTACTATTTTGCATTAAACTTTGTTTTAAAGATGGCAACATTCTGTGATAGATTTCTGGTCAAATTGTTTCTATTTAAAAATCACTATTCTAAAAACTAGTAACTTAAAACTTCAAGGAAACAAATGGTTCACAAAAACAGTCTTTCCCTTCTGAAACTTTTACAATGCATATTAATTATTAACCAGTCTTTTTTTGGCCAATTGAGACAAACTTCTGAAATCAATTGTCAGTTTAGACAAAATAGTTGTCAGTCCTTTGATCACTGAGTAAGAAGACTAGGGTGGCAGGTGTTCAATCAATCAATAAACATCTACCAAGTGCCTGCTTTGTGCCCGGTACTGTGCTAAACACTGGGGACACCAAGAGGCAAAAGATAGTCACTGACCTTAATGGGGAAGACAACAAACAAATAAATATTTAGACTCCTGAACCTTCAGGCAGAATTTGTGACCCTGCCAGGTCCAGCAGCCTTCTTGTCAACTGTCTTGATGAAATCAACTGCAACGGTCTATCGCATATCATGAATAGCAAAATGACTGTGAGGATAATCAGAGATACTCTTGACACCCATGAGCTTGCCTGTAACATCAGTGATGCAAACATCACCAGATATCAAGAATTTAGATCCAGTTTCCAGTTTCCTGACAGAACAACAATGTTCTCCTTTGGCTAAGCAAATCCGCCAACAATGTGAGCAGTGTGATCATCTTAAAACAGGTGCATAACCAATACTAATTTTGGCTGGATGGTTTACATATGGGAACTTCACTGCTTCTGTTGGAGGGTCATTCTTGCTATTACTAGCCACATTATGACAGAGGATATCTTTAAAAGACACATTCCTGATAATGAAACCAATGTCATTCACAGGCAGGGCCCCATTCAAAGCTTCATGGTGCAGTTCAAAAGACTTTACTTTAGCTGTAACACTGACTGAAGCAAAAGTCACCAGCATGCCTGGTTTTACAACACCAAGCTGCACATACCAACAAATTATGGTACCAAGTCCACCAGTCTTGTAGACATCTTGGAATGTAGACCAGACACTTGTCAGTTGGACAAACTGATAGCAGGACACAATCCAAAGCTTCAAGCAGAGTAGTTCCATTAGCATTGCTATCCTTACAAGAGACATTACATTCCTTGAACCAAGACCAATATATTAGAGTTTGATTCCAGCATGTCACTGACACCACTGCAACCTAAAACTAGCACAAAGACCAGTGTCTGGATTGCAGCCGATTTTTTTTACTGAAAGTACTTAGTTGTTTGTCAATCTCCTCGTCTCTCTTCTGGACATCGGGAGGCTTTGTATGATCCATTTTAACATCAGCACTGAGATGTTTCACACCTAACGTATACACCAGAAAGGTATACTCAAAGTTCTTACCATTCTTTGAGATACCAACTTCAAATTCATCCATGCCAGCAACAATAATCAGGACAGAACAATCAGCCAGAGATAAGCTTGTACTTGTGTTCTTGACAAAGTCTCTGGGTTCAAGGGCATCAACGATGGTCACATAAAACTTGATGGTCTCAAATTTCCACAGGGAGATATCAACGTTGATACCACTCTCCAGTTCAGTCTTCAGTTTATCTAAGGCCACGTATATTTGAAGGAGTCCTTTTTTACCTCAACAGCCTCTTTCTCACTAGCTCTCTTATCAATCCTATCACATATACAGATGAGGTGGTCAATTGTCATGAATTTGGAGAGTCATTTGTCCAATGATTTAGCTTAATGTCTTTACCTTGTCCATTTTTGTTAGCTTTACCTAAAATTTTCATAACGTCTGTGTTCTGGTGGCAAACCCATTGTGGAGGAGAAAAAAAAACTAAAATACTTTTCAAGTGTTGTTCATATCTTAGTAGTATGATAGCAATTTTTTAAAATAATTTTTCCTGAAACATTTTTCTGACTGTCTTAAGGAAGTGAGTTCAAATGAAAAAAAATTCAACTTGTTCTGTTATAACATCACTCACAAATACTAAGCACTACATGTGCAAAGTAGGACAGGAGATGAAATACTGGTAGGAAATTATTGTAATACTTCAAGTCAGCATGGCAGTGATAACACAAAAATCACTAATATTTAGGTCTAGAATGGATCACAATTTTTTCATAAAAGATGTATCTAAGTCTTTTGCTCAGGCTAATCACACAATCTTAGCATTTTCTTTATAGATAAGACAATTATTACTACATTTCAAGGTTACCATTCTTGAACACATACCAGCTAAAGAAATGGAGTCACGCAAGAAGTTAACTGTCTAAAAGAGGAAAACCAGTTGAGGATTATATATTGGCTATGAGTCATCCACAATATGGATAATCCATATGTGACTAACATCATAAAACAAAATACAAACTGTGAGGGGCACAAGTTTATATCCTTTATAACAAGATTTTCCAGGATCTATCTATACAAAAATATTTATAGTAGTTCTTTTCTTGGGGTAAAGAATTAGAAATTGAGGGGATGCCCATTAATTGGCGAATGGATGAACAAGCTGTGGTATCTGATTATGATGGAATACTATTGTACTATAAAAAAATGATAAGTAGGACACTCTCAAAAAGACCTGGAAAGACTTGCCTGGGCGGATGCAAAGTGAAATGTGCTGTCTACAAATAACAGCAATACTGTAAGATGACCAGCTGTGAATGACTTCGATGTTCTCGCAATACAATCCAAGACAACTCTGAAGGACTTATGAAAAATGCCATCCATCCCCAGAGAAAGAACTGATGGTGTCTGAATACAGATTGAAGGATACTTTTTTTTACTTTCTATATTTTTCTCAAGTATTTTTGTCTATGTCTTCTTTCACACTATGATTATTATGGATATGTTTTGCATGACTACACATGTATAACCTCTACTGAATTGCTTGCCTTCTCAGTTGGGGGGGGGGGGAGAGGAGAAAATTTGGAACTCAAAGTTTTAAAAACAAATGTTAAAAATTGTTTTTACATGTAACTGAGGAAAAATAAAATGCTAAATAAAAAATGTTAAAAAAGATGATTTCCCATTATTTATTAAACCACTGACATATTTATGGGACTGGCATATACAAAAGCAACAACTTATTATTTGTTGAATAATAATATGCTAGGTTAATAACTAAACTCAATAAGTAAAAAATTCTTTTATAATGCTCAAATGGGTTTGCAAGTTTCTATGTTTTACAAATTCATAATCCTCCCAATTCAAAAGTAAAATGAGGTTACTTACCATTGTAGCCTTCTAGAACAGAATCAATAATGGGTCTTGCTGTTAAGTTATAAACATCAAGTTGTTTACTGTCTGGTCCAAAAACCGTATCAAATGTAAATGTCTTTGGAGGTTCATTGGAAGAATCCGTTTTATGCACTGTAATAGTTCCTCTCATCTCATCCACAGCAACAGACAATTTGTAGCACATTGCTTTTTCTCTTTCATTGAAGGGTCGACATCGAACGACAACTTTGACATTGTCGCAACTTTCAGGCTTCTCTGACTTATTGATCTAATAGCCAAAATAAGACAAAAAAAATCAACATTAATCTTAACACACATCAGAATGATTTTCAATGTGAGACTTTCTTGTCACTAAGATGAATGTTTCTCCACAATCATCATGTACATATTTTCCAAATCTTGTTACTTGGGCTAAAAAGAAAAATAGTCTGGGTACCTTCATTTTCTTTTACCTTCATTTTCTATGAGAAAAAAAAAAAAGACTCACCTCATCAGTTTCTTGGAACACTTAGCTTCCTTCAAGGCTCAGCTCAGATGCCACCTCCAAATGGAAGCCAACTTCCTCCAGTTGTTAACATTCTTTCCCCCTTCAAACAACCTCTATATGTACCTACTGTTCTGATCTCTCCTCCACCCTGTCTGAAGACAGGGACTGTTTCAATTCTGTCTTTGTATACAAAGACCCAACAACAAATATTCAAATGCCTAGTAGTACTTAATGGGGGGGGGGGGAACCTCTCGTCAAGATTTTTATTAATTACCGCTTTGGTATTTGATAAGTAAATTACTGAACACCTGATTTCTTTTTACACTAGTATCAAGTTCTTTCAGACCTCTGTATTTATTAGCCCCAAGTTCAAGGCTTTGTCTATTAGTCAAGAAGCATTTATCAAGCACCTGCTGTGCCAGGCTCTATACTAAATACTGAGGACACAGTCCTTGCTCTGTAGAAGATCATGGTCAAATGGGGAAGACAACATGCTAACCATGCGCAAACAAGATATAGATCCAGGATAAATTGGAGATTTTATATATATGTGTGTGTGTGTGTGTGTGTGTGTGTGTGTGTGTGTGTGTGTGTGTGTGTGTGTGTGTGTTTGTATGTGTGTATACATATATATATACATATATATACTCTCAGAAGTTCTATTACAAAATTTTCTTTATTCATCTCTGAATAACATTCCTCTCACACTCCTATCAGCAGAAATCTCAAATATTCTACTCTTTCCATAAGTCTCCAAGTCTACACTTGCCACTCCAAATGAGAACTTCTCTCTCTACTCCTGAAAAAGATGAAGTTCACATATCTTAAGCTCCTCCTCATTTCTAAACCTCTACATCACTGCCCATTCTCTACTACTCTGCTCCAGTCTTGGAAAGGTACATTGCTTCTTCCTGTCATCAGTCCCCTTTATTGGATCACCAACCTTGTCCCAAACCTATGCTACTGTGTGTGCTATTTATTTATGCACATATAAAAGTAAATATAAAATATGTCTTCCTGATTCTGAAGCCAACTCTCCATTCATTAAACCATGCCTCCCTAAAACCACTGGATCATATGCTGACAGTTCTCCACTTAGTTTCACATTATGCAAATTTCACTCCCAGGCCAAAACTCCACAGTGGCCCTGCAGGTTTCCTGCAGGCAAGTGACAGCAGCTTGCCACCAGGCCATAGCCTGGAGCCAGGGATCCTTGATCCAGTCCTGGGCTACCAGGACTCAGGCACTGAAGCGCCTCTGGCTGCTGGGGCTGAAGAGACCAGAGGGGCTACATGGGTCTCCAGGAAAGTATAGGGAGGTCTGAAGAAGGGCCTATTTATATTAAGTGAGAACTGACTGTAGTAGGAAGAGACCTTACAGGTCTAGTTCAATTCTCTCATTTTACAAATGAGAAAACTGAAGCCCAGAGAAATCCAATTAACTTGTCCAAGGTCATACAGGTAAAGGGTAGAGACAGTCACTGAATTAAGATTCCGAGACTCCAAGTTTTGTTCTACAAGCTCAATGCTCTATGCATCTTGTTTCCTCCACTTTCTCCCACAGCAAATTCTGTAAATTTCAAAAAGCAGGTGGGATTAGATTCCTTAGTTTCCTCACTTTCTAATCCCTTACTAAGAATTCAGGTTTTCTCTCACACCATGCATATAAAGGGAAATGGTCATTATTATAATTATACAATTATATTATTGTTATACAATATTATTATTGTACATTATACAATATTTATATTAATACAATATTCAGAAGTCATTTCCGGGGCACTCATCCTAGAAAATTGTAAATGTTCTATTTCAGGAAAAACCAAGAGTTCAAGTACTCTTAAAATTAGGGGAAAACAGTAATTGTTCACATTTAAATAGGGTATTAATGTCTACAAGTGCTAGCTATACAGTTTCTCACTTAGGATTACACTAAAATTCTTGGTTACTGAATTTTTAGGAATCAAGAGCCTGCAGTGAGCATAATCTCATTCCTCCAGCTGAATCAAGCTATGTATGATTAAAGCTGATGTAGCATCTACCCTAAATTGAACACTTAGTATGCTGTGAAATACCAAGTTGCAGATGGTTCAATGAAAAGAATCCTGCAAGCTACCGAGTTTTAACCCTCGATACACCACTGATTAGCTGTGCGATCTTAGACAAATCACTACACCTCTAGCTTCCTCATCAGTAAAATGAGAGGGGTGGACTTGCCAACTACTGATCTATGAAACGAAAGTCACAGGAAATTTCAACAGTACCATCCTATGACATACTCTTTTAGCAAATAAGTGATTGGAAGTTAAAGAATCAGAACTATAGTTCCTTAGAAAGATATAGGAGCAACAACAATCTTCTTAAAGAAAACAGGGACTTGTTAGTAATCTGGGGCCATGGAAGCATCTGGATCATCTTACTCTACATAATACAATGAAATCCTCAGAGAAGGCGCACTGGTCCTTAAAGTCGGATGGCAGCAGAAATTGCCTTTGACCTCGGGATTCTGGGAACGTCCAGGCCCTTCCCTAAGAGAGGGCTGGGCCAGGTTCCTCCCTGCCCCCCCTCCGCCCAGCCCGGGCCGGCACCACCACTCGGGGGTGACCAGGGTCATCTCCAGCATCCCTAAGGGCAGGAGGACTCGATGGGAAGCCTTGGGGCGTGATGACAAAGAGGCGGAGGCCAGCGCCGGCCCTGCTCTAGGTTGAGAGCCCAACCGAACCTCCCTTCCTCAACGAGGCCGAGCTGGGTTCGCCCCACCCTGAGAAGGCACCTGCGCTGGGCCGGGCCTGTCCCATCTACGAAGGAAGCTGCAGCTCGACCTGGGGCTGGGGCTCTTTCGGCCTTCCCGGAGGAGCCCCCCAAGGAAGCGGCTGCTGCGGCAGCAACCGCCGCCGCCCCGCCCGGGCCTCTCCCATCCTTCCCGGGGAATGTTCTTGAAGAAGATGCCGCTGGGGCCAGGTCTCTCTCGGCCCTCCCAGAGGGGTCCCCGGAGAAAGCCTCCTCCGAGGCCCGGGCCTGGGCAGGGGCAGGGGCAGGGGTAGGGGCCGGGGCCGGGGCCCGACCCGGACCTCGGCCGCCCCTCCCGGGGAAGGCCCTCCCCGCTCGGTGCCTCCATGGCAACGGCCCCGACCGCCGGACGGGGCGGGGCGAGGATTCGGCTTCTTACCGGCATCTTGGCCCCGACCGAGCCTCGCGGGGTGACCGGTTCTTCCGCCCCTCCGCGCAGCTGAGCTAGACCTCGAGCTCCCGGGCAGAGGCCGGTCCGAGGCGCCCCTCCCTCCACTGCCAGGCCACAGGCTGCCGAGGCGAGGCGGCGGCCAGGACGCGCGTGCGCAGTCTAGGCTTCCTCCTCCCCGCCAGATCTTCTTCCCACGTCCCTTCGCATGCACCTGCGCATCCGGCTCTCGCTCCCTCTCCTCTCCTTCTTTTTCTCTCCTTCCCTCTTTTGACAAATAAAAATATGAAATAAAGGGCCGCCCTCCTCCCCAGACACTTCCCCACGGGCTGGTCTCCTAGGACGCCCCGCGTTGTCCTGCACCCGAAGCGCGGTGCGCCTTTGCCGCCACCTGGTGGGCGCTGGACTGAGGCCGGGGCGGGCGGGGACCCCGCGCGCGTTGGGGGCGGGGCCGCGAGGGGCTCCCGGCGTGTCGGGCTGCGCTCGGGTGCCGCAGCCTCCCTCGCACCCTCATCGGGGGTCGCTGTCGCCTTCTGCTGGGTTCTAGACACGGGCCGGGAGGACGGACCGGCGGGCAGAGAGGAGGGACGGGACGGGACGGGGAGGATGGTCCCAGGGGCTTGAGGTCCTGTGGGACCGACAGCCCCAAGAAGCCCGAAGAGCCTGGAGGGAGATGGGGCGGCCAGGGGCAGGGATAGCTCCAGGGGTGCGGCCAGAGGAAAGCCGGGTCTGACGGAGCTCTCGGGGAGCGGGTTCGGTGAGACGGAAGGCCTGCCTAGACCCTGAAGGGGGCGCCCCGCACCCCCATCCCGACCGCACCTTTCCTCCCTCAGCCTTCCCTTCTCGAGCATAGGCCCTACTAGCCCTGCAGCCCCATCTTCTTTGGACTGCACAGCTTCCCACCCGTGTCTGCATAGCGGAGGAGAAAGTTGGGGGTCAAAATGGAGCCTTTCCCTAAGAAGCCCCCAGAATTTCAGGGTTCATGGTTGGTTTTCTGGCGTGCGCCAAGGTTGCAAGGCTCCCAACGCTGGATGTTCCTGAAGGAGCTCCTTCAAGTCAGTCTGTTCACACCGCAGTAGCATCTGGCTTTATTCCATTTAAAAAATTTTTATTACTAAATTTTTATTTTATTGCTTTTTTATTTTGAACTTAAAACACCTAAAAAAGAGAACATTTACATATACACGTCAGAATACTGACATTTGCACCTACTTCCCTGGGTTGTTCTGAGGATAAAATGAGATAATTTTTGTAAAGCTCTAAGGTTATATAAATACTAGTTATTATAATAATAATAATAATAATTATTGTTATTATTATTATGCAGCTCCGTTTCGTAATGCTTGCATCCCAGTTGCTCTTGCTGACTCCAGACACAGAGCCCTGCAGGCTACTTTTGGTCTGATTGTGCTAGGAGGCTGCTGCTTTGTCAGCCTGCACTGATGCTGACTTTGCTGGCAGCCTCCTTTCCTATTGCCCGTGAGCCTCAGGCTGACTTTATGCAGTTCTGGAGAACGTGCCATTTGTCGTAGTTTCTTTTTGAATTAACTGATTATTATTCACCTTCTTTAGGTTTTACAAGAGTAGGTATAGGGGAGCTGACCTGCCTGCCATTCAAGGCTACCATCTTGGGTGGATGCCTTATTCCATTTTAAGTAATAAGAGATCTGAAGAGGTGTTTTACTGTGGGTAACTCTCTGCTATAATAATTAGCTTGTTTTAAGCTTTGGAGGCCATATAATGGTCCCTAAGGTTTCCTTCAGCTTTAGGGAGTTTATTTTTGATGAAAAAAATCTAGGTTCATTTATAACTGAGCCCTTAATTAGGAAAAATCCTATCACATAGGCAGAAGTTGGCATTTCTACATAACTTTATATTCATATCCATTTCTAGTTAATCTCTAGCCCTTGTGATTGAGACAAATCTCAATTTACTGAAAACATCTGGATAACAAAACTGCAGATTATATTATGATGTCTATAGATAGAAAGGCTTTAGGAGGGGAAGCTAGGGAAAGAGTCAACCTTCTCAGCCTGCATCCTCCTCTCCTAGAGATACCTGTGGAGATATCTCCTTTCTCTGCTACTATGGTCTTCCCTTTGGTTCATGCTTGCTCTAACATCTTAAATCCAGACACTCAGAATCTCTTCCTTTTCCTGTTCTGAAATAGTCACTCCCTTATATACAAATGGCTGACCCCTCTCTAACCTAATGGCTTTGTGTCAAGGAGGTGTACGGACCCTGCTCATATTCAGTTCTGATTTATTCAGTGAAAAGTATTTTGAATGCCTCAAAGTACTAAAGCCAAATAGAATGGTTTCAACCCACCCTTACACATGAAATCCTTCAACTGTTTCCAACCTCCCTTTCCAGTTGTTAAAGGTATATACACTACATAATTAAAGTGAAGGAAGGAGCGTGTAGTAACAAAGGCTGAATTCACTTTGGTCAGTGGTAGCTTTCTACTATTTAAAGGCCAGGTTTCAGTTTGGCACTACAGTAGAAGCTTGAGGACTGAGGATAAACTGACACTGGTTGAGATGTACTAAAATCAAAGTTACTACTTGAATACAGTATCCTTTATTGAAACATAGGTTCATAAATCAGATGATTCCAAACCACACTTCCTTGAATGATAAAATACTTATACATGGAACTGATAGTGCAAATTTAAAGAGGTTAATATTTTATACCTTTTCACATAGTGAAGAAGCAGTTTATAAACCCTTAATCTGGTTGAAAAGAATAGGTTTATTGAGCCAAGATTATAACTGATTCTCTTAGCATCTTAAAATCATAGATTTAGAGCTAGAAGAGTTCTTGGAGGTGGTCTAATCGTATGCTCTCATTTTACAGATAAGGAAATTGAGGATCAACAGCTTTCCCAAGATCATGTAGATAGTACCAGAACCAGAATTTGAACCCAGGTCTTCTGTGCAAGGAAACAGAACTCAGCAGTGTGCTCCATCGAACACTGGAAGCCAAAGTTGGAGACAGGGCCAACTCACAGCCTGGCCTCCAGAACCAGAGACTGTACAAGAGCCCAGGACCTGCAACCTGTTCTTTCTACTGTAATCTGATCATTGACCAGGTGAATTAGGTGACCAACTTCCCAGTCATTTCCACACAATTCTGCTAGAATTCCTGCCATCATGCTCAAATTTCCTCACTGGAACTTTGGACTCTATCCCTGGGACATCAGACTCCGATATCTGAACTTTTTTGCCTTATCTTGTCCAGAACCAGGTGTCTATGATGCATCCTAGCCATCTTCACGTCAAATTGTGCCTCCTCCAGCCTCTCCCCTTTCTAATTCCCTTTTATGGGTTGCGTTAGAATGCAGACTCCTTGAGGGCAGAGACTGACTTGCTAGCTTGTATTTACATCCCCTAAATTTAGCACAGTGCTTGACCAACAAGTAAGTGTTTGATTAATATGGGCGGCTAGTGGTGCAGTAGATTGAGAGCCAGGCAGGATACTCATTCTCAGGAGTTCAAATCTTGCCTCAGATACTCGCTGTGTGACCCTGGATAAAGTCACTTAACCCTGTTTGCCTCAGTCTCCTCATCTGTAAAGTGAGTTGGAAAAGGAAGTGACAAACCACTCCAGCATCTTTGCCAAGAAAGTCCCACATGGGGTCACAAAGTTGGACAAGACTCAACATCTATCAAATATTCAATGGCTTTCTTCTTAAAATAAAGCCATCTCTTCATCTTACTAGAACGCACCTCTTGTGGAATACAGAACATTACTCAGACTTTGACTTCTGGGATTGTTTTTTGTTTTTTTTGTTTTTGTCTAGATCAATCATAGACCTAGAGCTAGAGGGAACCTTGAAGTCCTGCTAGTCCGGCCCCGTTATTTTAAAGATAAGGAAATAGAGGCCCAGGGAAAATAAGTGCTTTGCCCAAGGTCTTTGGGAAGGAGATATCAGAGGTATGTTTTGAAGCCATCTTGACTGTAAAGATTTTTAAACTCTTATTGGCCTCAGTGAAGATTTGTAGGGTTATTCTTATTTTTCAGGTTTTACTTGAACATAAGGGCAGTTTTCCCTCATATTCTCTTATGTTGTTTTCCTCTTTTCTGCCTGCCCTCTCCAATATTTTTTTATATAGAAGGGATAGAGAAAGAGAAAGAATCTGTTTACCTCTCATAATCTATAATCAGAATGTTCTGTTCCTGTTCCTCTGTTCCTCCTATCTCTATCAATCTGGTCTCAAACTCTATTTCTAATATTTTCTTCATTTCTTTTTTATCACCATTTATGATCAACTCTCTGAAGTTGAAGTTTTGTTTGCTCATGATTATTCCCTCTGCAACTCTGTTCTCCTTAAACTCCTGTCTTCCATTTTCTGACCTATTTTACCCTTGGGTTTAATATATTTTCTACACCAAATCTCTGTATTAAGTCTGAATGTTCAGCCCATCTTTATATGCTTCAGACAGAGGTATGAGATTCTCATTTCCCTACACTTTCCTCCATGTTAGTATTCTCTTCTCTTCATACCCCTCACTTACATGAAAGTTGTTCCCCTTTCCTCATTTCTTCCATAGCAAATTTTTCCCCTTTCCTTTTTACTTATTTTTTTAAAAACCAACAAAATCAAACAAACCAAGATCCAGGCCCAGTGTTTGTCTTATTTACCACATTCTGTGACTTTTGAAGATATTACAATTTTGAAGGGACCCTTATTGCTTCTTCTTCCAATATAATGGAAGTACTTCATCATTTATCTCCTTCTAATTATTAAATGTATTTACTTTTCTGCTTTCTCTTTACTCTTATGTTTGCATTTCCAAGTTTTTACTCAATATCTCTATTCTATTAAAAATCTGTATTTCCCCTTATAGGATCATTCTTAGTTTTGCTGTGTTATTAATTCTGAGTTATGGGATGTGTTATTCTGAGATCTTCTCTTCTTTAATTACTGCTAAATTTCATATGGCAGCTAGGTGGCGCAGTGGATAAAGTGCCAGGCCTGCAGTCAGAAAAACCTGAATTTCAAAAACAGCCTCAGATATTTGCTAGCTGGGTGACCTTGGGCAAGTCATTTAATCCTGTTTGTGTCAGTTTCCTCATCTGTTAAATGAGCTGGAAAAAGAAATGACAAACCATTCCAGTAGCTTTGCCAAGAAAACCCTAAAAGGGGTCATGAAGAGTTAGACATAATTGAAAAAAATGACTAAACAAGAAGTCATGGGTGATTTCTGACTGTGGTTCATTGGCCCTTGAACTCTTTCCTTCTGGCTGCTTGTATTATTTTTTCTTTTTTTTTCTTTTTTTTCTTTCTTCTTCTTTTTTTTTTTTTTTTGCTTTTTGGAGGGCAATTGGGGTTAAGTGACTTGCCTAAAGTCACACAGCTAGTAAGTGTGTCAAATGTCTGAGGCTGAATTTGAACTCAGGTCATCCTGACTCCAGGGCCAGTGGTCTACTCACTCTGCCACCGAGCCGCCCCCTTATTTTTTTTTTAGTTAGGAAACTCTTGATTTGGGCTATGATATTCCTATGTGGTTTCAGTTTGAGGTTTCAGGCAGTGATTGGTGGATTCTTTATTTTTGACTCTGCTTCTAATGGCTCTAGGTGATTTTCTTCTATGATTTCTTGAAATATGGGTTCTAGATTTATGTTTGTTCATGATTTTCAAGGATTCCTTAAGGATATTCCTCAAGGTTAAGTTATCTCTCATCCTGTTTTCTGGGTCAGTTATTTAGGATAATAAACATCTTACATTTTCTATTTTTTCATACTTTTGACTTTGCTATAATATTCCTTGCTGTCATGGAATAATCCATTTGTATTTATTCCATGAGAAGAGATAACTTAAGTATCCTTAAGGATACTTAATTATTAATATTATCCTTAGGATAAAAAACATCTTACATTTTCTATTTTTTCATACTTTTGACTTTGCTATAATATTCCTTGCTGTCATGGAATAATCCATTTATATTTATTCCATGAGAAGAGATAACTTAAGTATCCAATTGGTACTGTTCTAGTCTGTTGCCATGACAGGTCCCGCTGAGATGCTTTCCAGAGAACTTGCAGTTCTTGGGCTTCTGGCACAGCATTTATCTAAAGGCCAGGCACTGAATTGGCCCTATCTCACTTTGACTTCCAGTGTTCTATGGGGCACACTGCTGAGCTTTACTTCCCTGAACATTATCTGTGAGGGGTTGGTCTGTCATTACTTCAGTTCTGACAGGTAAGAGCTAAGATCTGGCTTCAGGTTCCATTTTTGGAGCTGGCACTGGCTTATAATACTACTCTTATTCAGAGCCCTGGCACATTTCAGGGCTGTTTATGGAGACTCATGGGAATTATCACTGGCTACGCTTCCTCTGGTAGATTCCTGTCACGTTATTAAAATTGGAGAGGATTTTCTGATTCAACCCTATCTCTGCCTCAGCGACTTTCGAATTTACTTGAACTAGTGTTCGCTTCCCCGGATGGAAAAACTTCTAAATTTCTTGAGATTTCTTTATAATTGACTTTTCTGGGGCCATTTTCAGATATTTTTGGAGGTTTCTATGGGAGATCTGGGCTTCTCTATGACTTTTCACATCACTGTCTTAACACCAGTCATCTTAATCCTGCTTATCTCTTTTTAACCATGACTATTTTTACTGTTGCATTGTATGACATCATTATTACCAACCCTGCTTTTTTGTTTTTGCCTAAGCCATGAATAAATTCTACCCTGGCCCATTATTTTTGTTTCAAGTGTTTTTATTGCAAACAACATATTGTTGGATTCTGTTTGTAATTCATTCTTCTGCCTTCCTCTCTTTGTTCACACATAAATATGAGTTCATCTTATTTATAGTTAAGATTGTCATTCATTTTCTCCCCCTTTCTAGTATCCTATTATAATTTTTCCTCTTTTTGCTCTCTTTATCAAAAAAAAAAGCTCAGGAAAAAGAGGGAATGGAATCAGTACTACTGGATCATACTTCTCTAACCTTCCTCTTTTTGATCAGATAGGTTAATGGTTCGCTTACTTTTTCTCCTTTAAATTGCCAGCCTTCTGAAGTTGAAGTTTGTTTTACTTAAGAGTCTTCCTTTCCGTTCTTTCTTTCTTAGACCTCCCCCTTTCTCCTTATCCACATCAGTTTCCATTGATTTGAGTGTATTTCTACACTAGATCTGTGTGTATGTTCGACACTCCTCAGCTACCAAACATTTCTTAAATTCCTGCTCTATGCCTGGCACTGAGCTGGAGATACAAAAAGAGGCAAAAGATAGTCCCTGCCCTCAAGGAGCTCACAGTCTAATGGGGTGGGGGGCGGGGAACAAACAAATATGTACAAACAAGCTATATAGAAGAAGAATAGGAAATAAAAGAGGGAAGGCACTAAAATTAAGAGGGATCAGGAAAATTTTCTGTAGAAGATGGCACTTTGGTTGGGTTTTTAAGGAATACAGGAATGAGAAAGTAGAGCATTATAGGCATGGGGGACAGCCAGAGAAAATGCCTGAAGCTGAGAGATGGAGTGTCTTGTTTGTGGAAGAGCAAGGAGGTTGGTGTCACTGGAGCAAAGTGTATGTGGAAAGGAATAACATATAAAAAAACTGAAAAAGTAGAATGGTCTCTATGTCAGGGATGAGAAACCTGCAGCCTCGAGGCAACAGATTTGTTCTGTGAAGTTAGGATTCAGTCAAAAGGCTACACTTGAGGTTCCCCACCCCTGGTCTAGGTTGCCAAACAGAGGATTTTTTTATTTGATTCTGGAGGTGACGGGGAACCATTGGAGTTTATTGAATAGGGGGATAGTATACAATAGGGAGATAGCAACAATAGGGAAGTTAGGAGTGGGGGGCCGGCGGAGAGTTAGGGGAAAAGATAATGAATTTGGTTTTTGATATGCTGAGTTTAAGATATCTACTGGACCTCAAAATAGTTGAGATGTGAGATTCAATCACTCAGCAGAGAGATTAGGGCATGATATATAGATTCTGAGAATTATCACTTTCTATAGCCTTTCCATGCTTTCCCATATTCATCACATTCATCATTTCTTACAGCACTTTAGGATTCCATCACGTTCATGCACCACAATTTGTTTTAGCCATTTTCTAACCAGTGGGCTTTTACCTTCTTTCTAGTTATTGGCTACCGTAAGCAGTGCTGCGACACATATCTTGGTGTATATGGAACACTTATTATTGTCACCGATCTCCTTGGGATATATACTAATAGAAGAATCACTGGGTCAGAGGGTCTGGGCATTTTGGTGATTTTTTGGCATAATTTCAAATTGCTTTCCAAAATGGTTGTACTAATTCACAACTCCACCAAAACCACATTAGTGTACCTATCTTTACACAACCCCTCCAACCTTGATTACTCTAGGCTTTTGACATCTTTTCCAGTTTACTAGGCAAGAGGTAAAGTGTCAGGGTTGTTTTGATTTTTATTCTTCTTGCTGTTAATGATTTGAATCATTCTTTCATATGGTTGTTAATAGTCTGCAATTGTCATCCTGAGTGATGTTTGTTAGTGTTCTTGGACTACTTACCAGGTAATTTCCCAAAGGTCTTTGCCACCATTATGAATCATATCCAGGAGAGGATCCAAATCAAAGAGGGATTCCCTATAGGTGATGAAATATTCCAAATGCCAGACTTACACAAACTGATGCTGAGTGAAGTGAGCAGAACCAGGAGAACGTTGTGCATGCTAACAGCAACATTATGTGATGACCACCTTTGATAGACTTAGCTCTTCTCAGCAATGCAATGATGTAAGACAACTCCAGAAGACTCATAATGGAAAATGCAATCTACATCCAGGGAAAGAATTATGGAGTCTGAACGTAGATTGAAGCATACTATTTTCACTTTTTTGTTTTTTGTTTTTCATGACTTTTCCCTTTTGTTCTGTTTCTTCTTTCATAACATGACTAATGTAGAAACATATTTAATATGATTGCACATATATAGTCTATATCAGTTTGTTTACCATCCTGGAGAGTGGGGAGGGGGAAGGATAGAGAAAAAATTGGAACTCAAAATCTTATAAAAGTGAATGTTGAAAACTACATTTACATGTAATTGGGAAAAATAAAATACTATTAAATAGGAAAAAGAAGCCTGTTTTATTATGTGTAATATCTAAGAATGATGGGTATTGCTACATTTATAACATAACATCTGTTTATTTTTCTTTTTATGTTCTTGGTGGTATATGGTCATACGTGATAAAGGAAAGGCAGAATGTGTTGGGTAGATAAACTTGTATGTGAAAGGTTGCTGGCCTCTGTGGTTGTTGGCCTTGAAACCCATCTGATTCAGGACTGACTTTACTTATAGAAATGAACTCCACCTGAAGGTCATCTAAGAGATGAAGCTCATTAGTTGAGAACCACCACCTTACAATGGCATATGAATGGTATTCTTGTTGGAATGTGACAGATTTTCTTTTTATAAAAAATAAGCGTCAAATTTAAGGATGGATAATTACAAATGGACAATGCGATGAGTTCTTAATTGAATTGAATAATTTTTAAAAATTTAACTTAAAAAAAGTTTTTACTTGGCAAATAACAGTTAAATGAGCATTTCCATATATATTGTAGAACGAGAGGGTTATACATGAAACTGTGATTCTATTATACCTTGATTTTCCTTTAATAATACATTCAACATGTAACTTTAAAAACTATCATAATTCTTTTATTTCCTTCTGGTGTTCCTCTTGTTCTCTTCTGTGTACTTAAAAAATGCTTCAATGACCCTCTTTTCATTCTTTCTTTTTTATTTATGATAACCTTATATATAATCCCTCTCTTTTACCTTCCGCCACCTCTCCAAAAATGAAGGAAGAAAAAATGTAAAAAGCCCTTGTAACTGATATTCAGTTAAGCAAAACAAATTCCCACATTTGCAGCATCTGGGTCCATTAATTCTGTCAGGAGGTAAGTACCATGATTTCCCATCAATCATCTAGAATTGTGGTTGGCTATTGCATTGATACGAGTTCTTACATCTTTTTAGGCTGTTTTTCTTTTTAATGCTATCATTATGGTATAAAGTGTTCTCTGGGTTCTGTTTACTTCACTCTGAATGAAGTGATACTAGTCTTTCCAGGTAGTAAAATAATGTTCCATTACATTCATATACCACAACTTTAAGAAATTGTACAGTGCTTTTAATGGTGCCAAACAATTCTCTGAATTAGGGTCACATCTTTAAAAAAAAATTTTTTTACAACAAATAAAAATCCATTTTTTTCTCTCTCACCTGTCCTCCTTCCCATTAAAAAAAGAAAAAAACCCAAAATACTTGTAACAAATATGTATAGGCAAACAAAACAAATTCCCACATTAAGCATGTCCAAAATAATGTGTCTCAATCTGTTCATAGTCCATAACCTCTCCGTTAAGAAGTAAGCAGCATGTGTCATCATAAGTCTTTGGGAACTGTGATTGGTCATTGTGTTGATTAGGGTACTGAAGTTTTTCCAAGTTATTTGTCTTTATGATGTTGTTATTATTGTATAAACTATTCTAGTTCTGCTTATTTCATTCTGTATCAGTTCATATAAGTCTTCCCAGGTTTCTCTGAAATCCTCTCTCCCTTCATCACTTCTTACAAGCACAATAGTATTCCATTGCGTTCATATACCATTATTTGTTCAGCTACTCCCCAAGTTTCCCATTCTTTGCCACAAATAGAGCTACTTTAAATATTTTTTCTACATATAGGTCCTTTTCCTCTCTCCCTGATCTCTTTGGAGTGTAGATCTAGTAATGGTATCACTAGGCCAAAGGGTATTCAGTTGAATAGACACAATTCCAATGGGTTTTCCAGAATGGCTACACCAATTAGCAGCTCTGCCAACAGTGCACAGATGTAAATATTTTCCTGCAACTTCTCTAGCATTTGTCATTTTCCTTTTTGTCAACAATGCCAATTTGATAGCTGTGAGATGATGCCTTGGAATTGCTTTAATTTCTCTACGGCTCATTCAAAGCACAGGCATCAGATATGCAGCCAATAGGTCATATGTAAGCCATGGCACCCTTGAATGTGGCCTGAATAAAATTAAATTATAGCTCCTGTCTGATTTTAATGTGTTGATGCATTATAAATACACACACACACACACATACACACACACACACACACACACACACACTTGTGTTTTTCTCCATGTGTCCCAATAGGATCCTTAAATACAATTTAGTGGTTACATGAGCTTATCACTGATTTAGAGTATTTTTTCATATAGTTGATATGTTAGATTTCTTCCTCTGCAAATTGCTGGTTCAAATCCTTTGGCCATTTTTCAATTGGGGAATGACTTATTCTCATAAATTTCAGTTTCCTATGTATCTCAGAAACTCTTTGCAGAGATTTTCCCCCCATTTACCTGCTTCTCCTCTAACTTTAGCTACATTGGTCTTGTTTGTGCAATTAAATTTTATGGTTTAAAAAATGGTCCCTTTTGACCTCTGTGGTCATCTCTAACCCTTGTTCGGTCATGAACTCATTTCCTATTCATAGATCTGACAGGCAATTTCTTCCTTGCTCTTCTAACTTGTTTATATCACTCTTTATGTCTAAAATCATTTCTCATTTGTAACTTATCTTGGCATATGGCGTTAGATATCAGTCTAAATCTCATGTCTGCCAGATTGCTTTCCAGTTTTCCTGGCTTAATTCAATAATTGGGATCTTGTAATTATCAAACACTATGCCACCAAGCTCATTTGTGTCTGAATAACTAATCTGTGTAACTAATCTATTCTATTCGTTAATCTCTTGCTTAACCAGTATCTATTTTGATGATTGCTGATTTGTAGCATAGCTTGAGATGTGCCAACTTACCTACCTTCCTTTTTTTTAAAAATTAATTCCCTTGAGATGAACTTTTGTTCTTCCACATGAGTTTTATTATTTTTCTACTTATTACTTTTCTAGCTCTATAAAGTAATCCTTTGGTAGTTTGATTGGGTATGGCACTAAATAAGTAAATTCACTGAGTTAGTATTAGTTATTTAGATCTGCCTTTATTTGTGTGATGACTGTTCTGTTTCTGTGTATATTTCTGTATATAGTTCCTGTATATACTTCTCTAAGTGTCCTGGCAGAGTCCTAGACTCCCAAATATTTTATACATTCTATAGGTATTTTAAATGGAATTTCTCTATCTCTTACTTTGGTTTTCATAAATACAAAAATGCCAATGACTTGTTTGGGCTTATTATATATCTTGCAATTTTGCTGACATTAATTTTTCAAATTCTCATCCTTTGACTTCAAATTCAGTGATCTTCTGCACCAAATCTTCTGCACTGCTGCATCAAATGTATGAAAGCTCTCTTAGAGCTCTTAGGCAGTGTTGCTTAGTAGACACAGTACCAGACTTGGGGTCAGGAAGACATAGGTTCAAATCCCACTTAAGCTCAGTTTGAATTCTGCCCCCTCAAACCCACAACCTACAATAAGCAGCAGACAAATTCTGTCCAGCCACATAAAAGAAAAGGGAGAGGTTGAGGTGGGGGTGATGACACGTGGAGAAACAGCTAGTTATGGTCTTCTATCATTTCCTTCTTATCTGAACCCTGGCCTCCTCTATTGTGCCCCAGGAATCAGTTCATAACTACAAGATCACTTCAGCTCTAGAACTCATACTCATCAGTAAGCCCTGTTTCAGGGGCCCCTCCCTCTGACTTGAGAGTGGAGACCTCATCCCCAAACCCCCATTTAAAGAGGGCCCCCAGGCCAGCCATCTCTTCATTTCCCACCAGGCTATAGAGTTCCAATATGCTGCAAGGTACTCTCCCCCCACTCAGCTTCCTTTTGTACATTGGCTTCCCCTTTCCTTACAATTAGATTGCAAATTCCTTGAGGACAGGGACTTTCTTTTCCATATTTGTAACCTCAGTACCTAACACACAGTGCCTAGCACATAGTCTGCTCTTAATAAATGTTTATTGACTGAGCAGTGCATTGTTTTGTCACCTTTAATGAAATTGTTTCTGTGATTTGTCCTTTGACCCACCCATTCTTTAGGATCAAGTCATTTAGTCTTCAATTAGTTTTTAGTAATTTCTTCAGTAGCCCTTCAATGAATATTATTTCATTGCATTATAGTCCATAAAAGATGCATTTAACATTTCTGTGATGTCATTTTGACAAAAAACAAGATCAGTTTTTGTAAAGTTGGCATGCACAGCTGAGAAGTATGTATGCTACTTTTTATTCTTGTTCAATAATTTCAAGTGATCTATCATATTTAACTTTTCTAAGATTCTGTTCAGGTGTTTTACTTCATTTATCTTTTTTTTTTTTGAGGGTTAAGTGACTTGTCCAAGGTCACACAGCTAGTAAGTGTGTCAAGTGTCTGAGATGAGATTTGAACTCAGGTCCTCCTGACTCCAGGGCCAGTGCTCTATTCACTGCACCATTTAGCTGCCCCTGCTTCATTTGCCTTCCGGTTAGATTTATCTTGGTCTAAGATAAACTCAAGAGGGATACTTGATTTAGACATAAAGGGCAATATCATAAGCAAATTAGTGGAGCACCCAAGAAATTACCTGTCAGACACATGAACTGGGGAGAGTTCATTAACAAACAAGAGTTGGAGAGGTTCACAGGAGGTAAAATGGATATTTTTGATTGTGTAAAATTAAAGTTTTTGCACAAACAAAGCCAATGCATCTAAAATTTGAAGAAAAGCAGTAAACAGGGAAAAAATTTATGGCAAATTTCTCTAATAAAGGTCTTATTTTTAATATATATAAGGAACTAAATCAAATTTGCCCCCCAAAAAACACCCATGCTCCAACTGATAAATGGTCAAAGTAGAAGCAATTTTCAGAGGAAAAAGTCCAAGCTATAGATAGCCATATGAAAAAATGCTCTAAATTACTAATAATGAGAGAAATGCAAATTAAAACAACTCAGATGTACCACCTCACACCAAATCAGATTGTCTAAGATGACAAAAATGAGAAATGTCAAATGTTAGAGGGGCAATGGGAAAACAGGTACACTAACGCACTGTAACTAGTCCAACCATTCTGGAAAGCAATTTGGAAACATGCCCCCAAACTTATTAAACTGTGCATATTCTTTGGCTCAGTGATTGCATTACTAGGTCTACACTGCAATGAGATCAAAGGACCCATATGTGTAAAAAATATTTATAGTTGCTCTTTGTGTAGTGGCAAAGAATTGGAAATTGAGTGGATACTCATCAATTAGAGAATGGTTGAACAAGTTATGACATATGAACTTAATAGAATATCATTATGCTGGTAAGAAATGATGGCAAAGGTTTCAGAAAAGCCTGGGAAGACTTGTACAAACTGATGCAAGGTGAGATGAGCAGAATCAAGAGAACAATTTATAAAATAGAAATATTGTGAAGATAATCAACTTTGAAAGACTTTGTAAATGCTCTGATCAACACAATGACCAAGGATTTATGATGAAACATGCTATTCACTTTCAGAGCATATGGTCTCAGAGTCCAAATTAAAGCATAGTTTCTTTTTTTTTGTAAGACATGGCTAATGAAGGAATTTGACTGTACATATCTGTAACAGGTTTTGTTTTTCTTGCCTTCTCAGAAGAAAAAAGGAGTTAGGGAATTTGAAACTGAAAATAAAATTAAACCAACAAACAAAAAACCAGAAGTAAGAATTAGAATTCAGATTCCAAGTAAGTATAATGCCTTTTAAAAAATTATCTTGGTCTGAGGAGGGTAAATTAAGACTTTCCACTATTTTAGTTTTACTATTTCTCCCTGTAATTCATTTGGCTTTTCCTCTAAGTTTTCAGATGCTATGCCATTTAGTTCATATAAATTTAATATTGTCTATGGTACCTTTCAGCAAAATGTATTTTTCCTGATTATTTTTTAAGTCCATTTTTCCTATTGCTTTGAGATCATGATTGCTACCCTTGCTTTTTTTTTTTTTTTGCTTCAGCTGCAGCATAATAGATTTTTTTTCTGACCCCTTATTTTAACTGTGTTCATTTTTTTCTATTTTCAAATACATTTCTTTTCATGTTGCTGGAGTTTATTTTCTAATCCATACTTTCTAGTAATCATACTAATACATAATTCTCTTCCATTTTATGAGTGATTTCATTCCATTCACATTCAGCTATGTTTGATAATTATATATTGTTTTCAATGCTATTCTTTTATTCTTTGTCTTTTTTTTTTTTGGAGGGGGAAAGGTAGGGCAATTGGGGTTAAGTGATTTGCCCAAGTTTTGTGTTAGGTGTCTGAGGCCGAATTTGAACTCAGGTCCTCCTGACTCCAGGGCCAGTGCTCTATTCACTGTGCCACCTAGCTGCCCTCTTTTATTCTTTGTTTTCTATCCCCACTTTATAAAGAAAAGGGTAATAAAAGAAGAGCTGCTCAACACCAGTGCTCTAGATTTAATGCAATCTGCTTCCTATTCCCCTCCCTCTCTTTCTTGTTCACTTAGAGCCCAATTACAAGTTCTTATCCTTTCTTTTCAACTCCTCTTTGTGATCCATCCTCCTTAGTTTGTTTTGTTTATCTTTAATTTCTTTACTCTACCCTTCCTCTTATTCTATCCTTTCTTCCTTCTCTCTTTTTCCTCCTGTTTTCCTGCTGAGTGAAATGTATTTCTGAACCCAACTGTGTGTTTGCATATTTGTTCCTCTTTTGCCAGTACAGATGAAAATGAGATGCAAGTGGCACTTGCTTCCCCCTGCCCTTTCTTCCTTGTTTATGTGGTCTTCTACCTGCACATCCTGATTATATGAGATAATTTCCCCCATTGGTCCTGTTCCTACCCTCCCTTACCTGTGTTCCTCTTCCCCTCCCTTTCTTCAAGATCATCCAAACATAACAAGACCACCTCCAGGTCTTCTGTCATTCAACTTCCTCTGTAATGCCTGATGCTAATAGGGTTCTGAGGAGACATGTATCATTTCCCCATATTAGGATGTAAATAGTTTATCCTTTTTTAGTCCCTAATGATAGCTTGCTTATGTTTGTTTACTTTTTTATGTTTTTCTTGACTCCTGTTTTCATTTTATAATTTTAAAGTTTCTACATAGCTCTTGCCTTTTCATCAAGAATGCTTGAAATTTCTCTGTTTCATTAAAGATCCATTTCTACCACATACATATCTTATCCCCGCCCCCCCCTTTAGTATTTTACTCAGCTTTGCTGGGTACATTATTCCTGTTTGTGTAAGGCTATATTTTTTACCTTTCAGAAAATCATAGTCTAAGATTTTGGCTCCTTTATAGTAGTAACAGCTGCTAAATCTTGTGTGGTCCTTACTGTGGCTCCTCAATACTTGAATTTTTTTTTCTTATTGCTTGTAGTCTTTTTTTTTTTTTTATTTAGAAGTTTTGGATTTTGACTCTAATGTTACAGGGAGTTTTATTTGTGGTTTTCTTTAAAGAAGTGAGTGTTTTCTCTTTATTTTCACTTTGTCCCCAGGTTGTCCTAAGAAACTTAGGCAGCTATTTTGAAACATATCTTGGGTTTTGTTTTTATTTTTGGTCATAGGTTTAAGTACTAATCAATAGTTACTTTTAAATTCTCTCTCCTCAATATTTTCCAGAGCAATTGTTTTTCCTCACGCTACCTTACATTTTTTTTTCAGTCTTTTGGCCTTTTTTTTTTTTCCTATCTCATGGAGCCATTAACTTTTAGTTGGTCACCCAATTTTCAGGCAGTTTTTTTGCTTTGGTAAAGCTTTGTACTTCTTTTGCCAAACTGTTAATCCTCTTAACAATCCTTTCTTTTGTAGGGCTCATTTTTTTTCCAATTTTTTACTCCAGAGCTCTCATTTTATTTACAACTCTTTTTGTGTAAGCTCTTGCTTTATCTCTTCCAAGAATTCTAATTGAACTAGTATCTGAACTGTGTTTTCCTTTGAGGATTTTGCTTATACATGTTTTGGACTCATTCTCTTTTGGAGGAGTTTGTGAGTTGAATGTCAGTGTCACCATAATAGCTCTTTATGATGGGATTCTTTTTTTTTATTTGCTCATTCTTCCACCTTATTTCTGAACTTAGGACTTTTTTTTTAAAAGAGGCAATGTACATTTCTAGCCATGCTTGTGTCCTTTTTGGTCCTACCACTGCTTTCTAGAGATAATGAATGCTATGTTATTTCTGGATCTTAGAGACAGCTCAGGCTGGGGACCTGGAAGCTTTAAGTGCTCTAAAAGTGGTCTGATGCAGGGAAAAGCCTGCTGCTCTCCTGGTCTGAGATTTGCAATCTCCTTACCTGGGTTTGGGTCTGAGCAACAAAATTGTGGGATTGCCTCTGGTTGAAGTTCCAACAGACTGCTGCTAGGCTCAGCCACTATCAGTTAGCTCGAAAGCTTTGTATGTTCAGTGTGACAGAACTTCAGAGTTCCCTTCGTTCTGAGGTTCCTATTACATTCCACTACAGACCAGGACCTAGAATTCAGATCCTACTCCTGGGGTTTGGACCACACAACTAGTCTTCTCTTCTGCATCTATTCTTTGTTTAGCGCTTAGCCTAGGACCAGAGATCACTCTTTGCCCTCAAACCTTCCATAGGCATAGGTCCTCTTCTCAGTTTTAGATGAAATCTGTGACCCAGCACTGGGCAGTGACAGAGCTGTCAGTTGTCAATTGTTCCTGCTCCCTAAACAAAGTTAGTTCCCCATGTATGGGTCTAGGACCTTTTCTCGTCCTGGTGAACAACCACAGGAAGTTCCCTCATTCAGTCCGTATAGTGGAAAGCTTTGTGGGGGTTGCTCCTGGCAAGATGCTACATCAGTATCCTTTGACCTTTTTGTGTTTCTGTATTGAACTGGGCCAGGAAAATTACTTATTTTTATTTTTTCCCCCAGTTAGGTCTCTGTCTGGCATGTTTTTTATATCATTGTGGAACAGTTGTGTAGAAGAACTCAGTTATACTATCTTGCTACTCTGCCATCTTGGTTGGTCCTTTTTGCTATGAAATTTCAAAACAGATGATATGTATCACTGTATTTCCATAATGTTTTTAGCTCTTAATAAATGATTTTGGCATCTGAAGGCAAATATCCTTGGTATTTTTAATATTAGAAAAAGGAATAAATAAAATGAGAAAAAATATGGAGAACCTACTTCAAGTCCTTTTGGGGGAGAAGACTGGCCTCTCTGTACCAGGAAGAAGAGCAGAGATGTGGGGCTTCATTTCCAGAAAAATTAACAAGAACATATGGTTTTTTACCCCTGGCTGAAGTTCCTGTAGACTGCTGCTAGGCTCAGCCACTGTCAGTCAGCAAAAAGCTCTGCATGTTCAAAGTGACAGAACTTCAGGCTCCCCTTTGTTCTAGGGTTCTTGCCCTGGTTATTCCACTTATACACTTCAGAACAGGGGGTGGGAGATGTCTTTCTGTTCCCAGAAAATACAGGGATTTGAAGCCTACTAATTGTCTTTTGCTTCCTCATGTTAAGGGTATAGATGACGGCCTACCAGGGTCCCTGCTAAACTAGGGGAAGGAAATTGAAAACCCAGGGTCCCCTTCTTCTCAGGAACCAGTGCTCTTTTGCCTTCTACCTGCCTCTGCATTTACCTGTACTGTTCACATCTCCACACATGCTCCAGTCTACTTCCTCCTCTCTCCACATCCCAATACTCCCTTCCTTTCATATGGCTGGGTAGGATGAATGTCTGCTGCTGCTTGTGGGTTGTGGGTGTGAGGAGGCAGAGTTCAGACTGAGCTTAGGTAGGATTGGAACCGACGTCTCTCTGACCCCAAGTCTGGAACTCTTTCCACTATGTAACACTGCCTAAGAGCTCTAAGAGAGTTTTCAAACATGGTATTGTAGAAGATCACAGGATTTGGAGTTAAAGGACCTAGATTTAGATCTTGGCTCCCATACTTACTATTCTCTTGACTTTGGACAGGCCACTTAACGTCTGTGTGCCTTGTTTCCTCACCTGTAAAATGAAGGGATTGGACTAGATCACCTCTGATCCCCTTTTGCTCTAAATCCATGACCCTACAAAATTATGAAGACAATCACCACAAAGTCAAGGTAATTTAATATCTGCTGGAGGTATTCCATAACCTTAAAGGAGATGGTATAGCCAAATTTTGAAAACCCCTATTTGGTGAAAGGAAAGGTAGGGCTGGTATCTTGCCATGAGTGACCACACTGATATTCAGAACTCTGATTTGGTTCAAAGAGGAAATCAGATGCTGTATGTAGTTGGAGGATTGCATATCTGTCAAACGGGAGATCTACCCATTAACCAAGACCAATTTTGGTATGTCTTTTTAAGAAAGCTTAAGGATGACTAGGCACAGGCAAAGGAGAGAAGGGAACAAGTCTAGATATATTAAGAGAACTAGACTCCCTTTGCACATGCATTTAAAAAGGAAAAAAAAACCCACCACATCCCCTGGTAGGAATCTGTCTTTTTTTATTTTCATCTCTTTACAGGTAATACCACTCATGATGATATTTGTTATGTATCATCACTGTACTCCTACAGAGCTGCTGAGAATGCAGAAGGTCATCCTAGGAAGTCTTCCCTAGGATCTTTTTTACAGCAACAGGAGTGGACTTCATATTCCCTATAAGCAAGGGAATTTGGGGAGCTCTAGGTTGGTTCGTTTGGGTTTAAGCAGCTATTTACCAAGTAAGACTGCAAAGCACAGATGCACACAAGGGGTCTGTCTGCACATGAATTAAACTTATCTGCATGTCTTATGAAGAACGCAACAGTGAAAAATAGACCTTAAATATATCAATATTCAAAATATTATTCAACCAGAATCCCACTTTTAAAAGATGATTAAATTAACTTTACAAATATTTTAGACGGCACTATAATGATAATTTTTCTCTCATTTTTAAAATACACACTGCAAAAATATTTCTACTTTTCCATTCTAATAATACTGTACATAAAAAGCTATCAGATTGCTATAATTTACACGCACATTCTCCCAGCTGTCTTTTTACTCACCCATGTTTAACCTTCATTCAGGCTTTAGATCATACTGATCTGGCACTTAAAATAAAAAAGGTAGTGGTTTTGTGTTTGGTTTTTTTTTTTAAGGGGAATGATAGTCTTCCTTAGGGAAATGATTTGTTAGTAAGGCAAAATTATGCAACATGAATAGAACAGAAAAAGTCTATGACATGATGATGAATGATAAGTCACCAGGAGCAATTTCTTTTGGGGAAAGGGTCACAGCCAAGCTAAGAAGTTTCTTGCCATGTGAAAATGACATACATAACTTTTCTTTTAGCTTGGCAGCTCCTGTTGCTATTCAGCAATCTTAGCATTTCAGGATTGTGAGGTTATAAGCTTGTTAGAAAGCAGAGATTCTTTAATCATATTTGAATGATGTGTACTCCACTGGGATGGACATCATGGTGTTGTCACCTTTGTGATGGCGGCTGGGCAACACCTGAAGTTCTCTGATGTGAATCTGAACTAGTTTGTACTTTGGGTTGATGATAATGTTTAAAGTAAAGAGTTTGGTGATGTTCTAATTTTTTTTCTTTACTTTTTTAGAAAAAAAAAATCTCTTCACTCCAGTTCCAGGTTATGGTGCTATCCAACTGTCCCCGTCTACTAAATGAGCTGCCTCAGAGGAATCGCTCCTGCCCCGTTGGATTCTTGACCAGGCAGTTGCAGCAGCACTGTATGGCTTGCCACCAGCTACCGTACTTTAAGGGCTCCACGTTGGACTTTGTGATCATCCCCTTAGAGCTGGAAAGGTAGAAAGCACAGGTAGGAATCAAAATCACCCCAGACCAGCTTCTCCAACAGTTGCTCTATGGCCATCACCCCCCAATGGCATGCAAGTCTTCTTTGTGTTCTTGAAAGTGCTCATACCACAAAGGTGCTGATTGAATCACGAAAATCCAGCCTAAGTTTGTTCTCCTTGATATAGACTGCTCCTCCTCCAAGGAGCCAGGAGGTCAGACTATGACATTAAAACAGCTCCTCTGCTATTATATCATTTGCTAGGTCTTTGTTTCTCTCTTGATCATCAAAAGTTTATCTTAGATGAAGGAAAGTTATGGCTGAGAGACTTGCCTGGTTCAGAGTAAGGCATTGCCTGACACAGAGTTAGGACTGGAATATAATTCCTAGATTCATTTCTCTACCCCCCAGGATGTGACTGTGGGAGCTACAGAACAGGAAGGAGAAAGCAAGTCTGACACTTTTAGATTCCCTTAAGATGAATGTGTTAAGATGAAATATGCACATTAGGGTGATGGCCATTTTATTGATTTTGAAGATGAATGTGCTTAAAATGGAAGATTAATTGCTTTTTGGGGGGGGGTAGTTAAAGATGAAGAAGCTAGTCTAAAGTCAGACATGTCCAGCACCCATGTGAAACCCCTGGTGATGTGGGTACAATGCTTCCTTTCTGAAAGTAAGACAGCATAGCTTTAGTCATGGCTGCTCTATTTCTTTGTAGTAAAGCAGCTAAAAAGGCTTTCTGCCTAGTACCACATGTATATTTAACTTTCCAGTTAGACTTCCTGCCCCTATTTCACCAGTACCTTATTTTATCATTGCCTAGGGAACAAACCAAATCTGTTAACTTCTAGTTTTGATGCAGCTCTGAATTCTTCAGTTGGAGCATCTATGTAATGTAAGATGGAGAAGTCATAAGAAAGCTTTTACCCTGAAACATATTAGAAAATTACAGCTAGGGAAAACGGTCATCATCAGGATTTGTAGAAAGGAGGCCAATAAAGCCACTGAAAATGCCATTTATCTGCCCTTAAGAGACCTTGGGAGGTCCTCGAGTCACTCAGACCCCTCTGAGCCCTAGATTTCTCATCTGTAAAATGGAGATAATAGTATCACAGGATTGTTGGGAAGATCAAATGAACTGTATATAAGAAAGAGTTTTGCAAACTTTAGAAGTGTTGTTACATAGGTCACCTGGTATTATTATCATTATTATATACCTTTTGCTTAGTGCTTTCTGGTGAGGAAATCTAAACATAAAGCTAGAACAAAGTCCCACACAGAACAAAATTACCACAGCCTGTCCTAAAGACAATGAACGGCCTTCTTAAGTATCTTTTCTATCTAGATTTTTAAGGTTTCTTTGGGGTGACAATTCTTGGCCTTTTGAGGCTGCACCAACACTTTTTGTTCTGTTTCCATAGTCAAACTAGATGGTTATGGAATTACTTTAAAAAAAAAGTCCCAATGATTCTAGGAGTGAGAGCTGAGAGAGAGAGCAAAGAGATCAAACCTTAACTACCTTGGTAAATTTGCTCAAATGGGACCAAATCACTATGGATAGATACAGCGCACCATATCACTTGCTCAGTAGTGATTTGTATCCTCTCTTGTTACTAAGGCTAAGTTACACATTGGAAACAAGGAGTAATCACCCTTACAAAAACAAAAGCAAGTTTTCACTTTGTTAGTGATTGTGTACTGTTCCTTGATGGTTTCAGATTACTTAGTTCAATGGTTCTCAACCTTCCTAATGCCTCGACCGTTTAATGTAGTTCCTCATGTTGTGCTGACCCGCAATCATAAAACTATTTTCGTTGCTACTTCATAACTGTAATTTTGCTACTGTTATGAATCATAATGTAAATATCTGATATGCAGGATGTATTTTCATTGTTACAAATTGAACATAACCCACAGGTTGAGAACCGCTGACTTAGCTTATAACAATTGCTCTAGCCAACATAAAAGGGCATTATTAAAGGATAAATTAACTGTGTGTTGGCAAAATTTAAAAAGAATAACATATAGCACACATTTACCCAAAGGAAAGGAATACTGTTTTTTTCTCTTTTTCCTTTTTTTCCCCAAATGCTTTTTTAAGCATTCAATACAGAAGCATCATTATTTACTTGTTCTCTCTAGTTAGTGATGTTTTAGTCTTTGTATCAGTAGAATGAATTCCAACCAAATGTTCAGAGGCTAGTAAAGTTCTTGGCTATGAATTCTGTCCTTTAGGAGTACCTGGAAGAGGCCAAATTTTAATTTTACCCAAGGAGCTGGCATGCGGAGAGTGACCATTTATCATTCCCTAGTAGGAAGTACGTACTTGAGGGCTAGCCAAATATCCTTTCTCTTTTTCCTCTTTGCTCCCTAGTTTTATTGTTTTTTATAGTCAAATGTAAATGCATCACAATTTTTTTAGTTGCTCTGGTTGTAAGGTCTGCATGGTGCTTTTCTTTCATTTTACTTTACTGTTTAAAAAAAAAACAACTTCTACTCAATGCATATATTTGGTTAATAAATCCTGGAATGTTAGAGCTGGAATTTACCTTTAGAAATTACCTGGTTTAACACTTTTTTTTTATGGATGAGGAAACTGAAGCCTAGAGGTGGGGAAGTGACTGGCCAGTTAAGTGACAGTTAGTAACAGAGGTACAATAAAAACCTACATCTCCCGATGGCTAGTCCAATGATCTTTCTATTGAATTATGCAGTTCATTACTGAAACAGTCACTTTGTACAAACTTTAAAGCTGATGAAATGTTACCTGAAGTGATGCATTATTACGCAATTCAAGGCATATGTATATATATATACACACACACACACACACACACACACATACACATATACAGATATATATATGGCATTTTTTATGTCTACATAAATATGTAAAAATATACATCGATTTATATTTTTTTTCCTGCCTGGTTGTGAGTTAGGCAGATAGACATCTATCTATCCATCTAGATATCTCACAGCTTGGCAGAAAAAACTGGCAATTCTTTCATCTCCTCTTTTAAAAATTGACAATCTTAAGTCATTATTCACTGAACATGCTTTGGCCTCCAACTATCTCCATTAGAGACTCTGTGGAGATAAAAACCGCTTGTGACTTCAGTTTTGGGATCTGTTTGGGATCAGAGCCTACCCTCCCCTGCCCATTTCAGTCTCACACTGGACATTACTGTGAAGTCGAACAAATCCCCCTTCCATAACTATCTAGGCAAAGAAAGTGACATTGTAGTCTAGGCCTGTATATCTTTGGCCCTCCTGATTTAAGGCCAATATCCCAATACATCTGCTCAGAAAGGATGAAAAGGCTCAGTCAAAATGTCTTCCTTGTTAGAAAACTACATGGCTTGTCTTTGCAGCCAAATGGTTCTTGGGATGAACTGTCTACATTTTAAAACAATGGGTTCAAAACTCAGTGCTTTGGGAGTGACTTTTCCTGCCCTTTTGGTGCCCTCAAACAGTATCCCCACAAAAGGAAAGCATGGAAAGTATGAAATGTTTTGCCTTTTGTCCTGACAATCTGTCTTCTATTCTCTTGAATGGACTCATTTTCTGGAGCTCTTGATACACTCCTAGGATGGTGTGACCACAGAAGTACACACTAGGGGGGCCTCAAACTATTCATTTATAGTTCTACCCTTTCGTTAACTTCCTAGTT
The DNA here is from genome assembly GCA_028627135.1 of Pseudochirops cupreus. Lineage (NCBI taxonomy): Eukaryota > Metazoa > Chordata > Mammalia > Diprotodontia > Pseudocheiridae > Pseudochirops > Pseudochirops cupreus. Next base: position 331,452,548 of record CM053581.1, read on the forward strand.
GTTTTTGTTTCTTGCTGAGGCATCAAAGCCAACAGGTCTGAGGTGTGTAAATAACAAGTCATACCTGGGAATACCCAAACTGGCTACGACCAATCATCAGGCAGAGAAGGAGAAACCCTATTGGAGTCTGCATTGTATGGAATTGGTCGCCACCATCAAACAGTATAATCCAGGTTGATTTGCCAGCTTAATAAATTTTCACTGAAACCAAATCAACAGATAAAACTGAATTATGTAAGCAACATAAAGGGACTGCTGTGTTGCTAAGCCTTAGGATTCATGCTCAGAACCACATGTTCTGAGCCTACAGGATCATGAAACCTAGTGTTTATGGTCTGTCTAGAATTCCTCTACTGCACATCTTTCCACCATGACTTGACAGAGTAACTTCTGCTATCTAGCCTTTAATGAATCTTGCAATTGACTCTTCCCTGACCTTCAATGCCTATACTATAAAATCCAAAGGCAGGAGTGCCAGGAAGAATTATGCAAAATTAATACTCAGGTTGTAAACAAACCTGCCATGAGAATAAAACAAAAAAGATGTGGAAGTCTTATGATTGTGTTGGGAAAAACATTTTCTGGGAAACCTTATTTGTGGACGGAAAAATGTGACAGCATCTAAGTACCCTATATATAGTAAACACTTCCCAGATATTTTTTTTAACAGGTATATGCACTGAAAAGTAAGGGTGGCATGGTCAAATGGAGGAATCAGGTATCATGAGCCCTTCCCAAAAGGCCTGCTCATAAGTCACCACACAGACTAATGATGTGAAGTTATATAGTTCACTATTTTATGTTCATCCCGATCAATCTCTGAAGTCCTACTCCCTTTATGAAATCTTCCCTGACTACTCCATGGAAGAGACTTTTTTTGTATGAATCTATTATTTTTTAAAACTTAATTGTGCTTTGTAGTTCTTTTTTTAATGTATGTATATATTCCTGGAGGGTAGGGTCTGTGTTTTATCCTTTGGTTCTGGCCCATAGGGCTTAGGTACAGAACACAAGAAGTGATCAATAAATAATCATGGATTGGTTGATCCTCTTTCTCCTCCATTCCCCAATTCTCACCTTCACCAATCAGGAAAACAGCTAAGAAACACAGACATGCAGCAGGAATCCCTCATCCCTTCTGAAACTTGAGTATCCAACACTTGCTGCTTTCACGTGGCCGGGCAAGCATACTACTGTCTAACTCAACACAAATGCCACTGCTCTTGGTTCTTACAGCAAATGAGCATACCTGGTAATGCTGTTAGGTTGGAGAAGTTATTGCCAAAAAAAAAAGACACCACAAAACTCAAAAAAAAAGGTGAAATTTAATAAAAGAAAGAGTACAACGTGAACAGAAAGGTACAAAAACAGTCAACAAATGAATGTATGAATGAAGCAGTTTGGAAAAGCGTGTTAATGTTACAAACCAGAAAGTCATTCTCCTTACCCAATAACACTCATGACATTTAGTGTAGACTGTCTCATTCACATTTACACAATGCACACACATAGAAAGTCTGCAAAATTCAAATCACCCAAAATCATTTGACATGTAAATTTACTTTACAAAAGACATGATAGGAAAAGCTAAGGTGATCCCAAAAAGTATCCTTATAATGCCAACCAAGAGACATATGCAGGTGGAACCCTGGACATCCTTTCCCCACAAATGACCCTTTGGAATGGGCAGTCATCCTTTATATGTCAAGAAATAAAGAGAGTCAGGTGGAGTAGTGTCATACCATAATGGCAGATCGTTAAATAAGACATAGATTTTCAACTCACCTCAATGCACCAAGAACTACTAATCTGGTTCAGTAAAAAAAACCACACAACTCAAAAACTCACCAACAAAAACCCAAACACCAATAAACATAAGAAAACTGATACATGTCTAAGCTTATGCTGACATGTGTGATGTGCTGAGAGGCAGGTAATAGCTTTGTAAGGCTAATCAGACCGAGATTTAAGGCTTCATGAAACAGAGAGAGCCTAGATGGAGGAGCCTCACAGTTCACTTTTTTCTGTCAGAAACATCTGGAATCCACGGGCTTGTGGGCAGCCAATCAGAATACAGTTATTTATATCTCCAATCCCTTGGATATTCACATTCCAGACCTCAATATAGCTGGCCTCAACCCTCGACAAGGGCAGTCAGTAGCTGCTGACTGGTCTTCTGGCTCTTTTTCAAGTTCCAAGATGTACACCCACACTCTATCTAGTAATAAACAGATTGTTCTATTTTCCTACAGAACCTGTGAATGCATTGAGCCACTAGGCCTCCTACTTCTCAACAAATTTAGCTGAGAGAGGCAAGTCATGATGATCTCTTCTCAGCAAACCGTTGAATTGGATCTAAAGCATTAAAGGAAAGACAAGAAGCCCCACCCTAACATGATTGTCTAATACATAAAAATTTGCCTTATTTTCTCCTGAGGTCTCTACTTGCACAATAATGTGAATTTAATAAATTCATAAAAATAGCTAACCTCTTCTCTCAAATAATTTGAGAATTAGTATATCTGCCCTATCCCAGGGTGAGCTCAGCTCCCAGGACATAGATGCTGCTTCTGAGAACAGATGCAACAAAAGCCAGGCACTGTTCACAGCACTCCACAAGTGGAAAACTGTCCTGGATAGGAGCAAAGGGGAACCCAAGTATATGTTCTGGAAACTGTTAAAACAGGCCAGATTAGTGCATGGGGTGGGGGGAAGGGAAGGGGAAATAAAGAGGGAAGAATAAAGACTTTATTTTTCTTTAGAGACCATCTACTAAAAGTTATGCAATAAAACCCACATCTCTGCCTTGGCAAAAACAAAACAAAACAAAAACACCATTGCCCAAACAATAAATGAAAGATTCTAAAGGCACCAAGGAGAAAGGACGTTTGTTTCCTTTCAGCATGATAACCAACAGCATGTTTGAGTGCCTTGCTCTTTAGGATTTTAACCCCAATCTTTCCAATATCTGGCAAACCAAACTGCATTCTCTCCACAGCTGGCAGAGAAAAGTCAGTGCTGCTGACTATTCCTATACTATCTATATAAATCAGATATCTTCATAATTTTTCTTCTTCATTTCAGTCAAGAAAACTAAATTATGCCTTTAGAAGGAACATTATATCAAGATATTCTTCTGGCTGACTAGCTTCTTCTCTATAGGTGTATATGGAGCAGACTTTGTATCTCAAGTGATAACAAGCATCTTAAAAGACACAGGGCCAATTATTCTTCCATTTGCAGTAAGTACCACTGGTCACATACTATTAATCATCTGCCATTCCATTTACACCAACAGTAGGAAGAAATACTATTTTATGTATCACTTTTGGCAGTAAAGAAATTCCAAGCACTGTCATGATATGAAGTTTATTACCCATCTCTCTGTGTATATTTTAATAATACATAGGAAAAGCTTAGAGAATTTTAGTGGTTTGTTTTAATGGGAAGTGTGTTATTTGTAAGAAATAATGGGAGGGGATATTACTTGGCTTTATTTGCATCAAGATACAAATTTAGAAGTGTTTAAAAAATTCTTAGGAAAGTTAAACTATGATTAGAAAAATTAAAGCAATTCAAGTGAATCTCATAGCACAGCACATATACCAGAATGTTTGGTTACACCTAAGGCAGGCACCGTGTAAGTAGCCATCTCAACTCTGAACAGTTAAACAACAACGTAGCTGGGGTCGTGGGGCTTCATTAAATCAGCACAAACCGCTCCATCAAGAGATGGTGACAGTATAAATGGAAGACCAACCACTGGTTCTGAAAAAAATAAACCTTGTCAGTTTCAGTTCCAACATCACATCATTGTTTTGTCTTTGCATGGGGGCTGAGGGGCAGCCCAGCCTGTGGGGCCTGACGGGCTGCAGCCCCCATGAGGAGTATTCAGCTTTTGCTGTAAACACTGGAGTCTGTACTGGCTCTCAGTTTGTCCTCACACCATGTTATGGGAGAAGGATCACAAGGTGGTACGTAACTCAAGCAACTTAACACATGAAAGTCTAAAATCCATTCGACAAGTATATCTGTACGTGCTTTAACTGAAAAATAAAAATAAACAAAAAAACACACACATTAAAAGATATGCAGACCAAATCAAAGAGAAGCAAAATACGGTAAGACAAGACAGTGAGAAAGAGCAGTCAGCTTGGCATTTTGTGACAACTAAATCAGAGAAACAGCTTTAATCTGTAACATTGCAGGGTGGGCACCGTGATCTGGCTGGAAATAGCTTTGTAAAAATGGATTCACGTTTAACGAGCAATCACAACTAACCAACACCTTTTAATACATTGTCATTAAAAGGATAGCTAGCACTGATATGGGTCTCCCAGCACTCCGCACTCTGCATGAGGATGAGAGGGATGGCATTTTCCCCAGACCCTGAGCCATCCCCACACCACTGCTCACCATTATTCAAACTGACTGAAACTTTCTACTACATTCAGTTAACAATTCGAAAAACAGTAACAAAAATCAATTTGGGCTTCAAAGTTCCAACCCGAATGAAAATGTAAATTAGTTGAGTAAGCACCAGGCACAAAGGAGCAGGAACCAGCACAAGCTATTTGTGCCACTGCGAGCCACTAATGAGAGTGCTTTCTTTTCCCAACCTTTTCAGAGGGGCTCAGTGACTGACTAGCCAGCCCAGCGAGCCTCGCCTACCACTCACCTCAGAACTTGGCATCATGCTAGCTGGCTCTGGCTACCCAAACCCTCGCCCTAGGCCAGCCCTCCTCCCAGCCCCTGAGCCTGGGGGCCTGAACCACTTCTGCTGCTTCCCTCAGGTGGTTATTTTCTATCATATGCTTTTTCTTTGCTATGCAGGCATTAGTCCCACCCCCAGTCTCTTTTTTTAGCAAAGCTAATCCAAGAGTCTATACTGATTCCTCCAAGATGGTACCACCCGATCACTCCTCCACCTCTTTCGATGCCAGAAGTAAAACGGCTTCCTTGGATTCCTTAGGATGCTTCACTAACTACAGCCTATGGAAGAAAATAGGTTTCTTGAGCATCTGCTGCTAGACAAACAGAATGCAGACATGAAGGCCACCATGGTAGTGAACTTCCATGCAAATTAAGTGGTGAGGGTAAAAGGCAGAAATGAGGCAACCATGAAATCCATGTGACAGAAGGAAAAGTGGAGGTTCTCCCTCAGAGGGTATGCTTTAAATAAATGTCACCCTGAGCAAAGACAGGGTTTATTTCTCCTGTCAAACAATTGTCCCCAAAACAGTTCTCTGTACACCTATGAGAGAACAGCTATAGCAAGGGCAAGGTTTGTGTAGTCAAATGGGAGAGGGAGGGAGAGAGAGAGACAGAGAGACAGAGAGAGACAGAGACACAGAGAAAGGCAGAGAGAGAGAGAGAAAGAGGGAGGAAGGGAGAAAGAGAGACAGAGACAGAGAGAGAGGCAGAGAGAGAGAGAAAGAGAGGGAGGGAGGGAGACAGAGACAGAGACAGGGAGACAGAGACAGAGACGGAGAGACAGAGAGAGAGAGAGAGAGAAGCAGAGAGAGAGAGAGGGAGGAAGGGAGAGAGAGAGAGAGACAGAGAGAGAGGCAGAGAGAGAGAGAGAGAGAGAGAGAAAGAGAGGGAGGGAGAGAGAGACAGAGACAAAGAGACAGAGAGAGAGAGAGAGGGAGGAAGGGAGAGAGAGAGAGACAGAGAGAGAGAGAGAGAGAGAGGGAGCAAGGGAGAGAGAGAGACAGAGACAGAGAGAGAGGCAGAGAGAGAGAGAGAGGGAGGCAGAGAGCCAAGTTCCCCAGGGGGTAAAGCTGATCCCTGAGCACAGGTATCTTCTCTAGGACAACAGGTGCTGTGGGAATGAAACCTTCCCTCCGAAGCACTGGGCCCAGCCCCCCAGGCCCGCCCCGCCCCCCTGGACCTCTCAGGCTCTATCCGAAGGCCTCTGACCTCTCTTCTTTCACTGAAGAGGGCTGGAGGACAAAAGGGCAACACAAACACATAACGATAAGAGCGGACATTTATGTCGGGTGCTAAAGTTTGCAAAGCACTTTGACTGCTCTCATCTGAGTCTCAGCACAAACTTGTGATGAAAGCATTACAGGTGCAGGCACTATCATCCCCATTTAAATGAGGAAACAAATTCAGAGAAGTAGGTGATATGTCTGTGGTCACACAGCTACTAAGTAGCAGAGGCAGGATTTGAACCCAAGCCTTCTAGAGTCCAAGTTTAGCACTATCCACTGCAACCTGTGCCTTCCATGAAGAGGTGTTTGCCCAGAGTCATACAGCAAGTTTATGGTCAATTTGAGATTAGAATTTGCATGTTAAGGGCTCAAACCCTAACCAAGGATGCTCTGCCACACTGTCAACAAGGGAAGGCAGAGACAACAATGTTTTCTAAACACATAGGACAAGCAACAGTGCTTTGGAATCTGGAAGGAGTGGATGGCTCTGGGGATCAAAGGGAGGAGAGGAGCTGAGAGGCAAAAGAGAAGACAAGGAAATGTCCATCCCTTATTACTAAAAGCATCTGGAAAATGGATCAACAGGCTCATTTGAGAGGCACAGAAAAGGGTTTACAGTCAACTCCCAATTATCTGTAACAACGAAAGTAGAGCCTGGACAATCTCATATGTCATCTTTGGGGTAGACGGACTTTCCTAACTGTGTCGGAATCCCTGAACTCACACTGACTTTGGTAACTCCACCAATGGCTCCTTTCCTCTCATTTTTCAAGCTCCTCATTTTCCTTCTCCCCTCATAGATGTGTATCCCTCCAAGGTTCAGCCCTATCTTCAATGGGTGTTCTGCTCTCCTCCCTTGATGCCAACCTCCTGACCCATGTCTTCCAGCCTATGCAGGTGACACTGCCAGCTCTTTCAGAACTCTGCCTCTGAATTTCCCATTAATGTTCAACATTTCTACCCGGATGTTCTGGTAGCATCTCAAAGTCAAAACGTTCTAAGCTGAGATCATCATCACCTCCCCAGAAGCTGTCCTTCTCACCTTCTCTGTTTCTGTTGATAGTATGCCCATCCTTCCAGTCTCATCACCTCGGAGTCAGCTTTGACCCCTCACTACACATAACCTATCGGCTGCCAACATATTCATTCTACTTCCAAATTTGTTTTATAGCGAGGCTCTCCTCTAAACTCCTACGACAACCACAATGGACCTCAACTCTTTTCTAGACACTGGAACAGCCGCCTCATTGCTCTTTCTGCCTCCCATCCATTCCCCTCCATGCTACCCATCATCCTCACAGGCTGTTTAGAGGTCAGTCTTCTATTCAGAAACTTGGAGTGGTTCTCCACTACATAAACTCAATCCTGGAATTCAAGGTTTTGTACCCTACCTTTCCCAGCCTTATATCATATTACTCCCCCTTCATATACTCTACATAGACTACATTATGTTCTGTTTCCCTCCTCCTCTGGCACTCTCCCATCATGTCTTTGCTTACACTGTTCTCTCCCATCAAGCTTATGAATGACTGATATTTGGAAAAGATTTTCCCCACACCTGGCTACTGAAATCCTTTTCGTTCAAGGCCTGAGAGCCCTCCTGGACCCGGATGAAAGGGATCTCTCCCTCTTCAAATTTCTCATCGTGCTTTGCCTGAACCTCTTCTTTGCTCTCATCTCCACCTCCCTTGTATCACAATATTGGGAGACAATTCCCTCATCCTCTCCATTAGGCCATATCCTCTTTGAGAACAGGGCCTACATCACATCTTCATATCACTAGCACAGGTCCCTAAAGACAGCAGGTCTTTAATGAAAGTTTAATGTTTTTAGGTAATAGTTGATTCTGACATAGTATGCTTGAAGGTTTACAATGTGTTTTATAAATACTACCTCATTTGATTTTTAACAGTTACTCTATGAGAAAGGCATCCCTACTTATAGCTGAGGAAATGAAAGCTCAAAGAAAATTAGCTTACCCATGCTCATACAGCTACTAAGTGTCAGGGGTAGGATCCAAACCCAAGTTTTCCCTTACTTCAAATCTGACCATCTTTTCATTATACCAACTGAACTGAAAAGACAACTTGGAGGCTTGGGTTGGGAATAGAGTCGTCACAAATGTTTGTTTTTTTTTTTAAAAGGGCAATCCATATGCAAATAGGAATCTGAATTAACTAAAAACTTAATGGCTTAATGTACATTGAATAGTTAAAAGTCAGATCCCATAAGTCAGAAAAGCCCATAGGAAAAGGATCATTTGGAAGTAGATTAAGAAGAGAAGTCTAAAGTGGTGGTCAGTGTTCAGCTTCCCTCATTACCAACATCCTCTAATACCCTCTTGATCCCTTAGAGCCCATCTGCTCAGTGCTAACACTGATTTCTGCCAACCCACAGTTTCCTCTCAGTTTTTGCCCCAACATGGCAGCCACCAAATTTGCAGCAGCCTGGGACAGGACACAATACCTGCCTCTGAGGACCTCTACCTGCACTTGCCTCATCTCTGAGGCTCAAAAGACCAGAAGAGATAGACATCTATGGTTTCTGGGACCAAGTCTAACACCTAGAGTCTGAAACTGCAAAGAGCCTTCATCTGTTCACCCTCTCTGATAGACCTTTCATTCCAAACCACCATAAGTTGGGGTAGAGGGTATGACTGTGCTGAGACTACAGGTCTGGGTGAAGAAATTTAGTTTATTTTAAACACTGAGCAAAATGATTTAGAGGCACTCCTAGCCTTTTGGGAGCAGGAGTCAAAGATGACTTTGAAGGGGCGGCTAGGTAGTGCAGTGAATAGAGCACCGGCCCCAGAGTCAGGAGAACCTGAGTTCAAATCTGATCTCAGACACTTGACACACTTACTAGCCATGTGACCTTGGGCAAGTCACTTAACCCCAACTGCCCTCCAAAAAAACCCAATGACTTTGAGGTTCAGTGAATCTGAACATTTTGCTGCTCCTAGGGATCTTTTAATTAGGACCCACCCTTGGTCTTCTACATCCTGAGGAACAGACCTGGCACATACTCCTCCTTGAGGGGTTCTCTATCTATCTATTCCCGATTCTCAAAGGCAGGGTCATTGCATCCAGCTTCAGAACTATGACTGCCTTTAGAATAGCTAGGCAGCAGCTGGAGTGTTTAATAAGGTCATCCTGGCTAGACAAAAATTTCAAACAGTTCCTACTCACACATTTTCCAGCTGACATTGAAACAACCTGATTTATATATCCCTGTGACCAAGTGGTCTCCCATATCCCTGCTACAGATAATCAGTTGCAAGCACATGTTAGTTAGCAGGATCACAGGATCATAAAATCCTAGGTTAAAGAGCTGGAAGGGACCATACAGACAGACCGTCAAGGCCAAACCCTTTCTTTTATAGCTGGAGACCCTGAAGCACAGGCAGGTTCAGTGGTTTGCCTGAGGTCCCACAGACACCAAATGTGTGAGACAGGCCTGCCTTCTTTCCTGACTGTGGGCAGTGCCCTCTCCCATAGGTGAGGTACTGTGCTGAGCAACAGGGCCACTGTTCAGCAGCAGAAACCATGAAATCACCTGGCATCATCTGGAAAACTGCCTGGCTTCAATTTGTGTCTCCCTCGGCTGCAGGTATCTCTGTCCTCCATCCTGCTTGTCCCCTCCCTGGGGCAGCTCTTCCACCCACAGAGTCCTCATTATACCCTGGGACAAAACAGGTCAGCCTGGGACATCTGGCAGGATCTGACCTCCTTCCTTAAATAATCAGTTAGGAAAAAAAAGATAAGGGCCAGCAGAGACCCACTATGATACCACACTATTAAAATGCCCAAATTATGGTTCTGGGCTTGAAGTCAAGGCTGTTTACAACCATAGGCCAGAACCAAAGTTTGCCAAGGAGGTTATCCCTGGTCACTGCAATGGACAGAGAGAAAGCAGGAAAGTGAGTGGGCTTGTGCCAGTCACTTACTTTTTCTTGTCTTTGTCCCTTCTCAGTGGTTGCTGTGAGGTGGCCTGTAAGGCTTGGGCCTGCATGGCCTCGACAGCTGCCTTCCTTCGATTGAAAGCAAGTTTCTCTTCCTCCAGCTGCCGTCGCTTCTCCTCCACCTTCCGCTTTTCTTCCTGGTGGGTCCTCTTTAAGGTCTCAAATCTCTCATGAAGCTAGAGGGGAAATCTGCTTATTGAAACAAATGTCCCCCTCCAAGGTCCTACTGGTCCCTGAGATGCCCCCTATTCTCCCAGGTTGATTCTTTTGTGGGTCTTAACACTTGTCCCCAATTTCTAGGCCCCTATGGTGGGTTTCCAAGGATGTAAGAATAAGACAGAAGTCTTTTTGGGCTGCCCACCACCTCAACAGAGCATCTTCCCACACTCTCCCATCCCTCAGTCCACTCAGCGACCTCTGATTTGTCACTTACCTCCTTCTCCTTCTCCTTCAACTCCAGCTCTGTCTCCTTCACCTTGTTCACAAACATCTGTCTCATCTCCTCTTCTTTCTTCTGCAGCTCACACAGGAACTCCTTCCTCCTAGTTTCATAGGTCTCCTGGAGGCTAAACAGGCCCAGGCATTGCCCAGGGAGAGGGGCCAAAGGGGAGAGTTACAGAGTGATGGCAGATGAATGAAAGGGAGAGTTCTAACAATGAAGAGAAGGGTGGGCAGAGAATGATGGTTGCCAGTGATATGGAAGACTAGGTAGCTAGTAAGGAAGCAGGTATAATGTGGTTAGGGTTGAAGAGAGGGGAGGGGTTGCAGAAACTCTTTTCTAAGGGTTCCACAACCTGAGACAAAGCAAAGACAGACCCAGGAAGTCAGCCAAACTTGACAAAACCTATCCTTCTACTGAACGAAGATGGTCAAACCCTCTCCTCCCCCCCAATGACTGGAGTGATCCAAGCCCACGGTCTCTGAAAAACAGGAGCCTACTAAGACAGTTTTGTTCTACCATGGGAAAGGGGTCATGCATGGCACAAGCCAGGTGTCACCTAATAGGCTTGCTTTCTGCTGCTGTGTCCTGGAAGCCCATCTCCTCAAGCTTATGGCGCCGGTACAGTTCATAGTGCCTGCTGTGTGTCTGTTCTCGGAGGTCTTCCATGTTCACACGGATCAGCATCTCTCGGAGTTTCACAAAGTCACAGTGACTCTCATTCTCCACTGAGGGCATGGGACAGACACAGGCACTCAAAGGGGACAAATGGACAGGCACTCAGGGATTACAGAGCAGACAGATGGGGTACCTGCTGAGTGATCATAGGGCAAACAAATGGGGCATGGATGGGGTTAGAGCCCTATGATGGTACATCCAGTGAGGGAGAAACTAAAGTTCACAGAATCTTGGGACTGAAGAGTTCCTTAAAGATTGTACAGTCTTCCTCCTCCTATTTTACAGACAAGCAATCTGGGGCCACGGGTGACACAATTCACAAAAAATCATGCTAGGCTAGGGCTCAAACCCAAATCCCCAGACTCAAACTTCAGCAGTCTTACTTTTGACACCACTCTGTTTTTCCTTCTACATTGTTGTTCAAGTCCTAAGCAGACACAAATTAAACTTGTCCACTACAACCAAACTCTTTCATGTTATTCCTAACTCTGTGAAACTCCTGTATACCCAGTTTAAGAGCATCCAACCAAAATCTGAAGGAAAGCACAGTTTGGGTTTGAACAAAGAAGCCATTTTGCAATATGATCATTTTATCTGATAAGTTTTGTAGTTCTCTCTTCAAATAATTTCTCCTCTCCCTTTCTCCTTCCTAGTCCAAAGTGTCTGGTGACTAGACCCTAGTCCTAGTCTAAGCTTGAAGTGGAGATAGGTTTCTTAGATATGCACACACACACACACACACACACACACACACACACACACACACACAAGTGCGCACATGCACACACACAAATACACATGCACACTTCAAATATTCAAGGAGCAAAGAGGCTCTGGGACTGCTGCTTTTTCAGTCACCAAAATAAAAGAGGTCTTTCAAATATAAATAGTAGATCTATTTACACATCATTAAAAACATCTGATATATATAGACAGATAATATAATATATAATATATGTATATAGACAGATAAACTTTTAAAATGCCACATGAATACACATGCACATTACTTTGCAAAACAGATGTGCTCCTGAAAAGATGTGAGCAAATTTATTTCTTCTAAACTAAACCCTCCTCCCCCAAACCCACATTCCTGGCAGGAAGAGGGAGAAGGGTTCCAGAGGTTTGTTGCCCTCACTCACCCTGCACAATACCCCAGGGGTACTGCCGAGCTCGAACCAGTTTGTTCCCAACCTTTACCTCATCAGTGCTGCCAACCACAGCAAAGGGCAGATGGGCCTGAAATAGAGATCAAGATTAAGTGACTTCAGAGCAGACAGATTACCTGCCTCCCTCAAAAATCCAGCTTCCAGAGTCACAAGGAAGATTATAGATGACATGAGATCTGGGCCTCTTGGCTTCGTGACCCCAGTTAAGCAACAAGAGAGAAACCCCTGGGGTCAGATGTGAATATCCTTCGGGATCCCTTAAACCCAGACATTCTAGACCTCAGTGTCTCTCCTAGACGCTGGAGACAACAAAAAATACATCCTGGAAAGGCTCAGACCCACTCTATACCCGACGTCCCTGCCGACTGTGTATGAGTCCTATGCCTCCTGCGACCATGGCTTTGGCCTGGCCTGAAGGACCCAAAGTTGAGCAGTTACAAAGTCTGCCCCTGCAGCAGCTCCCAAATCTAGGAAGCGCAGGGTCCCACTCACATTCATGACAGCATTGATCTCTGCCACTGCTTCATCATCTGTAGGGAACTGGTAGATCTGGACCCCATTTTTGTCCAGCTCGCTCATGATCTTGTTCTTGAACTTGTGCAGTTCACTCTTTGAAATGGTATCAGCTTTGGCAATGATGGGGATAATGTTCACCTGGCAGGAAGAGGCAAGTAACAGGTGATTGGGGGGTTCAGAGGAGAGCGCTAGGAGGGGCAGCAAAAAGAGCTCTGGGATTGGCTGTAACGCCATAATTAGGCAGGGCACAGTTGTTGAATAGCTTGGCTAAAGAAGTAAGGGGATGCAATGACAAAAACATATCAGATCCCCCCCAAAGTGCAAAAGAAACAGCTACCACAACTGACAGAAATCGTTCTTCTGTGAAATTAACCACCCCTAAACTCAAGGAGGCCCAAAGGCAGGAACAACTGAATTCAGGCAGGATTCCTCTAGCTAAGAGGGTAAGATAGCCTTCAGGAACTCCCATGTTCTAAAGGGAATCCCTCGCCAACTGCCCAGGCAGCTCTACCTTCATAAAAACCCAATAACTCAGAGTAAGCAGCATGGGTAGCAGAACAGAGGAGAAACAGGTAGATCAGGGGCCAGGGGCCCCAAGTCTGAATCTGCTCTGCTCCTTGTTATCTGTGTGACCTTGAAGGCTCTGGGACTCAGATTCCTCATTCTTAGGACGAGCAGACCCATCTAGATCAGTTATATGGGGTCGCAACCCACAGTTTAAGGAGGGCTGAAGAGGTCGAAAGTAGAAAAAGTTTAAGAAGCCTGAGGGCCAATGAGTTCTACCTTGGTGGTCTTGCAATCCTATTTCTCACATAAGTAAATTCTGGAAGAACCTTATTCCACCCAGGGCAAAGGGCAGAAGAAGGAGGCTCCCTCCTGGTCTTTCACTCTGAGGACTGACATGCACCCTCTTTGAAACAACCCTCTCCAAATATGTTTTATGTATGTATGTGTATATGTACATGTATGTGTATGTATCTATATATGTGTATGTGTATACATACATATATATTCTTATTATAGTCAAGGACTCTCATAGTCCTAGTTTTTACACACACACACTGGGATCCTTATTTATGTTCTTTATCTTTTTTTCAATGGGGTTGGGGGCAAACTGAGGGATATTCATGCATGGATAAAAGGGGAGAGAGAGAGAAAGAGCTGAGAAAAAGGCAGAAAGCAAAGGAGGGACTATGATGGACTAGGGGGCGGTGAGAGGGAGAAAATGAGGAGCTTTCTGAGAGAGGTTGTTTCAGACCCACAGAGAATAAAAGAATAGAGCCAGGGAAGGAAAGAGGAGAGCCAAGGAAAGGCAGAAGGTGGTGGTGGATCAACCAAGCATGGAGTCCAGAAGCAGAGAATGGATGGATTGAGAAGCAGCATCAGCTGAGAATACTTATTAGAAATGGAGCTGACTTGGGGAAGGGTCAGTGGAGAAAGAGACAAAAGGGTCATTCAGTAGTAGAAACTGGAAATAGGGAAGATGATGAATAGTGGAAAGCACTGTGTGAGCAGCTCAAAAACAGGGCTGATGAAGATGTCGAGAAGGTCCTCTCCCTAAGCCTCACTCAGAGGAAATCCGCCCAATGCCGATGGCAGGTCTTTCAGCTCTGGCAGAACGCATGCCTGTAATCAGACTCCTGGCACCAGATCTATGGGACAGCAGCAGCCGCATCCTTGGCTAACTGCAGCTCCGGTTCCCTGCCTGGGGTGGGGGTACTGCAGAGCAGGGATGGGGGAGGGATGCTTCCCACCTTGCTGTCCAGCTTCTTCATGGTCACCAGGTCCAGCGACTTGAGGGAATGTCCAGTGGGGGTGATGAAATAGAGACAGACATGGATCCTCGTGTCATGATAGTCAAATAGAGAGCGCTGAATCTTTAGCTCCTCCTGCAAGTAGTTTTCAAACTGCGTATCGATGTAGTCAACTATAGGCCTGTAACTACAGACAAACTCCATCAGGCCTAGGGATGGACAGACAAATAGGCCAGGCCAAATCCTAGCAAAAGGCCCAGGAACCACAGCTGCCTGTCACTAACTTAGTGGAACTAGGCCTTTGCTTTAAAACCCTTGGGGTATATTCCTCCAGCAGCAGTGGGACCCAAAGATCTTTTGACCCAGCTCTAAGATGGAAGCCAAAAAATTCAGGGCTGCTATTTCCCCTGACACCTCAAAAAGTGACCTCATCAAACCTGTAAGCCCAGGGCTTAGCTTGGCTTACAGAGAAAGGAAGGGAACCACTAGACTCTGCCATCAGACAAGCCCAGACTTGAGTTATGCCACAGGACTAAAGGGGTTTGGCTAGGCTAGGGCTGCTCTGCAGGCTGGGTCCAGTTCAGGTCTACAACCAATGAAAGAACAAGCTCTCCTAAGTAGAAGAGGTCAGTCACTTGGATATTCACAGCTAGAGACTCTTCAGGAAATGTGAAGGCTGATTCAGATCAGACACTTTCCTTAGATTATAGGTTTTTAGGATCATAGATTTAGAGCTGGAAAGATCTCAGAGGTTAGCCAGACTACTACCTCATTTGACATGTGGGGAAACTGAGGCCAGAGAAGCAACACGATGTGCCAGTGCCACACAGGCAGAAAAGGACACAGCTTGGATTTTGGTGCTGTGCCTCTAAATCCAGCACTTTTTCCACCACCTCTCAGGCTCAGTTTCTCCATATGCAAATGAAGAGTTTGGATAATATGGGCCTGAAGACCTGTTTCTAACTCTAAAATTCTATGAATCTCTAAATCTAAGTTCCCCCCAGCCTCTCACATGAAACAAATTTCTTTTGTTTTACTGAGCTCAGGACAAATGTCGTCAGACTGACAACTCAGGGTACATGCCTCGTGAAACAGGTGGTTTTCATAAAATGGATTTTATAGGTCAAATCCCAATGGGTAGTCTACATGGGATGGACTATAAAGGATAATTCCCCAAGGAAAAGTCCTCTAGGATGCTAAGATAGGCCTTACTGAAGCAGTCCTAGTCATGCTGAAAATGTGGTTCCTTTGTGTCTGATGGAAAGGACAGAAATAGGTAATTCATTGTAAGTACAATATAGTCAAAGAGGCTTTCCCAAATTGTCATCATCCTACTTTGTATAGAAAAAAATCCACAGTTTCTGAGCTGGAGAAACTCATATCAACTCCTAGAAAGGCAGAATCACTAATCAAGGGAATGACAGCAGAGGAGGGGCCCCTACAGCTTGGTGGCCAAACCTTGACCATGGCAGACACTTTATTAAAATAGCAGGTGATGAGAAGAGCATGGGGCAAAACCAAACATCACACCACTTGCCTCTCATCCTTATTGATCTGGTCTCCAAAACCAACTGCATCCACAATGGTCAACTTGAGGTGCACATTGCTCTCCTGGAGGTCATAAGTACGTGGTCGGAGGCGTACACAGGTCTCATAGTGTCCAGACTCTTCTGTCTCAAAGATTGTGTTGAAGAGTGTGTTCATTAGTGTTGACTTTCCAATGCCTGTTTCCCCTGGGAAAGCACAGAATTCTGTCAGTGAAGAGAAGGGATTTTTGCTCTCCTCCTAACTTCTAACACAGAGTTTGTAGTTTGGGAAGGTATCACCCAGCCTCTTTTGTCTAGGAGTTCAGGGAGCTCTGGCTAAAGCATGAGGGGTGTGGGGAGCAGGCTCGTCAGGTCAGATCAGGACAGAAGCTGATTTGTGGCAGAAGTCACATGCTCAGCTAAACAAAGAATCAGCCTCCCCACTCATTGCTCCCACATGGAGTAACTTCCCCTTCCAGCTTCCGTAAACTTAGGAATATACATTTTTTTTCAAAGTAAAAAGCTAAGAAGACTCAAGATGCGTGACATGTATGATGTAATGTCCGGTATGAGAAGCACTTGCACGATGCCTGGGCATGTGTATTTATCTATATCATATCAGTGAGTGTCTCCTCTGCAGACCGTACAGCCAGGAATGAAACATGACAATCACTGTCTAGAGACAAGGAGGGAGGCACCTCAACTGGGCTAAGTCCCTAAATCCACCCTGGTTTCTAGAAGCCTTCTTCCCCACAGCTCAGGGGCTTGTGCATTTTTTCTTTTTTTTTTTCCTTGTTGGAGGGGGGAAGGCAGGGCAATTGGGGTTAAATGACCTGCCCAAGGTCACTTGGCTAGTAAGCATTAAGCACCTGAGGTCACATTTGAATTCAGGTCCTCCTGACTCCAGGGCCAGTGCTATTCATTATGCCACCTAGCCACCCTTGTGCATTTATTCTCAAAGATGAAGGGAAGGGGGGCGGCTAGATGGCACAGTGAATAGAGCACCAGCCCTGGAGTCAGGAGGACCTGAGTTCAAATCCAGCCGCAGACAACACAAAAACTAGCCGTGTGACCTTGGGCAAGTCACTTAACCCCAACTGCTCTACCTTCTTCCCTCCAAAAAGCAAAAAAATAAAATTAAAAAAAAAAGATGAAGGGAAGGGGCATCTAGGTGGCACAGTGAACAGAACACCAGCCCTGGAGTCAGGAGGACCTGAGTTCAAATCTGGCCTCGGACACTTGATATTTACTATGACCTTGGGCAAGTCACTTAACCCCAATTGCCCTGCCTCCCCCCTGCCAAAAAAAAAAAGTGAAGGGAAGCCATGTTGGATGCTTATCTCCTCCAGCTCTGCTGAACCATACCAGGGCCACACTTTTCTTACCCCAAAGAGGACAATGCTCAGTTTGGGAGGCTGAGCCATCCCCTAGGGTCTCTGGATAGATAATTCCTCTCATACCCTCAAGTCCTCACACTGTGACAGCACAACCCCAACCACATGTGTCCATATCCCCAAGTATAGAAAGGACTACTCAGACACTGATGGGTTTTTTTGTTTGTTTTTTGGGTTTTTTGCTTTTTGGAGGTGGAAGGGCAGGGCACTTGGGCTTAAGTGACTTGCCCAAGGTCACATGGCTAGTATGTGTTAAGTGTCTGGGGCCGGATTTGAACTCAGGTCCTCCTGACTCCAGGGCTGGTGCTCTATTCACTGCAGCACCCCTAAAGTAGCCACCACTAATACCATCTAGCCACCCCTATACTGATGGGGTTATGTTATGAGGCATAGAGGTCCCTCCAGAAGACATCTGACACATTCCACCATTTTAATGCCTCTAGTTTCTCTAGGTCTTCTGGAGTCTGTCTGAAGAATTCTCTGCCAGAGTTAAAACCCTTTCTAGCCTATGAGTTCCTTCATATGTTGAATCTAAACATTTTTCCCTGATAATTAAGCCCATCCTGTTCTTGTTCTGTCTTCCAGAGTCACCTGTACAAACCTTAATACTAAGAGTTACCAAATCATGTCTCCTCACCACCCCCCCAGACTTCTCTAGGCCAAGGATCATAACTCCCCTCCAGAATCCCTCTGATATCAGAATACCCTGATATCCAAGATGATGATTTGGGTCATGTTCTACTGTATCCAAACTCTGGCCTTGTGAACTTGAATTCTGAACCCAGCACTACTTTCCAAATTCTTTTTCTTTTGTGACAGTCATACTAGAAATCCCAGGGGTGACCAGGCCTGCATCTTCAGTACCCCCAGAGTTACTTCCTCTAACTGCGCTTCAAAGATTATTCTCCTGCCAGATTTTCTCAGAGACTTACCCACACAGAGGATGTTGAAGCTGAAGCCCTGAGATATGGACTTACTGACCAGCTGGTCTGGGAGACTGTCAAAGCCAACATGGCCCCCCAGAGTGAGGAGGCGCATTTCTTCTTTCTGCCAAAAGAGAAAGAGGTCAGGGCTAGGAACTACCGCCAGGAAGACAGGAAAAGAAAAAGTGACAAGTCAACAAAGACAAGAAAAATCACAACAAAATCTGCTTCACAAAGGATTACAACTCTATCCCTGCCTGCACACTCGCGGTTCTTGCCATGAGATCCCCTTCTACATTCAGAAGCCTGGAGGTCACTGTTTTGGACAGAACAAGAACCAGAAGCTGTATTTTGTCCCATGGGGAGAAAGAACAAAGCACGATACAAAAGTACCCAAGAAAAAGGAGAAAGGGGCTGAGGCCAGGGAAGACAGATTTATTGTTTGTTGTTTGTTTAAGATTCCTTAACTTAAATAATCTGAACTCCGATTTAGATGGAAGTTTGCTCTCATGGCTCCTGAGTATGGAAAAAAAAAATACAAGCCTCTGAGTGACTGTTCCCAGGCTCAGGAGGTCATGTTTTAGCAATCCTGTCGATGAAAGCGGCCCAAACTACTCTCCTGACCAATGGAAATTTATTTCTTCCCTGGGAATCTGTATCCAAAACCACCAAATCTCCTGGTCCCAATACCTTTCTAGCTCTCCTGTCACTTTCCCCATCCTCAGAGATTAATTTATTGGGAAGGGTACTAACAATAGGAGAGAGATCATCAGTGAAAATAAGCCTACCCACACTTCCTCCAGTTCTAGGGAGGGAGCAAACAGAGTAACTATTGATGGTTGTTAACTAGAATGAAAATGTCCCCAGGAACTAGGGTTTCTAGGCAACGGGATCAACCTTAGGATTTCAGAACAGGTTTTCTAGAGAGAAAAGAAATAGGAGTATGCTTAGCAGAGGGAAGAAGTAACATCTACAATACTGGTAGGGGTATGGTAGAGGGAGAAAGAGACTATACAGCATCTGGCCTTCATAGCATAAAAGCATTAGTGCTCCTGTCCTATACACTACAGTCTTAGTTTGGTTGTTGCTGTTTGGTTGTTTCAGGCCTGTCCAACTCTTCGTGACCCCATTTGGGGTTTTCTTGGCAAAGATACTGGAGGGGTTTGCCATTTCTTTCTCCAAGTCTTAGTCTTATATAGTCCTAAAAAAAAGAAAACAGAAAAAGAAGAGGAAAAACGGCCCTTACCCTCTGCCCCTGTTAGTTACAATTCTATTTTTCTCCTCTCTCTTATGCTAAATGTCTCTTGGGCTCCACCACCACCTCCATTTTTAAATTTCCCATTCTCTCCTCAATACTCTGCAATCAGCCTTCTGCCTTCCCTCATTTTCCTGAAAGCATTTGCCCAAAGGTCACCAGTGACTTCCTAGTGCTAAATTCTTAGTCTTCCCTGATCCTTCTGCATTATGTGGCACTGTGGTCCTCCTCCTCCCTTCTGGATCACTAAGCCTTCACTATCTCCTTCGTTATCGCCTCTTCCTCCTCCAGATCCAAAAATGTGAATTCCCCAGCTCACCTGACCTCTTCTCTCTCTCTCTATTTTCTTTCTCAGAAAGCTCAACCATCCATATGGCTGAGCTCCTGTGCTTTTTGACTCCTGAGTCTGTATCACTGTCATTTCGAACAGCATGTCTAAGACAAATCCCAACACTCTCCAGAAAAAAAAAAGTGGTCCTCTTGTCACTATGTTTGTTAATGGCATCACCATTCTCACACATATCACTTCCTTTCCATCTCCCAAGTTACCATGTAATCCAGGTCCTCACAACACACACCCGTTAGTACAGTGGTCTCCTACCTACCCTCTCTGCCTCCAGAATCACCTTGCCCCCATCTTCACCTGTATGAAAACCAATTCTCCAAATAACACGAATCACAAAACTTCCTCCTTGAAAAACCTTTGGTGGCTCACACTGACAACTGAATCTGTAGCTTATCTTTTTTCTTTTAAATAAAGAAACTAAAAATGCCCAGAATTAAAGACGTGTTATGTTTGCACAGATGGCTGCTGTGCTTGTTCATCCTCCTTCTTCCAAGGGTGACACAATCGGGACATGATCTAATGTCCTGTAGCTCAGCCAAAACCCAAGAAGCCAGCTGTACTGAGAATCCTCCCCGCCCCTCTCTGCAACCCTCACTAATCCTCCCCTCCTCCAGCTCCCTTCACTACTCACCTCCCAACCACTGAGCTATGAATGAAAGAAAAGATAGATGTTTCTGTCCCTGAGTCCTCACTCATAGACCCTGGGTTCAGCTGTAAATCACAGAAAGCACTGTCAGAGCCCCCAAATCCTACCCTTGGCATGGTTTCCCAATTCTGTAAATGGGTTGGCTGGCATTAGACTTTACAGACAACACAGCAGTAACATGCTGGCAAAGGGCTGCTGAATCCAAATGGGGATCACCCAGGTGGCACCATGGATAGGAATGGGCTTGGAATCTGGAAGATTCATCTTCATAAGTTCAAATCCGGCCTCAGACATTTAATAGTTATATGACCCTGGGCAAGTCACTTAACCCTGTTTGCCTCAGTTTCCTCATATGTAAAATGAGCTGGAAAAGGAAATGACAAACCATTCCAGTATCTCTGCCAAGAAAACCCCAAGTGGGGTCATAGAGAATCAGACACAACTGAAACAGCCAAACAACAACATAACTAAGTGGTAACATTTAGCTAGGCACACCTCACGCTACAATCAGGAATACTCTATGGTTAAGGGTCTGATCCTTAGCGTTATTCTCTAATATTTGGGCCTCAGTCACCCTTCACATAAGAAACAAGCACTGTAAATATCAACAGCTCTTTGTGAAGTAACTCTGGACTACTCTATATACACCAAAGGCTTTGCCAACACAAGTTGGCTTCCCAGGGATTCCAGATACTCTTTGGAGCTGTCACTGTGGACAAATGCAAAGTTTTCCCCCTTTCCCAGCCTGTACAACTACACGAACTGTGTTAGCAGAAGAGAGAAGTAGTTACAACTCAGATGATGCAGTTCCTCAGCCCCCAATTCAAGCCATCCTGCCACCTGGCATTCTTTGGTTCCGAAGGCTGTTTGGTGCCTTGAGTCCATCTAAGTCCTAATGACTGATTCTCTCTTTTGTTGCTGCAACTATGCAGCATCTCCTATTCTGATACCTGCTTCTTCTGTCCTTCAGATCCCCGACTGTTATACACGGAAATCTGGCTATAAGAAGAGGGTTTTTGAGGATTTATTTATAAGGACAAAATCCCTGCTACTAGTTACTTACATGACCTTTGACAAATCACTTAAACCTTTTTGAGCTTCAGTCTCCTCATCTATAAAACAAAGGGGTTGGACTGGTCTCAAAAGTTCCTTCCAGCTCTCTAAATCTACAATCTCATTATGAGCTAAAACATACAAATTTAGAAATAATGTACAGAAGATAGTTAATAAAACTACCCAGTCCCAGAAAGACAGTGCCAAAGCTTTCCCACATAATCCTGAACTAAACGACTAGGCCTAGTTTTGGTCATGACTATCCCCAGGACTAGAGCTTCCAGCAGCTGACGGGCACCCTCACCAGCCCTTCGCACTTCCCTTCAAGTTTGGTATTGCTCAGCAGGGTATTTGTAATCAAGGTCTCCACTCCATTTCACAACTCATTCTCAGCTGATAAGGAAGCATCCTGATTGCATGGTAGGTTTCTGATGTCTCCGCTATTTTCCCAAATATCATTAGAAGACTGTCTTTTGCCTCTTTTTGGATCCCTAAGACTTAGCATGGTGCCTGGCACAGAGTAAGAAGCTTAATAAATGTTCAGTGGCTGACTGACAGACTGATCTAGATATTTCCCCTTTCTCTGCTTAAAGTAGAGAAAGGGGTGCGGCTAGGTGGTGCAGTAAACAGAGCACCAGCCCTGGAGTCAGGAGGACCTGAGTTCAAATTTGACCTCAGAAACTTAACACAAAAACTAGCCATGTGACCTTGGGCAAGTCACTTAACCCTAATTGCTCTCCAAAAAAAAAAAGGCAACAAAAAAGGAAAGTAGAGAAGGAAATCACTGAAAAGAATCACTGAATACAATTAAAGTTCATACCTTGAATTAGACCTTACAAAGTAAACAGAAACCAACTTTCCTAACACTGCATCCCAGAGACTGTGTAGTTAGAGATGCATCACTTATACAAATGTGCACTCAGTCTTCTGGCCAGATTTCATAACTCTCTGATTGCCCCAAAGGATGGACAGACCAAATGAAGGGCCCTCTCCTCCTCCACTGATAGATACATTGTCCCATCATCTAAGCAGCATCTTCAATTCATGAAAACCCTGGTTAGTAGCAACCTCTTCTTCTAGAAATCCCTTTGAATATTCCTTTTATTTACTTAGTTGTGTCCACGCTATATCTTAACCCACTTGCCTGCCAGAGTCAAGTATGAGTTCTCTGAGGACAAGGGCCATTTTATTGTTTGCCTTTGTATCATCATGCCTAGCACCGAGCAGATACTGAATAGATGTTTGTTGAGTCAGCTGAAGAGCTAAAAAAGAAGTAGCAATCACAGTCAGGATCTGTCGTACATCTTTTCCTTAAGAGATGTGACTTTGCTAGCCTGACACACAAGTTAAGAGGAAAATGAGGGCCAGAGATTCAATGACTAGGCTAGCAACTCAACAACAAATTCCAAGATAAATCTCGAGTTTCCCACTGTTTCTTTTAGCCCTTATGGTCCCAGAGTCCAGAGGTTCCCACAGTTCCTGGACAGCCTTATTCACTTTCCAAACTCCGTTCTCTAGCTGTGGCCCTGCTAGTCCTCCCACCAAGCCCTGGGCTCAGGAGGAGAGCCTCCAGCCAGCAAACCTACAGATGGAAACGGAACTCTCCCTGGGGTGTGGGAAGAACTCCAAGTGTTTCCCAGACTGCCTGGATTCTAATCCCAAATTTCCCAAGCCAGGCTAGGTCATTAGAAAAATTAATTCTGGAGTTACCCAGCCCAGATTGGAGCCACCCTGGAGAGCACATGGGTCACTGAACATCTAATGAGACTGTAAGGCTCTAATGAGACTTATCACCATCTACATAGTACATGGGAGTCAAAGACTAGTTAGTACTAACCTGTCCTCAAAGGGCATCAAATGGACTAACTCCCTAACAAGGCCATAAAAAAGCATTCAAACATAGTATTTTATTAATTTGCAGTTAAAAAAATAACCAAAATTCATGTCAGAAAATATGCAAAGATGTGTGTATGTGTATAAAATTTTATTGGAACTTCAAAACAATCCTGTGTAAAGATTGTATTAAAGGTACTGTTATTCCCATTTTACAGATAAGGAAACTGAGGGTTAATTGATTTGTCCATGGTCACAAAGCTAGGAAGTGACAATGGTGGGAGTGACCCTGGCTCTTCCTAATCTCAAATCCAGTATTTTACCCCCTATTTTCACACTCCTCCTTTTTTTAAAAGGCATTTTAAGTTGATTCCATATATACAGTTCTGTTTCCCTACTTTGAGGATGATTTTGTTGGAAATAGTACAGAGGATATTCTTTTCAGGTATGGGTTAGCCTTTGGTATACCTTCTTACTCTGAGATTCTCTAACCTCTGCTGAATGCTCCCTAATTAGGGGAACTCTTTACCTTCCTAGGCAGCCCCTTCTACTTTGAGATAGCTCTAATTGTTAGAAAGTTTTTCATTACATTAAGCCTAACTCTTCCTCTACCCAACTTCCATCCTTGCTCCTAACTATTATTTAGGCTCAAATAGAAAATCCAGTCCTTCTGCATGACAACCCTTCAAATCTTTAAATCAGGTTCCCCTCTAAAACTTCTCACATCCAGGCTAAATATGGCCCCAGTTCCCTCAATGAACCCTCAAGTGACAAGGTCTTCAGAGCCCTCGCCAATCACTGCAGCCCTCTTAGGGATGGCCTCCAGTTTATTAATGTCCTTCCTAAAACGCAACACCCAGAACCAAGCACGATACTCCAGATACATTCTGAGCGGAGCAGAAGGCAGCAGGACAGTCATCTCTCTTGTTCTGGATTCCCTGCCTTTTCTCAATGAAGCCTTAGCTTTTCTAGCTGCCGCACATCACCACTGACTCAAACTTGTAGTCCACTAAAAGCCCCAATCTTTTTCATGTGAACTGCTCCCATGCCTCCAGTTCCTCCATTAGACAATGAGGGATATTGACATGCTCTCACTCCCCATCCAGGGTCTGCCCAGAGTAACAAACAGGGCTTCTTGGGAAGTGGTTGTTCAACAAATTAAATTCAGCCACCAAAGATAAAGCTCCTCCTATGTACAAGGCTCTGCTAGGTGCTATTAACAACAATTATGCTGCCTGCTTCCCTTCAGGTTAGAAACTGGAGTGAACATGGTCTGTGCTTCCACCTCCCCCCTTAGAGTTTCTCTTTTGGTTTCTCATAGTCCCTGCTAGCCAAGGTGTCTGTTACCGATAGAGTTGTGCAAGAGCTGCTATAATTTTGAGGTTTCAAGGTCTGTGAATAAGTGGCCCAGTCAGTAGCTGGGAAGACAAGGAGGAAGCCCTTAGTCCTATGGGATCA
Organism: Pseudochirops cupreus; assembly: GCA_028627135.1. Lineage (NCBI taxonomy): Eukaryota > Metazoa > Chordata > Mammalia > Diprotodontia > Pseudocheiridae > Pseudochirops > Pseudochirops cupreus. The sequence continues at coordinate 331,477,438 of CM053581.1, forward strand.
GAAAACCAATATAGTCTTCTCATATCTCAACAGAAGGGTGGGCTGCCCCAACCACCTCAAAGCCACAGGTCACACTTCAGGTGCCACCACAAGAAGGAAACTCTTGTCTGGCTATTACTCACATCCAATTTGCCAGGTATGGCAGCCTGAATTCTATCCAACAAAATAGATCTGTCTCTCCCAAGTCCACCATGAAGGGTTTTAGTAACTGAATTAATGTGGTGGGTATGAAAGAAAATGTGGGTATATCAAGCTCAAGGTACCCCTGCCCCACATGAAGCAAACTTTCCCTCTTTCCCTGATTGCAGGAGATGGGGTGGATCTTCTCCTTCAACTCTAGGAAATGATCAAAAGGGGAAGGTCCTCCCAGGTTCTTTCCATCTTCTTCCCCCCTCCATCAAGGTCCTGGTGCATATAAGGACACATAAAGAGACCAATTGGATTCCCTCAAGTTTTCTGATTCCCTCCAGATTTCTGTGATGAGGGGCTGTTCCTCTGCTGTTCCATGTCAGGGGCACAGTGAGAGGCCAAAGAAACTCAAGAAGTGATGGAGAAGGGGTATGATGTCATTTTCTCAATGTGCCATACTAACTGTAGATTAGGGTGAGAGAGCAGCAGTCTCAGAGTAAGATGAGTTCACCCCACCTGACCACCCCATCATCCTCAAGCTTCCATGACTCTCAATTCATCCACAGCACCATCAGCCAGAAAGTATGGGTTTTAAACATGCTCTAACATGGGCCCTTAGCTATTCTGACATTCCCAAATGTCTCCTCCCCCATTAAGCTCTGGGCTCCAGCCCAGATCCTGGGTCTAACAAAACCACGTATAATGAGGCTCCCATCATGATAGGGATCAGCACAGAAAGGAATGAATCTGATGGAGCATCATCATAAAATGGGTTCAGGATGACAGGATCTGGGCTTGGTGATACCCAAATTGATGGGAGTTAGGTCTAGTATGATAGAATTAACAGGATAGCACCCAGAATCTGGACACATAGTCTACTCTGAAGGGCTAAAATGTGAAATATTTAACTAAGTGAGTACTACACAGAACACCAGGAGATTTGTAGCCAGTCGTATACAGTACTCACCTGTACCATAAGGGACTCGTACTCATGTTTTCACCCTCTATTACCAGGGGAAGGGATCTGTGGGGTTCAAAATGGCAGATCTAAAGTCTCTAACATCTCTGGTTTCTGTCACATCACCCTAATAAGCATGAATTAATAAGCTTTCCACAGAGCAGCTCTACACAGCCCAAGGCCTCTGGACTCCTTCCCTAGCAGGGGTACATCAGATCCCCTTCCTTACCCCAAAAACCTCTGAGAACTCAGATGGTTCTAGAGATAGGGGCAGCTGAGGGGCTCAAAAATGAAAGAAATCTCATCCATGGAGACCATGAGGAATGAAATATTCAGTCATTTGAGTCATGGGAGTAGTTCTAGAACAGGGCACTTTAGATGCCTTGATTTCCATTAATAACTCCAACTATTTGTTTATATTCCTCTGACTGGTCTAATCTGCTTTAGGGAAAGGCCCCAAGGGGACCCATGGGGCAACAAAGGAGCAGAGAGGCTGGGAATGCTCAAGGCATTTTAGAGATAGGGCAACCCTTAGACCCTTTCCTCTGGAGTTCTGCAGCTGCTCCTTATTCCAACAGACTGGACGTGGGCCATGGAGAAGCTTGTTTTAGTTACTGCTCAAAACACACATTCAGCCCCTCGCTCAGAGATCCCAGGCTCGGATGCTCTACTCTGACTGCTCCCCGTCCATCATCATTCCTACAACCAATGTGACCAGGTCCTATTGAGTTCTCCTTTGCAATATCTTCCCATCTCTATCTCTTCCTTGCTTCCCATTCTCCCTTTTGCCTCACCTGGATTTTATACCTGGATTACCCAAAAGCCTAAGAGGCCCCTTCTTCCCAGCCTCCCCGAGCCATCCTATATTTGCTCCAAGAAGAGGAGGTTTTTTAAATTAACCATTTCATTGCCATTTTCCCAACTAAAAACTTTTAATGGCTCCCCACTGGCTATCACATTTGGTACAAACACTTCTCTACCTTATTCTCTTGGCCGTAATTTATTTAGCCAGGGAGCCTTACATTCTCATTGGCTTGCTCCAGTGTGGGTCTTTGAACATGCCACGCTCATTCCTGTCTCACTATTGGTCACTTTGCTTTCCCTGACCAAAATGCCTTCTTTGTTCCTCTCCAATTACCCATCCTTCAAGGTCCAGGTCAGGGGGCAATGTGGAAAGGGTACTGGATCTGCAGTCACAAATCCTGCCCCACCACCTCCCAACCACCCTGGGCAACTTACTTCACTTCTGGTCGCTGGACTAGATCTTCTCCAAAGGGCCCCTCTAGCTCCAATGTCCTGATTCTAAGTCTGGCCTCCTTCACGACTCTGACCGCCTCCCCTCTCTACTGATCTCTTCCTCCTCTAAACATCTATTTCATGACCTGTCTGTCTCACCCAACAAAAGTCTAAACTCTTTGAGGTCGAGGACTCCTCTTTATCTTTTTTTTTGGAGGGGGGAAAGCAAGGCCATTGGGGTTAAGTGACTTGCCCAAGGTCACACAGCTAGTAAGTGTTTCAAGTATATGAGGCTGGATTTGAACTCAGGGCCTCCTGACTCCAGGGCCAGACTCCTCTTTAACTTATACTCCCACCTCATCTGGGCTGCTGGCTGACTAATGATAATAACAACAACAACAATAATAGCTAGCATTCACATACGTTAAGGTTGCAAACTGCTTTATATATATCAATTCATTAGAACCTCACACAACCCTACAAGAGAGGTTCAACTATTATCCTCATTTTACAGATGAGGAAACTGAGGCACTGACTTGCCCAAGGACACAGAGTCAGGATTTGAACTCAAATCATCCCACACTTTATCCAGAACACCACCCGGCTGCTCTGATTAGTCCCATGCTCATTTATAACCAATCCCATCTATTAGTGCTTTCTGAGGGAGGCAGCATGGGGAGCACACTCCAAGTGGGGCAGGACGGAACAGAACACTTGTCTTTGCTTTTCCTGGAGCTCGCCCCCTGAAGCACTAGGTCCTTCCTTAATAACAATAATAATGATCCCTCACATCTGAATGCCACCTTCTGATCCTCGTTTGAGTCCTGTGAGATAGGAAGAGCAGGTGTTATTATACCCGTCTGACAGAGAAACTAAAGCACAGTGACCATCTCAGATTATAGTGAGCTGGTAAAACTGAAACCCAACCCCCCGCAGAACAAGGTTTTTGTTTCTAGTGTTGCTTTTTTTTTTAACAGCGATCAATGATTTTGTTTTTGTTTTTTTGGTAGGAAGAGTGGGAAAACTGACCTTCTCTGTCCCAGATACCAAAGGACAATTTCTCATCGTGAATAGGGAGAATTTGGACAAGCAAGGAGGAAAACACTGGAGAGGGAAGACACTGGGCTACCATAGGCAGAGATAATGGGGAAATAGAGATGGGAATTTTGGGTCCTCTTTGGTGAAGATGGAGAACAGTCCCCACCTCTCTCCATCCCTTCTCCTTTTCTTCTCCTCCCACTCACAGGCCTCAGAGTGGGAAGAGGAACTCCAAGAAAACACTGGCGCTTTGGGAAGTGTTAGGATTACCAGGGCGACAACGGAAGTGGCAGATGGTACTAGGGATAAAGCAGAGATGATGTTGGGGGTGGGGGTGGAAGGCTGGCTAGGAGAGTTGCCAGGCAAGAGGCAAGTCATGCCAAAAAGCAGAACTGTTTCCAATCTCTGAGCTTTCCCACTTGCCCAACTCAGTTTTCTCTCTTGTCCAGCTCATAATCACGGACAGGTTCTGTGACATAGGTAAAAACCTAACAGGTTCCAATAGACCTATATCATAAAGTACAAGCTGGTGTGACATGTCACAAAAAGTCACACTGTGTGAACAGCACAGTACTACGTCCCAAAGAGAGGAGCCAAAAAGACCTCATTTTTGACCTGTGAGAACCAGAAAAGATGAGGCTGGGCTGAGGAGCTGGGCTAAGCAGAAGTAGCTCTACCTCTTCTACTTCTCAGAACAAGAAACACCAGATTCTGATGTTATAAGGAGCCATCAACTCAAAGCCATCTCTACACTAAGGTGAAGAACTGCCCAATAAGGCCCTAAATTACCATATCTTCCATAACAAACACCTCCCAGCCCCAAGGGCACTATCCAGTCCGGCCTGCCAAGCAGGGTTTCCTGCCCATATGTAAGGCTAATCACAAAGCTGACTTAGAAGGCAGGTCCTAAGGCCACCAGGCTGACATTTGGAAGAAATGGCCATAAGTAACATGGGATTGGGGATGCTCATAAGTGTAGTTTGAAGCATTTAAAAACAGTCATTCAACTTCCATCAAAGTACTGTTCCAATGTCTCATTATGGTATGGAGGAAACCCTGGATTCTTCTATAAGGCTATTCAAGCTTTGAAAGGTCCTAGCAAGCAGCAAAAGCTCTGAATACTGGCCCAGCAATGGCCTACCATAGAGAGACAAATGTGTAGCTAAATTTAGAGAGGCTCACCATCAGGTCGGCTGCAAAGTGATGCACTTTGGTGCCACAGCAGCCCTCTACTAAGTCACAGAGGGCCTATCATTTACACTCACAAAATCACATAACCTTGAAGCAATGAAGTAATTAACCTATCACAACCAGCCCTTTTAAGTGGACCAGGGAAGATAAGAGGCAGCCAGAGGAGGATGAAGTGCCTTTTCCAAGGTATGTCAGATGAGGCTGGGGTAAGATGTCCATTTCTCAGGCCTGGTTCTGTCCATCACTGTCAGATGGCCCAAGGCAGGCAGGTACCTGCTTCCCGAAAGGCTCATTTAAAAAGAGGCCCATTTCATAAGGCAGGGCACTAGAACACAGATTTGGGTAACTCAGATTTGGGTCATAGCTCTTTGTTATATGACCTCAAATGGGCCACTCCCCTTCTCTAGGTCTCAGTCTTCCCCAACAATTATCTGAGTACAAATGACACCATCATGATATGAATTGGACAATCAGGAGGCCGACATCCTCGTCTGGGGTCCTTCACTTACTAGCTGTGTGATACTGGCCAAGCCACTTTCACTCATCCAGGTCTCAGTTTCCTCCACTGTAAAATGTGAGGAGGAAGGAATAAGGCTAGACTAAAGTGTATCAAAGGTACTATCCAGCTCTAAAATTCAATGATTCTAAATCCTAAAAAAGTACTTTGAGATCACTTTGCCAGCCCACAACCTGGTAAGTGACATCTCATTAGTTTTCATTGTGAGGTTGCTAATGACATCACTTACTAGGATGGGAGGGGCTCTCTCTGGACATGAGCCTGGAAGATAGGGTAGAAAATAGGGGAAGAGGTAAAAAAATAGTGATTTTTTTGGCCTTTCACATACAAAGGACCAATCTTCATGCCCATCATTAACCACGTTTATAGTTCTTACACGCACAATCTAGTAACCACTGGATACATTTGCATAGATGGGCCTAGTGGGAATTCTGGTCATAAAACAGTTTCAGTTATCACTTTTTAGGCAGACCAATCACATACAAAAGCACACATTAGCTGTCACACTACAAAAAAGCAGTAAAGCTACCATTCACAGCTCTGGGTTATCACTCTGTCTTATAATCTATTCTGTTGATCAAAATCTAAACCTGTGTTGGCCCATTAAGACCAGGGGTCTACATTCTCCATGACTCCACAAAGTCTCCAGTGAATTAAGGCATCTTCTGAGTCAGCCCCACCTGGGCTTTTCACTGTCACAGACACATGTGGTGCTATACTTATACACACTTCATAGACAACAAGGGGAAATTCCTAACAAGGCATTGGCATAAATCCAAGTCTGGGTGAGTTATAAAAAAAACCCAACCTTTACAAGGTTACCTGCCGAGACAGACCAATAGACCACCTCCCGCAGTTCAAAACTGGGAGGCACCCTGTAACCCTGGTGGACCAAACCTTCATTCATTTTGAATTTGGAATCAACCTGACTAGGGAGAAATTGATACAGACCGAAAAGCCGGAGGCCTCCCAAGTCATTCACGCCATTATCTACTTATCCACACCCATCTGTGGATCGCCCAGATAGACTCCATCCTTCAGCCCTTCCCCGGAGACAGGCAGAGCCAGACCCACAGGAGCCCTTATTAACCGGGCGTTTGCGGCTGCTCTGACTTAATTTGTTTTGTTGTTGTTGTTCGGGGGGAGGGGGTGTCAATTCAAACCACAGAGGACTTGATCATATGGTTTTTGCTTCCCACACACAGTGACACAAACATGGGGCGCTTCATCACATGGGCCGAGAAAACCGTCCCAGTGGAAAAGGTGAAGCTAAGGGGCTCTGGGGTCCCTGGGCCCTGTCCGGATGCCACAAGTCTCTGCCAGTCACTGACTCCAAGGGGCAGGCTGTTCTTTCCACCCATCGTAACCTTTTCAATCAGAGCCCCCTCCCGCGGACCCCGAACACGAGGAATCTCCGGCTGTGCCAGCCCTCGGCGCCCCGGGGGCTCGCCCCACCCCGCAGGTCCGGCTCGTGCTCCCGGGACCTGGGCTCCGCAGCTGCCCCGCAGCGGAGAGCCGGCACCGTGCAGAGGCGACTCGGGAGCCCTGCGGGGGGCCAGGCTGGGTGCCGCCCTCGCAGAGCCCCGCGCCCGGGCGTGGACCGGCCCCGCGCTCCCTCCCTCCGCTCAAACTTTGCCGCCCCCCGGGAAGCCGCGCACGCCGCCCGCCAGCCCCTCACCGAGCGGCGCTCTAGGTCCGGAGCCGCCATGGACGGACTCGAGGAAGGCCGGGACACGGGAACCGTGGGATCGGAGCCGGCTCCGAGGCTCGCTCTCCACTCGGGTCGCTGCGGCTGAATGGATCCAATATGGCCACTTCCTGGAAACTCCCCTTGGAGAGGAGAAGAGGCTGCGGGGCCGCCTCCCGCCAGCGCTGCCAGCCCCAGGCCGGGGGACGCCCGTCTCCACTGCGGCTCCGGCCTCGCCTTCTAGCCCAGCCGGAGCCCCGGGCTCTGCTTAGCCCGGGAGCCCACCCTGGGTCCGACAACTGGGAGGCTGCACAGAATGCCGGGACTTGTAGTTCCCGAAATTTGGGGAGGGAAGGAGAGGGGCAGGGCTTGGGAAGGGGCGGGCGGGAAAACCTGTCATCTCCCTTCAGGATTTGGGTTTTCTGGAGCTATGTGCCAGGAGGGGGTTGAGGGTTTGCCGTATGTTTTAGGGCTGAGAGCTGGCGGAGAGTTTTTAGATCATCTAGTGGAAGCTCCTTATTTTTACAGATGAAGAAACTGAGGCCCAGAGGGAAGTGACTTGCCCAAGGTCACACAAAATAATAAATATCAGAGCCAAGATTCAAACCGTGGTGTACATGCCAAACACCATTACTGTCTGCCGCTTCACATTAGTGTCTTTCTACATGGAGCCTGAGGGCCAATTTGAGTTCACACATATGTTGCCCTATCCCTAGTCACAAAAATCAGGGAATTTCAGAATTGGAAGATATCAGAGACAATCTAGTCCAACTTTTGCCTAGACAGGAATTTCCAACAGGCCATTCCCAACAAGCAGGAATGACGACCTGGAGACTGCATCTCCGACTCCAATGCTTCGTCTCATCTCTCTTGCTTGCTCTTCCCGTGGCTTTGGTCAGAGTGCAGACCACTCCGTGTTTCAGTAGCCGACTCTGAACTTCACGGTGGAACTGAAGAATCTTCAAATAGCTCGGCCCACACACACAGGTCACAACGGGTATCTAAAGTCCCAAAAGCCGCTGTGAGACAAACCGTTGCAGAACCCAAGGGATACAGCATACATGTTCATTTGGGGCTGGTGAATTTGATTATGTCCTGCTTGATGCCTACCTCCCACACCACACCTGAACTGCAACACTTGTGCAGCCAAAAGAAGGGCAACCCTGACGGGCAGGAGACTTGAAACCTGCCGTGGGATGGGAAGTCAGACCGTCAATTTTTTTTTTAAATTAAGCACCTACTATGTGCCAGGAACTGTGCTAGGCATTGGGGTTGCAAAGAAAGACCCAAGGTAGCCCTGCTCTCAAGGACCTCGCTGTCTAAGGGCGGGAAGACAACGGGCAAACAACTATATACAGACCAGACATATGCAGATAAATGGGAAACAATCCACCAAAGGAAGGTACTAGAATTAAGAGGAGCAGGAAAACTCCCTGTAAAAGGTGCCATTTTGCCTGGGGCTTGAAGGAAGCTAGAGAAGCCAGGAGGCAGAGATGGGGAGGGAGAGTATTCCATGGACAGGCACAGCCAGAGAAAAGGCCCAGAGGCAGGAGATGGAGCAGCTGATCCAAGGAATAGCAAGGAGGCCAGTGTCACTAAATCTCAGTAAATGGTAGAGAGGGGTTGCAAGTTATATGAAAGCTGGAAAGATTGGGGGGGTGAGGCAAGGGAGGTAATGAAGGGCATTAATTGCCATGCAGAGAATTTTAGATTTTATTTTTGATCCTGGAGGTGACAAGGTGCCAGAGGAGATGATTCCTAACCTTCAGTTAGCTGAAGAGCTGTCATATTTTACTTTGAAGAATGAGGATAAGGGAGAAGAAGATCCAGGGAGGCAAATGACTCATTTTTAAGGAAAAATTACCTAAAGAGCTATCTAAAAGTGAAACAGGCTGCCTCTAAAGATTGAGTTCCTATCAATGGAGGTCTTTCTGGTGGAGGTTGGACTAGCTGCCTGAGGTCTCTTTCACTTCAAAGATGTTATAATTCGGGGATGTTTGTTGTTTGTCCTTAATTTTTGAAGAGGACCAATGACATCATCAGTGATGTCTTGACTTGCTAGTGAGTTGGATTTAAGTGAGTCATCATCAGCCTCAGTCTCTTTTCCAGAGTCATCAAGTCCATCAGTCCAGTGGCAGGACAAAAGTCAAGACAACTATCAATGGCCCAGAATGCAGTGGATAACCTTGGTGTCTTTGATGCCTGACCAAGCTCTTAAGGGCTCCACAGAGCCTGCTTCAGCTGCCTTCATGGCCATTGGAACAAATCGTTATTATCCACCCATTCCACCAGGGAAAGTCTTTCCATGCTTGAGGCAAACTCATTGACAGATCTGAGGCTACCTTCCATTACCCTCACCCTGACTTAGCCTGTCTGTTGAAAGTTTTGCTGGGGTATAGCTACTGTTCCTGCTGTTGCTTGCTGGAGCCACAAATGAGAGCTGAGTCAATCAGGTGGAAACCGAAGGTAAGATAAGCAGCCTTGAGGAGGTCTCAGCAAACCCTCACACCAGAACTCCTGAAACGCATCACACACCCCTCTGTGATATTTAACTGAATTTTAAATTCCATTAATTAGTTATTCAAATACACTTAAAAGATTCTAAGAAGCATGCAAAATGAAACATAGATGATAAATCATTGTCTTATTATCTGTACAACTTCTGTTGTTCACCTCATCCCAAAAGATGCATATATTGACTTTTAACAAAGTAGTCTATATCATCCTTGTTTTTCTAATCCTTCTTTGATCTTTAGTGTACATATAACATAGTTTGGCTACCGTTATTGTTGTCCTTATGTGTGTATATATACATAAATTGTTCTACTTTCTTCACTCTTAATGACCAACTCCTCCACCCCACATTGGCCATGCAGAAAGATGGTCATATTCTTGATCTTACCATCACCCACAAATGCACCACTTCCAATTTTATGAACTCTGAAATCCCTTATCTGATCACCTGATGACAGGCATCATTCCACTTGTCCCTCTGGCTTGCACCCCCAATCCCAGTTTTTTTGTCCACACCACGACCTCTATTCCCAGTTCTTTCCAAGTCCGCATGCAACCCTGTACTACCTTCACTCTTCTCCCTTCCCAATACTGATCCCTTGGTGAACCAATTCAGCTCTCCCCTGTCTTCTTCACAAGTCTATTGCCCCCTTATCCTGTCACCTATCTTGAGTCTCTCGACCTTGGATCACTCCCATCATCCACTACTTTCACTCCTACAAATGTGCTCCTGAATGGAACTGTAGAAAATCACAAAACCATGCTCATGGGGTCCACTACAAATTTATTTTACACAAGCTAGAGTGGGCCTTTATTGCTGCAAAACAATACCTTAACACCTCCCTAATTAAATCACTATCATACTAACCACAGTGGCTCTTCCAAACTTTTTCATCCTTCTCAACTTCCCATGGCCCCTTCTCCACCTGCCCTCTTAGCAGAAAACTTTGCTTCCTATTTTAATGAAAGATGGAGGCCATTTTGCTGAGAGGTCCCTGTTCTTTCCTCATTTCACATCACCCAGCTGCCTTCTGCTACTATCTCCTCCTTCACCCATGCTTCACATAATGAGGTAGCGATTTTCCTTGTAAAGCAGACAAATGTCAATGTATGCACAAGTGATGCCATTCCATCCTGTCTTCTCTAGTCCTCTCCATCATTCCCACTCTCTCACTTATCTTCAGTCTCTCCCTATCTACTAAGTTGCTTGTCTCCTCCATTCTCAAAAAACCTTCACTTGATCTATCCATCCCCACTAGCTACCATCCTATTATCTCTCATCCCTTTTGCAGCAAAACTATTTGGGAAGGTTGTCTACAGTTGGTGCCTTCATGTCCTTTCCTCTACCTCACCTAATTCTTTAGTTTGGCTTCTGACCTCATCATGCAATTGAAAAATATTGCTTACCTCGAAATCAAATAGCCCTTTCTCAGTCCTCATCCCTCTCTGCAGCCACAGACACTGTTGGTCACCCTCTTCTCTCTGATAGTTTATTCTCTCTAGGTTTTCAGAATAACACTTTCTCCTTGTTCTCCTCTTACTTTCTGCTCCTTCCCAGTCTCTTTTGTGATTTTCATCCATGTCATGCCAGCTAACCATGGGTACCACACAAGGCTCTGTCCTGGCTCCCCTTTTCTACTCTTTCTATATTTTTTCACTTGGTGATCTCTTCAACTCACATGGATTCATCATTTCTATGCTCAGGATTCTCAAATATATGAGTCCAGGCTAACCTCTGTCCTGCATCCTGGGCCACTGCCTGTTGTCTTGTTATGTCTTGTCACTGACTCTGGAGGATAGCGTGAGGCCGATGACTTTGCACAGCTCTGTCTCACTTAAATCCAGTTCATTTGCAAGTCAAGATATCCTCCTCCTGATGTCACTGATCCGGAATGAGAACAACAGCAGTCTCTACTGACCTCCAGTCCTATCTTTGCCTGTTTATTGGGCAACTTGAACTGAATACCCTATAGATGTCTTAAACTCTCTATGTCCAAAGCTGGATTCATCCTTGTTCCCCCTACACTCTCCCTTCTTCCTAACTTCCTACCATCACTGTGGAGGGTAGCACCATCTTCCCACTCTCCCAAGCTCACAACCTAGGTGTCGTCTTTAGCTCCCCACTCTCTCACAGGAGCCATTTATAAAGTGCTTGGATCAGGGTCTGGCCCATAGTAAATGGTTGTTCCTCCCCTACTCTCCCTCTCCCTCTGGATTTTACCTTTGTAACATCTCTCCCACACACCCTCTCCTCTGACATTGCCCCCACCACGGTGCACACCCTGGTCACCTCACACCTGGACCATTACAATAACCTGCTGGTTGACTTCCTTTCCACGTGTCTCTCCCTGCTCCAGTCCATCCTCCGCTTAGCTTTCAAAGCGATCTTTCTCAAGTGCACGTCGGACAAGGTCACCCCTCTATTCACCAAACTCCAGTACCTCCCTAGCATCTCCAAGATCAAATCTAAAATCCTGTCTGATACCCAAGGCCCTCCACAACATGCCCTTCACCATCATCTTTTCAGTCTTCTTACACATTGCAGCCCTCCCCACCATGTGCTCTGAACACCCTTCTAGCTGTTCCTTGAACAAAACTCCAGACTCTGGATTCTCTCATTAGCCGTGCTCCACACCTGGAATGCTCTTTCTCCTCATCTCTGTCTCCTGGCTTCCTTCAAGTCCCAGCTAAAATCTCTCCTTCTACAAGAAGCTTATCGCAACTCTCCTTAATTCTAGAACCTTCCTTCTGTTGGTTCCAATTTATCCTGTTAATATAGCTTTTTTGTACAGAGTTGTTTGCATAATAATAATAAAAAATAATAATAATAAAGAGTTAACATTTCTATGTGCCAGGCATTGTGCTAGGTGCTTCACAATTATTATCTAATGTGATCCTCACAAAAACCCTGGGAGATAGGTGCTGTTATCCCCACTTTACAGATGAGGAAGCTGAGGCCAACAGAGGTGAAATCACATGCCCAGTAAGTACCTGAGTGTCTGACTTCCCCAACTAGTAAGTGCCTGAGGCTGCATTTGAACTTGGGTTTTCCTACCTCCAAACACAGGGCTCTCTCTCCTGGGCCAGTAGCTGCCTCCCATGCCCATGTCCATGTTCCCCCCCTCCTCCCAATCAGATTGTGAGCTCTTCAGGGGGAGTGCCTGACTTTTGCCTTTCTTTACATTCTCAGCACTTAGCACAATGCCTTGCATATAAAAACTGCTTAATAACTCTTTATTGACTGTTTCCTCTTATTTATCTTCTCCAAGTTTATTATTTCTCTTGAAATAACAATATTCCATTAATTCATCTCCAAGTTTATTATTTCTCTTGAAATAACAATATTCCATTAATTCATGGACCAATGTAGGGAGACAGTGGCTTTTTGTTGGCCAAAATATAACACCAAATAATTAGGATTTGTTGTTGACAGGTATACAGCCATAAAATAAGGTAGTTATCAGTAACAAAACCTTTTGATTTCAGGCTCAGCGGAATATCTCAGCACCTCAATGGGTGCTGGTCCAGCAGAGGCTCTGTTGGGTTTTCAGTGTTTTGGGAGATAGTGGGTAGAACCTGCCACCACACCTTGCTAAGTAGAGTGACCCCCATGCTAAGACTGGGTCTTTATTGACTCCCAAGAGACTTTTGTCACTTTTGAGCAACTGGACATGCCCTGAAGATCCCCTTCAACTTAACTGATAATGAAAATTTGAGCTGGGACAAGAGACAACCCAAGGAGACAAGGTCAGCTTTTGCCCACCTAAATTCACTTTCCTACATTTATTAGGCCTACTTGTCACAGGCAGTTTTATTGCTTTGATGCTTTATTTTGGCCAGGGGAAAGCCTTAATCTTCCTACATCATACTTCATTAGCCATTCCCTAACTAAAAAATACCAAGTTTGTTTCTAGTTTCTTGCTTTTGCAAATAGGGCTGCTAGGCACGTTTTATAATGGAGTTCCCCGGGGAGTGTTCCCCAATTACTGTGATGAGCATACCTCTTTCCCTATGGCATACAGACATGCCCTTTGGCACCTTAAAAGGGTTGATGGAGGATTTTCCTGATCAATGTGATGAGCATGCCTCCCCCCCTATCGAATATGTTAAGACAGCAAAGAGAACTTCTGATTGGTTCCTAGTGACTGAGGCTTCTGTTGGGGGGGTTATCGCCAAGGTAGTGGGTTAGCAGAGGTTCTAGCCTAGTGTGGGTATTAGCCAGTAGAACTGCTCAGCCTTTTTTCAACTTTTACCTGTTCATGGGGCCTACCAACAATACAGCAAGCAGAGCAAACAAAGAAAGCCTGAGTTTGGATGAGAAGATTTTGTTGTTACACAGGAGCACAATCTTTTCCTGGAAAGAGCTGCTTGTGTCAGCCTCAGGGAAGCAGTACAAGGCAGAGGCAGATGTGTCCACACAGTCTGAGGGTCCCTGGAAGGCTTATTCCCAAGAGATGGCAGCAGCCGGGGCCATTGCAAGAGTTCCTGAGGAAACATATGGCAAAGATAAAACATGTTTGGTCACGTGGTCCAAGGCAGGAGTTTATGGACAGTGTTCCTGAACCCAGCATCCTGTGTAGATTTTGATTTCCTCAGCTTGTGTAATCTTAAAATCTCACCTACCTAGAAAGGAGATTTCTTGGGTTACACTAGTCCTGGGTATTGCCTCACCAGTAATCCCAACCTTGAGAGTTCCTGGACCTAGATATCCTCTTAAAAGAGAAGGGAAGGTTCCTGAGTAGTATGGCCCCTGGAAGAAGAAGACAGATCATGAGGGGCAGCTAGGTTGCATGGGTACTGGCCCTGGAGTCAGGAGGACCTGAGTTTAAATCCGGTCTCAGATACTTAACACTTACTAGCCATTTGACCTTGGGCAAGTCACTTAACCTCAATTGCCCTGCCTTCCCCCCTCCAAAAAAAAAAAAGACAGACCATGTGACCCTTAGGAGCTACAGAGCAGAGGTGGGGAAACATCACATACACACACACACACACACACACACACACACACACACACACACACCCCACACACAGAGATACATACCACTATTATTGTGATCCAGAAAGTACAGGTCCAATGGGCAAGGGGTTGTGTGTTCAGAAGCCCTAAAGTGTGTTTGCTAAGAATAGAATGGGATGGGCAGCTAAGTGGTTCAGTGGATAGAGTAACAGTCTTGGAGCCAGGTGGTCCAGGCGGTCATGAGTTCAAATGCTGCCTCAGACACTTAACACTTTCTGGCTCTGTGACCTTGCACAAGTCACTTACTAGCTGGGGGACCTTGGGCAAGTCACTTAATCCCAACTGCCCTGACTTCCCCCCTCCAAAAAAAAAAAAGAATAGAATGGGACGAGAAATTATGATAGGTTGTGATCTGCACCAGTGGAGCAAATATCTTCCTTGAGACCACAAAACTACTGAAGAAGCAGCATCAGAGATGTAACTGTAAGTTTTGGCACCGAGAGTAAGCAGCATTGAACATGACCTTAAATTTGCCATATGTTCCCCCTAAACCACACACATACCCCCAAGGAAAACAGTATAGCAAAGAACACCAAGTTACCAGTCCTCACAGAGAAGATACAAATATAGGGAAAGCTGCTGGTAAGAGTCAGGAAGGAATTCCTTGCATCATTAATCACATTTTTTTCATGTGACTGTTCATAACTTGGATTTCTTCCTTTGAAAACTGCCTATTCTTACCTTTTAATCATTTATCCATCAGGGGATGGCTCTTTGTTTTAAAACTTTGAACCAATTCTTTATACATCTTGGACAAGAGACCTTTCTCAGAGGAAGTTAGTGCAAAGATTTTTTTTCCCCAGTTGCTTGTTTTCTTTCTAATTTCTAATTTTGACCTTCAGGGACTCCCAGTGCATTAGTTTTGTTTTTATAAAAAAAATGATCAATTTTATGAGACAGACTGTCCATCTTATTTTTTGTGATTTCGTTACTTGTTTATCATGAACTCTTCCCCTCTCCAAAGATCTGAAGAGTAATTTCTTCTCTATTCATCTGATTTTGATGTCATGAGAGGGACGGGGAAGAATATCTCCTATTTCATCTATAGTAGTTTTTGCTTTTGAAAGTCATCCAAAATGTGGAAATGTGGTTTTAGGAGCTTCAGAGCAAAAAAATGTAAAAAATTTTTGGCCCTTTTCATATTGTAATTACAAGGGAAGAAAGGTAGTATGAGTGATTGTGAAGATGGACTTCAAGGGGGCCAGGCCAAGGTACTTCCTAACACAAATATTACAAAATTCTATTTTAATTATGCACCATCTCAGAACTTTGCCCGATATTAGGGAAGTTCTTTTTTCTCTACTCTTTGTACGTCGTTACTTTCTAACTTGCATCATAGTTATTTGTAAGCTCCTAAGAACAAGGACTTGGTCCTTTTCCATCTTTATACTCCCTTATTGTCTTCCATCTTTTCACAGAAGAAGTGTTTTCTGGGGCTTCAACTCCAGTCTTGGCAATGTGCACTGATAAAGCCGGTCTCCTTGTCATATACATCACTCTATATACATGGTTTCTGTGATAAATGAAAATATTCATTAAGCATTTCTATGGGCTTGATCTTCACTTAAACAGTGGGGATCCAAGTACAAAAAACAACATGATCCCTTGTCTTGAAGCAGCTTGCAATTCACTGACACATTCTTTCCTGCAGTGGTAGTGTTGACTTAATTACTGTTCCCAGAGCAAAGGATGGAAGGGGGTTGGACAGAGAACCTACATATATATGGCAGAAATGCAGATGAAGTACAATAAACTCTCAGAAATCAGGAACAGGGCCACAGAATGGCAGCTATGTTGGGTCAGTAAACTTATTATTCATTATTGAGTAATTAATATGAAAATAGTAAAGGCCCACATTTACATGTTCTTACTTTGTCTAGATCAATAGTTCTCAAACTTTTTCAGCTCAGGACCCCAAAGAGTTTTTGTTCAAATGCATTTTCTGTGTTAGAAATTAAAACTAATAAAATGTTTAAAATACCAATCAATTCGTTTAAAAATAACAACCCATTAGATGTTAATGTAAATGATATCTTTATGAAAAATAATTATGTTTTCAAAAACTCTGGTAAGAAGAGTGACATTTTAAATCAGTCAAAAAGCGCTTATTAAACACTTATGTGCAAAGCCCTGTGTTAAACACAAAAAGAAAGCACCTGCCCCTAAGGAGTTTGCATCCTAATGGAGAAGACAGAACACCATGGCCAAAAGGAAGCTGGAAAAGGGGGAGGTGCCCAGAGTGGAGACATGATGGAGAAGTCTGCAGTAAAGCTGGGTGAGAGAGGAAGAGAGAGTCAGCCTAAGCAAGCTCCTTAGCTTGAAGTGGAGGTTTTGCATATTTTTGCAAATCTCTTTAAGATCTGAATACAACCAGATTCTTGTATTTGCTGCAGCATTCAGATTGTCCAGATGTTACTTGAAGTCCATGAAGAAAAAAAGTCTTCACACAGATATCAGTTAGGGGCACAATGGATGGAACACTGAGCTTGGAGTCAGACCTGAGTTCAAATCCAGCTTCAGATATTCACTAGTTGTGTGAACCTAGGCAACTCACTTAACCTTTGTTTGCCTCAGTTTCCTCATCTGTAAAACAGACAATAATAGCACCTGTCTCCCATGCTTGTTGTGAGGATCAAATGAGTTGATAATTGTAAAGCACTCAGCACATAGTAGGTGCTACAGAAATGTCAGCTATTGTCATTATCATCATATGTAGTTGTTAAATGGAAGAGTAATTTTACCAGATAAATTGGGTATTCTTATGAAAAGAATTTTGACCTTCAGGGACTCCCAGTGAGAACTGCTGGCTCGAGTAAACCTTCACTACATGTGGCATTTTTTTTGTTCTGAACTTAATAACACCAGATAAACTGAGAGTTTTCTCCAATCTAGAACAGAAAAGGAATTATATATGAAACTTGGAAGCCTGACATATACTTGCTTTCTTTGAAACACCTAATTCAACATGTAACTTTCAAAGCTGTCCTGCTTGTCTGTGATTCTTAGTGGCCTTACAGAAGGAATACAGTAATTTCCCCAACCCATGAAATCAAGAACTCCCAGGAAGCCTAAAAACAAATCATCCAAAAAAACCCAAACCCTTTCACCTAGTCAGAACAAGGTCCACAAGGTCTGAAGCCCCCTTTTCCCACCGGCAGAGAGTTTGAATATAAAACAGCTGTCAGTTTTTCCTTATTCCCCCCCAGCATAAATAGCACCAGTACCCTGATTTACCCTGAGCTCCCCATTTCTGCCCCTAATACGTGGGTCCTGCTTGACCCAGAGAGGAACCCTATAAAACCTAACCTGCTTCACTCATTTTGGGTACCTAACTCCATCCAGCATCCAGCTCTGTGTTCTTCTTCCCTCTGTTGTTTATCTCTTCCTTCATAAAGCTTGACTGGCTCCACTTTCTCTCCACCCACTCCCATGCTGTGTTTTGTCCAGTGGTGCTAGGCCTCCTAGACAAGCCAATTCTCTGTAAAGCACGAGCCTATCATTGTGACTAGTGATTCAGCAGCCCCAAGTTTTTATCTTAGGGAACGTAGAAAGCAAGGACTGAAATGGAAACCATGCCTTATCAGCAGAATCCTCCTCCTTCTCTCTGACAGCAAGCTGTAACAAGGAGCCCTGCACCACTGGCTGCCCCTCGGGCTTTCCTCCTGGTGACAGATAAAGGAGATTGATGCTTTTCCCGGTACAGCAACTTGGTATTTCAAACCTTCCCAAGTCTGTGTTAGGACAATTTTCTGTTCTCTTTTGTGTCTTAAAAAAAAAAAGGTTCGGGGCAGCTAGGTGGCATGGTGAATAGACCACCAGCATTGGAGTCAGAAGGACCTGAGTTCAAATCTGGCCTCAGACACTTAATACTAGCTGTGTGACCTTGGGCAAGTCACCTCAATTGCCCTGCCTTCACCCTCCAAAAAAATTTTTGAAAAAGGTTCAGTGGCTTTCCTTTCTGGACACTCTTAACTTTATCCTCTTCTCTCTTCCCCAACCATCCTCCACTGGAAAAAGAAAAAAAAAGAGAAGAAAACCCTTTAACAAATAGGCACATGGACAAACAAAACAAATTCTTACACCAGCCGTGTCTGAAAATGCCCAGACCTGAATCCATCCCCTTTGTCAGGAAGTCACAGAGCAGCTACTATGCTACTCAGTCCTCTGGAACTAGAATTCGTCAACGCATTGATCAAGATTGGCACTTCCAAATGCCACAGGACGTTCTGGGTAAGACTATTTTAGCTGCAGTTGTTAAAGCTGTGCCATAATGTTCTAAACTGGATAGGTTTGGAGGTTCCAGTATGCCTAATAAATCCCTATTATGTGCCAGGCACTGGAGATACAAAGAATGAAACAATTCCTATTTACATACATATACAAGCATATGATATAGTTGCAGGGGAAAGAGGGAAGAGATCAGGAGAGGTTTCCTGTAAAAGGCACAGTCAAAATCCAGGGGGACCACAGGGTTGTGCCAAGGCTGATGTCATGAGGGTTCAACATTCATTGGAGGAACATCCCCCCTTGTCCTATGGCTGATAATGTCTTACCAAACCCTCTATTTCCTTTGCTCCTATTCATGTGCTGTTGAAAAGAACTAAGAAAGTCATGAAACCATACTGTCTGTATCCACTACAAATTTGTTAGAAAGTGAGGCTGACAACTTTGTGCACCTCTGTCTCACTTCAGGAGCAAGTCAAGACATCACCTTGTGATGCTACTGGTCCTCTTCAAAAAAAAAAAAAAGAATGAACAACAACAAAGTATAATCTTAACTGGGTCCTCACTGCACGAAGGCAATCCTTTTAAACCTCTGATCTGCTATACTACTCAACACAGCAGTTATTCCAAACCTTTTTATTCCTCCTCAAGTACTCTCTTCTCCCAACCCTCAATCTAAACTGAGATCCCCACCTCCTAATTTCCTAAAACAAACAAACAAACAAACCCCAGTAAGCTGAAGCCATATGCTGAGAGGTCCTTTTTCCTTATCTCTTATTATTCAGACTAACCCAATATCTCCACCTTCACTCCTATCTATTATTAAGAGGTAGCCAGTCCTTCTGCTTGCCAAGATAAATCCCCTTGATTCCACCCCTTCCCAGACTTCTTCAGCAGACTATTCCCACTGCCATAACCTGCTCTAATCTTCAGTTTCTCCCTATTTACACAGATCCATGTTTTCCTCATCCTTAAAAAACTCTCACTTGATCTGATCATCCCAATTGGCTACCATCTTATATCTTTTCTTCCCTTCTTGTCTAAACTCCTTGAGAAAACATTCTAAACCAGTGACATCAAACTTGAATAGAAATGGGGGCCACTAATCCATACATAAGGATCTCTGTGGGTCACACACTTAGTTTTAAAATGGAATATTATCTATGTTTTATTTTATATTTTTTTATTTCATTAAATATTTCCCAATTACTTTTTGATCTGGTTCTGGACACACTAGAGAATGTTGCTATATAGGCTTCACCTCACATCCTGCGAATTGGCAAAGATGACCAAAAAAATGGCACTGGTCAAGGCTGGAGGAGTTGTGGGATGATAGGCAGACTACTACATTGTTAGTAGAGATGTGAAAGAGCACAACCATTGGAAAAAGCAATTTGGAATTATGCAAATAAAGTGACTAAACTTCATACCCTTTGAACTAGAGACTATTATTGGACTTCCACCCCAAGCAACCTATCAATAAGAAAAAAGTCCTCATATACTCTAAAACTCATAGGAGCACTTTTTTGTGATAACTAAGAATTAGAAACAAAGTAGATGCCTCTCAGTCGGGAAATGACTAAACAAATTGTGGCACATGGATATGAAGGAATATATTATTACAGTACTATTATTACATTAAGAAATTATGAGTGTGATGAACACAGAGAAGCGTGGACAGATCTATATGAAATGACAATGAGTGAAGTGAGCAGAGACAAGAAAATAATACCACAAGGGAAATGGAAAGAACAACCATACACCAAAAATATCAAAAGCTAATGTAACAAGATTATAAAGATCAAGCAGGACTGAAGTGAAGAGATATGAGAAGACACCCCCAACTTACTTCTTCATGTAGGTGGAAGGTGCACTGGAGTTATTCACTGGATATATTTTCAGACTTCTTAACATATCAATCAGTTGTGATGATTTTTTTTCCTCTCTAAAAAAATACTATTTGTTATACAGGATGGTTCTCTGGAAAAGGGAAAGGAAGGGGAAGAATAACCTCCTGGGATAATCACAACCATATAAGTAATAGAAAACATCAATAAAAACTTACAAGAAAATTTTACTTTCAGGGGCAGCTAGGTAGCTCAGTGAATAGAGCACTGGCCCTGGAGTCAGGAGGACCTGAGTTCAAATCTGACCTCAGACACTTAACATAAAACTAGCCATGTGACCTTGTGCAAGTCACTTAACCCCAATTGCCCTACCTTCCCCCCTCCAAAAAGAAAACAAAGAAAAAACAGAAACCTTTACTTTAATATTTTATCCTACCCTCAATTACATGTAAAAATTTTAACATTCATTTAAAAATTTTTTTGAATTCCAAATTCTTTCCCATTCTTTCCTCTCTCCATTAAGAAGGTAAAGAATTTCATATAGGTTATACATGTATAGTCATGCAAAACATAGTTCTATGTTAGTCATGTTGTGAAAGAAAACAGAGGCAGCATAGGAGCAGCAACATATCGCAGCTCTCACATAGCCACCCCAGAATACCCATAAAATATGACTCTAAACTAATCCTAGAACTCCAAAATGCACACAAATATACTTTCCACTAAAGTCAGCTTGGCTACAAGGAACCATATCAGCACTGTGAACCGAAACCAGCCTGGCCTGAAGCCCTGGCTGAGCCCCGGGGGTGGCTGGACAGGAGGAGCCGAGGAGCCTCTGGTGAGCGGATTAGCAGCAGCTGCAGCTCAGAACTAGGTCAGAGGAGCTTGCAAAATTGGGGGAGAAAAGCAGTCCCGCCGAAAGGACTCCAGGGCTGGAAAGTGAAAGGCAGAGGTTTTGCACCCACCTCCGCGTTGCAGCTTCTAGGCCCTTGGCCTGCAGACAGCAGGGGGACTAAGTGATCACTCAGAGGCCAAGTACTCTCATGTTGGGCGGCCTGGATCTGGATCGTGGTCTTGGGCCTCGGTCCTGTGAGTCTTCATCATCCAGTGAGCCGGAAGTAAGTACGAAAGGGACCCAGCACTTTCCTGAGGGCTATGGCAGCTGGGAGGACCCCAGCGATTTGGGACAGAGCTTTCCCTTCTGGAAGCAGAGCCCCACAGACATTTAAAAAAAATCACGGACTGACCAACCATGAGTAAGAATAAGCATAAGAAGCAAAGTAAGAACAGCAACCAAACCCTAGATTCCTTCTTTGGGGAAAAGAAGGATCATGGCAGAGAGAGGGAGGAGGAGAGTGCAGCCAGAGCGCCCCCACCAGGGACTTCCAATAAACATGAAGATTGCCTTAAAGCTAGAGATGAGCTGAAGAAGGAGTTTGAAAACCAAATAAGAGAAGTGGAAGAAAAATTGGGAAGAGAAATAAGAATGTTGCAAGAAAATCATGAAAAGAGAGTCAACAATCTGATTGAAGAAATCAACACCCTAAAAA
>CM053581.1:331499848-331521849 GCA_028627135.1 Pseudochirops cupreus
AGAGTGGTGGGGGGGGCAGGATAGGAAGAAGGGACATGCAATCAGACTCTCACAGTGTGCTCACTATGGAGAGGTTCTGCGTAATTTCACATGTTCAGCCTGTATTTGATTGCTTGTCCTTCCAGTGGGGGTGGGTGACGAGGGAGGAAGAGAAAGAATCTGGAATCTAAAGTTCTATAATCAAATGTTAAAAATATATATCTGTATATATGCAATTATTATTATTATTATCATTACTATTATTAACTACATCCAACTGGAACTTGAGATACACAGGCACTGTGGTAGGGAGATCCATCCTGCCCTGCTGAAGGGTCAGAGGGGTGAGGGGGGAAGACATAGGAGAGAATAGACTGGGGGAGGGGGGATACACTGGGATGGCTGTTTTGGGGTGGGGGGTAGGGGAAAGATGGGGAGAAAATATGTAAATCAAAATCTTGTGGAAATGAATGATGCAAACTAAAATAAAATTTAAAAAAAAAGAAAACAGAAAAAAAAAACAAGAAAAATAAAGTAATAAAAAAATATGCCTCAAATTGCATTCAGACTCCATCAGTTATTCTTTCTTTCTCTGGAGATGATTAGCATTTTTCATCATAAATCTTTCAGAATTGTCTTCGATCATTGGATAGCTGAGAATAGCTAAGTCATTCACAGTTGACCACCATTTAATATTGCCGTTACTGTGTACAATGTTTTCCTGGTTCTGCTCATTTCACTTTATTTGTCTAAGTCTTTCCAGGTTTCTCTAAGAGCATATTGCTCATCATTTTCTTATAGCACAATAGGATTTCTTCACAATCATACACCACAACTTATTCAGCCATTCCCAAATTCATGGGCATCCCTTCAATTTCCAATTGTTTGTCACCACTAAGAGAGCTGCTATAAATATTCTTATACATGCAGGCCTTTCTCTTTTTGTTTTTAATGTCTTTGGGATACAGACCTAATAGTGGCATTGCTTAGTCAAAGGCTGTGAATGGTTTTACAGCCCTTTGGACATAATTCCTAACTGTTCTCTAGAATTGTTGAATCAATTCACAACTTTACCAAGAGTGCATTAGTACCCCAATTTTCCCACTTTCCCTCCAACATTTGTTCTTTTCCTTATCTGTCATATTTATCAATCTGATACATGTGAGGTGGTAGCTCAGAGTTGTTTTAAGTTGCATTTCTCTAATTAATAATTATTTAGATAATTTTTTCATATGACTAAAGATAGCTTTTATTACTTTGTCTGAAAATTGCCTAATCATATCCTTTGATCATATATCGATTGAGATAAGAAAAATTTACAAAGGAAAACAAAAGAAGAAACAAGGCTAAGGAGGAAGAGAAAACCAGTACTATGAGTTGGGTCTCCAAATGCAGTAGGCTCTCATTCCTGTTGAAGCAATATGGGTCAGAGTCAATCTCCATATCTCACTGCACAGGGGAATAAAGTTAGGCAGTACTGTTCATTTGGGGCTTTCTAAGAGGTCTAAAACCATGGTCCTGACAGCTTACATTGGAGCCACAGTTGGAGACAGGGCCACTACAGTGCCCAAGGCAATTAGCTCTGGAACCACAGCAGGAGATAGGACAAATTCAATACCTGGGAAGCAAGCCTCCTTGCCATGGGCCACCAAGAAGGTTGAATCCAGCACTTAGAACCACAGCATCCTGGTAAGTCAACATTAGATTCAGAGCAGGAAACAGAACCAACACAGTACCCAGGTTACTCTGGCCATGGACAGACCCCATAAAACATCTTAAGCTACCACTTCTACTGGAGCAAAACACAGAGCTGAATTGATCAGCCTCAACACAACTTATGACTTATGTTTGGAGTTTGTCAGGTTCACAGCGAAAGACAGTCATGCACTGGTTGGGCTTTGTGTAAGGATAAGAAGACAGACCAGGAATAAGGCCAAAACCTATATTAGGTCAACAGGACATAGACCTAGAAACTAGGGATTTAGGCAGAGGGTATGAGCTAGCCTTAGCTGTCTGATGCAGAGTTGTATCAGAAGCGGCATCCAGACTACAGAGGGGTCAGGGCAAAATAGCATCTGCCCAGGAGAAATGGGGGAGCTGGCCCCGAAATAAAGTCCAAGAAACAACAAACCACTAAGCACAATGAAGAAACATTATGGATTAAGAGAAGCCCATGAGCTAAACCAAAAAGAGAGTAAATCCACAAATACAAGTAGAACTTCAAAGAAAGAATGCCTTTTTTCCACATGGACTCCAAAACTGTCTGGAAGAAATGAAGATAAAAAGCTAAAGTATAATTGAAATTACAGTTTTTAAAAATTGGAAAGAGAATAAATAAATACCTTGGAACATTATGTAAAAACCCTTACTCGAGCAGTCGACTTCCTGAAAAAAAAAAACCAGAGCAAAATCAATTCACTGATTTCATGAGATGAAAAGAAAGATTAGAACAAGTCAAACGATTGAAAAATTATCATCAGATTCTCTGATCAATGACTAATCAAAAAACCTGGATACTCTGTTTTAAGAAATCATAAATAGAAACTAACCACATCTATTAGAAATAAAGGGGTAAAGTAAAAATAGAAATAATTCACTGAATATACCTCTTAAGAGAAACTCCAGACTGAAAATACACAGAAAAGTAATAACCAAAATCTTGGAGCTTCTAAATCAAAGAAAAAATACCATCAGCAAGTCAGAAATAGAGAGCTCAGATACCAAAGAAACACAGTTAGAATCATGTGAAACTTGGCAGCAAGAAGAGAAAATCTCAGAATATGATATTCTAAAACACAATAGATAAAGCTCATGACTAAGAATAATTCTGAAAAACTCAGCATAACCCTACAGACTAAAAATACATCTTTAAGTGAATAGAGGATTTTAAAGCATTTCTGATGAAAAGACCAGAGAGATGTAGAATCTTTGAAACATAAAACACAAGAGAAGGTAGATATATTTAGATACATGAAGAAAGGTAAAATACATTTGAGCAAGCTAAATAGTGATAGCCTTGTTATGGCAGAGGGGCTTGCATATATGGCTCATAACTCATAGTATGAGCTATGCTGTGCAGGGTTACCCAGGATGGGCAGGTCATAAGATAGAGTTCTGACAAAAGGTGATCCACTGGAGAAGGAAACGGCAAACCACTCCAGTATCTTTGCCAAGAAAACCCCATATGCAGTAATAAAATGATAAAAGATATGACACCAGAAGACGCAGCCCTTAGGTCAGAAGGTATCCAACACGCTACCGGGAAAAGGGGAGGACAGTAACAAGTAATGAATCACCCAACTAATAAGCAATTGGGCCAAGGCCAAAGGAAGCTCAGCTGCAAATACATCAGGTAACGGAGTTACAGTTGTGTCTGACTCTTCGTGATCCTTTTAGGGGTTTTCTGGGCAAAGACAGTGGAGTGGCTTGCCATTCCTTTTTTTGGCTGTGGCCCTAAAAATCCAATGCGCAACAAAGACAAATGAGCTCCAGGCACATGTTCAATTTACTAGGGAGACCAATGATCCCTAAGCAATTAAGTCTGAGGCTCCCCTCTGTAGTCAAGGATCTCTCTGCTTGAGGAAAATTGCTTTAATAGCCATAGAGGGAGTACCAAAAATAGGAAAAAGCAGTGCAATTCCAGAAGCAGGGGAAACTGTAAGATTGACTAAGGGATATGTCCATCAATCACCAGTGTTTCGTTTAGTCACCAGGGCTCTGAGACTTTCCACAAAAAATGAGGAAAAATTTTTTTGGCACATAGTCCTCAAAGTACCTCCAAAGAGGGAAAGGGGGGTGGGGAGGGGGAATTGAATGAGGTTAATACACAAGATAATACAAATCTTTACAACCATCTGAGCTGATACATTTTAAATCTATCTTAAGATAGCAATAGAATCATCAATACCTAATGAATCAATTCTAACTTACAGAACTCCTATTTTGACAGTGTTAACTAAAACATACTTAATTCTATCCTATTTATCTTACTTCTATCGCTGATATCCATACATCACAATGAACTGAGTAAATACTGATTAAATAGAACAAGTGTATCAAAATTATTCTCAAAATTGCTCCCTTTGATCCAAAAAAGACCTAGGGGCTTTTTGTGGATTGCTAAAATCTAAATACACAGAGGGCAGTCCTCTACGGGTGATGCAAAACACCAGAGGGGGCAGTCCCCTACTGAGATGCAAAGGGCACAAGAGGAGGGAAAAAGGGCACATGTAACTTATTTTTTTTTATATGCAACTTATAATATGAGCAAGTTTTGCTAAAATATATTATATTTTATAAAACTAATACCTAGCAGTGTGTAGGATTATCAAACAACAGTCAAGTATCTATTTTTAAAAAACAAGCTTTGCAAATGATAATACATGGGGCCAGAAGAACCCTTATCACACCTTTTGGATGCACAAAACCTATCTCTTCACATTATTTAATGAAGTGACTGCAGCAAGTCGTGCAGACAGTAGGTGTCGCTATGGAAGCAGAATGCCAAGTTCTTACAGATAGTGCGGAATTGTAGCCATTGAGTACAAGAGGTTTCAGGAACCCGGCAGGGTGGAAAGAGATTGAATGGGATTATGACACTTCAGTCATTGCCAGAGTACATGATGGTGGCCATGGGAGCTTGAGACACCGAAGTGCAAACAGGAGTAGATCTATCCACATTCACTTGTGGAGACGGGGATCCAGATGGCTGAGGGGCAAGCTTAGAGGAAATAGCAATGGGGTGCTATTGTCACATTCACAATTAGGGAAACATGCATGAATAAGACCACTGAGGCCCATAAGGCTTTTGGCTAGGTGGCACAGTGAATAGAGCACTGGCCTCGGAGTCAGGAAGACCTGAGTTCAAATCAGGCCTCAGACACTTAACACTTACTAGCCTTGTGACCTTAGGCAAGTCACTTAATCCCGACTGCCCTGCCTCCCCACCTCAAAAAAAAAAAAAAAGACTTTTGTACAATAGTGAGGCCCTTGCATAGTTCAAAACACATAACTTTAAGTGAGCACTTCTTCCAGGGACATGCTAGGCAATCTAGGTGGCTAGTCAGGGTGATGTGGCAATCATTACTGTCCTTACTCTTGGGAAGAAAACCTTTCTTCACCTCAGCCTTAAAGAAGTATACACAGTTATTATGGCACAGGGCCCTGTAACCACAGCTGGAAGCAAACCTGTGGCAAACCACACAAAAAAGATTAAATGATGAGGGGAGAGGTCCATCAGCACAGGGCAGGAAAATTCCAGTGTAACAAGAGAAGCTGCAACCTGTTGGGATGATGGTCTGAGAGTGTGGTCAGTCAGGCAGGATGAGAGAGAAGAAAGGACACAAAATGAGTAAGAAAGGATGACGGGCAAAGCGAAAACAGGGCTTCCGTCTTCCTTATACTTGGGCAGTTGAGACAAATGACCAGGACAGGCCATAATCAAATTCTGCAAAAACAAGAGTCATCAAATAAAGTCTGTTCTTTTTGTGAATCTTCAGAATGAACATAGCAAAAAGGGAAGCCTGAGAAAGCAAGGGCGGTGTTAAGAGGGTCTCCAACAAACAGTCACTCACGGAGCTATCTGTGAGCAGCCAAGCTGGGAAGCAGAATGGGTCATGCTCACCCAAAACCACTGATTTAAGTGATGTGCTGAACAGCCCTTCTCTTTCCTAGGAAAGAGAACATCAGGGCAGTTACTGTCTTGCAAGCATTAGAACTGGCTTTTCCTCAATGGATGGCAATCAAAGAAGGTAGCACAGGACTGAGAGGTAAAAGTTCTATAATGATTACTGGCAGGGGCGTCTCCACACACACCAGTCAAGTGCCTAGGTAAAATCCCGACTAACATGTAAAAAGAATAGGGGTTGAAAAATCTTGACAATTTTTAGTCACCAGGGCTCTGGGACTTTCCACAAAAAGAGCAAAAATACACAGAAAAGTAATAACCAAAATCTGGAGCTTCTAAATAAAAAAAAATACCATCAGCAGTCAGAAATAGAGAGCTCAGATACCAAAGAAACACAGTTAGAATCATGTAAAACTTGGCAGCAAGAAGAGAAAATCATACCTCATGCCAGAGGTTAGTATATACTGACATTCCGTGTCACAGCAAAAAGATATGAAGGATCGTTCGGCCATGGTGATGGGTAAATAAGAAGGCTCTGACACTCAGGAGATGGATAAAGCAAAAGCAAATCAATTTTCCTTGTTGTCTTGGGTTTGCAGACTGCCCTCAAACACTAAAGCAGTCATTATGCTAAAATAATCAAACAGTCAGAATATTAAAACCATTAAGAAAAGCTAGCTACCATAAGGCGATTAAAGTGATGAAGTCAGCCTAGGAAGCAGTAAAGAAGGTATCAAATGCTTTCTGCTGTTCCAAAGTTCGCATAATCATGTGTGCTAATGCATTTGTCTGCTCTTGGAGGGAGCCAACAGACTTGCAGATAAGCCGGGCAAAGCCAGCAACTTGACTTGTGAGTCCTGGGATTCCCTTAGCATCGCAGCCTATTTCCTTATTTCCAGCAACAGAGTGGTAGCAGTCTTGGCTAATTTAGAAGTTCCTATGACTTGAACATGGCTTTGTCTAATTAACTGCTTTAGAAGATCAGATGATGAAAGAGACTTCCTATTCTTTTTCCTCTTTTTAATAGCTAGTAGATAACATTTTTGTAAACAATATGAAGCACACTTCTCTCACCTATGCTTATCAATAACAGTTGTCAGGGTAACACATTTAAGGAGATGTTCTTTTCTCACACTTCTGCTGAAAAACACTTTACAGCAGTCACAAGCAAAAGCTCCTTAATGATACCCAAGAGCAAAATCTCCACACACACACTACAGGAAAGATCTAAGGGAATGGAAAGGATGGTTGTAGGAGCATTAGAGTGAGCTTCAGGGGAGACCGAAGTGCAGGCAGGCTCCTCGGAGTCAGACATTGGGGAGATAGAGAAATGTTTGTTGTTCTGTGTAGAATGGGAGACAACCATAGCTTGATGAAGGGAGCCGAAACAGCTGATCCAGGAATCAGGCTGGTCCTAGATAAGTTAGCTCCAGATTTTTGCAGTGTTGTTGCCATTCTGTATGGCCAGCACTGGTTTTCCCACTGATATAGCTGTAAATCAGAGCCTTTCTAATATCCTGTGATCCAGGATGTGCCCTATTCTGGGATTATTGCCAGAAGGTGTTAAGCTCTCCCATACGTTTTTAGATACTATTCATATGGCTTGGAGATCATCAAAGGATATGATAATCTGCAAGGGCTAAATTGACACCACTGTCTGGCTTCTTGAAACTGAACAAAGAGTATCAGAAAGCTAAGTGACCTATAATTACCTTCTTTGTTTCATTACTCTAGAACAGTGGTTCTCAACCTTCCTAATGCTTCCACCCTTTAATACTTGTAAGTGGGTGTATCTGCATGTGGGAGGACTCACCTGGAGATGGACAGAGGAATGGTGTTTCGGTTTCTGAGACCATCGGAAATATGTGTTTTCTGATGGTCTCAGGTGACCCTGTGAAAGGGTCGTTCAACTCCCAAAGGGGTCGCAACCCACAGGTTGAGAACCGCTGCTTTAGAAAAACCTTGCTCATGGTATCAATAAACGGATTGCTTGACAATCATGCCTGGACTACGTTTACACATCACACATTCTTGGGCTAGTGTGTCAGTTTAGAGCTGGCTTAAGAAACCACTCAAGTTATCTCTACAGCTTGAGGTGCATCAGAGGTGGGGTTATTTCTGGACAGCCTAGCAGAAGAAGGCAGACGGTATTAAGAACAAAGTGAAATATGAAACATAAACAGTAACAATAATTAGATACAAAAGATTACTTTCCACGAAAGGTTAAGGAAGAGAGTCAGTTCATTAATTTATGCTTGCACAAATGAAAAAATAGGCTACACTCTTCTGTGAGTGAGAGACAGGACTTCCTTCTGAAGAAGCACCAGTTTGATAATGCTGTGTAAGGTGGCAGAGCTGGGCAATCTTGTTTATTGGATTTGGTAATTTCACATTCATTGGTGGATTTCCCACATGATTGAGAGGCTTGTACTCCAAAAGAAAGAGTCTACGTACAGTTAGACTAGGTAGGCCCTTGTAGAGGGCCTTTAATAGTTTTGCCAGCATCGGTAGCTTTGTCTCCATAAAACATGGCAACAGTCATGATCTCATTAAGAAAAGCAGTTAATGAGGCAGTCCGACTATTTATGGAGCAGATAGAGCACTGTGGGGACCTTCTGGTTTTAGCTTTGGGAGGGAAAATCCTAAGGAGGTAATAATTCTTTTTTCCCTTATTTTTTATTGTTTTTCCCCACTTAATAGTAGTTTATTTTTTCAATTACATGTTAAGAGAGTTGTCAACATTCACTTTTATAAGATTTTGAGTTACAAATTTTTCTCCCTCTGCAAGAAGGCAGGCAATCTGATATAGATTATACATGTATAATAATATTAAACATATTTCCACTTTAGTAATGTTGTGAAAAAAGATTCCGAGCAAAAGGGGAAAACCACAAGAAAGAAAAAAAGAGAGACAGAGAAATAGTAAGCTTCGACCTGCATTCAGATTCCATATTTCTTTCTCTGGATATGGATAGCATTTTCCATCATGAGTCTTTTGGAAATGTCTTAGATCATTTCATTGCTGAAAAGAGTTAAATCTAAGTTGATCATTACACAGTGTTGCTGTTACTATATACAATGTTCTCCTGCTTCTACTCATTTTACTCAGCATCAGTTCATGTAAGTCTTCCCAGGTTTTTCTGAATTCCACTTGCTCATCATTTCTTATGGAATAATAGTATTCCATTACATTCATATACCACAACTTGTTTAGTCATTCTCCAATTGATGAACATCCACTCAGTTTCCAATTCTTTGCCACCACAAAAAGAGCTGCTATAAATATTTTTTGTGCATATGGGCCCTTTTCCATTTTTTATGATCTCTTTGAGATATAGACCTAGTAGTGGCATTGCTGGATCAAAGGGTATATGCAGCTTTATAGTCCTTTGGGCATAATTCCAAATTGCTCTCCAGAATGGTTAGATCAGTTCACAACTCTACCAACAGAACACTAGTATTCCAATTTTCCCACATCCTCTCCAACATTTATCATTTGCCTTTTTTGTCATATTAGCCAATCTGATAGATTTGATGTAGTACCTCAGAGTTGTTTTAATTTGCATTTCTCTGATCAATAGTGATTTAGAGCATTTTCCTATGACTATAGATAGCTTTAATTTTTTCATCTGAAAACTGCCTGTTCATATCCTTTGACCAACTGGGGAATGATTTGCATTACTATAAATTTGACTCAGTTCTCTCTATATTTTAGAAACGAGTCCTTTATCAAAAACATTGGCAACAAAAATTGTTTCCTAGCTTTCTGCTTTCCTTCTAATTTTGGTTGCATTGACTGTGCAAAACCTTTATAATTTCATAATGTTTTCTATCTCTTGTTTGGTTATAAATTCTTCCCTTTTCTATAGATTTGACAGGTAAACTATTCTTTGCTCTCCCAATTTGCTTATGGTCTCACCCTTTATGTTTAAATCATGTACCCATTTTGACCTTATTTAGTATATGGTGTAAGATGTTGCTATATGTCTAGTTACTGCCATACTATTTTATAGTTTTTGTCAAAAAGTGACTTCTTATCCGAAGCTGGACTCTTTGGGTTTATCACACAGTAGATCACTATAGTCATTTACTACTATGTCTTGTGTACCTAAACCATTCAACTGATCCAGCACTCTTTTTTTTTTACTTTTTGGAGGGGGCAGGGCAGGGCAGTTGGGGTTACGTGACTTGCCCAAGGTCACACAGCTAGTAAGTGTTAAGTGTCTGCGGTCAGATTTGAACTCAGGTCCTCCTGATTCCAGTGCTCTATTCATTGTGAAGAAGAGAAGTAATCAAAGAAAGCCAGGATGAGGGAGCCCACCAATTCCCAGTACCTGGAGTTACATTCCCATTACAGAGAGTTTCACATGCTATTTGTTGAGTATCATTTAGAATTCCCTGAAACTCATGAACATATGATAATGTCACTGGAATGACTGATATATGAACAACAAGACTGGTTACTGATGGTACAAGCACCATCCTGTGCAGAAGTTAAAATACTGAGTGCCAGGCTATTTTCTATAGCCATATGAGCCACAGAGCCCATTTCAGTCTGTAGGGAAGAAAGGGCAATTGTGGTGCATTGAATAACTTCAGATATGTCCTCAAGCAAGTCTCTCAAGTGCAACAGACAAATTCCTAACAGAGTCGGTATTGCCAGATTGGGAATTGGAGCCCATAAAAAATGATAACCTTTACCAAATTCTGCTATTGGATTAGGGCTGCCCACTTACATTGGGCTCTTCTTAGATTGATGATGCCACCAGGCTTCCATGTTTCTGGTGGATTTTACCCCTACCAATCCCAAAGAATGGTTTCTAATAGTCAAAGATAGAATTAAATAGGCTAACCCACAAGTCCCACACCATCCTGGTAGAAAAGAAAAGGGAGCAACTCTGGCAGACCCTGTGATAAGAAGGCAATCCTTTTGGTTCTGTTACTAAGATTCTAGACCTTATAGGTGACCATGGGAAAGGAAAGATTTGTGGGACAGCCACTATTTCCTTTAAAATATCAAGTTAAGACAGAGATAAAGGAAGATACATTATTGATATCTAGAATAGTAAAAGTAAAGTTACACCTGAGTTCCCCTACATAACTTTTAGAATCCTCAGTCCTACTTTTATTAATACAAAGAGTAAAATTTGGTATAGGATGGGGCCATAGCAAGTAAAAGTAACCTAGCTTTAAAATTCACTCGGGAAGGGGAAGAGCCAAGATGATGGAGAAAAGGCAGGGAATCCCATATTCCCCTCTAAACAACTTCAAAATAACACCTCAAAACAAATTCTGGAGCAGCAAAACCTACAAAAGGATGGGGTACAATTTTGCAGCCCCAGATAACTTAGAAGATCAGCAAGAAAGGTCTTTTGGACCACAGTGAGAGTAGAACATGATCCAGCACAGGCAACACCCTGGGAAGCCAGTAGACCATGTCTCAACAAGCCAGCAGCAGTCTATGAGTAACTAAATTGGCAGCAGTAGCTTCTGAAGCTCTCAACCCGTAAGTGGTAAGAAAGCTCGATAACTGGTCAGAAGGTGATTACAATGCCTGTGCAGGATTCTGTTGCATTGCTCATATGCAGATCTGGGTCTCACAACAAGGAGGAACACTAGCACACTAGAGCTTGTAGCCATAGGGGAGCAGGGACTCTGGTCATACTTTCAGGGCAGAAAAGAGTGTGGTTGCTCAAAGACAGAAGAGTAATACACACACCTCTCCTCAGATCATACCACCATGGAAGAACTGAAAACTTACAGAGCCCCAGGACTAGCTCTGAAAACACCTGTACAAAAACCTGAAGCTTGGAGTAGTTCCCCCTCAACCCTAGGATCAAAGCCCAACTTTAACATAAAGTTAAAAATCAAGAAAAAGGCTGGAAAAATAAACAAACAACAAAAGAATCAGACCACATAAAATTACTGTGGTGACAGGAAGATCAAAACAGAAACTTAGATGAAGACAACAGAGTCAAAACTGCTACAACCAAAGCCCAAAGAGAAAATGTGAATTGGTCTCAGACCCAACAAGAATTCCTGAAAGAACTCTAAAAGAATTTTAAAAATTGGAAAAGGAAATTTTCCTCAAGATGGTGGTGTAGAAGCAGGAAAACTCTGTCGCTCCCTCCATAACTACCTCAAATACTTATAAAATATGACTCTAAACAAATTTTAGAGCTACAGAACCCACAAAGTGACAGAGAGAAACAAATCACCTGCTAAAGGCAGCCTGGCAGGCAGACAGAAAGGGACCATCATAGCATGCTGGGAGCCAAGCACAGCCCCATGTGAGCCTGTGGTTTTAGCCCCAGGGTGGCCCCAACCAGCAGCTGCAGCAGACCTTGGGAGAGTGGATCACCAGCAGCAGCAGGGCAGTTTCCAGAATTATCAATCCATAAATGCCAAAGAAAAAGTAATAGGTCAGTGTAGAACTTCGTTGGAACTGAAGAGGACAGAGGAGCGGGTCTGGCCCCTGCCCCTGGAGCTAGAAGTGGCAGAGGTGTGGGGGCCCTGCAGCCACCTCCATGTGGCTGCTTCAGAGCTCCTGGCCTGCAGATCATAGAGGGGCCAAGCTATCATTCAGAGTAATCACTCTTGCTTTAACCTGCCTGGATATGGATTGCAGTCTTGGGTGGTGGTCCTGAGGTGTGTGACCAGTGAGCCAAAGTTTGTGGGGGCTGCAGAGACAGCACCCTTTGAAAACCCCAGCAATTTGGGACAAATCTCTCCCCTCTGGAAGCAGAGTTCTACTGTGGCAAAGAGCTCAAAAGTCAGGTAATTGACTGGCAACATGAGCAAGCAAAGGAAGAAAAGCAAGCATAGCACTCCAACTTTAGATTCCTTTCTGGGGGATAAAAAGGATCAAAGCATGGAATGGGAGAAAGACAACAAAGTCAGAACTCCTGCACCAAAAGCTTCCAAGAAAAATACAAATTGGTTACAGGCCATGGAGGAGCTCAAGAAGGATTTTGAAAATCAAGTAAAAGAAGTGGAGGAAAAATTGGGAAGAGAAATGAGAATGATGCAAGAAAATCGTGAAAAGAGAGTAAACAACCTGACTGAAGAAAATAACACATTAAAAAACAGATTAACTCAAATGACAAAAGAGGTCCAAAAAGCCAATGAGGAGAAGAATGCCTTAAAAAGCTGAATTGGCCAGATGGAAAAAGAATTGTAAAAGCTCACTGAAGAGAATAATTCCTTCAGAATTAGATTGGAGCAAATGGAAGCTAATGACTTTATGAGAAATCAAGATGCTATTAAACAGATTCAAACAAATGGAAAAATAGAAAGTAATGTGAAATATTTCACTGGAAAAACCACTGACCTGGAAAATAGATCCAGGAGAGATCATTTAAAAATTATAGGACTACCTGAAAGCTATGATCAAAAAAAGAACTTAGAAATCATCCTTCAAGAAATTCTCAAGGAAAACTGCACAGATATTCTAGAACCAGAGAGCAAAATAGAAATGGAAAGAATTCATCAATCACCTCTTGAAAAAGATCCCAAAAAGAAAACTCCTAGGAATATTATAGCCAAGTTCTGGAGTTCCTAGATCAAGGAGAAAATATTATAAGCAGCCAAGAAGAAACAATTTGAATATGGTGGAAACACAATCAGGATAACACAGGATCTAGCAGCTTTTACATTAAGGGATTGAAGGTCCTGGAATATGATATTCCACAGATCAAAGGAGCTAGGATTAAAACCAAGAATCACCTACCCAGCAAAACTGAGTATAATATTTCAGGGGAAATATGGTCATTCAATGAGGTGGAGGACTTTCAAGCAATCTTGATGAAAAAACAAGAGCTGAATAGAAAATTTGACATTCAAATATAAGAAGCATGAGAAGGTAAACAGGGGAAAGAAATCATAAGGAACTTATCAAAGTTGAACTATTTACATGCCTACGTGGAAAAACAATAATTGTAACTTATGAAACTTTTCTCAGTATGAGGATAGTTGAAGGGAATATAAATGTATATATATGTATACATACACATATGTCTATACAGGAGGGTATATATGCATATAAATACATATGTGAGTGTGTGTATATATGTCTACAGGTATACATAGAGGGCACAGGATCAATTGAATAGGAAGGAATGATATTTAAAAGGTGAAATTGAGAGGTGGGAGAGGATTATAATGAGAGGAGACAGGGAGAGACAGAATAGGGTTAATTATCTCATATAGAAGAGATAAGAGATAATTGTTACAATGGAGGGGAAGAACAGGAAGGCAAAAGGGAAGAGTAGGGCAGGAGAGTAGAGGAGGAGAGTAGGAGGGAAGGGGATGAGAGGGGGGATGATGGAGGGGAGGGCAGGGTAGGGGGAGGGTTGTTAGAAGTGCACACTTTTGCAAAGGGAAAAAGTAGAGAATAGAACAAGTGGGGGGTGGGATAGGATGGAGGGAAATATAGTCAGTCTTTCACACATGTCCATTGTGGAGATGTTTTGTGTAACTACACACATACAGCCTGTATTGAATTGTTTGTCTTTCCAGTGTGGGTGGGTGATGAGGAAGGAAGGGAAAGAATCTAGAATTTAATATTTTAAAATCAAATGTTAAAAAAACATATACATACATACATACATACATATATGTATGTATATACACACATGTATTATTTTTAAAAGTACAGAAGTATGACAACATGATGCATATAAGGGGCATGGCAAATGGGCCAGTTCAGTTGGAGTATACCAAACATGTTAGAGGAATAGCGTGAGATTGTGGAGAGCCTTGAATGCCAGGCTAAAGATTCTGAACCTTACTTGGTGGAAAATAAAAAACATTGGAAGAGTGTTGCAGAAGAACCAGGAGAACATTGTACACAGTTATAGGCACATTGTGCAATGAGTGACTTTGATAGAAATGGTTCTTCTCAGAAATGCAAGGATCTAAAACAACTCCAAAAGACTCATGGTGGAAAATGCATCCACATCCAGAGAAAGAATTTTGGAGTAGGAATGCAGATGGAAACATACTATTTGCTCTCTCTCTTTTTTGCTTTGCATTGTTTCTTCTTTCTTGTGGTTCCCCCCATTGGTTATACTTCTTCTTTACAACATGACTAATACAAAAATATGTTTAATATGAACATATAGAGAGAGCCTATATCAGATTGCACTCAGTCTTGGGGATGGGGGAGAGAAAGGGGGTGAAATTTAAAACTCAAAAGCTCGTGTAAGTGAATGCTGTAAATTAAAAATAAATAAAAAATTTTTTTAAAAAAAGGAAATTGAGAGGTGAGAGAGGAATATAATGAGAGGAGACAAGGAGAGACAGAATGGGGTCAATCATCTTATATAGAAGAGGAAAGGGATAACTGTTACAATGGAGGGGAAGAACAGGAAGGAAAAGGGGAATGGGTCAACCTTACTCTCATTGAATTTGGCTTAGGGAGGGAATGACATACACTCTAAATTGGGTATCTTGCAATACAGGAGAGTAGGGGAGATGGGGATGAGAGGCGGGATGATGGAGGGGAGGTTATTTAGAAGCACACACTTTTGTAAAGGGACAGGGACAAAGTAGAGAATAGAACAAGTTGGGGGGCAGTATAGGATGGAGGGAAATATAGTCAGTCTTTCACAATATGTCCATTGTGGAGATGTTCTGCGTAACTACAGCCTGTATTGAATTGCTTATCTTCCCAGTGGGGGTGGGTGATGAGGGAGGAAGGAAAAAATCTGGATTTTAAAGTTTTAAAATCAAATGTGTAATATATATATATGTGCATATATACATATATATGCATATATATATGTATGTATATATACAATTATTACTATTTACATGCAACTGGGTAATAAGATATACAGGCACTGGGATAGGGAGATCCACCTTGCCCTACTGGAAAGTCAGAGGGGTGATGGGGGAGGATATAGGAGAGAGCAGATTGGGGGAGGGGGTATACAGTGGGATCGCTGTTTTGGGGTGATGGCTAGGGGAAAGACGGGGAAAAAATTTGTAACTCAAATTCTTGTGGAAATGAATAATGTAAACTAAAAATTAACAAAAGTTAATTAAAAAAAAAGAAACACTGGGTTTTGGCTATGATGTTGCTGGGAGTTTTCATTTTGGTACACTTTCAGGAGGTAATTGGTGGATTCTATTTCTACTTTTCCCTCTGTTTCTAAGACATTTGGTCAGATTTCTTTTTAAAATTTAAGTATTTATTTACTTTTAGTTTATAACATTGAATTCCACAAGCTTTTAAGTTCTGAATTTTCTCCCCCTTGTTCTCTTCCCCCTCTCCCAGTATGGCAGCAGCAATCCAGTACAGGTTCTACAAATAACTTCACATTAAACATTAGTCAAATTGTAAAGAAGCATTATAACCAATGGAGTGGACAAGAAAAAAGGAACAAAACAAAACAAAAAAGAGAGAGAGCAAGTAGTTTGCTTCAATCTGCATGCAGACTGTGATTCTTTCTCTGGATGTGGATAGCTCTTTCCATCATGAATTTTGGAATTCTCTTACACCCTTGCATTCCTGAGAGCCCAGTCTATCAAAGTTAGTCATCACAGATACAATGTGTCTGCAATTGTGTACAATGTTCTCCTGGTTCTGCTCCCCTTACTCAGCATCAGTTTGTATAAGTCTCTCCAGGTTACCATGAAGTCTGTCTGCTCCTCATTTCTTACAGCACAATGGTGTTCCATTGCATTCATATATCACAACTTGTTTAGCCATTCCCCAATTGATGGGCATCCTCTTGATTTCCAATTCTTTGCCACCACAAAAAGAACTGCTATAAATATTTTTTATTTTTTCTGTCTTTATTAATTTGTTTACTTTTATTTTACAAGATTCAGTTCCACAATCCTTTGAGTTTCAAATTTTCTCTCCCTTTCTCTCCTCCACTACCCCCCTAACCCCCTGCCAGGTGGGGCATGCAATCAAGTATAGGATCTTCAAATACTTTCACGTTAGACATTAGTCAAGTTACTGTAAAGAAGGATTGTAACCACTGGAGGGAACGGGAAAGAGGAAACAAAATCAAACAAGAAAAAGAAACAGAGCAGGTAGTTTGCTTCAATCTGCATTCAAATTCTGTTCTTTCTAGTTCTTTCTCTGAGTGTAGACATCTCTTTCCATCATGAGTCTTTTGGAGTTGTCTTATATCCTTGCATTGCTGAGAGCTCAGTCTATCAAAGTTAGTCATTACAGATACAATGTGTCTGTAATTATGTACAATGTTCTCCTGGTTCTGCTCCCCTTACTCAGCGTCAGTTTGTATAAGTCCCTCCAGGTTACTATGAAGTCCGTCTGCTCCTCATTTCTTATAGCACAATAATATTCCATTACATTCATTCACCACAACTTGTTTAGCCATTCCCCAATTTATGGGCATCCCCTTAATGTCCAGTTCTTTGCCACCACAAAAAGAGCTGCTATAAATATTTTTGTACTTACAAATCTTCCTCTCACTTCTATGATCTCTTTGAAATACAACCCTAAAAGTGGTATTACTGGGTCAAAGGGTATGCACTTATTTATAGCCCTTTGGGCATAGTTCCAGATTGCTCTCCAGAATGGTTGAATCAATTCACAACCCCACCAACAATGCATTAGTGTTTCAATTTTTCCACATCCTCTCCAGCATTTGTCATTTTCCTGTTTTGTCATATTAGCCAATCTGACTGGTGAGATGTGGTACCTCGGAGTTGTTTTGATTTGCATTTTTCTAATCAATACTGATTTGGAGCATATTTTCATATGTTTATAGATATCTTTAATTTCTTCCTCTGAAAACTGCCTGTTCATATCATTTGACCATACATCAGTTGGGGAATGACTTGTATTCTTATAGATTTGACTCAATTCCCTGTATATTTTAGAAATGAGGCCTTTATGAGAAACACTGGTTGTAAAAATTCTTTCCCAATTTTCCACTTCTCTCTTAATCTTGGTTACACTGGCTTTGTTTGTACAGAAACTTTTCAATTTAATGTGATCAAAATTATCCATTTTGCATTTTATAATGCTCTCTAACTCTTGTTTGGTCATAAAGTTCTCCCTTCTCCATAAATATGACAAGTAAACTATTCTTTGCTTTCCCAGATTGCTTATAGTATCAGCCTTCATACTTAGATCATGTACCCATTTAGACCTGCTTTTGGTATACTGTGTCAGACAATGGTCTATGTCCAGTTTCTGCCATACTATATTCCAGTTTTCCCAGTAGTTTTTGTCAAACAGTGAGTTCTTATCCCAAAAACTGGGGTCTTTCGGTTTACCAAAGAATAGATTACTATAGTTATTGATTGCTGGTTCTCATGTACCCAATCTATTCCACTGATCCACTACTCTATTCCTCAGCCAATACCAAGTAGTTTTCATAACTGCTGCTTTATAATACAGATTAAAATCTGGTATGGCTAGTCCACCTTCCCTAGCATTTCTTTTCATTAATTCCCTTGATATTCTGGACCTTTTGTTCTTCCAAATCAATTTTGTTACTATTTTTTCTAGCTCTATAAAGTAATTTTTGGTAGGTGATTGGTATGGCACTAAACATGTAATTTAATTTAGGTAAAATTGTCATTTTTATTATATTAGCTTGACCCAGCCATGAGCAATTGATATTTTTCCAATTAGTTAGATCTGACTTTATTTCTGTGAAAAGTGTTTTGTAGTTGTGTTCATATAGGTTCTGGGTCTGTTTTGGCAGGTAGATTGCTGTGACCAGCACAGTTGGGTGGCCTAGCAACCAGTTGAGTAAAGAGACGGGGATGTATTCAATAGTCTATTTATTTCAGAACCATTTCATACAGAGCCAAAGGTACAAGGAGCTTACAGGGCTTATATGGCCCTAGCAGAAGAACTTAGGTAACCAAAATACAAGGATCCTCCTTTGGCCTTGACCACTCCCTATCCCAGCCTAAGGCTAGTTATTCATTAAGACTTCATTCTAGGACCACCTCTGGAGGCACAAACAAACAAGGAGGCATAAACAAGACTTGCAGGTTAACTGCCCTGAATCTTCCTTAGTTATTCATAAGACCATGTCCTAGAGGCATCAATAAACAAGACTATACTCCTCCTGCATATCTACCTAGTGACTTCACAGAACTTTGTAAAGGAGAGGGGAATATTCCATTAGTGGGGCTGGGGGACCCCTGAAAATCTACTACAGTAGATTCCCAAATATTTTGTAATGTCTACAGCAACTTTAAATGGGATTTCTCTTCCTATCTCTTGCTGTTGGATTTCATTAGAAATATATAGGAGTGCCAAGGATTTATGTGGGTTTATTTTATATCCTGCAACTTTGCCAAATTTATTTATTGTCTCAAGTACTTTTTCACTTGATTCTCTAGGATTCTCTAATATCTCTCTGCAAAGAGTAATAGCTTAATCTCTTCTTTGCCTAATTTGATTCCTTCAATTTCTTTTTCTTTTCTAATTGCTACTGATAACATTTCTAGTACCAGACTGAATAAGAGGAGTGATGGTGAACATCCTTGTTTCACCCCTGATCTTATTGGAAATGCTTCTAGCTTATCCCCATTACATAGGATACTTGCTAATGGCTCTAAATAGATGCTACCTATTATTTTAAGGAAGACTCCATTTATTACTATACTTTCTAGTGTTTTTAATAGGAATGGATGTTGTATTTTGTCAAAAGCCTTTTCTGCATCTGTTGAGGTAATCATATTGTTTCTGCTAGTTTTATTGTTGATGTGATCAATTATACTGATGGTTATCCTAATATTGAACCATCCTTGCATTCCTGGAATAAATCCTACCTGATCAAAGTGTATTATTCTTGTGATAAGTTGCTATAGTCTTTTTGCTAATAGTTTATTTAAAATTTTTGCATCTATATTCATGAGGTAAATTGGTCTATAATTTTCTTTCTCCATTTTGTCTCTTCCTGATTTAGATATCAGTACCATATTTGTGTCATAAAAAAGAATTTGGTAGGACTCCTTCTTCACCAGTTTTCTCAAATAGTTTGTATAATATTGGAATCAATTGTTCTTTAAATGTTTGATAGAATTTGCTAGTAAATCCATCTGGCCCTGGAGATTTTTTCCTAGGGAGTTCATTGATGGCTCATTGAATTTCTTTTTCTGAAATGGGGTTATTTAAGTAACTTACTTCCTCTTTAGTTAATCTGGACAATTTATATCTTTGCATATACTCATCCATTTCACTAAGATTGTCAAATTTATGTGCATAGAATTGGGCAAAATAATTCCTAATTATTATTTTAATTTCCTCTTCATTGGAGGTAGATTCACCCTTTTCATTTTTGATACTCATAATTTGGTTTTCTTCTTTTTTTTATAAAATATTGGCTAAAAGTTTATCAATTTTATTGGTTTTTTCATAAACCCAGCTCTTAGTTTTATTTATAAACCCAGCTCTTAGTTTTATTTATTAGTTCAATAGTTTTCTTAAAGCAAATTTTATTCATTTCTCCTTTGGTTTTCGTTATTTCTAATTTAGTAATTAATTGTGGATTTCCAATTTGTTCTTTTTCCAGCTTTTTCAGTTGCTTGCCCAATTTATTGATCTCATTTTCTTTATTTTATTTATGTATGCATTCAGGAATATAAAACTTTCCCTAAGAATTGCTTTTGCTGCATCCCACAAGTTTTGGTATGTCATCTTGATGGGGTGCCTCTGAATATTTTTGAGTGATTTTTTGTGGCATAGTTGTA
This sequence comes from Pseudochirops cupreus, assembly GCA_028627135.1. Lineage (NCBI taxonomy): Eukaryota > Metazoa > Chordata > Mammalia > Diprotodontia > Pseudocheiridae > Pseudochirops > Pseudochirops cupreus. The sequence goes on from CM053581.1 coordinate 331,520,151, forward strand.
ACTTCAGTCTTTACCATCAGTTGTGAGATCAGTTTGGCTCTGTTCTCTCCCTCCCCCCAGCTGTGAAGCATTAACTGTCTCTCCCCTGCCCCCAGCCACAAAGCATTAACTCTGTAGTTATGATAACAAGGGTCTTTTCAAGGCACTACTAGTAACTGGCCAAAACAAGACCCATCCTTCCCAAACTGGATAAGGTACTTCTCCTTAGGAATTTGACCTCAAATCTGACCCCTGGTTGACTTGATGACGTTTCAGGGCTAAAACCACGCCTTTTGCTCCCCCTCCCCTTGGAATTTCCCAGTGAATTATGGGTAAAACACACACTCAGTTGATTCGAAGGGTGCATGTCCCTTTAAGTATTAGTCACACCCTGGCTCCTCCCGGGTCCCTCCCTAACTCCACCTTTGTACACCTCATTAGCTTAATGAACTTATGACTGACAGTCTTGTATCTTTAAAAATGCCTCTCTGGCCCTTAGAACTTTGCAGGTAGGCCTTTCCTAGCAGGCCATCTGTCCGCTGCAGAGCGTCACACTTCCATGCTTCTCTGACTCCTCCTTTTTGCACCTTTTCAGCTTTTCCTAGCCAGGTTTCCTCTCCCTATCCCTTTTTGCCCTGTAAATCAATAAAACTTTTATAAATCTGCCAAAGGACAGCTGAGCCTGTAATTCTTTCCAGACGCTAACCTAGAAAGGATTTCTCATTAGAAATCCCCCCAAAATCTATCCCTCATCATTTTTGGTGAGCCAGCCAGGAGATAGTCTGAGGTCTCAGCTGCCCTGCTATCAGGTGAGCCCCTACTTCTCTTGCCTTCCTCTGTATGTTGGGTTTCTCTCCTCTCCAAACTGTGCCAGCTCATTATTGTCATTCTCTTGAATGAGGTTACTGATTGTTTCTATAATTTCTTATTTGACCCACTCATTCTTTAGGATTAAATTATTTAGTTTCCAATTAGTTTTTAGCCTATCCTTCCATGGCCCTTTATTACATATAATTTTTATTGCATCATGATCTGAGAAGGATGCATTTAATATTTCTGCCTTTCTGCACTGAATTGTGAATTTTTTATGCCCTAGTACATGGTCAATTTTTGTGTATGTGCCATGTACTGCTGAGAAGAAGGTATATTCCTTTTTATCCCCATTCAATTTTCTCCAGAGGTCTACCATATGTATGTTCTCTAAGATTCTATTTACCTCCTTAACTTCTTTCTTGTTTATCTTGAGGTTAGATTTATCAAGTTCAGAGATGGGGAGATTGAAGTCTCCCACTAGTATAGTTTTGCTATCTATTTCTTCCTCTAACTCCCTTAACTTCTCCTCTAGGAATGTGGATGCTGTACTACTTGGTGCATAAATGTTTAGTAATGATAATGCTTCGTTTTTGACTTTTGTTTATTTTTAGTTTACATCATTCATCTCCATGAGATTTTGATATACAAATTTTCTCCCCATCTTTCCCCTACCCACCACCCCAAAACAGCAATCCCACTGTATGCCCCCTACCCCAGTCAGCTCTCTCCTATATCTTCCCCCTTCACCCCTCTGACTTTCCGGTAGAGCAAGATGGATCTCCCTACACCAGTACCTGTATATTTCCCTCCTTCCTATTCCACCCCCCACTTGTTCTATTCTCTACTTTGTCCCTGTCCCTTTACAAAAGTGTGCTTCTAACAACCCTCCCCCCAACCTGCCCTCCCC
>CM053581.1:331522349-331543112 GCA_028627135.1 Pseudochirops cupreus
GGGGGAGGGACGGGGAGAAAATATGTAACTCAAAATCTTGTGGAAATGAATGATGCAAACCATAATAAAATTTTTAAAAAAAGGGACCCCTTTGAACCATGGAATCAAAATTTCCTCCTTCTTTTCCCACTGTTTCTAATCCCTCCATTTGCCACCTCACTCCCTCTCCTGTAGTCCCTTGTCTTCCTAAGAGACTATAAGAATTATTTTCCCTTTGTTTTTTTACCACTGACTTGATTATGGCACATCACCTATTCTCCTCTTTCTTCTATGGCCCCTCTGCCCTTTTATGCACTACAGTTTACACTGACTCACCTCTAGGGAAGGGAGGGGCTAAAGTTTAGAATGTAGTGTTTCAGGTCTAATCCTTGACTGTTGCTTCTCCTATTTTTTTAAATTCTGCTTTCATCTTTAATCCCTTTTGTACTTTGAAAAAGATCTCTCTTCATAGTCTCTTTATTTTTGTTTTCTATTTTTAACCCAATACATGTTTTTCTGGGGTTTTTTTTTGGGGGGGGGAGGTGTTGCTTTGTTTTAATAGTCTTGATGGATAGGGTAATTGACTATATTTCATTTCTTTGGTAATTACATTTATTTATCTTATTTTTGCAAATTGGATAATCAGCTTACTTCTACTTTTTAAAATTAGTCAACAAACATTTATGAAGAACTTACTGAATATGGTGCTAAACACCAGGTATACAAATATAAGCAGAGAGAAAGACTTCCTCCAGAAGCTTGCATCCTAATATGAAAAGACATTATATAAGAAGAAGCTGAAAAGGGGGATGAGAAGATGAAGGTACCTGGGGTAAGGGAATGGCAGAGAAAGTCTGGAGTGAAGCCTGGCCACCCTCTTTGAATGGAATTTCTGGGAGGAGTCTTCCAATCAGTGGGAGAGATTGCGTGGGCAGAGGGTACTTCCAAGTGTGAATTGCAAGGCATCCAGGTCTAAGAAAAAGTCGAGAGTACAGCTCGGAGAGGAACGAAGAAGGAAGACTGGATGCTTTTCTTCTGTTGAATGTCTATCTTTTATTTTCTCTTTATGATTAGTCTCAAGTTTGTAGAGTGTCACTTTGAGTTGAATTTGAGAAACTTTGTTTTCAGAAGGTATTATTCTATTCTCTTTTGCTGTTTCTGTTGGGTACGCAACAGTTTTGTGTTATTTGAATCTCCTTTTCTTTAGAGTTGAATGTGTTCTGTTCGCTTACAGAATTAAACCGCTGTGCCTTAGAATCTGCAAGCATGTTTTTGTTGTTGTTTTTCTTGGTGGTGATCTGGATTCTTTTGATTGGTATTTTGTCTTTTATATTTAGAAATTTTGGGCAATTTTCTTGTATCAGTTCTTGAATTATGGTGTTTAGGTCTTTCGGCTTTTCATGTTCTGGGAGACCTACAAACCTTAAGTTGTCTCTCTACAATTTGTCTTCCAGATCAATGTATTTTGCTTGTATTCATGTGTTCTTTTTACGCCACTTTTTACTTCTTTCAGATTGTCTTTTACTTCAGTATAATTGTCTTCTGAATCCGTTGCTCTCTATTTTACTTCTTTGGAGAGACTGACCGCTGTGAGTTTCTTTATTCTAGCTATTTCTGCTATGTAGGCCATTAATTCTGCCATTTTTCCCCTTTTAACTTTCTAAGATTCTGAGTTCTAGCTTGAGCCCTTCAGGAACATACCACTGCATTTCCGTGCTATCTTGGTAATCTCTAGAGTTCTAGTACAACCCACTGGATTAAACCGTAATTGGAAAATGTTTAACAAAATAAAAATACAACAATGCAGATAACGTTAACATGTGGTTTTCCAAGTCAAAGTGCAGGCTGTAGGGATCCCCTTCTATTTGAATTTCCCATCACTGCTCTATCTCATCAGGTGTTGGTTCAATTTCCTGTCTCATCATATTTATTTAGAACAGTGGTTCTCAACCTGTGGGTCATGACCCCCTTTGGGGGTCAAACGACCCTTTGACAAGGGTCACCTAAGACCATCAGAAAACACATTTTCCCGATGGTTTTAGGAACTGAGACCCCGCTCCTCTATCCATCTCCAGGCAGGTCCACCCACATGCAGATATGCCCACATATGAGGATTAAAGGGTCGTGGCATTAGGAAGGTTGAGAACCGCTGGTTTAGAAGGACTTGCAGTTTGGATGTCTTGCTGGCCACTTTCCTTTCTATTTTAACAGCTTGCTTGCTCTTTTGTCTGTTTGTGCTCTTAAGTTTTAAGTTGAAGTTTCTTTGTCAAGGTCTGTGGCAGTTATAGTCTTCTTTCATATTTTTCTTATCACTTATTTTCTGATCCTGTCCCTTCTGGTGGTGAGTTCTGGGAACTGGACCTCGAAGTTATCTCAGCCTCCTCTGTGATTGAGGGATTCACTGGCTTCAATCTCCTGGAGTGACAAGACTACTCCCAACCAGATGCCATTCCCCTGGTGTGAGGCCTGTACAATCTACACACATAACTGGTGCTCCAGCCCTTTCTAGCTGTCTGAGAGCAGCTGTAAGCATACTACAGCCCCATACAAAAGATGCTTCCTTTTTCCTATACTTCTACCTCCTCCTTAAGTAGGTGAGCAGAGTTAAGGCCTGCCACTTATTGCCACAGAATGGTCAGATGAGGGTAGGGTGTGTTGGCAGACTACAAAAGACGAGAGGAAACTGTGGAGCGGATCCCAGAGCAGAAATCTGTTGGTTGGGTTGGGTACCCTATCAGAGCTTAGGAAAGGGAGTGCTGAGTGAACAAATTGGAGATTAGTGTTCCCTGCTGTTAATATATGAGGCTGTTACCTCACTAGGTTTCTTGTTGTCTTGGCTAGCTGAAACAGCTGCAATTGCTTTTAACTCTTGCTCCTTAGACTGACTTACAAGTATCTCTGTGTGATTTTTGTGGTGAGTCAACAGCTCAGCTTTCCTCTTATGTGTAGGGAAAAGTCCCAACTCTGATGTGCTTCAGTAAGGTTTCACTAGTTTTGTTTGCTTTTCAGGGGTTCTAAGGCAGGGGTTGATTGGGAGACAAGGTCTTATCTGCTGCTTCTGCTCCTAGATTTACACTTTGTGTTCTTTGAGCATTAAAATTTATTGAGGAAGTGAGGAAATAATAAAAAAGGCAGGAGGGCAAAGAGAAAGTCTGTGCCAACCATAACGAATGTATTGTTCACAGCTGCATAGAGATAGAAGTCTACTCTCATGGCTTTGAATGGAATCTGCAAAACATTTTCCCAGAGCCAGCTCCATTTCTCTGGAACTTTGGAGAATGGTCCTCATGGTTCAGAGAATGCAAAGTTATCAAATGGCAGAACAAAGGTGCCATTGTGTTTGTTCATAGCCTGAATTTCTGACTTAATTTTTAATTTTCCTCTAGACCTGAAAACCTGATAACAATATACGTTCAATGAGATAGTATGTGAAGTGTTTGCAGACCTTAAAGCACTAGAGAAGTGTTAGGTAATTGCAATATCAGACAGGTAAATATTTACTCAAGGGCTTTTGTTCAGTACTTCATACACTAGGGTATCTTCCTTCAAGGAGATGGATCAGCAAACAAGGACAAAGGCTAAAAACAAGACACGAAGACTGTCCAGAATTACATGCCTGTATAATCATATTTATCATTAATTCATAAATCATAAATCATTAATCATGTTTATTAAAGGGAAGAGGTTTTTTTTTAAAGCAAATGTTTTATTTTAAACTGGGAAATAGACTGCTTTCTTTCTTTTTTCTTCTCAGATGCTTAACATTTCCAGGACTATAAACTTCCAGACTGAATGGTTCATTAGTGAGAGTCTAGTCACTTCAAAAGACACTTGATGTCTCCACTTGGCCCCCACCCTGAAATTTGGACTTTCACTTCTCTTCCCTCGTTGATGCAGCCTTTCAGAATCACTAATGAGAAAAATGTTGCTCTGAGGTGACCAATAATGCTGGAGCACAACTTTGGTTAAATATTTTTACTCACCAATCAAGGTCTCCCATTGAGGAAACAGTATCTTGGTTTCCAAATATTAATAAATGGATTGTAGTTGAGGTGGCTAAATTGTTGGAGATGAGAATCCTTGCCTTGGGAATAGCAATTTAGATCATGGGATCAATTTTTTTTGTTTTTAGAATTGCAAGGGATCTTAGAAGTGATCCAATGCGGTCCTCTCATTTAATAGGTGAAGAAGCTGAGTCTCAGGGAGGGCAAGGCTTGCCCTACACTAGTGATGACAGCAAGTGTTTGAATTTAGGTGTTGTATATCCAAGTTCAGCACTCTAGATTGAAGGAGAAGGAAGACAGGCCATCAGATACTGAGCCCAGGGTAATGGTTGCTGGGTCTCCTTATTAAGTGGGAGCAAGGGCAGCTGGGTGGCTCATCTCCTGGAGGTGGGAAGACTGACTTCAAAGGCAGCCTTAGACATTTACCCACTGTGTGACCCTGGGCAAATCACTTAATTTCTGTCTGCTTGAGTTTTCTCAGCTATAAAATTCAGATAATAATGATACCTCCCAGGGTGGGTGTGAAGAATAAAAGATAAGATAGAATAAATAAGATATAATAAAGAGATATAATATTATATAATTAAATGATATATATTATATAATGGATAATATATTTTATATGAGCTATAATAAAGAGATAATATGTAGTATTATACAAATATATAATAAAGAGATAATAGCTGTAAAGTACTTAACACAGTGCCTGACACAAAGTAAGCTTTATAGATGTTAGCTACTATTATTATTAAGGGCTTGGGAGGTTGAATTGGAATCCTTTTGACATTCCCATATGGGATTTTATTACAGCTCTTGTTTTTTTGTGGCATTTCTTTTTATTATGGTCCCAAAATATAAAAAAAAAAATCCAGTGGAATGAAAAGGAAAGAAAATTGAATGTATTTATTTTCCTTTTTCTACTTCATTGGCTGTGCTGGTGAATGTCTTCTGCTAATTGTCATGGTCTAAAGGTTACCTATCAGCTAACCCAGAGTGGCTCCTTCACAGCTCAGCTCAAAGAGAAAGCAAAGTTCTTTTGCTTCATGGCATTAGGTCAAGGGAAATACACTGAGAATTATATCTAAAACAAACAGTGGCTAGGTTGTCACCAGGAGAAAGCCTAAAGATGAAAGGAAGTATAAGAATGTGCAATATGGAACATGGTAGCTTAACAAAACCCAGGAACATCTGATCTGAAAATGAACCATACCTCAGAGATTATCCTTTGGCTGAGTTCTCAGACAACAAAATATAGTCTCAGCCTAGAGACCCTGCTTTCAGATTTGCTGGTAGCAACTCTTATTGTAGAAGCTCAGAACTTTTCTCAGTAAGCAGACTCATCCTTGGATAAAGACAGCTGGATCTGGTAGGTAATTAAAAAGCAAACAAGCTTACTCTGAGGAGCAATTATGATTAAAATAGCTGTCAGCATAAACAATGGCTCAGGATTCATTTGATTTACCAAGGGAGCATCATGCTTTTGTTGAGAGATTTCTGTCCACTAATGTAACCAGCTATAACTGGGGCTTACAGTCAGGGTGATCACTGCTTTTTCTGTCTGCTACTTACACATTTCCCTTATTTTCATCTCAAATTCTAAGGTAGTCAAGGAGATATGTTTTGATATCTCCTTTTTAATTACTAAAATTGTATCATCTTTTTTTCATTATTTAACCAATTAGCTCTGTATTTAACCAAAACAGTTTTTTGGTTAAAAAAGTAAGTTAGAGAAACCTCTTTCCCCATAAACTTTATTTGTTTTGCTTTTTTTGGAGGGGAGAAGGTAGGGCAATTCGGGTTAAGTGACTTGCCCAAGGTCACACGGCTAATTTTTTGTGTGTGTGGGTTGAGTATCAGGCCACATTTGAACTCAGGTCCTCCTGACTCCAGGGCCGGTGCTCTATTCACTACGCCACCTAGCCACCATCCCTCCATAAACTTTAGATCATCTCTATCAAACCCTCTAATTTTCTAGGCTTAAATAAAAGGAAGAAGTATTAAACACCCACTACGTGCCAGGCACTGTGCTTAGGGCTTTACAAATATTATCTCATTTGATCCTCACAACAAATTTGTGAAGTTGGTGCTATTATAATCTCTGTTTCACAGTTGAAGAAATTGAGGAAGACAAAGATAAAGTCACTTGCCTGGGGCTGCTCAACTAGGAAGTGTCTGAGGCTGAGTTTAAACTCATGTCCTCCTGCATCCAGACTAAGTGCTCTCTCCACTATGCCACCTACCTAATGAATATCAAGGTTACTGACTAAGCTATTTATTTAAAACTGCGGTGTGGTATAAGAATGTAATGGAATATTACTGTGGTATAAGAAACAACACGATGAATACAGAAAAATACGGAAAGATTTATATGAACTGATGTAGAGTAAGTAGAGCCATGAAAGCAATGTACATGAGCACAGTAATGTAAATAGAAAGAACAGCCAAAAACCATGGAAAATGAATGTTGTAAACGATGAAGAAAACATATAACCTCAAAGAATAGGAAGACACTTCCCCCTCTTCTTTGGAAGAGATAAGATGTCTTTTTGTTCTCAAATGTTGTTAACGTATTAATTTTGGTGATTTTTTAAAATCTTTTTTAGAAAAATTCTTTATGATTTGTTATATGAGATGAGGTTTTCTCTGGCAGGGGAAAATGTGGGGTACATTTAATTTACATGATATAAAATGCAAATAAATCAATAAAATTTATTTTTATAAAGTATAACTAGTCTCTTCTAGCTCTAAATCTATGATGAATGAATGAATGAATTAAAAAGCATTTACAGGAACTTACTATGTTCCAAACACTGTGCTAAGGGATGAGGATAAAAATAGAAAAAGCAAGAGTGCTCTCAAGAAGCTTCTGCTCTGATTGGGGGTGTTTGGCACTAGGTTTGACTCAGGCTAGACCCTAAGTAGTTCAAGTTTAAAAGTGGAATGAAATGAGACACTTGTGGGTCATTCAAATTTTAAAGAAAGAAGATTTACTAGCTATATTAGGGGAAGAATATTCAATAAAGATATGCATTGAGGATACTTGGAGTTGATTCAGAAGAGCTATCATCTCCTAGCTATGATTTTCCCATCATGGTCTACTAGCTAAACCTCAAAGTAAAGCTAGAGCCCTTCATAATTGTTTTATACTTGAGTACTATTGAGTAATGTCAATAGCCTGAACCTTCAATACCCTGAACCAATCAAATCCCAAAGACAGTTTCAGGATTTCAGATATTTCTCCCAGCTCAAAGGGAGGCAACACATTAAAAAAAAAAAAAGTTTATTTGAAGGATGAATGAATGTAAAAGGCCCAGTGCTAGGGGCTACTTGATTCGAGTATCAAGTGTGAGCAGAGATGTGAGATGAACTGGGCCAGGCAGGCAGTTCAGGATAGAACTCCGTTTTTGATTCTCTCAACAAGATTTTTTATAGAGCAAAGAGACAAAGAAGGTAACTATTGGTCGCTACATTTTCCATTACTGCTTTATTCAGTTCCATGATATCAGGCAGATGAAGTCAGGTAGACCTTGAAGGCTATCATGTCCTTGATGTTCCCATACTAGATGTATAGTATCTAAATGCAATAATAATCTTGTAGTGAGCTAACGCTAACACCTTCTGGCTAATATTCCAGAACAGAACAGAGCCCTGGATCTCAGGAAATCAGACAAGTTCTATCATTCAGCCACATCACTGGGATAACCCAGAGATGGCCCTAAGGAACTACCTGAATCCTAGATCAGATATTTTGGTTCCCTACAGCCCAGGAGTCCTTGCTCTTTATTATTAGGTCATATGACAGAACTAGAGCTTTTCAAGAGGTAGAGGCAAAGCAGATGGTAAGGCTTAGTAGTCCTGTGTCTCATAGGAAGGAGCAGAGTTGATAACTCCCATCTCATTTCAACCACATGAGTAAATAAGCAGCCTGGATTAGTTCTGAACATCCCTGCTGGGGGAAGGGTCAAAGGAGGAAGTAACATGCAGGGTGCTGGCCCCAGGGGTGAACTAACATTGAAACAAAACCAGGTGATTATTTACAATATATTTACAGTAAATAACCACAATATATCATTGGTAGGAAAGATCACAGTCAAGATCACCTTTAGCCACCAGTGGAACTACTAACCTCAGTTTTGGAAACAGCTCCACAACTCAATTTTCTAAAGATACTAATTAAAGTCTCAGTTTAAGAATTCTCTTCACATTTCTTCAAATGATAAAGGTTAAACTCAGTTCACTTGGGAAGTAAGTCCTGACAGTCCTTTTTCTCTCTTTTCTTCAGTCATCATAGTTAACAGTCTCTCCAGGATGTTACATAAACTCTATCTTCTCCCAGACCTTTCATAGAATGAAAATTAAACTGTCACTCCAAGACTCCATTGCTTCTGAGAGAAAATATTTTTCTAATTATTAAATTAGAATACAAGCTTTTTCTCCTCTGTTTCTTCATTGAGGCCCTCCTTCTGTCGAAGTACAGCTTCTGAAGGACATGGCTGATTGGGGGTTGTTAACCTGAAAGTTTGGTTGAAGGAGGCAAACAGGCTAGGTGATATGTAAATTCATATTGTTTATTTCCTTAAAACTAGATGAAACTAGCAAGCCTGTATGTACAAGGAGCCAAAACCTAAGTTCTGACTACCTGAACAAAAGAATGAGAAAGCTGAAATATTATTTTTTGAACCATCCCAATTCAGGGTGGCTGTGTCACTAAAATTTACGATCTCCATAAATGTTTAATCATTGTATAAGAAAGGAATTTTCTTAATTGAATAAAGGGTAAATACAATAAAATAAGAAAGTTGACAAAGTGTCAATTGAAATTATGACTCAGGATATCTGTGTTTTCTTTACCATTAACATGCCATAACATAGTATATGTCCAAAAAATATTAAAATAAGAAAAAGTCCCATTACTCATTAGTACCTCTGGTTAAGGGTCTCATCCTTAATGGCCATTAAGTAAGCCCTATCTGGCTTTGTTGACTGAAAAAGAGGCATTTTCTGAGTTTACTCAGAGAACAAAGAAGCTTTTGGGTCCAGGCTCTTCTGGTTGATTAGTTCAGGCCCTGGCCCTTATTGACATTATTAAATTGATACTGAATGATTATCAGGGTTAGAGTTAGGGGGATTGATTACATTCATGTTTAAATTACAATGAATTCTGGATATTCTACCTACTCCCTTACCTGAAGTGAACCATCCCTTCTACCAAAAAAAAAAAATTGGTTCCTTACATCGAAATTTCCTTACATCAAAAAAATTTCTTTCTTACATCAGCATAGTATCCCACGGATCTCTCCTTATTCCCCTCCCAGAAAGTCATCCCATATGACAAATAGTATTTTTTGGAGAGGGAAAAATATTTGTCAGCGCAGCTGATTGACACATTAAAAAAAGTCCAAGAACATGTGTAAGCTGTAATACTTGTGGACCGCCCAGCTCCAAGAAGGGGTAGGTTGGGATACTTTCTCATCTCTCTTTATTTGAATTGGCTTGATCTTTACACTTTTGGAACATTTACTTTTGAATTTTTGTGTGCTGTCGTTCTTTCCATTTACATCATCGTAGTTAATGTGTATGTTGTTTCCTTGGTTCTGTCTACTTCGACTCAGTTCCTATAGATCTTTCTGTGCTTCTCTGTATTCATTGTGGGGAGCCAGTTATGGGGAGTGCTGCTATCCTGCAGTAGGGCTGAGAAAGTGTGTGAGCCCTGCTATCCCCAAGCAGGGCTGAGATAGAATCACTTGCCCAGAGGCTGCAAGTGGGTGCATAAAAAGAGATGGGACTTCCAGAAAGGTGAAAGTAGAGAGCCATGTTTGTTCTCCCAGGCACAAGCTTTATGGAGCCAAAAATCTCCTTCCTAATTGTTTCCCCCTGAGGACATTGTGCACTTCTTTGTTCCTAGGCTGTGGGTGTATTTGCCATGCTTATCTGGAGGAGATAATCCTCACACCTGTGTGTTTGAGTACTTTCCTGGGGGTTGAGAAACCTATCCAGGCCCATCAGCAGGTTCTTTACCTGAGAGGGCTTGTTCAGCCATCAGGGTGCTACTGGCCTGTGGTCCTCTACAATTCATCCTACACACCATTTCTTATAGTACAATAATATTCCATTACATTCATGTACCAGAATTTGTTTAGCCATTCCCAAATGATGGGCATCTACTTTATTTTCAATTCTTAGCCATTACAGAAAAGGCTGCTATATTTTGGATTATATGGGGGACTTCTTCTTACCAATGTCTTCCTTGGAATATAAACTCTATAACAGAGTCTGTGGTTCAAAGAGTATACATATTTTAGTCGTATTATTTACATAATTCCAAGTTGTTTTCCAAAATGGTCACACCATTTCACATCTTTACCAACAATGTATTAATATTCATATCATCCCATAACCTCTCCAACACCAACATTTTTTTGGTCATTTTCGTCATTTGCAAGGTGTGAGGATAAACCTCAGGGTTGTTTTAATTTGCATTTCTGTTGCAAATCTGAAGTGAGTGATCTGAAGTGAGTCTTTTTTATATGTGATTGAGAGTTCTTTGAGGTTCTTTTAAGAACTGTTTGTTCCTATTATTTGACCATTAATCTATTGGAGAATGGTTGTGTGTGTATAATATATTATGCATAATATATATTATCTATGTGTGTGTATATATAGATATATAAATTGTTTATATATCTTGAATTTCAAGCTCTTATTAAAGAAATTTGACACAAAGATTTTTTCCCCATTCATCCCATTTCCTTTCTTATCTTAGATGCATTAATATTATCTGTGCAAAAGCTTTAGAGTTTCAAGTTCTTTCTTTGCTATAGTCACAGTATTATGTTCCTTCAGCTATTTTAATCTCTTTTAAAGGTGGCTGGGTTCCCTCTGGCTCTGTTTTCTCATTTGATATTCTCCCTTCCTTTCTTTGCCTTCAGGCCTTCATATTCATTAGTTTTAAATTTTTGTTTCTTTGCCCCTTTCCAAAAAAAGAATTTCTCTCACTTTTTCAATTATCTATCTTCTCTTTCTGTTTATTCTAGGCCCTCATTCTCTGATTCATGACTCCTATAATTATCTAGTCTCTCTCTTTTCTCTGTATTCTTTGTACAATCAAGGTCTCCAAGGCATCCATTCTAGGCTATTTGTTCTAGGCACTTTCTGCCACTGCTTGTCTCACGGAATCCCCCTTTCCACTGTCTCACTTTGATAACAATATCAATTATTGCAGGTGTCAGAGAAGACACTGTCCCATGGTAGGGCCCCTCCCCCACTAAGACACTGATTATGTAGCCCACCACTGATCTATACCCTCTCTTGTTGAGCTTTTAAAAAAAATTCCCTAGAAATTTTCTCCCTGTGCCCATGCTCTCTCTATAGGTGCCAGTTGCCTCCAGGCTTTCCAATTCCCCTCTGCCAGGAGAAGCAGATCTTTTAAGTACCAAATCCTTTAGTCTTCATGGACTATAAGATTCTTTCTCCCTTCACCAACCATCTCCATTCAATCACAGCAGCATTCATCAGTGGAACACCAACCCCGTCTTCAAAGTAAGGCCTCCTTCCCTTTCCTCCATGTTATTTACATACAATTAACCTAAATAGAGAAATGATTTTTAAATTTCACTCTACTTAACTCTTAATACACTGGAATGATCTCATTTTCATAGGGAACTAAGATTTTCATCCTTCTCTCAGATACCCAGAAGTAAAGAAAGTTAAAATGAGCTCCTTTTTTTCTCTCACCTTCTTTTCCATAGTTGAAGGGGGCAGGAAAGGAATCCCTATATTTGTTTTGTTAAAGTATTATCTTGTTGGACTTAACAGCCTTAATCTTGATCTATAAATGCTTGATTTTTAGCTTTGACCATACTCAACTAAAAGTTTGATTATACTCAGCTAAAAGTTAAATACATTTACCAAAAGGTTTTGGGATTATTTTGATTAATAGATTAAAGACTTTTGGAAAATGGAAGATAATGATAAAAATAACAAATATTTTCAAAGGCACTACAACAAATAATTTGCTAATTCAAATAGTTTCAGATAAATTCATTTGAACTAGTATTCATACAAAAGCTTACAATAAAAAGGAAATTGATGTGTAAGCAAAAATTCTATTTTGTACCTTTAGTCCCAGAAATACCATGTGAAAAGTAGCAAATACATACTGAGTGTCTATTATGTTCCAGGCACCATGCAAGGTGCCAGAGCATACAAAGACAAAAATGAAAATTCCTGCTTTCCAAGGAACTCTACCTTCTAATAGGGGAAACAAGATATGCATAAATAAATATTGTTGTTTAAAAAATTCAGTCTTTTCAATCTTTTGCTCCTTTTCCTTACTCACTTCCCTGTAGGCTCTCCTCTTTCTGAGACCACAGAGGTCACCTTCCCCTCATTTCTAACCCTTGATTTGACTCCTGGGCATCTCACTACTCTCTATCCCCTTGCTCCCTCCCTCTCTCCCTCCTTTTATGTACTATCCCATATTGTTCCACTAAAAAAAGCGTTGATTCACCTGTAGGCAAGGTATCATTGCAGGGCCAATGCGATATTCACAGCACCAATGGTCACTATAAATACCCCTTCATAGTGCTCAATTGCAAAATATGACAGATTCTCCCTATAGAAGACAGAAGCAAAACATTTATTCAGACACCAGAATCCCAAAACCAATAAGCTGATTCCATCATAGTAGCAAAGAAATTAATAAACCACAACAGCACAGAGAGTCGCAGCATCCTTTAGCCTTCTTACAAACCAGCACAAGCCTGTCACAGTAGGTAGCAAACAACCAACGTTTACTCACAAGCCTAACTATCTCCCTCAGATGCCTCCTCTCCTCCCACTGTCTAGTTGCTCTGACTCTCAACTTCCTGTGGGCTCTGCTCCACCCTCGACAAACTACTCCCACCACAGGTTCCACGTGATTATATTCAACCTATTAGGGGGCAGGGTATATTTTCAAAGCAGGGAAGGTCTTCAAATTCGCTTAGGCTTATTAAGGGGCAGGGAAGATCTTCAAATTCCCATTACCATCACAATCACCAGGTTACATCTATAATACCTCCTATCTGCCTCTTCGCTGCTACTTTTATCAGATTTTCACTTTTGCCCTTGTCTCTTTGTGTACATTTAGAAAGAGGTTTCTTACTGATTTCTCTGTAGTCAGTCTGTGGTTCTTGCTGTCCTTGGCCACTACGTTTATTCACTCTTTCTACATTTCTGTTGTTTCAGAAGCAAATAATCTCTCCAGTTCCAGTTTTCTTTCTAAAAATGTTTCAAACTCTTATGATTTAATTCTGTCTTTTGTCTTGAATAGTTAAGCTCACTTTGGCCTGTATCTTGAGCTCCATTGCTCTTCAAAACACATTATTCCATTCTCTTCTCCCTTTTTGAGTGAGTATAGAATAGTCTTGTATTGTCCAAATGTCCTTTCCTTTGTATTTGATGGTCCTTTCTCCTGAGGTTTTACAGAACTTGCTGTTTCTGAACTGAATTGTTAACTTTAGCTACTGTATCTCTTGAAGTTTGCAACCTTGGCTTTTTATCCTTCAGAGGTCATCTGTGAATTCTTTAAATTGAAATTTCATTTTCTATGTTTAGAGGCTTACTAGTTCTCTTCTATTACTTCCTTCATTATGATGGATTTTTTTGGCCTATTCTTCTGAGAACCTATGATTGTCTCTATGCATCTTTTCTTTGAGATCTGTATGTTTGCATAGTGAGTATAGTTCCTTTTAGTGTTATTGTCTTTTGTTTCTCTTCTTCACTTCTGTGCATTTGCAATCTCAATCTATTGCGCTCTCTTTTGTTTCTTTGGTGAGCCTTGTCATTATAGATTTCCGATTGATTATAGATTTGCTTGGCAGGAAATCAATTCTCTCATAATTTTCATTTCTCTTTTAAACCACACAGGAAAATTCCAAAAGGTCCTCTATCTCATCAAGTGATGGACCATTTTCCTTTATTTTGCAGCATTTATTCATAGATGCCCGAATTCTTTTACTAGATCTGGAGGCCATATTTCATTCCATTGTCACTGTTTGTCTTTTTGATTTATCATTTTATGTTCAAGGTCTTTGAGATTTCTTTCTGAAATCTTTGGTACTTTCAGTTTTTTCTCCCTTTATTTTCCTTATCACTACGGAAGTTTCCTGACTTGGTCCCCTTCCTAGCTTCCTTCAGGGCTAGATCTGAAAGTGACTCAGACTCCCCCCACATTGGGCAATGCATAGTTCATTGGACTACGTGTCTGCCCCACCTGACTTTTGGGAGGTCAGAACTGTCTGGAGCTGGATGCTGTGCTCTTTCCTTCAGCCTTCGTGGAGTGCCACACAACCCCCCAATGCAAAGTGTCTGTCCTGTCCTGGTGACCTGTCCCACTCATTCTCTTCCTCAGTTCTCTGGCCTGGCACCAACATTTCAGAGCTTTGTAGCACTGATGCTTCTAGATTGTTGCCCTTGTCAGGCTTTTACTCCTGAAGGGCTATGGCCAAGCTGGTTGTGGAGGTCTGAGCAAACTTCTACAACCTGAAGTTGAGGTCTCCATTGTACTGAAAAGAAGGAGGGAGAACTAACATATAGAAATGGATCTATTCCTTGGATCTGCTAGTGAAGCCTTGCTGCAGTAATGTAGGAGGTAGGGGAGGGGTGCTGAGAGAGCTCAGGGTTAGTGAGTTGCTGGGGTATTTGGGGAATTAAAAAAAAACTTTTTTGGATTCTTGGTGTACTAAACAATGGAGACAGCTGAAGTTGCATTATTTTTGGCACATGATTTCTGTTTTATAGATGTTTGAGAGATTGTGGCATCAGAGAAAATTTCTAGGCCACCATCTTGCTGCTCACAGGTCTTGAAACTGAATTTTGCCATACATTTTCAGTAACTGTCCCTTTTAAAAATTATGTTAATTAGTGTTCAGTGATATTAAGGAGACAATTAATCAAAATGATTTAGGGGTACAAAATATCTAATTAGATAATATTGAAGTGATAGTCAATATTAGGAAGAATATACTGGATAAATAATTAATTTTTTAAAAAGAAAACTTGGAGGGCCAAGGACTTTGGGGGCTCCTGGGACACTTTTGGGTTCCAGAGCAGCTGTCTCAACCTCCTGCCACTGATAATTTGTGTGGATTCTTGCTATAGCTTCTTTATAGGATGTCCTAGAGCCCCCTCCCTTTTCCTCAATGCTACACTTCCATACATAGATTCCAAATGTCTTCGGTCATCTGGGATGTGGTAAGTCCACTCCTACCATCATCTCTCCTCTCAAGGATTATCTAACTATATTTTCTCTAAGTTAAGGATGACATGCTGAGGTATAATACAGCAATGATGGAATTATGGCTGACAATTTCCATTGAAGGGAAAAGTACCTCATCCAAAAACATGAATTCCCTGGATAAATATTCAATAGAAATAATATAAAATGTCATTCTGATCTCTCTCTAGTGATCCATATCAATTTAGTCCTTAGTTGGACAACCTCTCCTCTTTTGGGGGTGGGGAGGCTGGGTGGAGAACACTACTGTCAGCTCTTTAATTCCTCCCCAAAAATTAAATGGAAAAATATCCTCCTAGCAAATAAGCATTGTCAAGCCAAACAAATCCACACATTTACCACGTCCAAAAATATCTCATTCTGTACCCTGTTCTGTCCTTCATCTGTCAGGAGGAGGATAGTATTCCTGACCCTCTAGAGTTGTGGTTGATCATGGTACTGGTGGGAGTTCTTAATTCTTTCCCAGTTGTTTATGTTATTGCTACTGTTGTATACATTGTTTTCTGTTTACATTGTTTTCTGTTTACATTGTTTTCTGTTTACATTGTTTTCTGTTTACATTGTTTTCTGTTTACATTGTTTTCTATATACACTGTTTTCCTAGTTTTGTTTGCTTGTCTCTTGTCTCAGTTTATATAATAAGTCAGGTTTCTCTGCAACCATGTTGTTGTAGACAGCTCTAACACAAGCATTGTTAGTTCAGGTTTGATGTTGGGGTGAAATGGGGCACTGGTAAGTCATTGAATAGTTAGCATTAGAAATTTACTTTGCCCTAATATAGGAAGGATATACAATAAGGATGCAGTAGCACTTAGAGTCTCTGGATGGGGCCCACTCATCTTCACATGGAGATGTACTTTGTCCTCAGGGGAGGACTCACTAAGCCTAAGGGTCCTCCACTGCATATTGGTGGGACTTTTTATGCCCTTAGGTGACAAGGAGACCTCATCAATCAGGTCCTTGTAGAAGGAGAAAAAGGGAGAGGGAAGGGCCTAATCCATGTTTTGGGGAAATGCTGTGAGATGGTAATCCTATTATACATGCCTTTTGTTATTTATAGTAGAATAATATTCTGTTACATTTTATACCATTGTTAGTTCAGCCATTCTGTAATTGTTGGCCTCCTTTTTTGTTTCTAGTTCTTTGCTGTAACAAAAAGAGTTGCTGCAAATAATTTTGTATATGTAGGTCTTTTTCCTTTTCTTTTGAATTCTTTGAGATATAGGCTTAGTAGTGATATCAAAGTAGTAGGTCAAAGGTTACACACAGTTTAATGACTTTTTAGTTCCAAATTGCTTGCCACAATGATTGGACCACTTAATGTTACCAACAACACTGTACCAGTTTGCTTATCTTCCCATAAACCCTTCCATTTTTTCTTTTTTTTCTGATCTGATAGATATGAAGTAGAACTTCAGAGTTGCTTTAATTTGTACTTCTCTAAATAATAGTGATTTGGAAAAAAAACTGCTCATTCATATCTTTTGACCAGTTATTAGGAATGATTTTCATTATTAGTTATCTTGGATGTGAGACCTTTATCAGAGAAATTTATGACATAAAGATTTTTTTTTGGTAGTTAACTGGACTTATTATTGAATATAGTTAATTCCAAAGAAACATTCTTAGAGAGAAATCCTTCAAGAAAAAGTTATCTGATAATTAGTTTGTCCATCACTCTGTGGCTCATACCTCCCCCACCTGCCCTTTGTCATACTTTTTTTTGCCCTGCCTTACTGTTTCCAAGAGAACTCAATGACAGTCTGTTCCAGAAGACTTTGGGTCTACAGGTGCTTGTGTTCAGGTTTCCAAGGAGGTTTGAGGAGAAGAGGAAACAGTATTTTTTAGAGCCAAGAAAATTGGGGTAAAGGAGAAGGTACAGGTGACCTACATATTCATGGACAAAGTTGGTCCAATTCTCACTTCAGAAGGACAGAAAAAGATTCAACATTAGGCACTAGCAGAGTGTGTGATACTGACAAGATGGCTGCCTCTGCCTCCTGCTCAGCTTCTATTTGAACCTATCCCTGCAATGCCCCTTGGCTAGGATTTCCTTAAGAGTAAAGGTGGCTGGAAGCTCCTGAGTTTAGCCCTGAAAACGGCCCAGTCACTGGAACATGGAGAGAAACAGGGGCTCTTGGATAAAGGAGCACCCCTGTCTTAGAACCTGAGATCACATTGGAGGGGCCAAGGAATAAATCCATCTAATCCTCCAAACCCAGATAGTGAGTATGCTAATTGGTTGGTTTGTCTATATGACTGGGTCAGGGATGCTTTGTGAGCCTTTCTCTTTGTAGGACCAGAGCTCCTAGGTATGACCCATTTTCCCTCCCTTTCTCTTTCTTCTATGTCATCTGACATTACTTCGGCTGTCTGCCCAAAGATTGACCTCTAAGAAACTGCTCCTAATTCCCACCCCACAGATGTGTCAAAATAGTTTGGAGATACCCTGCTTTCCAGAGCCAAGGCCCAACAAGCAGGCTGTGGCCTGAGCTTGGCATAACAATAATCCTTTGCACACTGGATATCACCTTCTAGCAAGTGCGTTGCTTGGACCAGCAGGAGGACCAGTTGTTCACTGAGGGATTCAGTTCCCTATTTCTGAGGGCCATCCATCACATGTTCCTAATCCCTGTTCCTTGTTACTGACAAGTACTGTATTCCTGTTCCTGTCATAGAGCTCTGGTTCTGCACCCGACAGGGTAGTTGTGACCTCTGAAACTTATTTGACTATTCCTATGGGACCTAAGAAAACCTGTAATGTGCCAACAAATGCCAACCATGAGAACTATCTCAAGATCTAAGAATGACTGTGTTGTGGGCCAACTCCTTTCATGTATCAGCCTTAGCAGCCTTAAGCCCTCCTTAAGAGAGGGGGCTTCCATAAGCATGCATCATTTTCCTCACTCTGAAATTAATTAAACTTCTGTTTTTGTCCTGCCTGCCCTGTCTCTAGCCTGATCTGTTTATTTGGCTCCAGTCACCCACAGGGTGGGTGCTGGTTCCTGTCAAGTTGACAGATGCATAGGTCAAATGTGGCTTCCCTGGTGAGAGCCCTGGATATGGTGTGGTAAATGTGTTGGATTTGTAACTTTAGCTTTATGGGGATGTTATGGGGGAAGGGACTAAACTCAGTCTGCTCCTAAGATGGAGAGTGGGTTCTGAGGATGTTCCTTGATTTCTGTTCCATACCTCCTCTCCTCCTCCTAACCTGGGTGCCCAGTTAATCCAATGTCTCTCTCAGTTGTGCTCCAGGGAGGTAACAGCAATTCCACCTTTGTCATAGGAATTGCCTTGGGAGTGGGGCTATCTCTGCTGTAAGAGCTCATAGCACCACCTGTTGGTATTAAGTGCAAATGATAAAGGGTACAAGCCAGTGATTTGCCATTTCTCCTCTGCCCTGGGTACTTCCAGTTTCAGTTTTTCAGTAGAGTGAGTAGCCAATGTGGAAACAGTTGTTGGTGGTGACAAGGATCAGTATTATGTACAGGGGAGCTACCTAAGTCTTTAACTGAATGTTTTTCCTCCTTTCAGATCCTGGATGGGTCTTGGGGTTGGGTAAGGACAACCCAAGATCTCCTCAGGCCACACTCTTTTAGGAGGCTGAAGAGTTCTGAGGTCTTGGGAAAGAAAGTCTGGCATGTAGGCAGGTGTGGGAGTGTGTACGAGAAGCCCTATGGACATAATCTAGAACCATACAATAACCACAGACAATGATAACCATAGGCCCATGGACAACAAACACAAATCTTTGACGACTGTCCTCTTTAGGTCAGTTTTCCAGAAATTTTGCTGGGAAAAGAAGAGCTGTAGCACAAT
Source organism: Pseudochirops cupreus (assembly GCA_028627135.1). Lineage (NCBI taxonomy): Eukaryota > Metazoa > Chordata > Mammalia > Diprotodontia > Pseudocheiridae > Pseudochirops > Pseudochirops cupreus. Next base: position 331,541,430 of record CM053581.1, read on the forward strand.
AGCTTGAGGGAATGGGAACATCAAGTACAATGATAAGGGAGATCTGGACACGTCCATAGAAAGTAGGGAGGGGATTAGTGGGTGAGGAGAGACTGAGAATAAGAGAGAGAAGAATGACTGAGAGGGCAAGTTCCTGGAGGAAAATGGATGAATGAGATCAAGAACACAAATGGGGTTGGCCTTGGCAAGGAGGGGGCTCATTTCTTCATCAGAGATGAGAGTCAAGGAGGGAGTTGGGGCTGGTGATGGGGACTGAAGTATGGAGTATGGAGAATTAGGCCTTCTGATGGGTGGGCTCTGTGTTCTCTGTAAAGTAGTGCACAAGGTTCTCCGCTGAGAGAGAGTGTGGAGGAGGTAATTTTGAAGGCTTGCAAGAGACACAGTAAAGACTGTAATAGGGAATTGATAAGGAAAAAGCAAAGACATTGTTATGCAGCAGTGAGGGCCAAGTTGAGATTATATAACATAAATTATGAACTCAGTTGAGTTTCATGATTTTCTCCAAGAATTTTTAGCAGCATAGGGTAGAAATGGAGAAGGCAGTTGGTAGGGTGACCTAGAATTAGGATTTGGCAATGCATGACTGGGTAATAGGACAAAGGGGCAAAGGATTTAAAGATAGGTGATAGCATACAGTTGAATTGGTCTACCATGGATGGAGTCAAGACTGAAAAGTGGGAAGGGAGGCCGTGGTGATGGGCTATGAGAATAAAGAGGTAGAGGGACTAGAAGCTATGGAGAAGGAAACCTAGATCAAGATTACAATAAAAAATTGAGGTGAAAAGTTAGATTATATGGGCTTCGGGGGTCAGCTCTGAGCATCTTTGGCCTTCAATGGATAGAGCTGGCTGTCCACTTCTAGGCAGAGCTCTAGACTTCTGGAACTCTCTCTAGGGGGGAGAGTTGGAGTAAGCAGAGGATGAAGCCACTGGTTTGGCCTAGGGTGGAGAGTACTGGATGACTTATGGGTGGAGCTGTGAGGTCAGGGATACAGGGAAGGGGGAAATCAGCAGGTAAAAAAGTGGCAAAGGTGGAGTACTAAGGAGACATCGGTCTGAGACTGGTTTAAAAAGCTACTCTTATTTCCAGAATGAATCACTCAGAGATACCATTCCTATCTCTTTGACTCTTGAATATATTCTCTTCTGTCCCTTGTCCTGGCAATTTCTGACCCAGTGTCTGTAAATCTGCTCTCAGAAATGGGATAACTTGAAAGGGCACCTTAGGTAAAGGGAGCAGGTGGTATACCTGCTCCTAGCATGGGCCCTGCACGAAGGGCAGCTTTAGGTATATCTAGCACGTATGAATATCAACGCTGCCATCCTCTTTCAGAAGGGTCATCTTCACTGTCAGTAACTTGCAAACATTCAAGGAAAGTGGGTCACTTCCTTGTTCAGCTCTCCCCTCTGCTGGACAATTTAATAGGCTTCTTTCTAAAATCATTTTAGTTTTTTTTTCCTCTTAGCTAGCAATTGGTATCAGAAGTGGGAGCTCTTGATATAGTTGACCCTAGAGGTGCGATTCAACCTAGGAGTGTTCACTCTTGTTATGGGAATCTCAAGATCTTCCCTGCCCCTAGGCCCTTTGCTAAAGTGTCTACGTGACTGAGGACCCTTGGATATTTGAAAGTATACTCTGTTCCCTAATAGGCTGAATGTGGTCACGTGGAGCCTGTGGCGCCAG
>CM053581.1:331543612-331565614 GCA_028627135.1 Pseudochirops cupreus
AGGAGAGAATAGACTGGGGGAGGGGGGAAATACTGGGATGGCTGTTTTGGGGTGGTGGGCGGGGGAAAGACGGGGAGAAAAGATGTAACTCAAAAAAATTTAATAAAGAATTTAATAAAAAAAAAACAAAAAAAACAAAAAAAAATAAAAAAAAATAAAAATATGAAAACTACACTAAAATATGACAAACTCAACAAATGGGAATAAGGAGGGAGAGATTAATAACTCAGAGGAACAATGACAAACAAACCAAAAAGGGAAATTAAAAGGGGGAGGAAGGAACTATAATTAATGAGGTCACTTAGATTGACTCCTACACCTCTGAGGAACAGCAGAACGAATTATGGTATGTGAATGTATGGGAATATTATTGTGCCAGAAGAAATAATGAAAAATTATTTCAGAGAATCCTGAATAGTATGAACTGTTGTAGAGTAAAGTGAGTAGAACCAAGAGAACAATTTTTAGAAAGACAAAAATATTGTAAAGAAAAAGAATTTGCAAGTCTTAGAATCTATGACAAATATATTATCTACCTCCTGAGTCTACGTGTAAAACGGGACATACATTTTTGGACACGGCCACTATATGGATCAAATTTTGCTTGACCATGCTTACCTGTTAAAATTTTCTTCTCTTTCTTTTTGTTGTTTAATTGTGGGGAGATTGGAGGGAAAATGCAGGGAAGCTGGATGATTAGCAATAGTGATGCCAAAAAAAGAGACCAATGAAACATTTTTTTTTTAATGTGCAGAAGGTAGATACAAAAAGTCCCATCCTCATCAAATTAGAAAAGCAAGAAAGAAATTATTTTTTGGTTGAATGATAGAATCACATAAGATAAAACAGACATATTTTATTATATAGCTCCACATGAATATGTGACCTAGATATAAAAGGTCGCCCCACAAACAAATCAGAGCAGCAAGGAAAAAATTACCTTCTCCATCTACGAATAGGGTTCATGACTGAAGCAAGCCAAAACATTTGATCTTGGGGGTCAGCTCACATGCAGATGCCTTGGAGAAGTGGTTTTGGCATAGATTTGTGTTAAACAAACCTAGACGCTTTGAAACCTGCTCTCATTCGCATCATCTTTGTCTATGCCTTTAAAATGTTAACTGACTTCCAAGGACCTGTTGGATTTCCAAAGACTTTTGGTGCCTAGAATTCTCAAAACTTCAGTTACTTAAAAAAGACAAGCCTTTCCTGTTTCGGTCCCAAGGTATAGCAGATTCAAGACAATGATTTACAAAACCTAGATGTTTGAAGGCCTGCTCTGGCCTTTGCATCCTCTTTGTTAATGCCTTTAAAAATATTAAATGACTTCCCAAAGACCTGATGAACAGCCCCAGATTCTTGGAGCCTAGAAACCAGAAGTTTTGATTGTATCTGAGTTACTTCCAGGATGTAGCAGAATATTGTAATAATAAAACTATGATAATATCCCAGGATGTGAAAAACTAAGTCTATTGATGAGAATACTTGAATCTTTGTCCTTTGGATCTTTAAAAACCTTATCCAAACCATCATTAAATGGGGTTCATGGTTCTTCCTTGGACTACCCACATGGTCTGGTTACTCTTCTCTCTCTCTTTCTCACGTCTCTGCTCACACCTGAGGCTGGTACTCAGGTGACACCCTACACATGACTAAACATGTAATGGGATCACACAAGATAAAATGGACAATGTTGATTATAAGAAATTTAAAAGTTTTTGGACGAACAAATCTAACATAGCTAAAATTTAGTGCCTTCCGTCTATCATTTCCTATTTCTCTTCTATATAGCTTGTTTAGCATTTATTTGTTTGCATGCTGTTTTCCCAATAAGATTGTAAGCTCCTTGAGGGCAAAGCTGTCTTGTTGCTTCTTTTTTTTTTTTTTGGTATCTCTAGAGCTTAGCATACTGTCTCACACATTGGTAGGTGCTTAAGAAATATTTATTGGTTGACTAATATAAGGGAAATAGACAGCTGGTAAAAATTCTCTGCAGCAAGTTTCTCTGACAAAAGTCTCATATCCAAGATATAGAAGAAACTCATTTAAAATTATAGGAATAAGAGCCATAGCAAAACAGTCAGAGATTATAAATAGGGAATTTTCAAAGGAAAAAAATACAAGCTCTGACTGTGCTATGAAAAAAAAAGCTATAAATCATTAATAATTAGAGAAATGCATATTAAAGCAATTTTGAGGTTCCCTATCACATCTATCTGCCTGGCAAAGATGATTACAAAAGAGAAAAATGACAAGTGTTACCGATAGGTGGCGCCATTAGTGCACAAGGCACTGGGGCTGTAGTAAGGAAGACCTGAATTCAAATGTAACCTCAGACACGTAATAGCTGTGTGACCCTGGATGTGTCACTTAACCTGTTTGCCTCAGTTTCCTCAACTGTAAAACAGGGTAGTAATGGCACCTATTTCAAAAGGTTGCTGTGAGTTTCAAATAAGATATTTGTAAAGTGCTTACTTAGCACAGTGTAGGACATAGTAGGGGCCATATAAGTGCTTGTTCTCTTCCCTTTCCCTAGGGTACTGTTGGAGAAGCTGTGAATAGGTCTAACCATTCCAGAAAGTAATTTGGAATTATGTCCAGAATTTTATTAATCTATTCATACCCTTTGACCCAAACATACTCTTGTTAGATTTATATGCCATGGAAACCAAAGAAAGAGAAAAAGGATATACATGTACAAAAATATTCATAGCAGCTCTTTTCACTAACTAAAAGGGAAGGGGTAGTCTAATGGGGAGTGGCTTAACAAATTTGGTATATGAGTGTAATGGAATATTATTGTAACATAAGCAATAACTAAATGAACAATTTCACTGGAAACCAAAAATATCTTTATGAATTGATCCAGAGCAAAATGTGAAAGACTAAGAGAACAATTTATCCAGTGATAACATTATAGAGAAAAACAGCTTTGAATGACTTTAAAACTCTGATCAACAAAGTCATAAACCATGAGTCTGAAAGAATGAAAATGAAACACATCGCTCCCTCCCTCACAGAAAGGTGAGACATCTATTTTCGAGAATGGCTAATGTGGGAATTTGTTTTGCTGGATCATATAGACATGTATTTAAAGAGCTTAAAATATTTGCTCAATTGGGGCAGAGGGGGTGTGAGGACAAAGTAATTAAAAATACTTGTTACTTGAAAAATTAAAATGCACAGAAGATAACAGAAGGAAGTTTAGAAGAAAACAGACAAGAAGTCCAGTTTTTAAAGTAATGTGTATAATTTATTATACTTTTTTTTAAAAAGCAGGTGGTATGAAATGGATACTCATGGTTTCATATACAGTACTCTTGTCTTCTGCTGTTTACATGGAAATGCTATTGTTTTTTGCTCTTTAAGAGCACAATAAAAATGTGAAAGTTAAAAAAAAAAGGTTGTTGGGCTCTTAAGACTTGGTGGATGTCTCAAGGCTCTGAGGGTCACCAGAGCTTTGCTGACTAGTTAGGGGTGAAAACTCAGAAGTAGTTTTAGGAGTCTGGATTCAGAGTTTCTTAGACCTGGGAGGAGGGGGTAGTCACTAGTTGTCCCTTCCAGCTCTCCAATACAATTTATTCACAGGGACAGAGCAAAGCAACATCAAGCATTCCTATAGAATAGTCAATGGTGTGATTGTAAATATAAGTCTTCTGGAAAAATCTAGCTTGGAAAAGCTAGCCTTGGTGTGTGTGTGTGTGTGTGTGTGTGTGTGTAATATTCTCACAAAAAAAAACAGCATTACATGTATCAGATATTTTGGAGATATCCTGTTTTCTAGAGTTAAAGCCCAGCAAGCAGGCTGTGCCCTGAGTTTGGCATAACAATAATCCTTTGCATCCTGGAATGATCTCACCCTCTCACAAGGTATGTTACTTGGACCAGCACCAGGTGTTCACTAAGGTATTTAGCTCCCCTTATTTCCCAGTCCTTGTCACTAATACATACTGCATCCTGGTTCTGTGCCCCATAAGGTAGCCAATGACCCTTAAGACTTGAAAAAATAACGGTTCCCCCGGGGGCCCAAGAACTTTTGTGCCAGGAAATACCATGAGAACTGTCTCAAGATCTAAGAATAATTATGTTGTGGGCCAACCCCTTTCATGGATATAAGTGGTCCTGGCTTTCAGCCCTCCTTATTAGGAGGGAGGCTTCTGCCTGCAGGTGTTGTTCCATCGTGCCATAAATTTGGACTGCAACCTTTGGGTCCCCAGGCCCGGATGGTATATTGCTGGGTTGGCAGAGACCACCCAGACACTTCTCAGCCGCCTCCTCTCCAGCCATCTTCTGCCACCTCTATTCCTGCCCTTTACCACTGGGTTCCTCCAGCTCTGACAGGGAGCTTTGACTTTATCTTGACAGGTGCCAGGACCCCACAGCACTTTGAAGCAGGCTCCTCACCCTTCTCTCCCCATGTGTTCCTCACCCCAGCCCTTCCTAGCACCCCTTTAATGAAAATCGTCTTTGTACACTCCTCCTTCCTTCCCCACTTAGGCCATGGCTTAGACAGAGGTGGGGAGCCTTCGGCCTCAGCCACATGACTAACAGTCAAAGGGGCGCACTGGAGGACCTAGAGGGCCACATGTGTGGCCTCAATACTGAAGGTTTTTTCCCCATCCCCAGAACATAGTTGTTCAGTCATTTCAGTGAAGTCTTTTGGGGTTTTCTTGGCAAAGATACTGGAGGGGTTCTCCATTTCCTTCTCCAGCTCATTTTACAGATGGGGAAACTGAGGCAAACAAAAATTAAGTGTTTGCCCAGGGTGAGGGTCTGAGGTTAGATTTGAACTCAGGGTCTTCCTGACTGCAGACCCAGCTATCTCTGCAAGCTTAGGACGTAGTAAATGCTCATTAATTGTCTCTGTCCCTCTCTATGGCCCTTGGAGTGGAAAGGAGTCATAGGGACAGTAAGAGGGTGGAATCCACAAGACTCATCAATTTATTAGAACACTCTCCCTCCTTTCCTTCCAGACTCAAAGTGTTGTCTTCTGTACAAGGAAAACTATAAGGAGAAACCTCAGAGTTCATCCAAGCCGGCTTGTTCGTCTTAGAGATAATAAAACTGAGACCAAAGGAGGTGAAGGGACTCGCCCAGGGTCACACACAGCTAGTGCCCCAGACAGGCATCAAACCCAGAAAAATCCAGGTCCAGAACTCTGCCCGCTACATCAACGCTGCTTCTGCCCCGGCCCCGCCCCCGGCCCCTTGCTTCGTGCCTACGTCATATTTATTTATTTCTCTATGTGGTCTCCATCAACCCTAGAACGTGAGCTCCGCTAGGGGGCGCCATAGCAAGCGGGGGGCACGGGGCCTGGAGGCGGGAAGACTCGTATTCCTGAGTTTAAATTCGGGCTGGGACCCTTACCACCCTGAGTGAACGAATGTCTGAATGAGGTGAGTGAATGAATGGAGCGAATGAATGAATGAATGATACAGAAAAAGCTGTATTTCTTTCCTGGCATTGGGGAGAAGGATCCAGAAGTGGGGACACAGCACGAGGAGCTCCCAGTTAAGAGGGAAGAAAGGGCAGCTGCGGGAGAAGGGGGTCAGCGCAGCCCATCACTGGGCAGCTCCATTCCGAGGCCGGCGTCCTCTCTCCGCGGGACCAGGGAGTCTCCGTTGGGTCTGTGCATTTCTTCCCAGAGGGGGGAGAGGCATTCCCTTCCCCCCGCGAGAACAGCAACATGGTCTCTCCCGGAAGTTGTCTTAGCCAACCCGCTGGCTTGCCCCGGAAGTGTAAGGGTCCCGGGGCACGACCCGAAGTCTTTGGAGGGCGAAGCGTCCTGAAGCTAGTGAGACTGGTGAGGGGGCCACCCGGACTGGGGCGGGGGGCGGGGAGGCCGCTGGTCCCCGCGCGGGGCTCTCTGACCCCGCGGGGCCCTGAAGGGCACCCCTGGGAGCCAGTGCCGCGGCCGGGCCCGGGATTTCGCAGCCTCGGCCTGCACCGGTGACCGCGTGTGTTCCTGCAGGGCCCCGAGACGCCGCGAAGATGGGTCTCGAGTTCGGGAACCTGATCCGGGTGCGGCACATCATCTCTTACAGCCTTTCCCCGTTCGAGCAGAGAGCTTTCCCCAGCTACTTCACTAAGGGCATCCCGAACGTGCTCCGCAGGACGCAGGACTCCATTCTGCGGGTCGCCCCCCGTAAGTGCGGTTCGGGCCTGGTCTACGGGGCGGGAGTGTCGGGGTGCCCTCCGGGACCCATGCCCCCCCAGTGCTCCGGCTCCCCCGAGGGCTTGACCTCGAGAGCTTCTGGTCTTGGGTAGACCAGGAAGCCTAGAATTTAGAGTAACCCCCGGGAAGGGCCCCAAAGAGGAGGCAGGTCCAGCGCCCAAAATAGATGGAGGAGCCCTTGATACACAGCTCAGCGCTTTTCACTGGATGGCGTGGTTATTAGAACCATAAAATCCCGTTTTTCCCCTACTTTCTTATAGTGTATAAAACGATAGCCTGAAAGGGCTTGTATTCAACGTGCAGGAAACTTTAAATCAACCTAAGTGGCTCATTCAAGGTGAACCGACAGTAATAATAGCCTACGTCTATATAGGGATGTATGGTTTATCAAGAGCTTTACCTACAGCAGCCTTGTGAGGTTGGCAGATATCCCCATTTTACAGATTAGGTTCTCAGAGGTGAAACAGTTTGTCCATAATTACATGCTAATAAATGGTACACCCGAGGTTTGAACCCAAGTCTTAAGACTACTTAATGTGAAATAGGAAGGTGGGAGTAGTTGAGTCTTTGAAGGCCGAGAAAGGATGATCTTGATCCTAGCTGAGCACAGAGGTGCGTAGTTGCTATTTCATTTACTTTTAATACATACTTAATTTCCTTAAATATTTCCCAATTACATGTAAATTTTTTAATATTCATTTTAAAAAATTTTGATTTCCCCAATCCCTTCCACCTGCCTCTCTCTCCTCCTTGAGAAGGCAGGCAATTTGATATCAATTGATAGAATGCAAGACATATACCTGTTTCAGCTCAGGCAGGCAGGGGGCAAAGTGCTGGGCCTTCAAATCTGGCCTCAGACACTTAGTAGCTGTGTGACCCTGGGCAAGTCACTTAACCCTGTTTGCCTTAGTTTCCTTATTTGTAAAATGAGCTGGAGAAGGAAATGGCAAACCATGCCAGTATCTTTGCCAAGAAAACCCCAAATGGGGTTACAAGCAGTCAGACAGGACTGGATAACACATTTTAGCTACCTGTAATGGATGCATGTAACCTTCCATGATATCTTTTAGGTCTAGGAATGGTTGGTGGAGGCGGTAGGCATCACTCAGTGCTACTTTAACAGAAGTAAAAGAGCTAGTCTGCTGTAGTGTTGCTGATCTGATAGTCCAATGTGTGTGCTTACTACTTTTCCTTGGTTTTGGTTCTTAAAGCATTTATAGGCTTTTACTTCCTCTATACCTGGGGAACTCAGGAGTTTGAGAAATCAAAGAGGAAGAAGCCAGCTAACACTGAAGAAGACAAATAAGCTACACAGAAGGAAGTGCAACGTTGGTTCCCTGTGACCTGGGGCACCAATAGAAGAAGAGTGTATAACGATAGTTTGAAGATGTAATAAACTTCGCATTTTACAAACTGTAATAGTGTGTGCTTTTCTTTCTGGCTTTTAATTTTTGAAATAAAAAAATTACGTTGGTTAAAATATTCCAGAACCCTCACCTGGGAGGTCCTTCATATGCTGACTTTCCCTTCCTTTACAAGTACCATCCATTCAGCAACATTTATTGTCTACTATAAGTCACACACTATGCTGTGTACAAGGGATACAAAAACAGAACAGGCCTTACCCTTAAGGAATTTTGGGGAGAATTAGCAGAAAATTAAGTACAAAATATTTACTTAGTAATTTCTGGGTATGGATCTTAGCCACTGAGGTATGGGAAGTGGGGATTAGGTTGGGCCTGCCTTATAGGAAACCCTGAAGGAAACTAAGGGTTCCATCAGGTAGAGGCAAGGAGGAAGTGCCTTCCAGCCTTGTGGGACAGTCTATACAAAGGCATGGAGATGGGAAATGCAATGTGTACAGGGAAAAGAAAGTAGGCCCATGTAACTAGACTGTAGAATAATTTGCAATAAACTCAAAAAGATTGTAGCCAGATTGTGGAGGGATATAAAAGCCAAACCATGGGGTTTGCATTTTATTCTAGAACCCCAAAAGTCTTTGTAACTTCTTTTGCAAGGAAGTGACATGATAAGACGTGTTTTAGGAATATTAATTTGTTGTGTGAAGGATGAATTAGAGAAAAGACTGAGCAAGAAAATCAGTTGGGATGCTGTTGCCTTACAGTTTAGGCAAGAGGTGATAAAATGTCTGAACTAGACTGATAACCAAGTGAGTAGAGAGAAGACGGATACAAGATAAAATCAGCAAGATTTGGCAACTGATTAGATCGATGATATATTTAAGTATGAAAGAGGGAATTGAGGATTACTTCTGGTTGTGCAGCTTGGTAATTGGAAGAATGCAATTTGACAATGGAAAAGAGCACTTTCAACTGTGATGAGATTGGAAGCCAAATTATAAAGGATTGAAGAGTGAATAGGAGATGGAAAGTGGAGGTAATGGGCGTAGATAGCTTTTTCAAGGAATTTGGTAATTTAAACCATGTGATAATATCTTTAGGGGGCCACAGAATCAAGTAAAAGATTTTTAAGGATGGATTTTTAAGGGCATATTTATAGGCAGCTGAAAAGGTCAGTATATGGGGAAAGACTGCAAATCGCCCAAGGGCTTTGCTTGGTTCAAGTAGGCTTGAGGTGGTTTGTATCTGGTTTTCCCCATTGTTTTCTGGGGTCCAGAAAGATAAAGATACCTGACATCCCCTCAAGATGAATTTGAAAGACAATGGATACTGCAGACTGTAATGTGTGATGCGGCACAATATGATTGGTGTGCGTTGAATTTATATACATTGTTTCACAAAGGTGATTCTCACTTGTTTGCAAAATCAGCAATCCTTAAGGAGTGGTTAATTTGTTTATGGATGACAGGTAACAGATGCTTCCTTAGCTGTTACTCGGTTGGTCATTTTAGTAAAAAGGACATTTTTCCAGAAGCTTTTTATACCCGTCAAAGAGAACAACCATCTGCTAAATGTTCATCTATGAAGAATCCAAATACCTTGGAATACAATCCAGAAAAGGTCTGAACTGTCCTGAAGGTCATCTCTTTTTCAAAGGCCCTACCTTCTGTGGAGTTGCACGAGGAACTGCCAGTCATAAGACTGAAAAAAACTGGAAGGCTCACACTGATCTTCTGGACTCAGTGACTAAACAAGGCTCTTTAGGTCAGGGCCCCAGAGCTATCAAATGAGATTTCACTCCTTTTGCTTACTTTCTGGCAGATAACTCCAAGAAAGCAGCCACAGCTGGGGGATGTACTTGGTATAGTTCAAGTTTGGAACTTGGAGAACTTAGGTACAACCCTCAAACCATTTATTCAAAAAACATGAACTGCTTTCTATTTGCACTTTTAATACTAGAGATAGAAAAATAGACATGGTACAGGCCTTGTCTCAAGCAGCTTACAGTACAAGATGGAGGATAAGTGCACAAATAATTGATTTAGGAGGAAATGAGATAAGCACAAGGATGAGTTTGGGGGAAAAATGCCATGATAACTTTGAGGGGATAGAAATTGCTATTGTCTTCTTGGAAGATAGGGCAGGGGGGTCTAGGAAGGCTTTTAATCGAGAAGATGTTACCTGAGATTGGACTTTAATAAAAGGGGAGGGAGAATCTATTCCAGGTATTGGGGATCAGGTGAGCAAAAGTACAGAGAAATTAGAAGAGGGCATAACAGAAACATAGTCCAGTTTGTTTGGATTTTAGTCTATATGAAGGGTAACAGTACAAGGTAATTTGTAGCTTTACTGTAGAAGGCCTTGAATGCCAGAACCAAAAGTTAATGAATAGACAGTTTTTTTAGTAGAGAAATGAACCACGTGGAAGATGAGTAAGAGAGAGTTAGAAAGAAGTAGAGCAATTAGGAGACTTACAACCTAGGGCATTAGGTGTGAAGGAAAAAAATCCAAGGTCAATTCAATTTAATAAGCATTGATTAACTGTTTGAACAAGGCATTATGTTTGGCACTGGGAATAACAAGATCAAAATACAGTCCGGACCCTTAAGAATAAGGGCAGCTAGGTGGCGCCATAGTGCACAGAGCACTGGGTCTGGAGTCCCCAAGACTCATCTTCCTGAGTTCAAATTCACATTCAGACACATGCTAGCTTTGTGACCCTTGGCAAGTCACTTGACCCTGCTTGCCTCAGTTTTTCATCTGAACAATGAGCTGGGCAAGGAAACAGCAAACCACTCTGGTATCTTTGGAAAGGAAACCCCACAAACAGTAGACACAACTGAAATGACTAAGCAACAACAAAAATCTTCAATGACATAACTTGGGGAAAAGTAAAAAGATTATCTGAGGTGGGAGGCAACAGTAATGCAGGGAATTGGGAAGACCTTCTCACAGGAGGGGAGGGAGCCTTCCCTTCTTCCCTGAAGGAAGCAAAGATTCTAAGAGGTAGAAGTCAGGAGGGAATGAAGTCCAGGCAAGGAGGCAGCCTGTGGCCAATGTCATTATGGTAATGGGTCTCCATAGGTAGGAAACGAAATAAAACCACAGTCAGGAAACTATAAGTAGGGCAGTTTGGCTAGAATATAGAGTTTGTGAAGGAGAGTGATGGGAAATAAATGAGGAAAGGCAGTCTGGAGTTACGTTGTATATGACTTTAAATGCTACAATGAACAGTTTGTATTTTATCCCACAGGTAAATAGGGAACCACTGAAGATTCTTAAGAGGAATGACATCAGATCTTCACTTTAGGAAGGTTGTACAACTGTGAGGGAAGAGATTGTAAACAGACTAATTAGGAGACTTTTGCAAGTTCAAGTGAGAGGAGATGAGATCCCAAACTAAGTTGGTGGACATATGAGTGGAGAAGGATAAATGTGAGAGATGTGGAAGCAGAATGGACAAGACTTAGCAGTAATTAGGGAGAAGGAAGAGTCAAGAATGAGTCCATCGTGAATTTTGGTAACTGAAAAGCTGGTGATGCTTTCCATAGAAAATCAGTGTGGAGATGAGGTGTTCAGTGGAGTAGGATAAATAGTTTTGGTTTAGATGTGTCGAATTTGAGATGTCCGACAGGCAGTGGTGATGTGGGGATGAGCTCAGGAGAGAAATGAGGATTCGATTTGTAAATTGGAAAGTCATCTGCATAGAGATCTTAAACCCATGATAATTCCTGAGATCACCAAATGAAGGTATAGAAAGGGAAGAAAAGAGAATCTTGGAGGGCATACTCAGGATATGAAAGGAAAGAAGGGTCAGGCATATTGGAGCACCAGGATAGAGCAGGTCATGAAAATCAAGAGAGGAGGGATTGGTCAGCAGTGTGGAGAGATCAATAGGATGAGAACTAAGAAAGGCAATTGGATTTAGTCAGTAGAGATTGCTGGTAACCCTAGAGCAGCGGTTCTCATCCGGTGGGTTATGTTCAATTTGTAACAATGAAAATACATCCTGTATATCAGATAGATTCATAACAGTAGCAAAATTACAGTTATGAAGTAGCAATGAAAATAATTTTATGGTTGGGAGTCACCACAACATGAGGAACTGTATTAAAGGATCGCGGCATTAGGAAGGTTGAGAACCACTACCCTAGAGAGAGCATTTCCAGTCCAATAGCAAGGTTGGAAACCATATTGTAAGAGGTTTGGGGAGATGAGGTGCCAACGGGAATAAGTATAGAAAATGGTAAAGGGGCATAAGAGTCCTGAGAAGTGATTTAAAATAGCCAGTGTAGGAAAACAGGATAGAATTAATTAAGGAAGAGTAAAAGGATTACCATGCAACAACTAGTGCTCAGTTGAAGAGAGACAAAAATTTGTAGTGGGCCTAGACAAAGTTGTGTGATCCTTTCCAGTGATTTAGCAGGAACTGAAAGAATATTGAATAGGTAGAACCAAAAAGACTTGTCAATTGATTGAATTCAGGAGAGGGAACTGTCAAGAATACTTCAAGAGTATAAGCCTGATGGTGTTGCCATCAACAAAAATATTAAATTAGGGAGAAGGGCAGATTTGGGATTGATGATAAGTGCAATTTTAGACATGCTGAATATCTGAGATAACCAAGAAGCAGTTGGAAATGTAGGATTAAAGCTCTGAGTAGGTTGGAGGTAGAGATACAGATTTGAGAGTCATCTGCATGAAGATGATAATAGGGAGTGAATGAGATTACCAAGGGAGAAAATGTAGGGAGGAAAGGGGAAAGAAGAGTACGCCTTTTCTAGGAAACCTGGCAAAAAAATAAAGTGAAGAAAGATAAACGTATGAAGAAGTAGCAGGTTCAAAAAAGGAGTTGTTTGTGATAGGAGGGAGCATAGTTGAGGGCTGAGAGGGAAGGATGGAAGATGCATAAGAAAGAAGGGTTGATTGATGGAAGGTTAGATCATAGTGGGAATAGGATTGTATGGCACTGGACTATGGGTGAAAAGGTTAGATCTGGCAGTGCAATAGGTGAAATCTGAAATAACTGAGGAAACACAAGTTTGAGCTTCCGAGCATATCAATTTATTAAGCAATGCATGCCAATTACATAACAAACTGGGACTAGGCCTCCTCAGGTTGCCATTGGACTCCGGATGCAGGAGGAGACAGGTTTTTATGAATTTAAAGAAAACAACAGGATATAATCTAGGATTCAAGATTAGGTAATTTGATTTCTAATTGGAGGGAAGATTAGGAGCTTTCCAAATTGGGAGGAAGACAACAAACAGGTGCAATTCCCTAAAATGAGGAAAAAGGGTGCCCCATTCCCCTCCAAGTGTCTATATTCAATCAAAGGAACAAGGAAACAGAAACTGACCAGTTTTCAGATAAGATATACGGGTTGTTTGAAATGTATAATTGTGAGAAAACTTGCATCAATCTTTGGATCTGACTGGGTTTTTGGTCAGCATAACCTTGTTCCTTAGTTACGGGTCTTTTGTTGTTGTTCATCCTTTGTTCTCAAAGAGGAGCAATGACACCAGGAGGAGGATGTCTTGACTTGCAAGTGAATTGGATGTAAGTGAGGCAGGGCTGTACAGAGTCATCAGCCTCACTCTCTCCAGAGTCATTAGAGTCTAGTGGCAAGACATAGGTCGGGACGACTGGCAATAGTTCTGGATACAATCCTGGCCTTTTAAAGCTAACTAAGGGTCTCTAAGGCACAGATAGTGGTGATCCAGCTTCCCAGTCATGCAGGGCTAGGTTCAGACAGTGAAATTATGTTTTCTTAAAATTCCCATAATTGAACAGAAAAGGAATTGAGCCAGATTCAGAATTGAGTCATGAGATGGAGTCAGTGTGGTTCACTCAATTCCCACAATTCCCTCAGCAAGAGGAAGGGACACCTTTTTTTGGCTAGGGGTACAGAGGATAGGATGGGCAAGAGATAGTAGGAAGTTAAGAGGAGTCGAGAAAAGGAGTTGAGTAACTTCAGAACTCCCGACAGAGGCCTCTCTTCACTAAATCAAAGTGATTGCTGTTTTACCACTTGTAAAGGCACCACGTCTGTCCAGCTCTATGCCATAGTCTGGACAAGAGGTTTTTCATCTTCATTTTTTTCTCAACCTGGATGGTTACATTACCTTCTTCTGCATTACTGTCGTGGCCAAAGAACTTCCCTTTAAAAAGCAAAAAAAATCAAATGTTATACAAACTCAGTAACTTCAAAATATCTTTTCCCTTCAGATAATCATGAACTAGGGCAGCTGGGTGGTGCAGTGAATAGAGTGCCAAGTTTTGAGTCAGGAAGACTCATCTTTGGGAATTCAAATCTGGCCTCAGACACTTACTGGCTAGATGACCTCGGGCAAGTCACTTAAGCCTGTTGTCCTCAGTTTCCACATCTGTAAATTGAGCTGGAAAAGGATATGGCAGACCACTCCAGTATCTTTACCAAGAAAACCCCAAATGGGGTCAAGAAGAGTCAGACATGACTGAAAATGACCCAACACCAATCATGGGTTCCTTAGCACCATAAACTTAGAGCTAGAAGGAACAGTGGAGATCTAATTCAACCTTCTCTTTTTGCAGATGAGTAGATGAGACTTCAGAGACTTGCCCAAGGTCACACTGGCAGTGACAGTGACAGTGACAGGATTTGAATCTGGGTATTTGCATATTTGGATGTCAAATCCAGTTCTGTTTTCTCTACGTTATAGTCTTTCTCAGAGAATCACAGATTTTTAGAGTTGAGATGATAGGACCACAGAGCCTAAAGAAATCTCAGAAGTGATCGAACCTAACAAACCACCTAGTGCAGAAATCCTCATAACATTCTCATCACTTGCCGTCCATTACTTCCACTGACAAAGCTCACTACCTTCCAAGGCAGCCTATTCCATTTTGGGACAACTCTGATTGGCTCCCCATGTGTTGAACTGAAATTTGCTTCCATATAGATATAGCCCTCACTTCTACATTGGTCCTAGTTCTACCTTTTGAAGTTACATAGAATAATTCCAGTCCTCCTATATGGTAACACTTGAATAAACATGATGTGGCTACTGTGTGCTAGCCAGTGTGCTAAATGCTAGAGGTACATATGATATTCCATGGAATGGAAACCAAGCAGAGCAGCTGATGGAAAAAGGAAAGTGTCCTGGAAAATTCTGAGCCCTCCATGAAAGGAGGCTTTGGGAGGAGTTTTTTTGTGCCACCTTCTAGCCCTCCAATCAGAGAGGAGAAAAACGTAAACCTAAAACTCTAGAAAGGAGTTTAGGAGATGTTAGCCTAAGTATCAATCTGCATAATAAGATTTCAGATGATCATCTTATCCTTGCTCAAATACTGATCTCTAAAGTCTCTAATAGTCTATTTGAAGACAGTGAACATTTATCATTCAGTTGTTTTCCAGTCATGACCAACTTTTTTTTACCCCATTTGAAGTTTTCTTGGCAAAGACACTGGGGTGGTTTGCCATTTCCTTCTCCAGCTCATTTTACAAATGAGGAAACTGAGACAAACAGGGTTAAGTGACTTGCCCAGGGTCACCCAGCTAGTAAGTTGCTGAGGCTGGATTTAAACTGTGCACTATGGCGCCACCTAGCTGCCCTGGAGACAGTGAACATGTCCTCCCTCAAATTTTCTGCAGGTTAAACACTCAGTTCCTCTAGTTGGGCGGTTCTCAACCTTCCTAATGCCAGGATCCTTTAACACAGTTCCTCACGTTGTGGTGACCCCCAACCATAACATTATTTGCGTTGCTACCTCATAACTGTGATTTTGCTCCTGTTATGAAGTGTAATGTCCATGTCTGACATGCGGGGTGTGTTTTCATTGTTACAACTGGAACACGACCCACGGGTTGAGAACCGCTGCTCTAGCTGGTCCTCACGTAACATGGCTTCCATCTTGGTCACCATTCTGATGTCTTATGTATTTCTTGAGTTTTTCCTGCATTTATTTTAAATAGTCTGAAGATGTTTTCTATCCCTGGAAAAAGGCCTCTACAGCAACACAGAAGTGCGCCTAACCGTTTAAACTGGAAAACCAAAGTGCTTCAGAAACACATTGCCCTGACTACACTGTCTAGCTGGATGAATGCGAATCCCACTGAGCTAATTTATCAAGACACATGTCTTAGACAGGTGCTGCAGAGAGTGAGCTAGGTTAAAGATTTAATTAGGATGAGATAAGACTGGATAAAATTTAGGAACATGTAGAATGCTTTCACTCATCTTAACACACACACACACACACACACACACACACACACACACACACACACGCACGTACCCCATGATGGCACAGTGGAAAGAGCACTGCTTTTAGTCAGGGACCTGAGTTCAAATCCCACCTCTGACACTTATCTACCATGCCTTGAGTTAGTTTTAATCTGCCTCCTTCAGTTTCCCCTGTAAAATGTGTGAGTTGGAACCCCCAGCCTCTAAGGTCTCTTTCATATTCCCACAGAGAAATGGGCAGTGGCATCGTAACCAAAGGGGTCTAAGAAAGCCCAAGAGACCAGACTACAACCAGCAAGGTCTCCATCAGACCGTCCTGATGAGGTGCAGCTCTGCGAGCCCCCTTGAGCTCTCCTTGAATCTTTGAGGTACAGGCTCTGGGACCCGCCTTGAGCTCTCCTTGAATCTTCCCACTGAAGGCATTTGCCTGAGGTCATGGGCTTAAGTTGTGGGTTGCCGGTCAGGGAACCATAAAAATGAAGAGGTTACCCACAAAGAGGGTTAGGGTTGCCTGAGACCTCAAAATACCAACGTGCCGGGTCCTGCCAAAAGAATTCGACTCAAGTCTTCTCAGCCAAAAAAAAGTAAAGTTTATTGAAAGTTCATCATATTGCGTAGACTTTTAAGGAGCCTAGGTATCTGTAAGACTTGCATTGGGCAAGCAGTCCAGAATAAGTCTGTGCTAAGTCATTCTATGGCACTGTCACACCACATGGAGGGAAGGTGGGATCCTATATACAGAAAGGTTGTGGGAGGAATCTAGGGGTGGTCTAGAGGAGGAGTTTGGGGAGGGTCTTCAGGAGGAGTCAGATGAGGTCATACCTCAGTAATGAGTGATTAAGGGTGGGAAGTTGCTGGAAGCTACCTAGAGACCAAAGACAATGGTTGGCCAGGCCAGTTCAAGGGTGGGAAACAGTTGGAACTATGGAGGGCTAAAGACTTGGGCAGAGCCACAGTTTAAGCCCATGACCTCAGGCAAATGTCTTCAGTGGGAAGATTCAAGGAGAGCTCAAGGGGGGGTCCCAGAGCCTGTACCTCAAAGATTCAAGGAGAGCTCAAGGGGGCTCCTAGAGCTGCACCTCATCAATCCCAGGGTCCTAGCACTGAATTCAGTCAGGGACCTTTGTGAGGTGAGTGCACAGGGAACTGAGCATGAGGAAAGCAGGCAAGCCAGTGCAAAACCACGTGCCAGTGCCTATGGTGGCCCTAGAAGATCAGCTTAAAGTTCACCAGAGCTCCACAGGGCCATTCCAGGGTCTGACCAGGGCCACAGACCCTCCAGGAAGGTATGCACGTGATGTCTCAACAGCCCGACCCCCTGGAAACTCCACTGGAGGCCAGACTGAAGCCAAGGTGATATGGCTTGGGCCTTCCCAGAGGTGAACAAATTGTAGGAACGCCCTTCTTTGCCTCTTACAGAGAAATGTGTAAAATAATCATCATAATAATGATAACCGTGAGACAATACACCAAATATTGTGGAATGCAGACTGTGAGAATGTAGCCAGAGCAGTACTTGTGCAAAAGTTTTATGTGCACAACAAAAGAGAGCACTTGGGTTTTCAGGGCTGTCTCCTGGGGTGTCTGAAAGCAGGAGTTGAACCGGCTTGCAAGAGCCAGCTGTTAAATTTCCAGCATCTTGGCAAATGCCACAAGTCAGAGTTCTACTGATTTCTAGACTTAAGGTAATGGAGAAAATGTTAATGCACATTAAATTTAAAAGTGTGTTGTATGTACATTTTTCCTCCAGAGATTGTTAAAGATGTGTGGGGCAGCTAGGTGGCTCAGTGGGTAGAGCATCGGGCTGGAATCCTGAAGACCTCCATTCAAATCCTTTCTCTAACACCAGCTGCATGACCCTGGGCAAGGCACTCCATCTTTGCCTCAGTGTCTCCATTTGTAAAATAGGGATGATAACAAGAGTGCCTACCTCCCAGGGTTGTTGTAAGCATAAAATTGGATATTCATAATGTTCCTTGAAAATCTTAGAGCACTTACATAAACACGAGCCATTACTTTTACCAGCACATCGCTGATTGAAGACATTGTACAGATATTACATAGTCTCATCTCATTCTATTCAAGAGTTCAAGAATTGAGTATGCAGCTAGGAAAACTAAAAAGGCAATAAATCAAAAAGGCCCAAATGAAAATAAAAATTGAGGCAATAAAAAAGATAAGCAAAACTGAAAATTAAAAAGCACTGAATTACTAAATATTTAGAACTTTTTTTGGAAAAGATCAAATAAAAATAAACCATTAGCAAATGTGATTTTAAAAAGCAAAGCAAATCAAGCATATAAAAAAGAACATCCAAAAGCAGAATTCATAATAGGTGAAGACAAAATAGAGAAAGTTATTACAAATTATGTTACCCAATAACATGCTCAAAAGACCTAGTAACATAAGAAATTGATGACTATTTAGAAAAAGTTGGAATAACAGAACAAGAAATGGGGATATCATATAACCCAGTGTCAGAAAAAGAAATTGAACAAGATATAAATGAACTCCCAAAGAAAAAAGCTCCAGACCCAGATGGATTTAGTAGCGAATTCAATCAACTATTAAAAAATTAACTCTAGTATTCATAAATTATTTTGAGAAATAGAGAAAGAAGGTATTCTAGCAAATTCTTTTAAAGAAACAAATATAGTCCTGATGCTTAAACCAGGAAGAGATAAATCATGGAAAAAATACTACATGCCAATATCTCTAATGAATATTGATGCAAAAAATATCCAATGAAATGTTAGCAAAGAAACTATAGCAACATATTAAAAAGTTTATCCACTAGAATCTGGTTAGACATGCCTCGAATATAGGGATGGTTTAATATTAGGAAAATATTCACATATTAAAAATAAAAATCATTTCATCTCAATACAGAAAAAGCTTTCAAAAAATGCAACCCTTCTTTATTTAAAAACACCCAAAAGCATAGGAATAAAAGGATTGTTCCTCCAAATGGTAAACAGAAAATATTAGGCACCAAGAACTAGCATTATCCAGAATACTAAAACATTGGATGCCTTTCTATACTAAAATCAGGAGTAAAGCAAGGATGCCCACCATCAGCACTATTATTTAATATAATTCTAGAAATACTAGCTAACAGCAATAAAATAAAAAAAAAGAAATTCAGGGAATATGCATCAGAAAAGAAGAAATAAACTTATTTTATTTACAGATAATATAATATTTACCTAGAAAACTCCAGAAATTCAACTAAAAATTAATTGAAACAATAACTATAGTAAAGTAGCAGGATATAAAACAGACACACAAAATCAATAGCCTTTCTATACATAACTAATAAAATCCAACCATAGGCTACGGGAAATGAAATCACATTCAAAATAATTACAGAATTTATAAAATATCTGGGAGTCCATCTAGCATGATATTCTTGGGCTTATTTTAATATAATTATAAAAATCTTTTTTCTTTTTGACACTTATTCTTTTATTTGAAATGTAGTTTCTCATTATGAAATTAACAATCATTAATAAACATAAACATTGACATAAAAGAACAAAAGTGTAGTGTATATGAACCCAACAATTTTTAAATATATTGTTTGTTTGTTTTTAATCTGAAAAACCTTTATAAAAAAGAAATAAAGAAAAACAAAAATTGGGGAGATATTAATTGGTTGGTCCCCACCAATATAAAAAATATGGCATATTATTTAAATTAATTTACTTAGTATCAAACAATCAAACTACCAAGGGGTTATTTTATATATCCAGACAAAAAAAGTAAAAAAAAAAATCTGAAGAAACAAAAATTCACAAATTTCAAGAGAAATATTAGAAATAAGTAGAAATGAAAGGAGCTCAATATTACCAGATCTTAAATTACACTACAAGGCAGTAATTATTAAAACAATTTTGTACTGGTTAAAAGAATAAGAGAAAAATTTATGAATAGAATATATTAGATAAACAAGGAAGGGCTAGAAGCAATTGAGCATAGTAATATAGTGTTCAATAAACCCAAGGATATTAATTACTGAAGGATAAAAAGTGTTGTGAAAATTATAAGGTCATCTGGTAAATATTAGTTTTAGACCACCACTTTATGCCATATTCCACAATAACCTACAAATGGATATCTGACCTAAGAATAAAAAGTCATATCTTTTAAAAATTTGAGGATAAAGAAAGAAAAAAGGAGGAGAAAGGAGAAGGAAAGGATTTATCATTCACAACTATAAGGGGGAAAACCTTACCTACACAAGGCATAGAGGTGGTCATAAAACAGAAAATGAACAATTTTGATTACATGAAAGTCTTTTGCACAAGCAAAATAAATGCAATTTGAATCAGAAGGGAAACAATTTGGAAAAATTAAATCAAATTTTTATGTTAAATGTCTAATATTCATTACATAATAAAAGTAGATATAAATTGGGTTGGGTTGGGTTGTTTGTCCCTCATTTTCGAAGAAGACCAAAATAATATCACTATGTTAGCATCAAGCGACAGTGTGTCGGCCTGTGGCTGATCAGACCAATACAAGCTCAGAATGCTCTACCACAAGCCACACACAAATAGTTCCTGTGAACATTTGGGGTAGATTCTCTAAATTTGCACATGTCACATTTCTTTTGATCTACTTTAATTCTGCTTTGCTCATTGAATACAGCACCTTCTCTGACTAGGGCACGCCATGCTGGGCAGTCCTGTGCCAGGGTCTCCCACGTCACACAATCAATTCCAAAGTTCTTTAGACAGACCTCGAGAGTGTCCTTGTATCACTTCTTCTGACCTCCATGTGAATGCTTGCCTTCTGTGAGTTTTCCTTAAAATAATCTTTTAGGAGAGCTTATGTGCTGTGTCCCAATAGATAAACGATCAAAAGATAAAAACAGGCTAGTTCTTGGAGAAATGCAATCTACCAACACCCATATAAAAAATGCCCATCACCAATAATTAGAAAAACACAAATCAAAACAACTCAGAAACCTTATTCTCATCATATTGGTAAAGATGACAAAAGAGGAAACAGCAATTGTCAGAGGGGTTTTTGGTAGGGCAAGCACGTATTATAACTCTTGGTGAAGCTATGAATGGGTTCAACTGTCCTGTAAAAGAAAAAATTGGAACTCTATCCAACAAGTCACAAAAAGTACATAATCTTTGACATAGCAATACTATTTTTAGATACCTACACGACAGAGGTCAGAGGTAGAGGGAAAAGATCTATTTGTACTAGAATTTATAGCAGTATTTTTAATTGAAGAATTGGAAATAAAATAGTCACTCATGAATTGGGGAATGGCCAAACAATTTGTGACAAAGAAATGTAATGGAATTTTATTGTACCATGAAATAGGACTGTGACAGATTCAGAGAAATACAGAAAAGATTTTTATGAGTTGATGTAGAGTTGAAGTGAGCAGAACCAAGTGAACAATTTACATGATGACTGCAATACCATGACAAAAAATGACTCTGGAAGGCCTCAGAACTTTGAGTAAAATAGCAACCAATCCTGACTTCTCATATATAAAGCTATGCATATTTAGGTATATGTAAATATATACGTATTGTGTGTGTATGTATATGTATTGTGTGTGCATGTATATGTATTGTGTATGTGTGTGCAGATGTGTATATATATATATATATATATATATATATATATATATATATATATATATATACATATGTAACTACAACGTTGAATGTGGTAAGTTAATTTTCTTTTATGTGTGTATGGGTTTATATATTTATGTATATGTACATATATACATGTGTATATATATATGTTTGTGTGTGTACATATATGTGTATATACACATAAATATTCAACACAACGAATGTGGTTAAAGTTAATTTTTTAAAAAAATTTTATTATAGTTTGCATCATTCATTTCCACAAGATTTTGAGTTACATATTTTCTCCCCATCCTTCCCCCGCCCACTGACCCAAAACAGCCATCCCAGTGTGCCCCCCCTCCCCCAGTCTATTCTCTCCTATGTCACTTTTTAGTAGGGCAGGATGGATCTCCCAACTGCAGTGCCTGTATATCTCAAGTTCCAGTTGGATGTAGTCAATAATAAGAATAATAATTGCATATAGATAGATAGATAGATAGATAGATAGATAGATACACATTCATAACATTGGATTATGGAACTCCAGATTCCAGATTCTTTCTCCTCCTCCCTCACCACCCATCCCCACTGGAAGGACAAGCAATCAAATACAGACTGAACATGTGAAATTACAC
>CM053581.1:331566114-331587879 GCA_028627135.1 Pseudochirops cupreus
GGGGGAGGACATAGGAGAGAATAGATTGGGGGAAGGGTTATACAATGGGATGGCTGTTTGGGGATGGTGGGTAGGGGAAAGATGGGGAGAAAATTCATAACTCAAAATCTCATGGAAATGAATGATGTAAACTAAAATAAATAAAAGTTAAAATAAAATTTAAAAAAGAATGTAACATATGTAAATTTCCCCCCACCCACCCACTCCCAATATCCAAGTCTGGGCCAATTTGCCTAACAGCTCTGTGGTGATTCATGCTGTATACATAGAAGGAGATTTCTGATTGGCTGAAAAACCAACAATACCTAGTGCCTGTATGGGCACAAATCCCTTAAAGAAGGAATTCAAGAGAAGAGGATGAGAAAAGCAAGTTCAGGCTTCTGAATCTCCACTGGAAATCTACTGCCATGTGGGGAAGCCAGTCTTGACTCTGTCCCTGACTTTCAGAGTTTGCTACCCTAGAGACTACCAAGCTCACCCTAATGAGTTCTCTCCCTGTTTTTGCTGAGATATTACCTAACTAACAGCTAAGGAGCTCATTTACCCTGGTGTATTCTATTGTTTAGCCTCATTTGTATCACTTCTTTAATTTCTGTTTATTGCTTATTTTGATAAGAGATATACTATTTGCAATGGTCTTTTGTAGGGGTGGGGAATCTATGGCCTTTAGGTCACATGTGGCTTTCTAGGTCCTTGGGTGTAGCCTTTTGACTGAGTCCAAGTTGTACAGAATAAATCTTTTTATTAAGGGGGTTTGTTTTGTGAAGTTTGGATTCAGTCAAAAGGATGCACTTGAGGACCTAGAGGGCCACATACAACCTAGAGGCCACAGGCTTCCCACCCCTGATCTAGTACATGACAGGCAATACAACTTTATATGGAGAGGTATCATATTGTAGTAGAAATGTACTGACTGTGCTCTGGAAGACAATTCCTTCCCTCAAGGAGCTTATTGTTTTTGGTGGAGGGTGGTGGAAGAGGAACAATGAGTTCACATTAAGTAAATATGATATTCATACAAAGTAGCACTTGGGGGATATCAGATGTTAACAGGATTTTACTGAGCCAGTCTCTGACCTGAGAATGATGAAACAGCAGGCCAGAGACAAAGTGCAGTATAATTTAATTAGTTTCATTATGAGAAACAAGTTTGTGAATCGGGAATTCTCCTGATCAGAATTCTGCCTTGTGGAAGTGAAGACAGAGATTATATACATAAATCACAAGTGGGAATGGAGGGGGGAAGGTGGATTACAAACAATCATTCCCAAGGGCCAGAGTGGTTTCCCACAACAAACTCACAAATGGAAGACAAGACAACAATTCTGGAGTCCTATGGGAGCAATATTGCTCAGGTCCTTGTGGGTCATTACTTGGTTGATCAAGGGACGGGGACAGGTTCTACAATCTTTGATTTGCTTCACTTCAGGCACACAGGCAGAAGGATGCCAGTGATTGTGAGCCCTATCACAAGCTAGAGAAAGCAAGTCTGCAAAATCTAATCTATTGATATATTCATTACACATATCACATTATTACAAAAATCAGAATTCCCTCCACACAGAAAAGGCTTTCTTGAAGGAGGTGCTCCTTGAATTGAACCTTGAAGAGAATTAGAGGTTCCTAGATCATGAGGCAAACAGGGAAAGGGTTGATTCCTGCCTCCGACACATACTAGCAAAGTAATCATAGAAAAGTCATGTTACTTCTCAAGTAACTTCCAAGATAACCAGGCTATAAATTACAGAGGAGTGACACATCTGCATCTCTGCATGGCTGTATCTATGCTAGAACTCCCTCACAAGTAAGAAATAAAAGGTCTGGACCCTCTCTCCAAAAGTGTGTTAGTGTATTTGCAGCTGTGAAAACTGGAAAGTGGACCATTGTTCTTATAAAGAGATCATTTTTGGAGCTTCTAGTACATTCAGGGCCAATCTAGGGTAGGGTGTAATTGATTTGGAGTCAAAGGATTTCTGCTCTAATCTCAGCTCTGCCATTTACTATCTGGGTTTTTAATGTAATTTTAACTTTCTTTAATTTCCTTATCAGTAAAATAAAAGGGTTGATGTCTAAGATTGCTTCTCACTCCAAATCTAAGATCCTGTGTTAAATCAGTCACTAATGCTAAGTCATACTGAAATCACCTCATTATTTTAACCTTGCTTGACTTTTGGCTTTTTGCAGCCAGTCTGCAGGAGAGAGCAGGAAAGAGCTGTCCACGTGTACAATAACAGTATCTCCTTAGGGCTAATCCCATCTCCCTATCATACTGTAATATGGGAGGTGGTGATGTGGCACTAACCCCATGTCCTCATTGAACCATGTATCAGGGTTATCTTTCCTTTATATGGTAGTTATTTATTCTGGTCTATCAAAGCAGGGTGCTGTCTGAATTTTCCTAGGCAGCATCCAATGCGCTGTCTTAGTGTGTTACAATAAACTTTTTTTGTCTTAATTTTCCTGTTTGCCTTATTAATCAGAGTACATCCCAAAGATTTTTCCTTTTAACAATTTTGGCAAGCCAGGCTGGAGTCACTCTCTGGTATGGCTATCACTGGGTGAGCCTACCCTGACTCCACAGATAGCACTTGGACTTTTGTCCAATTGTAGTTTGAAGTGGACTTTCTCAGTGGGTCAAGAGTGAAATAGTTGGGAGAACTGAACTCTGCAACCTCAGGAAGGATAATTTTCATCTGTGCACAAAGAAGAGGAGTGGTACCATATAGAAACATGGCTGTGGAAAGTAGATTCTCCTGTGCAATTCTGAGTTGACAGAAAGCAAGGGGATATATGTATCAAGATGGGTTTGGCATAGAGTAAGCCTCCTACTGACTCCCCATTAAGCAAACATGGGATAAGGGAAAACTACCTATGCAAGCAAGGAGATCCAAAGCTCGAGTGACAGAACTCAATTTGGACTGGAATCAGTTCTTAGATAATTGTGGGAAACAAATTTGGCCAAATAAATGCAGACCTTTGATTACTGTCAGCTGAGCATGCTAAAAACCAGACTTGAAGAACTAGAGTATAGGAAAAATAGATTATGGTGCTGTTGGCAAAAGCTCTCTGTTATATTTTATATATGTTATATTTTAAAATCCATTATATTGTTTATGTTACTGTTAGACTTTGAAATGTTCTTGTATTATGAATTTTGGGAAACCATTACATAAGAAATGCTATTAACTTGAAAACAGCGTATTGTAATAGTATCATTAGGAAAGTCACTTTCCCTTTAATTTAGATACTATTAGATTATGAATTGAGCTATTAAAAATGTGGTCACAATGTTTGAAAACTAGTAAGCATTTAATTGGGTTTAAAATGGATAAAATTTTGGGACTTTCTAGTCAGGCAGTCATATGATCTTATCAACCATGCTGACTGCATGTTGTAAAATTCTATAGTAATGAAGTTTGAGAACCCAGGGCCACTCCCAGCCAAAGAAAGGGGGTGAAGAACTTACAAATTTGCTTCAAGAGTGGGTTTTTTTATGATAGATTATTTGATTATCACTTATTGAAATTATGAAATTGTACCTGTTAATAAATAGTATGTATTAGGTTATATCTTTGAGTCAACTTAGTAATAATAGACCTTAGATTCAAAGATTTCATTTTTGCCTTAAGGATTGGAGGCTTACTATAGTCAGCATTTTCTGGAGTTTTGAGTCAACTATCATGTATTGACTATATGTGTGAAACTGCAGAATGTGATTATTCTTAATTTATAAATGAAGGATGTCTTTATATGTGTTCATTGTTAACTATTAGTGCAACATGGGAAAAATAATAATAGGATTAGAAAAATTTTGCTCTTTGAGGTAACATATCTTGGGACTATAATCTGATATTATTTTGAGTTTTTATCTCAGGATGATATTGTTATTAAGTCAATAATCCACTATTCAAGGGGAATGTCATATGCTGCCCAAAGGAAGTATAATAAGGGAACTGTTACAGGAGGATGTTTCTCTTTGGAAAAGTTGAGAAGACAACCTTGCTTACATGAAGGTAATATCCTTTTGACTCTGTTTCCCATTGTGATATTTCCTTTCTGAGCAGGAAATTTTCCCACCCAGTTAAATTCTGAGCCTACCTTTGATACCCTGTGAATAATGTGGAACTTTGCTATATGATTGACTGTTAACCATGACTCTTGCCGAGAATCAAATAAACATAAGGGCATTTTTTCCCCTCCTATGGTTTATGTCAGTCTGTGCCCTTGAAGGGAGAATCTTGATACTGTCATAACCATTTTCCTCCCTGTTCCTTTCAAGGTGATTGTTGTTGTTGCTGTTCATTCCTTTCAGTCTTATCCTACTCTTCATGACACTATTTGAAGTTTTCTGGGCAAAGGAATTGGAGCAATTTACCATTTCTGTCTCCAGTTCATTTTACAGTTGAAGAAACCAAGGCAAACAGGATTAAGTGACTTGCCCAAGGTGACAGTTAGTAACTGTCCGAGGCTAGATTTGAACTTAGGTCTTCCTGTTTCCAGACCCAGCATTCTCTCCACTGTGCCATCTAATTGCCCCTTTTCCTTTCATAGCAAATTTCTATATCATGTCAGGTGAACGATAAAAATTTTGTAGTTGCAATGATCAGTTAGTAGATTAATACTAAAACATTTGAGTTATTGTAATAGAATGTAAGTATGAAAGAACCTGCTATTTTTAACCTGCATTTGTGGTCAACTCTATAATCCTAGGAAACTAAGTAAATGAGTTCTTAAACTTGTCATCCCCTTATTAATAGTTATATATTTATGTATAAAATTAGGTTTGTGAAGTGTCTCATTCTTTCAGGATAATATGAAGAATATATATATCTACTTATCTATTTTCAAAGAAGAGGGATAGAATAAAGATGTAAAAGTTTTAAAAAATTAAATGGAGTAGTAAACTTTAAGAAAGCAACAAGATTAGACTGTTTTCTCTAAGAAGTAGGATACACGCACACATACACACACACACACACACACACACACACACACACAATTGGCTTCCAGATGTTTCTAATGGGATATATAGATCTTGAGTATGTTTTTTAGTAATAAGTTCTCAAAATTGTGTTAAGGATTTTACATATAAATAATTGTAAGGAATTTTTTAAAAAAATTTTTTGGAGGGGGGAAGGTAGTGCAATTGAGATTAAGTGATTTGCCCAAGGTCACATGGCTAGTAAATGTTAAGTGTCTGAGGTCTGAATTTGAACTCAGGTCCTCCTGACTCCAGGGCTGGTGCTCTATTCACTGTGCCACCTAGCTGCCCAATAGTAAAGAATTTTTAAACATGGTTGGGTTGTTTTTTTTTTTCCTTCCTATTTTGAAGTATCTCTGTGATAATATAAAGAGACAGAAGTGCTCATTGTGTGAGCCAGGTCCTCATGGATCCTTTTTTAAGATTCTTCTTTTATCCCCTTGATAGCATTGTCTATATGAGCACTTCTTAAACTGTGGGTTACGAACCCATGTGCAATGATCAAAAATTAATTAAAAATCAAATGTGCAATGAATCTGACGTGTTTCTAGCAGTGCCTACTTGTGTTGCATCACACAACTTCACTTCAGTCTTGATTCTGAACACAAAGCATGAGCACTTTGCATTATGCATGCCCTCAGGCCATGCAATGCCGACTAACACTGCCAAAACGGGAAAAGGGTTTGGAGTGGAAAAAGTTTAAGGAGCCCTAGTCTACAGCAGGTAGATAGAAAGAGTAAATAGGATGTAAAAACAGAAATTCTCTGAAGTTTCAGGTGAATTATGAGCTCCTAATTTGATGTTGTTCTTATAGCTAGTTCTTACAATATGGAGTAGTTACTGGAAAAGCAAATTTAGGAGGGCATACTAAATTGCATTGATATGCTTATTGACAGATTTTAGCAGAATTACTTAGGAATCTCTGCAAGTGATTTAGAACCAGAGAAGCAGATCTACTACTAAGAGAAACCCTCATCAAAGCTGCCCTGAGAATGAAGCCTATTCCAGAATATCTAAGAGATGTTTCCAGGGACCAGGCTATTACATGTGACATTTGGGACTCAAGATCAAATGTGCTCATTTAAATGGATATTGGGAGTTGGTTACTAGGTTACAAGGAGATTTGATGTTATTTTTTATTGATAATCATTACTGTGTTACTTTGGCATTTTGTTTCATGGTGTTTATGTTTGTCTGAAAGAGCGGTATGCCCTACCTTTTATTTATTGCTTGGGATCAGTGGCATTCCTCCTGTGACTTTTGGTCAACCGAAAATTTTCTGTTTGCATTAACCTCACCTGACCAAAACTTGACTTATGGAATAATCGTGTTAACTTTTCAATATTCCTTACGTGGAAACCTAAAGTAAGTTCAAAGGTCCCCAAAATGATTAGGTTATTACCCAACTTAACTATATAAAAAAGAAATTCTTTGACACTGAATTGTCTTGCTTACTTTGGTGATACATAAATCTCTACTCTCAAATTAGTTCATGGTGAACCCTCTAAGGAGTTTAATCTGTAACCTAATTTAGTTTACCTACACAGTGGTTCTCAACCTTCCTAATGCTGTGACCCTTTAATACTCCTATGTAGGTTTATCTGCATGAGTGGACCCGCCTGGAGATGGATAGAGGAGCAGCTTCTCGGTTCCTAAGACCATCGGAAATATGTGTTTTCCAATGGTCTTAGGCGAACCCTGTGAAAGGGTCATTCGACCCCCTAAGGGGTCATGACCCATAGATTGGGAACCGCTGATACAGAGTCTATTCAAAAAGGTTTGTGTCCTTAAGGAATATATGAGATTATGACTGTTTAATTAAGTTTTTAAACCTTTAAGACACTGAAGAAAACATGGGATTATTTTTGTATTACTCATGGCCACAGTATATGTTTCTAGTTATAACTTTAAGTCCCCTAGCTTATAGACACTAATGCTTCCTCAAATTGATTCAAGCAGCAGAGACAAGGATGATACAATTGAGATAGAGAAATGATATCGATCTGACTGTGGTGCTGCACCATGACTATGGGCAGCATCAAAGGGGGAATATTATATAATAACATCAGTCACTGATGCAGAGTCACTCTGAAGTGACCCCATGTTTTAACCTTGCTTACTGTGACTTTTTGCAGGCAGTCTGCAGGAGAGCGTGGTCTGTATGTACATTAATTGAATCTCTTTAGTGCTAATCCCATCTTCCCATGATATGGTAATAGGGAAGGGACTGAGGTGGCCCTAACCCCACTCACTTCCTTATTGAAAAATGTATCAATCAGGATTGTCTTTCCCTTAACATGGAAATTGTTTACTCTTTTCTAGAAAAGCAGGGGACAGTTTGTATTGTCAGGGCCACAACCAACATTGTTGCCTTGGTATACTTCAATAAACTCCCTTTTTTGTCTTAATTTTCCCGAGTTTGTTTTATTAAAATGGGCCAGGTCAGAACAAAGATTTTACCTTTTAATAATCCTATAACAGATCCTATGCAAAGTCTATCTGATTTAGAAAATTCTGCTTTGAAGTTTGCTTTTTTATACAAAGTTATTTCTATATTTTAAATGGTCTTATAGCTAATGCTTCAGTATGAATAAAAGCCCTGCTATTAAGTACAACAAAATGTGCATATATCTTTTTAGATAAAACATATAGGGCTCCTGCTGGAGACTAATATACCCTCTAGAACTGTACTTTGCTTCTTTCCATTTGAAAATCATGGGAGGTCTTTAGTTTTTAAGGTTTTCTAAAAAAGAAAAGCAGCTTCTTTATACTTAACCTCTCTTCTGCCTGAACAGTCTTTATTTTTTTTTTGTTCTTATCCTGTCCTCATCTCATTCTCTTACTGTGATATTTTTAGATATAGTTTAAGGTGCTAGGGAAGCTAGAGCTTAAAAAAAAAGTCACACACTCCCTCAACCTGGTAGCCCATGCAACATTAGGGTCTTTCTGATTACTGGAATCACATTAAATTTAGTGGGATTTTTTACTCTCCTGTACAGTGGGCCACCTCAAGAAAGCCTGAGCCTTTTAAGGTTCCTTTCTGTTCTAAAATCTTATCCTCTTAACCAAGGACCCAGGAGCTACTGAATGCCTTCTCTTCCTCTGTCTTTCTTCTCTCTTTTCTTTCTCCTTCCAGTTACTCTTTCTCCCTTTTCTTCTGTGCCCAGTGGGGGTCATCTCCAGATGGTGGCTCTGGAGGAAAAAGTGAGGCTGGTGACCTTGTGCAGCCCTGCCTCACTTAATCCCAATTCACTTGCAATTCGCGGCATCATATTCCTGATGTCATGGTCCTCTTTGTGAAACAAGGACAAACAACAACTTTGCTCAGCAGACACTCAGTATTTACTGAGGGGACCTTATTCAAAGTGGAAACAGGGTATTTTGCACTGCTGACTCTAGAATGTGTCATAATAACAATAATATGTCTAATGTGTTATACTGGCCTTGGAGTCATGAGGATGTTGGTTCACTGCCAGACACATGACTGGCTATGAAACCCTGGAAAAGCTAAAAAAAAAAAAAATCAACTCCCTAAGACTATAATTTGCATGAAGGTGCTGACTTGCACTGGTAGAGAGAATTCCCTCATCTAGGAGTTCCCTGTACCAATAAAATCATCCATCCAGGCACTATCCCCTATTCTGTTCTTTAACTTACAATATAATAATAAGTCCAAGTCCAAATCTCTGCCCCTATTCCTAACTAGTATAGAAACTGTAGTTTCAGGGAGGAAAGTACTTTGCAAAGAGATGAAAGGGTATCAGCAGATTTTCTTTTTCTGTTTGAAAAGCTACATCTTTGAAAAGAAATGTCTGGCTGTGGGGCTCATTACCCTGTTATTAGAATAGGAAATGCAGCAAAGTGGAACCTTCCCACAATGAGAGGAAGGAGCGGTTTGGGCCAAAGTGGAGACTCACTTGTCAGTAGGAATAAAAAGGTCATTCATCTCTGCTTTCCTTAGGGCCTGAATTTTCTTCCTCAGTTATTACCAGCACTTGCATTGAATGGCTATTGTGGTTGAATAAGCCTCTTTTTTTTTTTTTTTAAACAACACCTCGGTACCAGCTCATGACATTTCTATCCAGGTCCCTGACAGGGATATTACTGTTGTTCAAGATTGGCCTTTTATGCTTATTGCCTCCTCCCCACTCTTCTTACCTCAGCCTGGGTAAGTTCAGACTCTTTCCAGATATTCAGCCATCCTAAGAAATGGTTGCTGAAATACAGGAAGCTGGCACCCTACAGTGTGCCTCCCCAGTTTCAGCTACCACCCCCAACTTTTCTCATAATTGGGGCTTAATTTGTGTACTTTTTACATTTAAACTGTAAATTGGAAAATGAATAGAAAAGGAACATTTCTCACAGCCCCAACCAGCAATCAAGCTGTTCTGAACAATCTGCTCTGCACAAAATCGTACTTTTTGCCAAGCGGATTTTATAAGCTTTGAGGATCTTCATTAGTACAAATCACTTAGAAACCAACCCTCAGCACTACTGGTTCACATGTAAATCAGAAATAAAAGAACTAGAAATTTAAGTCAAACTATGGCTCTGGAAAAAGGAAATGACAATGAAAGGAATTGCAGGGGAGTAAGAAAAGAGGGGGGGTAGGAAACTGTTCTCAATTCATTTGGTTGAGGTCAGATCTCATGTTAAAGAAGTAATCCCCACTGCAGTCCAAAGCTTTGAAATGCAAGACTGGATTTTTCCACCTCGAAATAAAGGTTTTGTATCATTTTTCCATCTTCCAG
This sequence comes from Pseudochirops cupreus, assembly GCA_028627135.1. Lineage (NCBI taxonomy): Eukaryota > Metazoa > Chordata > Mammalia > Diprotodontia > Pseudocheiridae > Pseudochirops > Pseudochirops cupreus. The sequence goes on from CM053581.1 coordinate 331,575,847, forward strand.
TCTTTATTCAGGGATGCCTTAGATTGAGGCACTTACTCCTTCATAAGACACTTAGTTCTCTCTTGGCAATAATTTTAATTTGCAGATCAAAGTCCACCGGGAGGAGAAGGTGGGGCAGGGAAAGAGCAATTAATTAAGGTGAAAAGAAATCAAGGTAACATTAACAACCAGCTTTGGAAAACCATTTTAAGTGGTCTAGTGAGACAGAAAGTGCAGTCCCAGTCTAAATATAGGTTAACTAAAAACCTTAAAGGCAGTTTTGCAGGCTACACACATGGCATATGGTTATTCACCTCCTCAGAGGTGTCCACTCCATTATATTTTCCCATTTTATATCTCCGTATTTGTGGAACAGAAGCTCCTTAAGGGGGGAATTATTTTGTTTATTTTTTGTTGTTGTATCTTCAGTGTCTAATATTGTGCCTATACCCAGTATATACTTTTTGAACTGAATTGGTTGATGGAAGAGATGTTAGTGGTGAAAAACCCCAGTAAGGCAGTTAACACCAGCGCCCATTTTCTTGACCTTCAGGATTATCTATTCTACTTATCTCCTCTTCTATTTGCAGGGGTTGGAGAAATGAGTCAGCTCTAAGGAGACAATCTGAAATATTAAAGTTTAAAATATTATATGACTATGGCATATTAACAATTAACTCTGATTAAAACCTTGTGACTGCAAAAGAATGCCAATTATAATTGCCCTAATTTAGTAACTGATCTCTATTTTTGTCAATCTAATTTAAAATATGTATTAAGTACTTACGTGCCAGGCACTCTACTAAGCACGAAACAGTCCCTGTATTCAAGGAGCTAATCTTGGTCAGTGGAAGGAGTGGGAAGAAATTGTATGTATAGAGATAAAGCAAACACAAAATATATTAAAAATAAATACAAAGTTGGGAGAGGGCTTTTTAAAGTGACTACCCTTGAGCTGAGTATTAAAGGGAGCAAGGGGTCCCAAGATATGGAGGTTAAGGGCAGGGGCAGGGGAATTCCAGTAATGGGACAGAAACTATAAGAAAGCATGGAGGTAGGAAATGAAATGTCAGGTTTAGGAACATCTCGTATCCCCTTGTGGCTGGAAATACAATACATGTTGAGAGTAATGTCTAATTATCCTGGAAAGACAAATCAGAATCAGATTGTGATGGGCTCTAACGCCAGAGAAGTTTGTATTTGTACTAGAACAGGGAGCCATCAAAGCTTCTGAGCAGCTGCACAGCATGGTCAGACTTAAGCTTTTGAAATACCAAGTTGGTGTGATATGGAGGAGGGAGTGTATTAGTGAGTGACTGGAAGCAGGGGCCTCAATTGCCCATTGGGACAGTTTAGGAGAAATGGGATAAGGGCTTGAACTAAGGTGCTGGCTGTGTGAGTGGAGAAAATGGCATGGGTGTAAGATTGCATCTCTGTAGAACAGAACTCAGACTTATTTTAGATCTGTTTTGCATATACTTATCTCTGAACATGTTTGCTGTTCAGTCATGTTGGACTCTTTGTGACTCCTTGGACTTGAGTTTCCTTGAGAAAAAAAGTGGTTTGCCATTTCCTTCTCTAGTGTGTCCCCATTTTTACAGATGAGGAACGGAGGCAGATAGGGATAGAATAACTTGCCTAGGGTCACACAGCTAGTGTCTGAGGCCAAATTTGAACTTAGAGCTTCCTGATTGCAGGTCTGGTGCTCTATTATACCACCTAGCTGCCCCTTGTATATGCTGTATATGATAGAAAGGAAGATACTTGAGAGCAGGGACTGTCATTTTCGTCTTTGTATACAGTCATTGGCTTAGTACCTAGTACATAATAGTTGCTCAGCAAGTTGGATTTGGTGAGAGTGAAGTCAAGGATGACTCTCTGGTTGAGAACCTGAAAGGTTCGGGAAGGGTGATGAAACCCTGATAGAAAAAAGGAAATTAGGAGGAAAAGTAGGTTTTGGGGAACATGCTGAATTTTGGGTATCTATGGGACATCCAGATGGGGCTATACAGCAGGCAGTTGGAGACGTGGGACTGGAGCTCAGGAGAAAGATCCAGTTATGTAGATCTGAGATTCCTTACCATAGAGGTCATAGCTGAACCTAAGGTAGCTAAGTTATTGTAAATAAAAGTTCTTAAAATTATACCAGATTTCTGTGAAGCAAATTCTACTTTGCTATTGGCTTATTATTATTTTTTTTTAATTTAAGTGAGCTGGCCTCTGAGCCAGGAAGTCCTCGTTCATGCTCCTCCTCAGACGTGTATTGGCTGTGTGAACCTGGGTCTGTGGGAACCTCAAGGTCATAGGCAATACTCAAGTTACAAAGGACCAACCTGCATTGGTGGAGAAAGTTCTCTCAGCTAGGAATTCCCTATAACAATGAAACACAGGACCAAAGTTGAGTTCTCATTTTTTTGGGGGGGGGGTTTGCAGCTGTTTATTTGATAGGTGTTTCAGTGACCTCCAAACTCATTTCACCAAAGGGAGAAAAAGATGCAGCTCCTGTGATTTTGGGATGTGTTGAAAGGATGTTTTTGGGGCCTGACCTGATGAGAGACCCACAGATGACAGAAAAGAACAACCAACCTAGCCCATCCCAGAAAGTGGCCTAGGGAGAGGGTAGAATAGGACAGGTAGCACCCCTCTTCCTCTAGAAGGGGTGCCCCAGGGTTGACATGTTAGACCTGGGACTTAAGGCAAGGCAAAGAGGCAGAAGTGGTCCTTGGCCAGCCAACCTCTGAAACCCATTTCAATGTTTAATTTCTTCAATGATAGACTGTCTGGAAAAAGCCTAAGATTAATTGTGAGTTGTCCAGAAAAGACAGTTCTTAGGGCCTTGTGAGATACCAAGTTACCACTTACTGGAGGTTTTCACATTAAATTTGTAGGCCCTAGAGGTAGAACCATCCAGTTGCATTTTTTTTTTTAAGGTGAGGAAACCAAGGCTAAAGGAGGTAAATGGATTTGCCCCCCAAGGTCACTGAAGACACAACTGAAGCAGAGCCCTTTCCACCAACCCAAGGACATCTGTGGACACCTTTGGGACTGAATCCTTTAACCTTTTTATAAACACATTATAATTTTAAAAACACATTGTCTTTGGTTCCGATAGCACTTCAAGGAACACTGTCTTTTAGCACATAAAAGCTAAGTTCCTTTTCCAAATCATGGCTGCCCTAAATTGGGAGAGATGCTTATACAATTTCACTGTACAAATAGTATGTGTTTTACCTTTCAAGAACAACAGCTACTCAGATTGTTATACTGGGACTTTTCTTGGAAAGCAATGGATTTAAATGGGCATTTTCTATAGGTTAGCTTTTCACAATGGTAACATTTTTAGCCTAGTAACTAAAAGTTCAATAGAAGAACTTGCTGAACTGTAGCATGTTTATTTCTTACTCCATTTTAGCATATGGAAAAACCTTCCTCAACCTCAAATAACCTATAGTCTTTCAAATATTAAGTATTCTAAAATGTACTATGGGGAAGAAAGAAGGAACAAATTATAACACTATATAATGGAGCAGAAATGCTTCATTGAAGTACATCAGACAGAAAAAAGGAAGAATTCTTTTAATTTATTCCAGAATAAAAACATTCCAAACAATTTCAAATGCTCCTCTAGCATGTCTTAAGGAAAAGCAATAACCTTTTACAATAGAAAACTAGTCTATCCCTTTGATACTAAGACAACTTGTAGAAATGGGAACATCACTTGATTGAAAAAGGTTGCCTAGGTACCTCATAATTAGAAAAAGACTCCATTACAATCGTAAAATCTTAGAGCTTGAAAAGAGCAGAGAACACTTATCTCAACCCCCTCATTTTACATATGAAGAAACTGAAGTCTAAGATCATTGAGCAGACAGATGCACTGATATTTTCTTTCATACAACCTATTAAAACTGGTACCATAGCCTTCCTGTTTGTTCAAAGCCTAAATACACAAGTCATTCCTCGTGGGTAGACATTAATAATTAACAAGTTGTTTTTCAGTTGGAATGCGGTTTCACTGTTTTCTTTAAATATTTAGCATGCCATATTGTATAATGTCAACAAACAAACATCTGTAAGGCTCAAAACAAGACATCAGATTCACAGATTCAAACGTATGGCACAAAAGTGCTGGATACAGCACAGGATTTTTAAAACATTCACAATACTTCATACAAAAAAAGTGGACTCACTGATGTCAAATGCCACTAAATTCATTTATACAACATGTAAATCAGTAATCAAATAAGACCATAAAAATCAAGGGAAAACTACTGCATAAACTCCCTCTTTAATAATTAGCTCTATGTTCCATTAGCAAATATCTGGGCATTGCTTCTTTTTTAAAGTATAAAATGTCCTTGCAAGAAGAATCCCATTTCACATTCACAGTACAATTGGAGTTACATTCACAATGGTCACAATGGCTGCTCTGTGCCAGGTTTTCTAAAATGAGGTAGGTAAAAAATTCAGGAGATTCAGATGGCTAGGACTCATTCCTTTTATATCTGTTCTTCTTTCAAATGGTGTTTAAAATGTTAACCATGTGGTTAAAAAAAAATCCTTAATGAAGACCTTGCCTAAAAAGAGAATAAATTATTTCAAAAACGGCAGACCAGGGGTGGCTAGGTGGCGCAGTGAATAGAGCACCGGCCCTGGAGTCAGGAGGACCTGAGTTCAAATCCGACCTATGACACTTGACACACTAGCCATGTGACTTTGGGCAAGTCACTTGACTCCAAGTGCCCTCCAAAAAGGAAAAAAAAACCAAAACCCCAATCCAGCAGCCCACTATAAAATACAGATTCTTCTCTTCATTTAAAAACAAAATACAATTGGTTTGCCAACCCATCACACCTCGCAGAGCGAGATGACGGGGACTGACCCCAAAAGTCGTTTACACATGTCACTGGTTTTGGCCTAGGAGTATGGCAGATAGGATAGAGAACCAACAAACACTGAGTTATATTCAGTTAGGGGACCAGACCAGCTGTTGCCCTTTTTAGCCTTTCAGTCTCAGTACCCAGGGTATAACCGTTATAAACACGAATTGAATTTCTAAAGGAGAAGTGAATGCTCTGAGGGTTTGACGCCCGCTGGAGGTTCAGGCATGAATTGACCGGCCCAGCACCACAGGTGACCTAGACTGGGGGATGTGACTGGGACGAGGTCAGACTGGGCAGCGGGGCCCAGGTATGGATGCCAAGCGGTGGCAGACCAGCCAATGGTGGCTAGGCCTGTGACTGAGACAACGCCGGGCTAATGGCTCTGGAAGAGGTCGGTGCCTGACCAGCGCTTAGACCCTGCGGTGGAGGCCTGGATGGACGCGGAAGGGAAGGCGGGGAGTCCCGGTCTGGCCTTGGCTTTCTTTCGAGGAGCCATGGGGGAGGCGCCCAGGAACTTACTGAAGGAGCCCGACTTCCTGATGCCACGGGCCAGGTCTTGCAGCATCAGGTCGTCGGCCAGCACGCCCAGGAAGGCGCTGGTGGTGGAGCTGAGGATGGAGGCGGCCACCTGTACAGGCCGCCGGGCAGGGCCCTCGTGCTCCGCCGGGCAGCGAAGGGCGGGGTCGCCTAGCAACAGACGCAGCGCGTATGAGGCGCCGGGCCGCAGGTACTGGTAGGCGCGCCGTCCGCTGTGGTCTCGGGCTAGCACGTGCGCGCCTAGGCGCTCCACCAGCAGAACGGCCGCATCCTCGTGGCCGTGCAGGGCGGCCAGGTGCAGCGGGGTGTAGCCGCCGTGCGAGCGGGCGTTCACGTCGACGGGCGCCCCCCCGCGGCGCGCCACTTCCACCAGCTGCAGCACCATCTCGCGGTCGCCGCTTTTGGCGGCCCAGTGCAGGGCCGTGAATCCCGACATGAAGTCGCGCTTGGCCGCCAGGCTCCGATCCCGCAGCAGCAGCCCGTGAAGCTGGTGAGTCCAACGCCCCCCGGCCGCTCTCACCAGCCACTCGTGCTCGGCCGGCTCCAAGGGCACGGTGGGCGGCGGCGGCGGCTGGGGGACGGCGGAGGGCAGCTCCTCGATCTCGGGGCTCAGCAGACGCGGACCGGCCCGGGACAGGCGCCGGAGGTGAGGGGACCGGCCGCCCCCCAGTGCGAGACCCAGGCCAGGCTCCTCCACGGAGAGCCGCCGCCGCAGCCTCGGGGAGTCCCCGGGCACGCGCAGCAGGGACGAAGCTGCCATCGCGGGCTCTTCTGACAGCTGCCGCCGCAGGCCCTGCTCCTCAGCCCGGACCCGGATCACCGACGGGACGCAGCGAACAGGCAGCATGCAGGGCTTCCGCGGCTGGAGGGGGGGCAGTTCCCCGGGCGCAGCCGGGGTCTGTGGAGGGGCCGCGGGCGTGTCCCTGGACGACAGGGCTGGAGTTGGGGTGGGGGCAGCGGCAGCGGCTGCTTCTTTCAGGTCTGGGAATGGGGGCAGCTCCTCCGATGGCGGGGATGGAAGCAGCTCCTCCGACGGCGAGGAGGGGGACAGCTCCTCAGAGAGCAGGGACGCGAGCAGCTCCTCCGACGGCGGGGACGGAGACCTGTGCTCCTGGGCGGCGGCTGGATCTGGCGATGCTGGCGGCGGCTGCTCAGCTCGAGAGTCGGTGGCCAGCTCCTGGGCCGCTGGGGTCGGCGGGTCCCCCAGGAACGTCTCCCCGGCGGCTTCGGGCGGCGTCGGGGACGCGGGTCGTGGGGTGCAGGAGGCGCGCGGCTTCTTGCGCAGCACCACGAACTTGACCCCGTCCAGCTCTTTGACCACCGCCACGTCGTTGACGAATTGCTTGAAACATCTCCTTCGGGCAGCCCGGCCGCCCGGGTCCCCGGCGTCCAGCAGCGGCTTGAAGCGGCTCACGAGCTCCGAGTTGCGCACCTTGCCCCCGCGCTCCTGCAGGAAGCCCAGCACTGCCGCCTGGCTCACTCCCGCTGCCGCAGCGGCAGCTGCAGCAGCCAGCGCCATCCCTGCGGGCTTCGGGGCTGTTCGAACCCTCTCCTGGCCTTGGCAGCTCCGCCAGAGGCACCTCCTGCGGCGGGCCCCTCCCCCGGCGCTCTTGGAGCCCGCTTCCCACCTGTCGGCCCTGGCTGGCAGCTCAGCTCCTTCCTCGGGGCGCTGTTCCCAGTCTCTGGCAGGTGGGCGCTGCCGGGGGAGGATGTCTGTGGGATGGGGGGGGGGGGGGGGAAGGATCCACAGCAGAGGGATCTGGGAGATGTAGTCTGGGCAGGCTCAGGCTTACCTGAGTTTTAACCTTTGCAGCGCCTTCCCCCACCTATGGTGGGGGGGGGGGGGCCGGTGTTTACATCTGTCCTAGCTAGACCTAGGGAACCTCGCTTCTCTGAGATTCTTTCTCCTGGTTTTTTTAGTTGGCCGACCCAGTTAGAGCTGTTCACCATTCCAATGGGCGCTGAAGCTATGCCTACTCTTAACAGTTTATATTGCCTGAGCTGTGAATTGGGAATACCCTGACTTCTCTTCTTCCAATCCTCTGGGAATTCAGGCACATCTTAATGCCAACTCCCCCTAAACCGCCCTCTTGTAGTTGGTTGCTATTCCCCCGGGAAGTTCAATAACTTTTAAGTGCCAAATGGCTTTCTTGCCTCATTTCTTATTCATTTGAAAAATTAAAAATGAATATGTGACGCTTAATGCTGCCTTTAAGGTAATACATCTGTATTTTGTTTATGTCCTTCAGAATATTCAGGCTTGATTGAGGCAGTCTGTTATTATATCAGGTAACAGAGATTTTAGGTTAGTTTTAAAGCAACTCATTTTTAGTTATTTTCAATACACATTCTCAGGAGCCCCTGTACGTTAATAAAAGAACTCTGAGGTATGTCACCTAACAACTATCATCCAAGATAGTAAAAGATTTTTTTCAAAGTTCAGTGTTGGGGGCTACAGCAAAAATCAGGAGCAATAATTCACTATTGGTAAAGCTGTAAGGTGATCAGACTGTTTTGGAAAGCAATGTGGAATTATATAATAAGTTTAAAAAAATTTTCATATTCTGTGACCCAGCAATTCCTCTATTAGATTTATATTGTAAAGAGGTTGTTGACAGAAAAACCCTATTTGTACATAGTACTATGTAAATAGTAAAAAAAAAAATGTAAACAAACCATATTCCCAGAGGGGGAATGGTTGAATTAAGTACTGGTATATGAATGTAAGGAGAGGCTTCTGAGTAGAATAGGTAGCTCAGCCTTGAAGTCTGAAAGACCTGCGTGAGATACATAATAGCTAGATGATCTTGGGCAAATAACTGCATCTATTCTTGGTACCCCAGGCCACTTTATGAGATTTTAAATTATAGAATAGCAGTTTATTTACATCAGTGGAGAAAATTTCCATGAAAAAACTCCTAGTTTTAGTCTCTCCCTTCTATTAATTTAATGAAATATTATGTGATAAACAATTGTGAAGAATTATTTTTAAAAATATATTTTATCTTTCCCTATTACATTTAAAACAATTTTTAAATATTAAAAAAAAAGTTTAGAGTTCCAAATTCTATCTCTCCCTTTCCCCCCACCCTTTGCTGAGACTGTAAACAGTCATATATAGGTTATACATGTGCATTTATGTAAAACACATTAGTCATTTTGTACAGGAAGACTCAAAAGAAAAAATGAAAGAAAAGTAAAAAATAGCATGCTTCAGTCCATATTTAATCAATATTTATTCTTTCTCTGGAGTCAGGTACTATGCTTCATCATTAGTCTGTTGGAATTGTCTTAAATCATTGTATTGCTAATAAAAGCTAAGTCATTCACAGTTTTTCATCGAATAATATTGCTCTTATATTTTGAGCAACATTCTCTTGGTTCTGTTCACTTCACTATGCATCAGTTTGTGTAAGTCTTTCCAGGTTTTTCTGAAATAATTCTGCTTGTCATTTCTTATAGCACAATAATATTCCTTTACAATTGTATACCACAGCTTGTTTAGCCATTTCCCAATTGATGGGTATCCTTTTGATTTCCAGTTCTTAGCCACCACAAAAAGAACTGCTATAAATATTTTTGTACATATAGGTCCTTTTCCCTGTTTTTGGATATCTTTGGGATATGGACCCAACAGTGGTATTGCTGGATCAAAGGTTATGGACAGTTTATAGCCCTTTGGGCATAGTTCCAAATTGCTCTTCAGAATGATTGGATCAGTTCATGACTCCACCAACAGTGCATTAATGTCTCAGTTTTGCCATATTCCCTCTAACATCCAGTATTTAGCCAATCTGATAGGTGTGAGGTGGTACAAGAATTGTTTCTAAAAGGAAGACTTTTGAAATAATTTAGAGATGAAAGCAAATCCACAAGATCTCTCTCTCTGTGTCTCTCTCTAAAACAGTATAAGGACAGTCAACAATACAGTGGACTGCTCCCTACAACATCATCATCATCATTATTAATAATAACAAGGTACATAGCTATCCTTTCTACCATAAGTATAGATACAGTTCAATGTACAATCATTCACATTCACTTTTATGTTATTTTGCTTAACTTTTCGGGGATTTTAAAAAATTTGTTTTGATAAAAAAAATTCTCCATTAAAGAAAAGCCTATGATTCCATCTCTGTGGGTACGCTTCTTTCACCAATGCATATTACAACTCTCTTCCAACATCAGTAGTTTTCTACAATGTCGAGGTAAAAAACATTCATCCATTAATGAGCCTTTCCCCACTTAGGTTGGTTCTTGGGCGGTAGTCATAGACTTTATCTCAGTCTGTCCAGCTTAGTGTAGGTCCCATCAGAGCTTATGTTCCGCTAGCACATCCTGTGAAGACCAAGGTTCACACTGATACCACATTGACTTTTTTGGGGGGGGAGAGGAGCAGTATAGTGAAGTTTCAGGACTTTAAAAAAATCTCACTGGAGATAAACTGCATTGTTCTTTTGGTGTTACTGAGCATAAAGAAGAAAACGTACCTTTGAAGGGAAAGAGAATTACCAGGATTAATGTACCATGTACAGTAACCAGTCTGGATTAGGACGGTACTAGTAGTAACTTGGTAGTTTTTTTGGTGTGTTCAATAAATTAGTGACAGCACTATATCATTCGTAGAGAATCATAAACTTATTTCCTTTTAAACTCTACCCATCCTACAAGAGCCAGCTCAGATCTCTCATCTCTGTTAACTCTTCCCCAGTTATTTATGGTAATTTCTCCCCCATTTGAACTTATATAGCTTATAGGTAGGTCATAGAATTTAGAACTAGAATTCATTTCAGCAAACTTTTATTGAATTCCTATTGGAGTAGAGCCAAGATAGCAGGATATTAGGAAGCAATACAGCTTATCCTGTCCTCTCCTACAGCCCCCCAAAACAAAAACATCTCCAAACAGATCTTGAAAATGCACCAGAAAATCCTGAAGGCAAAATACAGCAAATGAATCATTTGTCTACCCCAGGTTAGCATAGGCAGACAGACAGATATCTATAGATGCTGGGAACTGGCTTATTGCTGCCTAGGTGCCATCACCCAGAGAAAAGCTGTGCACCAGAGCAAGACAAAGCCCAAGAATAACAGGGTACCCTCAGATTCAGACCAGAGCACTGCACTGGCAGGTTTGTTATCCACTACCCAGGGCAAGTGATAAAGGGACCTGTGCACAGGGTATCATGGAAGCCCTGCATTATGTATCAAGAAAGGAAGAAGTTCAAAAGCAAGCAGCAGCCATGTGTCTCCCAACCCAGTGGATTGGAGCTCAGTGCCAGAAGAATATCTGGGTCAGGAATCTCAGACAAAAGGAGAGCCTACAGTTGTATCACTCTGAATCAGCAGATGTATCCAGCTGGCTGAAAGTGACTGAATTCAACATCAGTCTGCTGTTGTTGAGACTCAAATCCCAAAGTCAAGAATTTGCAGAACTCAAACCAGGGGGGCAGCAATCAGACTTTGCCCTGGCTCAGATTACTTGGGGACATTGAAGCTTCTGGGAAGCACTGAAGGTTCCTAACCTGTTCTTGAGATTCTGGGTTAACACAACATTTGATACTTAAAGTAAGCAGAAACAGAACCAGTCTAGACCTTCCTTCTGGAAGTATGGCAGAGCCCAACCTTAATATCACATCTAAAGTCAGGAAGTAGTCTGGAATAATAAACAAACAAAAAAGAATCAACCATAAAAAGCTATTATGGTGGCAGGAAAGCTCAAGACACAAAAATCATAATGAAAGAAGGACTCTAAATGTCTACAAGCAAATCCTCATAGAAAACACAACTTGGGCACAAATTCAACTAGAATTCCTGAAAGAGATGAAGCAATGCTTTCTCAATGAGGGGTGGGGAGGGGAGGGAAAGAAGAAAGAGAATTTGGAACTCAAAGTTTTAGAAAAGAATATTAAAAGTTGTTTCCAAATGTAACCAGGGAAAAAATAAAATATCAAATAAAAGCAGAAAAAAAAGTTTTAAAAAATTGTACATTAAATGAGAGCACTTAAAAATGGAAGAGAAATAAGCGCTATGGAAGGAAGAATTGGAAGAAGAATAACAGCTTGGTATAAGAGGTACAAAATTCTGTCCAAGCAGCAAACTACCTGAAAATTAAAATGGATCAAATAGAAGGCAATGATTCCATGAGGCAGCAAGAATTTTTGCTAAAGTCTTCAGAAGAATGAACATATCTAAGAAAATGTAAGATATCTCATAGCAAAAACAAATGACCTGAAAAACAGATTGAGAAAATTATTTAAAAATCACTGGACAATCTGAATTCCATGACCAAAGAAAAGAACCTAGACATCCTCTTTCAAGAAACCTTAAAAGAAAACTGCCTAAGTTTTCAGAGGAAGAAATTAAAGATATTTATAATCATATGAAAAAAATGCTCTAAATCAGTATTGATTAGAGAAATGCAAATCAAAACAACTCTGAGGTACCACAGCTCACCTCTCAGATTGGCTAAGATGACAAAACAGGAAAATGATAAATGCTGGAGAAGATGTGGGAAAATTAGAACACTAATGCTTTGTTGGTGGATCCAGCCATTCTGGAGAGCAGTTTGGAACTATGCCCAAAGGGCTTTAAAAATGTGCATACCTTTTGACCCAGCAATGCCACTTCTAGGG
>CM053581.1:331588379-331633982 GCA_028627135.1 Pseudochirops cupreus
TATTCTCTTCAGTGAGCTTTTGAGATTCTTCTTCCATCTGGCAAATTCGACTTTTTAAGGCATTCTTCTCCTCATTGGCTTTTTGGGCCTCTTTTGCCATTTGAGTTAATCTATTTTTTAACGTGATATTTTCTTCCGTCAGGTTGTTGACTCTCTTTTCATGATTTTCTTGCATCATTCTCATTTCTCTTCCCAATTTTTCCTCCACTTCTCTTATTTGCTTTTCAAAATCCTTCTTAAGCTGCTCTATTGCTTGTAATCAGTTTACATTTTTCTTGGAAGCTTTTGGTGTGGGAGTTCTGACTTTGTTGTCTTCCTCCTGCTCAATGCTTTGAGCCTTTTTGTCCCCAAAAAAGAAATGTAAAGTTGGATTGATGAGCTTGGTTTGCTTCCTTTGCCTGCTCATGTTGCCAGTCAATTAACTTGATTTTTGAGCCACAGTAGATCTCTGCTTCCTGAGGGGAGATCTTTGTCCCAAATTGCTGGGGTTTTCACAGCTGCTGGAGCTATTAGGAGGCTGCTGTCTCTGCAGCCCCCACCAGGACCACCACCCAAGATCACAGTCCTGATCCAGGCAGCTCAAGGCAAGAGCACTTAGCCTCTGAATGATCGCTTGGCTCCCCCTGCAATCTGCATGCCAGGAGCTCTGAAGCAGCCATATGGAGGCGGCTACAGGGCCACTGCTTCCACTGCTTTCTTGTCCTGGGGGCAGATGGCCAGGCCCACTTCTCTCCCCCAAATTTAGCCGAGTTCCACTGACCTTTCACTTTGTCCTTGGTTCTTATGGGTTGATAATTCTGGAAACTGCCACAGCTGCCAGTGATCCACTCTCCCGAGTGCTCCAGCTGTGGCTTGTCCTGGCCACCCTGGGGCCAAGCTGGGTTTCAGGCTCGGCTGGTTTTGGCTCCTAGAGTTCTGGGATGAGCCCTTCCCATCTGCCTGCAGGGCTGCCTTCAGTGGGAGATGTGTTTTTCTGTCACTTTGTGGGTTCAGGAGCTCTAAAATTTGTTTAGTCATATTTCATAGGTATTTGAGGTGGTTATGGGGGGAGCCACAGAGTTCTCCTGCTTCTATGCTGCCATATTGACTCTGCCCCCTTTATAACCATTTGTCAGAGAGAAAAAGGGATCCTGCACAGATCCTCACCAGATTAGGTGATCTCTCAGGTTTCTTCCCACTTTTATAATAAATAGGAATTATTGGAACTAGATACATCACTGTTCTTAGTATGGGAGCTAGTCTAAAGTGTGAATCACAAAATGAAGGGTTTTTTGGGGGGAGGGGTAAGTCTACAAGTGTTTTTCTTATATAGATTTCACTCTAAATTTAAAAACACTTAAGTTTTTCACTTGAAAACTGTTCCTACAAGATGGTTCCTGAGGTTGGCAGTATTTTCATGGAATACCCTGCTCTAATGACTCACCTGCCTGTGTCTAGATCCCCTGGAGAGCTAGTGAGATTTTATCTTAACATTTATGGGTGCTTACTACACACAAAGTGTTACGATAGGCACTGGGAATTGTTTTGTTTGGTACTTGATTTCATGAGGACAGGGGAAATTCCACTTTGGAAATACCAACCATAAATAATATAGATCAGCAACTCTTCTGTAAACTACAATTGTAGAACATCCTGGCAAACCGAAAAGCTAAGTGACTAGGCCGTCACACAGTTTGTGTTAGAAATAGGACTTGAGCCCAATTTTTAACTCCAAGGTCACTTATATGCCAAAACGGAACAGTTCCTGCCCTCAAGGTTGATGCAACATGTGCACAGACAAGTAAATACAACATAATTTGAGGAAGGAAAGATCCTTAACGATTAAGAACACATTATGGAAGGCTTCAGGTAGGAGGTAGCAGCTAGGCTAAACTGTGAACTAGGAATGAGCTCTTCTACTAATGCCACTTGAAGGGTGCCCTTTGCCAAAGCATAATTGCAAACAGGGAAGGAACAACCCCCAAAGCCCAGGGCCTGACTGTGCTCTCTGGGGCCAGTCTGATGTCACTGGGAATAAAAAGGGGGAGGGAAGGATCAGTCAGGGAATATTGGGAAAAACAGTCCCTTAATGTGAAATGAGGGCACTCCCTGGCAGTCCCCCTTTGTACACCCCATTTTCAGTTGTGAAATAGCCAAATGTCATGGCTTACCAGGCCCACAGACAAGAATTACTGCCAATTTCCCATTCCTTCCTGTACATCATGTTATTAGACCCCTCACTTATCTAATCTGATTTGTGTACTTGCCCAATACTTACTGAGTTACCAAAGAATCTCCCTTCCTCCCCCACAGTCAGAGTGCAGACACAGGGGTATGGGAACTGTCTATTTTTACCTTTCCACAGACAGCAGCATTTACTGCCAAGTATACATGCCCTACAGCTGAGCTGGGTTGTTTGGTTTGGGTTTTTTTTGGTACTGCTTTAACAGTCTGATGGGGGAGCTCAAGCCAGAGAGAGCTTGTTGGGGGCAGCGGGGTTTACATAGCCTCCTGATCCTAAAAGCAGTCTTATCATTTGCAGCCTCTCTTGAGGCAAGAGAGCTACCCAGACTTTCTTTTACAGTGGAGATCACTGGCTCCTTCCTCTGCTCTCCATGTTTCAGCAGTGACTGACCTTGTCCTTGGCAGTTTCACGTGGCCCCGGCTGCTCAGACACGTGGCCTCCATCACCCCAGAGACAAAGGGCAGCCGATCACAGGAAAAGGGACAAAGCACTCTAAATCTCACCACAGACCTTTTAGGGAGAACCGAGTGTGTAAAAATCCCTTTGGGGAAATGCCTATTAATAGAGAATGAATAAATGAATGAGAAAGCCTCTGTTAAGCATTAACTATATGACAAGCAGCATATTAAGTGCTGGGGATACAAAAAAAAAAAAAGATCCTGCCGAGAGGAGCTCAGACTCTAAAGGGGAAAGACGACACACAAAGGAGGGTTCCACTGCAGGGCGCGTAGACAGGCCCGGCTATCCTGAGGGTGTGGCAGATGGGCAGAGGGCGTGACTCCCTGTTTAGAGCATTGCCACTTCTGGGGATGGACTCCTCTACTCCACCCTAGGAAGGCAGGCTTATGGCTTCGGCAAAGAGCAACTGTGTGACCCTTCAGCTGTACATTCATCTCAGAACAACAAGGCGCAACAGATGAGCTACTTCCCTCCGCCTTCCCCTCCCACCAAATCCCTTGCACGCACACTGCCCTGTTCACCAATATTCATGAGATCCGTGTAGAATAACAAGACTGGTTTGCAATCTCTTATTGTGAGGTCCATGTGCCCCTTTGCTCCTTGTCTTTAGAGCAGTTATATTTCCTATTGCTACTGTAGAGTAAGATCAGCTTGTGATTTATTTCCAGGGGAAAATGGACATCACTCTTTTCAGTTTTATCCAATCACATTGGCTGTCACAATTTGTGTAGAGCAGAGAGCATGATGAAGGGATATTGAAAGTTTTCTTACCCCAGGTGTTTTTTTAACCTCCTTTTCTGTCTGAAAGAGAGTTCTAAGACTACTTACCATAGCCAGTGTGGTTTGATATAAATTAAGAGATAAAATGGGCAACTGGGTGGTACAATGGATAGACTGCTGGGCCTGAAGTCAGGAAGACTCACCTTCATGAGTTCCAATCCATCCTTAGACACATAGTAGCTATGTGGCCCTGGGCAAGTCTCTTAACCCTGTTTACCTCATTTTCCTCATCTGTAAAATGAGCTGGACAAGGAAATGGCAAAGCACTCCAGTTTTTTTGCCAAGAAAACTCCAAATGGGGTCATGAAGAGTCAGACACTAGTGAACAACAAATTACAAGAAATAAAATAGTTTTGTGACCAAAAATGAGCTGAATTGAGAGACTGAAAGGTCACAATATGACCCATGGCTCAGAGTGTAGGGGACATTCTCCCACTAGGCCCCATAGCATGGATTCAGCCTCATCTCATACTCTTTGACTCATTATGCCTTTACCCTGGCATAGAACTCTGGGGAAATCTTTCAAATAAGCTTAGGTTTGGCTCGTGTCTAATGCCTTTCTGAAAGGGGGGGATGAGGGTGCTTCTAGAAAGGTACAAGTTATGTTGGGTATAGAACAGTTCTTCATTTCCTCCACCACAAATTAAATAATTAAAATACAGAAGATCCATAAGCACTCATTGATAAATTCTTCAAACATGAAAGCATATCCCTTAATTCTTATGTTTTCCCAGGAGGTTGATACTAAAAATATGAAACATTTTGTGGGATGGTTGAATAGGCATTTTACTTTCACTTTGCCTCTGCTTTGTCCAAGCAACTCATTCAAGGTCCTTATCAACTAGCAAGCCAAGGCATAGCTTGAGCTCATTCTCCAGAAGTGTTCATCCCCTCCATCAAACAGTCTCAGGGATTATCTCCTGCTAAATAGCCTAGAAAATACCCCTCTCGGGATTAGTTTGCTCACCTTTACTCAGGGAAAGAAACACAAACCAGAAGAGGCAGCCATGGGCATGCTGTCCAGTTTCAGACTCACCTAGATAAGAAGCACATGCTTGCTCTTGTTTCCATGTGAAAGCAGCGATCATTGATACTGCAGGGGAGAGGAAAGACATAGCCTCTCTCCACCTTGATAGAAGTCTGAGGGAGAGAACCAAATGGTCTCAACATGCCTAACAGATTGGAAGAGAGAATGTTAGCAGAGATTAATCGTATTTTTCAAGTTCTTACTGCTCAGTTACTTTACAAATAACACATGGGAGGCACTGTAGGTTTTTGGACTCTGGCCTCTAACAGGTTCACCCTCGATCTGGTCAGACAGGAGGGACAGGAAGACAAATTCGGAGAGGCTAATAATCTTACTTAATTCTAATCTAGTCTTCTCAAGAGGGTTTGCTGATAATGGGAGCACCAACTCCTACAGCATTTCCTAGTCACCCTTCTAACAGGGGGCAGGGTGAAGGGGGGGGCAACTACCCCCTGTCTCAATGGGGTCAATTGAGACAGTTACAGCTTATGCACTGCCCTAAGTCCTCTTAAGCTTCAATGGGGCCAGTTGAGGCAAACACAGTTTCCCCTCAAGCCTTGATTGTGGTCGATAAAGGCACACACAGCATTAAACTGTCATATTCCCCTATGGGTGCACCACTCACTGGCTAGTGCCCACTTGCTTTATAGGGCAAAAGACAAAGAAAGCATCTTCTTTGTTGACCAACATTAAGCTCTCAGGTTAACTTCAGCAATATTGTCATCCTGCACAAGTGTAGTAAATATCACATTGTCACCCCGTATCTCATGGCACAGTCCCAGTAGGACTGCCTATCACTATGATTCTAGGAATTACTATCTAAGATTGTTGAGGCTATTCTAGTAGTATATAACTTAAACACACATGGAAATTAGAGATTGCCATGGCCATGGATATTGAGAAACTAAACTCTAAGAAAGAATAACAAAACCCTCCTTATATACATCAGTCAACAATCATTTTTAGCATAGTCCCAGTTATTAGGGGTATGCACACAGAGACAAATCAGAAGTCTCTGGGTGCATATGTTTTTTAGCAAAGGGTCCACCCACAAAAAGGGGGTATAGTTCATGCTCAACTCCAGAAAGAGAGTCACAGTCCAGCAGATAAGTTCTCCTTATTGTCCTATTACAACAGAACTACAGAATTTTAGAGTTGGTAGGGAACTCGCAAGTCATTTGGTCCCACCTACTCCAAAAGATATCTCCATTAATACATAATAGACTATTGATTGAAGACCAGCCTAGGACCATAAAATAATGAATTTTTAGCCATAGCAGGTCATTATATTGTCCTACTGACTTGTAGACATGATTTGTGTTGGTGGGAGGAGTACTAACACTGATGAAGTCACTGATCCTTGAAGTATTCATGCATTAAAATCTTACTTGTACTCACAGCCTGGAATACTTCAATTGACTCACAATTTCATCAATATTCATGCTCCCTACAGAGGGTTGTGCATGTCATAACCTATTCACACCACACTTCATCCTGTGTAATTCTTGTTTTGTGTCTTTCCTTAAATCTTTTATAGAGGATTTAACCAAAGCATAAGAGGTCTTCCTGATGGTCTCATATCCATGCAGTGCTTCTCTGTATCTCTATACAATTATAATCATACATTTTGTGTGCAATAATAATTATGCCACTTTTTCATAAGTTTGAAATACGCTGCATCTTACTTAAGTCCAACATGCATCATTTCATTGCTATTTGGGCCACCTGATTCATTGCAATGATTCATTGCAGTTCATGGATATTCCATGATTTGCAGCCACATAGCATCATTGAGAGAACATTGGTGTAAAAAAGATAAGCTTATTGTTTTCGGTAGGCACTTGGGATGAATGAAAGTATGCAATTTCCCAGTTTTCTTTTCTCCTAATCCCTCCTGGGTCCAAGTTATGATCCATTTATGAGATCTGTTCAAAATATATGTGGAAATAGATTGAGTAAATTAATTTCCCAATGAACTATGTGACATAGGTTGAGTAACAGGCATTTTTCAACCATGTGTTTTTCCCCCTGTCTGTGAAACTATGAATCTTGATTACATATAACTTGGCTTTCTTTTTAAAGGTACACAATTTATTCCATGTTAATTCAAAACTGTTCTGCTTTTCTGTCTCTCTCTCTCTCTAAATATCCTTCTGTTCTCTTTCATGTGTTTTAAAATAATGTTTCACTAGTACTCTTTTCTTTATTTGGAATTGCCGTTGTTAATGTCTATGCCCAGCTTCCCCCCCACCCCGCCAAAGTTTTCCCTTATAATAAATGAACTAATCTACACATTGGTCATGTCTAAAAATGTATGGCTCACTCTGTACCTCTTGTTTCTCACCTAGGGAAGGTAGGCTCATCTTCCTGCTTTCCACAACCAGAAGAAAGCAGACTCTTACTTCATTAATTAATAAATGAGTGTGATAGACCCTCAGTAGCCTGAGTGCAGTCGTAGATCTAGGATTAGGACTGGGAATATGTCCCAAAATTACTAAAACAGGAAAATCTCTGTGTCCCTAGTTTTGGAATCTCCAATCATAGACCCCTCTGTGCATTATTACCACACAAAAAATCCATACTGTGGATGCACAGAGAACATGCAAGACTCTGGTTAAGACAGCCTATGAAGTGCTCAGTTCCATTGCCTTCCACTCATCTTCCCAACCACCCCCACTACTTCCATGGAGAAGGAAGGAAGGAAACAATGAGGAGGGCTGTTACATGTGTGGGACCCAGGGCTTGTAATCAGGAAGCAAGGGTAGGATGTTGTTAGAAAGGTCTGTTATCCCTCCCTGCTTCTGATAAACAGTTTTTATTCAGGCAATGAAATGTGAAAAAATATTAGTACTTATTATAATAATTTCATTTGTGTAAGTATAACTCTTACAAATATTTACCTGACATATAAAAAGGGAAATTATTGTACATATAACATTTATGTAGATGATCATTCCATATGCAATGCAATCCTGGTAAGGGTCAAGCAGCTTTCACTCCTTCCTTCACTCCTCACTCAGTCACTCACTGTACGGCAGTCACAGGGGCACAGCAGAAGCAGGTGTGCAATTAGGATGCTCACTTATTGGCACATATGTTACTATCTATGGAAATCTATTGCCATTGTACTTGCGTTGACAGCAACACTGAAGAACATATGCCATGGCACCTTTAAGAATTAAAAGGGGCATCTGGATTCTACCACAAGGAAGAGAAGACTCCAGGTTTGATGGAGTTAAGCCTTGGGGTTGGTGTAGAGTTCCAATTCTCATGACTACAAGACCATTTGAGTTATCAAGTAAATACAAAAGATTACAATTATTAGCCTGCGTGGTACCGGGAGGGCAGGATCTATCTGAACTTTGGATCTTCCCCAGCACCAACACAGACTTAATACATGTTTGTCAAACTGATTTAAAGATTCAACTGGTAGCAAACCTCCTTAGATAGTATTCTATAGTGGTTCCTTTTTGCTGTAGGGATATCACTAGCATTCTGAAGTTGTCTTGGCTGTTAATTAAGTGCCCTCCTGCTCATTCCCCAGTCTTGGCCAACAGCTTGAAACTCCAGGTCTAGGCCTCACTTTTGGCTGGTTTTAACCATAGCAGAGAGGGTAACAGATTTTGCTGTTGCTGCAGCAGCCAACACAAATGTACAGAGTAATAATGGTCTGTCTGGTACTTTGTGGCCACCCCACCGTCCAGCTCTCTGGAGCTCAACTAAGCACCCAAATGGGAAAGAACAGCTGAGCCTTATGCAAAGGCTCTAGTGCAGTGGTTCTCAACCTGTAGGTCACGACCCCTTTGGGGGTTGAACGGGGTTGCCTGAGACCATCGGCAAACACATATTTCCGATGGTCTTAGGAACTGAGACACCGCTCCTCTATCCGTCTCCAGGCAGGTCCACCCACATGCAGATACGCCCACATACGAGTATGAAAGGGTCGAGGCATTAGGAAGGTTGAAAACCACTGCTCTAGTGGATGATCAACCCCTAGGTAAATACCTGGAAAACTGCCAAAAGGGGAGAGCTAGGGTGTGTGGCCATCAGCAAAATCTCCTGGTCCCCACTTCTTGCACTATTCCATAGGCATTGAGGTGACACAGTGAATAGAATGGTGGACCTTGAGTCAGAAAGACCTGAGTTTAAATCCTACTTCAGACCCTTAATAGCTGTGTAACCCTGGGCAAGTGACTTAATCTCTCTGTGCCTCAGTTTCCTCAGCTAGAAAACAGGAATGATCATAACACCTACTTCCCAGGGTTGTTATGAGGATCAAATTAAGTAATATTTGTAAAGTATTTTGTAAATGCTCTTTTCCTTCTTTTCTTCTTCTTCTTCCTCCTCCTTTTCTTTTCTAACTTAACTACATGAGAACTGGAGAACAGCAATACCAGAGTGTGAAGACAAGGATTTGGGGGCCAGAAAGTCAGATGGTGAGCCACTTTGGCTGAATGTTGAGTGTGTGAAGGAACATGATGCAGTAAGCCTAGGAAATGGCATAATAATTCAAAGAATCTGGTTTTGTCACTTAGTTGTATTATCTCCAACAGGGTAGAGCATAACCCAAGCAGACCTTATTCTGTGTGACTCATGTCCATACCCTCTGATGAATCTTTCACAGAAGGCAGATTGTGAAAGTTATAAAAGTCATACAGAGATATCTGTATTTTAAACCTAGAGGCAAGGGGAAATCACTACAACTTCTTAAGCAGGGAAGTCATGTACATGATCAGATCTGTGCTTAAGGAAAATCAATTTGCAGCTATGTGGAAGATGGACTAAAGACAGTAAAGATGGGGACCTAATAAGAGGTTGTCCAATATTGTTCAGGTGAGACGTTTCAAGGATCTGACCTAGGGTGGTTGCTGTGTAATGCGGCAGAAGAGGACAGAGATACCTTGTGGAGGCAGAATTAACAAGGTCTGGTAATTTCTTCTAGACCTCAAACTATATTATAAAACAGCAGTCATCCAAACCATTCAGTATTGGTTAATAAAACAGAGTAGATCAATGGAACAGATCAGATAAAGGGGAATCAGAGATAACGAAACTCAATAACTCAGGGCTTGATAAATCCCCAAATATAAATTATTTAGGAAATAACTGCCTATTTGACAAATCTGCTAGGAAGACCCCAAAGCAATTTGGCAGAAATTAGGCTAAGATCAACACCTTACAACATATTTCACAATTCCAGAACTGAACTCATTGCTGCCCTGCCCCAGCCCCACCCCCTCTTTTTAGCTGCCCTGTTACTGTTGAGGGCACCACTGTCCTCAGTCACTGCTGAAGGCACCACTATCCTCCCAGTCACCTAAGCTCATAAGCTGGGTGTCTTCCTCCACTCCTTATTCTCCCTTTCATATTCAATAAGTTGTCAAATCCTGTTTTGTTTCTACTTTTGCAGCATCTCTCGCATATGCTTCCTTCTCTTCTCTGACACCACCACAACCTTGGTCACCTCATGTCTAGACTACTGCCATAGCTTCTGGGATGGTCTCCTTGCTTTAAGTATCTCCCCACTCCAGTCCATTCTCCACTCAGCTGTCAAACTGATCTTCCTAAAGTGCAAGTCTGACCATATCATCCTCCATTCCCATTCAACAAACTCCAGTGGCTCTCTAATATCCCAGGATAAAAACTAAAATCTTGTTTGGCTTTTAAATAGCAGGCAGCTAGGTGGGTGGTACAGTGGATAGAGCACCAGGCTTGGAGTCAGGAAAACCTGAGTTCAAATCCAGCCTCAGACCCTTACTAGCTGTATGATCGTAGGCAAGTCACTTAATCCTTGCCTCAGTTTCCTCATCTGTAAAATGGGAATCTACCTTCCAGGATTGTGAGAATCATATGAGATAATAATTATAAAGTACTTAGCACAGTGCTCGACACAGAGTAAGGTACTACACAGATTTTAGCTATTATTATTAAAGCCCTTTATAATCTGCCTGCTTTTTACCTTTTCAGTCTTACATCCTACTTCCTGCCAAGTACTGTGCGATCCAGTGACACTGGCCTCCTTGAAGTTTATAAAAATGACAATCAATCTCCCATTCTGAGAATTTTTACTGACTCTCCCTCATGCTTAGAACTCTGTTTCTTCTCATCTCCACCTCCTGAATTCTTTCTCCTTCCTTTAGGTATCAGGATCTGCAAGAAGTCAACTTAATCTTAGACTGTTTACGCCACAAAAATGGCAAAGAACTTTGGCTCTTCTTCTGCCATAGAGCATTCCAGTTTTTCCTAGTAGTTATTAATTAGTGAATCCTTACTAGTTGGAATCTATGGGTTTATTGAACACTATGCTGTCTTTTCTTCCCTGGGTCTTTTGTCTATCATATGTTCATTGATCATCTTGTCTATTTTTTAGCCAGTAGAAAATAGTTTTGATGATTATTGCAGAACAAGTTAGTACCTGGTACTGTCAGGTCCCCTTCCTTTCCGCTTTTTTTTTGAGAAAAGTTCGAGACTCAAACTTTTGTTCTTCCAGGTGAATTTTGTCCTAACTTGTTTAAGTACTACAAAGTAACCCGTCAGTGACTTGATTGGTATGGCTCCAAGTAAGTAAATTTTAGTAGCATTGTCATTTTCATTACATTAACATGGCTCAACCATGTGTAATTTATATTTTTCTAATTACTCAGGTATTCTCATAAAGTATTAATGGCTGTCTTCAACTAATTCCTGTGTGGCTTGGTAGACTGCCAAACACTTCATGCCTTTTAGTTACCCTAAATGGATCTTCTCTACTTTGTCAGCACTTTCTTGTCCAAAAGGTGAGTTGGCAAGTTTATTTTATGTCTTGCTACTTTGCTAAGTTATCGTTTCAATTAATTTTGGTTGAATCTTTAGGTTCTCTAACGCATACAAAAGATGATAAATCTGTTTTCCCTTTGCCTGTTTGTTTCATTTTTGCTTCTTGTTGCTATTTAGCTAACATTTCTAGCCCTGTATCGATAATAGTACTGATAATGAACATCCTTATTTACTCCAATCTTACTGAAAAGAAACATTTCTCCATTTACAGATACTAGCTCATTTTTAGATACCATTGATCATACGAAGGAAAGATCTACTTGCTTTAAGCAAAGATGAATATTACGGTTTGTCAAGACTCTTCTGTAGAGATTGTTACAATTAATTTTCTTAATAATGATCTATAATGTTTATTGTTTCACTGTGAATGAACTGAAGAAGTGAGAGATGAACACTAGAACAATTCACAACACAACTGCACATACCAAGAACGCCAACTGCAATAAGAAATGGCATATGAAAGGCATAGAGACAAGGAGGGACAGATTATTAGATATGGCCAGTCTGTTGATTTGAGAATCTGTATATCTACTTTGTTCTGAGGGAGGGACCTATTGGGGATGGGTGAGGAAGTCATTGGGAATGGACAGTATTGTTAAAAAAAAAATCAACAAAACATATTTTGTTAGAGGAATAGGCAACTATCCACACAGGGCTTGAGACTCTAGATAATACATTTATGACGAATGGTAGCTCAAATGACCCCCACTTTAAAACACACACACACACACACACACACACACACACACACACACACACACACAGTCCTTTCCTAGACAGGTATGTGACTACTAGCTAATTACCGGAATATCTTGATTAGTGACATCAATGGATTATGGTCAGGTTCCTTTTGTCTATGGCTCGACTTGGACCTCAGAGAGGGAAAAAAAAAAAGGTGGGAGCCAAGATGTGATTTCTCTTAAAGCGGGTAAAACCTAAACTAGGCCAGTTAACAACCATTCCAAAGGTCAGCTGAAGAATCAGCAAACAGAATTAGCCTCAGGGGCAGCCCTTGAGCAGATTGCTCTCGTAGATATTAACTTATTAAAGCTTCCCTGATCTCTGCTCCAAACTTTGCCCTCTAGAAGACGCAGCCACGAATCATTGGGCTGATTTCGATGTATAAAAGGCAAGAGGTGTGTGTTGGCAGTCGGACCTCCAGCTCCCTACACACTGCCATGGGCCACCTTAAGCTGCTGGCCCTGTTCATAGCGTGCCTGCTGCTCCTGAGACAGGTAAGGATAAGGCGTGAGCCCTCACCCACCGCTCTAGGCAAACATACCTGTGGTACATCCCTCAGCCTTTGTGGGCAGAGTGTGAGATTCTTGAGGGAAGACGGACCCGTCTCCCCTCGAGAGATCACCCGTCTGCTCTGCCTTCACTCTCTTTCCTCTGAGAGGACCCTTTCTTTGTAAGACTGAGTCTTTTGGTTGCTGTTGTCGTCCAGTTGTTTCAGACTCTTCACGATCTTACCTGGACTTTTCTTGGCAAAGACAATGGAGTTTTGTCATTTCCTTCTCCAGCTCACTTTACAGATGAGGAAATGGAGGCAAACAGGGTTAAGTGACTTACCCAGGGTCACAAAGATAGTGTCTGAGGCCAGATTTGGCCTCAGGAAAATAAGTTTTCTTGATTCCAGACTTGGCACTCTATCTACTGTGCCCCTGAGGCTGGGCTAAAGAAAGGCATTCCTTATTCTTGACCTAATCTCACATTGCTGTTGTGAGGATAGCCAGAGACATTACTTAAAGGGTATCTATAACGACTGTCACTTTTCACCCTATTCTTTAGGTGGGATCATCTCCCTTGCCCCAGCAGAGTTCAGTCCAGAGAAGACTAAGAAGGATGACCCCTTTCTGGCGAAGTGTCTCCCTCAGGCCCATTGGGGCATCTTGTCGTGATGACTCTGAATGTATCACAAGACTATGCAGGTACCCACAATTCGGAGGCTATGCGTGTGTATGTATGGGGGGAGAGGGAAGGGCTGGAGAAAAGAGAGGTTACGAATGGAGATGTATAATAATTAATGACAATTGCTAATAATAATAGTTAATAATAATTACCAGTGTTTGCACAGTACCTAGCATGTACCAGGCACTGTGCTAAGCAATTTACTCTTATCTTATCTGATCCTTACACAACCATGATTGGCAGGTGATATATATCATTACCGCCATTTTACAGATGAGAAAACGAAAACAGAAATTAATGCACTTGCTCAGGGTCACACAGTTAGTGTCTGAGGCTGATTTTGAACTCAGGTCTTCCTGACTAGAGGCCTCCTATTCTAGCCCCTGCACCGCTTAGCTGCCAGAAGTGGTAGAGATGGAAAAGAATGCCTATCAGGCTGCAGAGCTCGAGGTTTTTTAAGTCCCAGGGATAATCTGGAGAGACTAGTTTAGATTGTGGTAGCACATACACATCCTTGGCTCCTCCTGACTGGTACGAAACTGGGACTGTAGCCTGGGATGGCGGTGGACCTCAAGAAGGATCTAGGGGCCGAGGCTTGCGGCTTCTCTCTTTCACTGTCAGCTTAGCAGCCATTCAGGTGATCAGGACCTTCTAGAAAGGCAAATTCCACTTTCTCTACCTTATGAGATTCCAAAACTAGGCAACACAATAAAGAGATTTTTATTTACATACATACATATATACATACATGAGTCTCTGTGTGAGTATATGTGCATATGTATATGTGTGTATATGAATATCTAGAGATGTGTGTATATGTATCTATGTATGAATAATCAGAGCCTAGCTCTGCCTTGTAACATGTCTTTTTATTCACCTAGGAAAAGACGCTGTTCCCTCATCGGGACCCAGGAATGATATTTACTGACGAGAAGAGAAGAAAGCAGCTGCTTCCAACAATGCTCCGTTCTATGGAATATTGATTATCAGCTGCATAACTACTAGAATTATCTGTGAAGCTGTTTCACTATTTAATATTTAAAGGCAGATATAAACCTTAACTCAGACGCTCTATCGCCTCCCTGCCCCCCCATTCTTAGAGAACAAACATGTGGATAAAGACATTTAAACTTTTGAATTTCAGAGTCTGTATTTTTATATGCATGTATTATTGTTAAAATTTGAAAAATTAAAATTTCTAAAAAACATTTCTTAATAATGAAACAAATTTGGAATTCAAGCTTTTGGGGTATGGAATATAGAAAAATAATTCTATTACTTTATATAATTGTAACAGGCTAGAAAAATGTCTGCAAAGTTGGGGGAGTCAGTAATATGGCAAAGAATAGGAATAATATGGTAGAATATTAACATTTAAGGCAAAAGCCTATAATTTCAAAACTTGTGTAACATTGGCTTTTCACTTCATCTTTCCAGTGACCATAGTCACTGGAAAGCCATAGTCAATAATTCTGGTGCCTACCCACCACCCTTCCAAGAAATACATCCATGCTCTGAATTATCCCCCAAAAGAACTAAAAAATCTTGTAAATTTATCATTGAAACAATTCCTACTCTAAGGACAAAGCTCAGAAAGAAAGTTAAGACTTCTGTAAAACATCATTTTGATAATCTGATTTCTATGCCCGTGGATCATACAATAATCCTATTGACCAATGAAGAAACAGACATAAGATTTGTGAAAAGGTAAAAATATACCCACCCAAACATGTTTTCAAAGGCCTTGGATCCTTCAGCCCAGTGCAAAAACACAAAATGAGAATCCAAATTAGGAGGAAAAAAATATTAGTGTAAACGGCATAGCATTTATAAAGTTTAATACAGAAAAATCTATTTGATATTTATTAAACTTAAGTTTTTCCAGTTATGGTTTTGCATTATACAAAGCATTTAATGACACAGTAGTTAAAAAGATCTTTACAAATTGAAATGTGATACCCTTTTCTCCAAATATTTTAATTGCCATAAATTTGTTTAAAAATACACATTAAATGCATGTTTCAGACACTCTAAACTTTCTATAATCTCAATACCACAAAATACATAGAATATACTATACAGATGTGGAAAAATCTAGTTAGTATATAATACTTCGCTCACCATTAACAGCTTTATTACGTGAAATGCACATATTGACTTTAAAATCCTAACTTCGGAGCCCCAAACTATCCCTTGAAATTTAAGTGTATTGCAACAAATAAAACTCACAGTATATATTTTAAGTTTTGGTTGAAAATACCAGATGCCTAAATAATTTGGGTAAAACAAATGTAAAACGGGGACTTGAGTCGTGTACAAATAAAGACATCTTGTCAGTAACTAACAATCTCTTTTCTTTAGGATCAACCAGGGCTTGTCAGTTAGTTACCTTCCCCAGCTTCCCTTCATCAACATCCCTCCCCCAAACAAAACAAACAAAAACAAAACGACAAAAAAAACCTCAAACCCTTATTCACCAAATAATTATAATTTCAAATAAGATAAAGGATTTTCAATAAATATATAAGCACTTCATCCTCCATATACAAATCATTCAAAAGGGAGACCAGATACAGATTCTAGGAGCTGTGCTTGCTAACGCCATGTCTGGTCTTAGAAGGTGAATTTTTAGGCATTCATATCAATGCAGTCAACTCAATTAGTAAGTGCCACAATACTGATGAATGCTCAATTGAATAATTTGCTTGGGTTATGCATAAAGTAACAAAAACAGGGACATTTTTTGAAAGTCTATATCACCAGCTAGTGGAATAAATATGGGCCCTCATGGCATAGACTTGAAAGGCAGCATTTCTGGTCACTTTTTCCTGATCAAATAAAATAGGTAGAGAATTTCAAAGGTGAAGAGCTATAATTAAACCACATTTCTGGGCAGCCTTTTCTTGCTCATTTTAAGACATGCTGAATAATGGCAGAGGGAAGACTAATGGGCTTATCCTCCAAAGGCTATTTAAAAGCATGAGAACCAGTCTGCAACTGTCAGGTTTTCACAGGGCAAAGCCTCTGATTACATCTAGCCCTAACTCCCAGCTTGGCCACTGTGGTGGTAGCAACAAGTTTGGTCTAGAGATCTAACAGAACCTAGTAAGAAGTACCTTACCTTTAAAATCCACCTCAACAATGATCTTCTGACAGGTGACTTCTGC
The DNA here is from genome assembly GCA_028627135.1 of Pseudochirops cupreus. Classification (NCBI taxonomy): domain Eukaryota; kingdom Metazoa; phylum Chordata; class Mammalia; order Diprotodontia; family Pseudocheiridae; genus Pseudochirops; species Pseudochirops cupreus. Next base: position 331,604,764 of record CM053581.1, read on the forward strand.
TCTTGCAACTAACTGTTTAGCTCTGGTCTCTAGAGAGCCAAACAGGTTCTCCATTAGCTTAGACTTTTAGAAATCACCAAACCCTGGCAAACTAATGTCAGCTGTTGGTCACAATTTCCTCTCAAGTCATCTGGAAGGGAGTTAAATCATGTATCATTTACTTTAATGCAGAATTAGTCTGGGTCTATATTACCTATCACTAGGGGGAAAAACCCACTTCTCCACCATACTTTATACTAAAGCTAAAGATAATGAAATCTGTGTTTCAAAGAACTGAGGAATTCTAGTCACAGACTCTATAAGGTTGTACAATGGTTATTCCCCAGTGGGGTGATTCATTTAAAACTTGGAGTTGCTCAGGCTTAACATAACCTACTTCATACAAAAATCCCACTAAGTGCACCTGTGACAAAGCAAAATATTATATAAATAAAACACACAATGAGGCCATTTTTATCCAAACAGCAATTGGAAAATTAAGACTCCTCTCCACCCGATCCCCACCTCCCCCCCCCAAAGCCCTAACATATTAATAAAGGGCACAGATACATTTTAGAATGAGCTTACTGCAAATAAACTCTTTATCTAAAGGAATACACATTGCACTCTTGTACATTACTATGCAACAAGTGTCACTGAATAAGTGACAGAAGTGTCACTGAGAAAGCGACTTAGATCAATTTAATAAATAATGTGGAAACGGGTGCACTAAGCTAAAATACTACACACATATACTTTAGACAAACTGATTCCATGGTTTTTAAAAAATACATTATATATAAAGTATGTGTACATAATTCTAAAGATTCAAACTGCTCACTATCACACTGAGAAGAGTGCAGAATGTACTCCTTTTATGGCTAAATCATCTTAAACCAAAATGACTGGGGCTACACTGGATTCACATGGATTATTATTTTTTAATCCACTAGATATGAATGCCAAAGCCTTGAGCTTTAAAGAGTTTGTTTTCTGTAATCTTGCTTCACAAGGAGAAACCCAGCTGTTATAAATCACATAAATTCCATAACATTATAAACTTTCTATCAGCCAATATAAAATTAAGCTGTCTGAGCCAGCCTGGTCTGATCACTGTTTCTTTAATTAAAAGAAGAAGTGGATGTGGGGTAAAGGATTTAGTCAAACTACAAGTGGTTCAAAGTGCAACACTGATATATAAATATATCTATCTATCTATATATGTATATATATATATCGATCCACAATAATAGGAACCCTCTTGGTACAATAAGGAGTGGCCTTTTCCCCAAATATACATTATTTGAGACTGGTTTGCATTGTTGGCTTAGGCCAGAGTTTTTCAAACACCTTCTTTGGCAGACATATGTACAAATCTCCTCTTGTGTCACAGCAGAGAACTCCTAAAAAGGTCCCCTTCTTCAAGGTTTGCTTTAAAGGAGGAGTACTGGTGCTGTCAACAACAATCACGGTTGAGCCACCTCACTAGGCGGAAGCCACAAGTGTGCTTCTTGAAGCAGGATTGAAGGGGGTGGAAGAAAAAAAGATCTTGACAGGTGAAGGCAGTGGCTGCGAAGAAAGGTTCCATCTCATGAGGTTGGGGTCCCTATGACCTAGCTCAGCCAGGCTATGTTGAGGCTCCCAAGATGAAAAAAGCATTGTTGGAAATGACAATATTCCATACTTTGGTTGTATATAAAGGGTAAAAATGTTACCTAAACCATGTATGTAAGACAGAAGGCAGACAATATTAGTCTTTAATGAACTATGTGATCTGATTAAAGAGCTGTATTTCCAAAATGATCTATATGTTAAAGGTTAGATCAGCCTTTTGTCATTAGTTGTATTCGATTTTAAAAGTTAAACAAAAAAGTCACAAGAAACGAGATGGAATGGTCACCTACAACAGAGCCAAATATCCAAATGACTGCAGACAGCGTCATATTCTACCCATTGTTACTGAGGTTTCTGCCAGAAACCATGGCATTTAGAATACAATTACTCAGACCCAAACCTTCTATTGCCCATTACTAATTGGAAGGAAATGTTCTTCAATTGAAAAGAATTCACCATCCCAGTATGAATACAATTTTAAGGAGAATATTTTAGTGCAGCACCATTCACCCAACACACCCAACACACCCAACACACACACACACACACACACACACACACACACACACACACACACACACACACACAGTTTCTGCTGACCATCAGGCCATACAAGGGTATATAAAATACACTGGGCCTTAAGGTCCCCCCCTAAGACACTGTGAAGCTAAAAGGGAAAGAATGAATCTGCTCTGATACTAGCTGAAAAACTTCTTACTAAAAAAATCATTATAGACTCTACAAGAAGGTTATCCTTTGAATACAGCCCCTAACAGTTTGTCTCTCTCTTTCTTACACACACTCACATAGATTAAATTCAGAAGGGTACTAACCCGACAGAAATCTACACCAGAAGAAAGTTTTCAATACAACATTGGTCTGCTAACTTTCCCCTTTCTGACAGTAGAAAACCATCTCTTTTTTGGAAGTACAAAACAATCAAGGAAGCCCTACAAATATGCAACTATAATACAATAAAAGCTCGCTAGTTTGTAAAATATTAATTTAAAAGATCAAACCCAGAGGACAAACTGCAGTACTCAATGTTGTACAATGTTTACAACTCAACATTCAATTCCTTTTTTTTGCACTTGCCATCCTTTTGGCACGTGATGATGATCCAGAAATTGAGTGCAATCTTTTTTTTTTCCTGAAAGAATATGTTCATTTCTGGTATTGGGAGGAAAATCTGCTTATTCCAGCAGCTTTATAACAATTCAGACTCACTAGATTTAGACTAAGTCACTATACTAAAGAGTTACCATTTACAAAAGCAATTAATTTTACACGATTAGTCCTAAAGAAACATTTAAAAGGAAACAAAATTTTACCTAACTACTGCACAAAACCAGCTGTACACAGTAGACCTGGTCCTCCTGTGACGCTTCGTCTGTAAACAGTCCATCAAGTCTTCATCTAAATGTAAGATTTAAGGCACACCAGACATGATAGGGGCACTAAGCAAAGTACAAACAGTACAGTTCTCACCTTGTATTCCAACAAGCACCTTGTATGGAAAGGTACTTTGGTGCACAACTTTTACAAAAGCAGCCACTTCAAACCCATGGAGGGCTCTCCTTTTACATCAGTAAGATACTTCTCTAAAGTGAATATCCTGCTCCCAACGGAAACAATTATCACTCATTGGGGGCCTTCATAATACAATGGGGTAAATACATGATTAAAGTAAGTTCTACGTCTCCGGATTAGAACGGTTTTACAACTCTGCTCTAAGCTGTAAGGTAAAATAGGACACACCCAAACTCCAGCCCATTTCCACAGCAGTCATTGTACGCGCATATCAGAATGTCATAAATGAGTCAACAAAAACAAAAAAAAGAGAATTCTGAAGATGGATGTGAATGTTTAAACAAAATTTCTAATTTCTCGGTCATTGGAAGAGACAGAGGTAATGAATCTAAGAAGTTCTCTAACCCATTTTTCCAATGGTAAATGATACTGTTTCAATGTAGTATTAACTGACAAAAACAAAGAGAATAAAGTCTCAACAAAATAAAAAATGTTCAAGATTGTCCTTTCATTAAAAAAAAAAACTTCTGTATGACGCACATCTCCCAGAGTCTGTGTTCTTACCTGATCTGTTTTATAATTCATTAAATGTAAGTAACTGTAACACTGTGAGACTGCTATGGTATTATTGTGATCGTGATTCTTGAAATAATAAACCATCTTGAATCAAACATGATTTTCCCCCAACCTAGAATGCTATATTCTAATATTTAAATTTCTTTTCACATGTTTAAGAACCTCTGGGTCCTTTCCTTAGCATTAAGTACAAATTCTGCAATACTAAAACTGTAGTTGTCATTTAAGATTTGAGTAGGAGGCGGCAGACATGTTAAATACACGTCTTTACATTTGAGAATATAATGATCCTCATTTACAAGCTTTACCACATGGAGACATTACTGAAAACAAAGTTTAAAGTATATAAATAAAAGTGTCTGCATGAAATTTCTGCTAAGCATTTGGTAGGATAAACTTATAGGTAGAAATAATTATTAAAATAGTCCCACCAAACTGGATAGTTAAAAATTAAAATAAATATGATTTAAATTGATTACTTATGCATTACATCTAGAATTTCAATCTCATTTCAGATTAGTTAAAACTGCATCTTATTAATATGTTGCAGATGTAAAAATAATTAAATAACTTTCCAAAGAGGGAATACCTTAGGAGTCCATTAACATGATGGCTTTGGGTTTAAAAAATAACAACAATAAAACAACAGAAACCAAAAACACAACTTTTACACGAGACGGTGAGGCAGAAGCATTCTTTGCTCTTAGTGTTGACTAAGCAGTGTTATGGCAGTCTTCCTTATTGATATGACACAGTGTTGTGGAGAAAAATCAGAGGCAACGAGAATATGTTCTGGGTAAGAATCCTTCAGTTCAAGATATCAACTTGGCATCCAAACGAAGCCAGTGAAGTCCCTGCCGGGTGTAACGAACTAGGTCTGTCATGATGCTTGAATTAAAGATGAGAGGGCCCATAACTTTGTCCAGTTCAGCAAAGAACTCTAAAATGAGCAAAAACATCAATTAAATCATGCCCAGTCTCTTCTGTGACTGCTGTGTCATCTGGCAGACAGTGCGGTAAAAAGAAATCCATAATTCATAGGAAGAAAGGAAGGAAGTTTTTCCCTCCCTCCTCTGAGAAATATTAAGCCATGTATATTTAGAATAGCTATTTTTCTAGGGAACATTCGACCTCAGGCACAGACTCACTAAGGCTCAGCACCAGAAGAGGCCTCAAGGTCGTCGAAGTCCAAACCTTATCTGTACAGAAACCCTCTCTACAACATTCTAGACCAACGGTCACCAAAACTTCCTGATGAAGACCTCTGGCAGAAGAATCCAGTCTCTCCAGAAGTAGTCCACTCCACTTACACATGTTTTCTTTAATCAGAGTTTGCTGCCAGAGTTACATTTACAGGCAAAACTACATTTTAATGAACAACAAATCTAACATCCTCTGTACTAGGCTGCTTTAAGGAAATCTTCCATTTTCCAATTGAATTTGGAATTGTTTTCTTTTCCCTTTTATTTGGAATATAAAGACTGGTGTTTAGCATACAGAGGGTTCTTAGTGAATTGAGATGTAATAAGCCAATTTTAGAAAATACTTTTTGCCTAGAAATCTTGTGGATATTTTCATGAGTATTAGATGTCTGGAGATATTAGGATATACTCCTGTGACTAGCTGGTTTTCACTACAAAAAAGAGTAAATTAAATTTGTTTTAAGTGAACTAAAGATACATTTATGTTATATTTTAAATACTAGAAGAGTGAGCATAAATTTCTTTTAGAAGTGCTTAAAAAGTATCACCCTTATCATGATAGACCACTGAGACTGGCTAACAAAAAAAAGTCTTTTTTTTCCCTCCCTTACAAAGGTAACTTTGTAACCAACACAGATTGCACTCTCTATTAACTTAGCAGGTCTTTGAAAGTTGCCAAAGCTGGTCATCCTGGTAATGACTTTCTCTTGATTCAGCCAGGGTGGTCTTTAGAGAAGAGGATCATATACACACATATATTGTCCCTTACTAGACCTATGACCAAAACCTTTCCTTTCCAACTTGGTAGCAGCTGTTGGATCTTATTCTCAGCAAGCATGTACATTTGGAGTCTTAACTCCATGCCACAATGAAGCAACAGAAAAGGCTATTAGCAGAACAAACGTCTGTACCATAGTTGTATGGTTTGTACCATAATATTAACTTTATAGTTTGTTTGTTTGTTAAAAATTAGAAATCTTCAATTAATGTCATTAACCCTAAAATAGATTACACAAAATGAATACCAACACTTTTAAAAAATACCAACATTTACAATGAACTATTTACACCAAAAAGTAAATTGTTTGGTTTTTTAAAATCCATCTACTCGGGGAAGTTAGGTGGTGCAGTGAATAGAGCACCAGCCCTGGAGTCAGGAAGACCTGAGTTCAAATCCAGCCTCAGACACTTAACACTAGCTGTGTGACCTTGGGCAAGTCACTTAACCCCAATTACCCTGCCTTCCCCCCTCCAAAAAGCGAAAAGAAAATAAAATCCATCTACTATCCTCTGAATGTACTGATTTCCTAAAATCTACCTTTTTGCTCCTTAGAAAGCTGTTCAGCTTGGTCCCAGATTTCGGTGGCATAAAGGAAGTTGGATGTGACCTGAACGTAGCTGGCTGCCATCTGGTGGATCCTCTGGGGAATAGTTACTGAAGAACTGCTCCCTGAAGCGCTGCTTGCCCCTGAACTGTAATTTCCTGAATTGCCAGGAGAGAGCTTTGGAGAAACCGGGGAAGGCATCCCAACAGCTTTGCTGTATGTACAAAGAAAGAAAAAGCCACAGCCCGGATTATGATGCAATGTGCAGAACATACCAAAATTTAAACTGTTAGCTGACTGAGGCTTTCATCATTTTTATAAACAAACAGAATAATGAAATAGTTTTCTGTTTTTCACCATAGACATATAATGTAAAACTGTTTCTTAAAATAGGCAATGAAAGAGCACAGTGTTCTGAACCACTGTAATGTTTGTTACACAAATTATTCAGCAAGATTACTCAACGTTGACAGGCACAACTTTCAATTACCCTCAGTTCTTAACAGTGCAGTGTTTCCTATGGACACATGATGTAAGCCACATATTCCTTCGACCTTTGTAAGACTAATTCAGAAGACATTCCAAAATTCATTGCAACAGATGTTAGTAATGATGACATACTAAGTAACATAGGACATCCATTAGGAAAAAAATTTTATATATGTAGTTACATATATGCGTGCTTACACATGTAGAACGTACATAAAAATACATCTGAGGCTAGACAATCAGTCCCAAAGTATATCTCAAACCAAATGAATGAAAGGATTCATAAGATATAGGCATTTCAATTCCAAACTAAACTGTTAAAAATACTAATGTCCTAACTTTGGGATATATTTTTTTAAAACCAAAATTGGAATAAAAAAGCCCATAATAATAAAATCTATATGATATGTAGAAATCAAATGGACAAATTACTATAGGCTCCTTCTCCCTTCTATTCCTTTTTACTCACAGGATTATTACATTTATCACTTTCACATCCTGGGGGTTAGGGATGGTACACCTAAAATCTGGAAAATCTGAATAAAATTTTTTGGCCCTCTCTTTGTAGCAGAGAAAAAGTCTGAGTTTTTTCTTTTTCTTTTATGTGGTTAGAATACCTTTATTGTAAAATCTGGGTTGATATTACACAATACTATACATATATTTAATGCATTTCTGAGTTTCTAATCTTTTCCTGTCACCTATGGCTTCTGCAAAACTTCCCCTAAAGTCCCACTGAATTTCTTGTGTCAGCCCTTGACATACTGAAACTGTGATGGGGAAAGCTGTAATATGGAAGGGATAACTGTAGTCAGAGGTGTTGGTATGAATGAGTGAAAATGCATCTAAGCATTCTGGGGATACAAATATGCTTGTTATTCTGACCTGTCTCTCCTAGATGAGTGTCCTTCAGAATTCTCTTCAGTGATGCCTGTCACTCTTGACCTTTCACTTCACTGTGGATTCCCAAATCTCTATCTGCAGCTCTGACTTCTCCCAAGCTCCACTCATATTTCCAAGTGATTTTTAATATCTCTACTTATGTAACCTCTTCAAATTCAATAGGTCTAAAACCAAATTAATCATTGGAAGTATCCCTAAGTACCAATCAGGATGCTGGTATTTTGGGGTGGGAGCCCACTCCCCAAAGCTTTTCTCCCTAGATACCGTGCTACAGTGTGACTGGCAGCAGCAGTCTTTATGGAGTGGAGGAGAACCACACCTCTGTCTGCCCTTTCACTTGCCTCTAGGTTTCAAGTTCCTTCCAGTCTCAAAGGAGCCAAAATATAGCTGCTCATTTAGCTGAGACTGTCTCAAATGTTTAGGGCAAAAACGAGGCAATTCTTTAGACTCAATCCATAAAAGTTTCAAATATCAGTGTGTAGAATTGGTGCTTTCTGAATGAAGGGGAAGTATAGTAGTACATACAAACTGTCCTTATTGCCAACTTTGACATAAATTTATGTATTCAACAAACACTAAAAGGACTCATAGGAATAATTTTTATTTCACAGGAGAAGAACAACATTACCTACCTTCCCATGCCAGGTGATGGAGCTTGAGAATTATTATAGGAATTCTAGAGACACACACATAAACACAAAACAAAACAAAAAAAAAGAAAACAAAAGAAAAAACAAAAAAAAAACCACAAATTACTTGTCAATCAAATTAACAAATATTGAACGTCTATTATGTATGAGCTTTGTACTCTCCAAAGCAAGCATAAAGGATGGTTTTTGCCCTCAAAAAGAGCTTACAATCTTTTCAGGGAGAGAAGACATAAATGTACATAGCACAAGTGATAGAGACAAATAAAGAAATATATGCGTACAAAAGAGGGAGACATGACTGTGAGCGGGGGAGGGGGGGAGGGGAAGGTAGGAAGTGGCATCTGAGAAATGGGTTTATGGAAAAGCTATGCCTAAAGGCAGAGAAGGGCATCTGAGGCAAAGGGTACAATATAAATAAAGGTACAGAGGTGGCAACATACAGAACTTGTTCATGGATGGTGGATAGCCTTGCTGGAGAAAGCTCAAAAATGGAAGGAGGGGGGTGGATTGTGGATGGTCCTAAAGGCTAATAAAAGAAGTAGGAACAGGAAAGAGAGATATGCAAGGAGGAGTTGTTAAGAGACTATTCTAAAGTTTAATGAAAATGGATTTATATACTGAAATATTATTTACATATAGCTAAATAAACTGCCAAAGATAGCCAAAATGGGATTTCAAAGAGCAGTCTGCCAAAAACTGTCTTGCTGGAAAAAACCTACCCTAAGTTCCAACAGTCCTCAAAATGAACATTGACCACAGTCATTAACCATCTTCTCCTCTTCCTCCTCCTCGATCCCCCAATACTCAGATGCTTGTAATGCTTCCCTCTCTCAATATTCAGAGACATTATAAGGACATTTCTAGGGACAATGGAAGGAGGTCCTTTTGCAAAATTAGGTTTGAGAAGCAGAATTTTATTTCTATCAGTCACATTTACCTTTAAATGTTCCGTTAATGTTTTTGAGTACTTCAAAGCATTCTCTTTCTTCAGCTTAAATAACCTCAGGTACAATAAGGACTGGCATCGAAGGCTTAAAAAAGGGGAGAAAGAGAAATAGAAGAAAGGCTTGTTTATAATGCCAGCACAGGACAAAGAAGAAAAAAAGTCAATTTCTGTTTTCTCCAAGTTTATTTGAAAGAAACTATTATCACTAAGTTGATAATGACATTAATTTTAATTCATAGGTAAAATGACTCAACTACTAATACTGCAGAATGAGACAAAATTACTATCAAGAAATATGTATTAAGAGACTACTGTGTGTCAGCACTGGGGATATTAAGGTATACAAAGAGGGAAAAAGTCTTTATCCTTAAGTAGCTCACAATCTAATAGATTACTATTAATGTTAAAATAAAATTAAGAAGTAATATTATTACTCTTTAAGTATTCCAGAGAACTAAATGAAAACTAGGTACAATGACCAATGTGTTATCATCAAGATGATCAGTTTGGGAGTAATCAGTTAAGCCCCTAATTCTGAAACTAGCTCTTTCTATGACTTCCGACCCCCAAACACTCCAGGTAAGTATAATAAGTAGGCTCTCTATACTGCCTGCACACTTCAGACAGCAGATATATTTCAATTTTTATTCTCTTCTTATAAATGGGTCAAGATGATGCAAGGAAGAGAAGGAATCCACGAGCACACTATTAGATCCCCAAGAGAAGAGAGTGGGAGAGATGAGGTTAAAAACCTAGGTTATGGCACACCCTTCTGTACCCTACCAAGGTTTTTCCCAAAGCAAGATGAAGGAGTCTGTCTGGTAGGGAGAAGACAACCTTCTTCCATGGAGCCTTGTAATTTGAAAGCAAGATTTTTCTTAATTTATGTTTTATAACACAAATCCTAAACTCATGGAATGCCAAATGGAACAAAACAAAAAACATCTGAAGTAGTGTATATATCTGAGTTAGAAAGTATTTCTGTGTCTATCACAACCTGGTACAAAAGTGACACTTCATAAATCTACACACCAAAGAACTGCCAGTCTTTTATCTGCAGCTGTAGCGTCAGGTGCCAAGTAATTCTTCAGCTTCATAGTGTATCTGTAACATTAAATACACAGATCAATGACCACAAAATGTAAGTAAAACCAAGTATTTTATTTTACCTAGTTACTTCTTTCTTCCCACCCTCCAACACACTAGAATCAAACAAAATCAAAGTAAAAAGGCCTAAGAGATCACTTAATTTAGAAGTCATTTAATTAGCTGCCTTGCTGCCAATCCAAGATTAAATTTTGTTGTCAGCTGTATTCTTCACATCCAGGTCAGTGAATCAGCAATAATGATCTTGCTGATGTAGGCATCTTCATGCACTTACTTAATTAGCTCCACAGTCTCTGAATACATAGGGAATGGAGATTTGGATTCCTGAGCATTTTTCTCCAAAGCATTCCCACACTCAATGAAGTATACCACAGCATCAAGATAATAGACAGCTTTCTCAAACCTATCAGACTAAAGAGAAGGTAGTCATTAGAGAAAATGAGAGTTGTGGAATACTGCAAAAGTGGCTAAAATCAAAGTAAAAATTACCAGTTAATTCCAAAAAGCTACACATGAAAGCCAACATACCAACGCATCCGCATTGTGCTTTAGCTTTTTAGCTTCTTGTAAATAATGGTCCGCTGAATAACTCCTGTAACAGAAATGGGAAAACTTTTCATAAGATCACATTCTAATTTGTCTCTGTTGTGGTTCAATAATTCAATCTGTTCAGTGTTCACAGTTACAGGAAATATAATATGCAATCAAAAGTCATTTTATTTAGCAAGCATATTGCTTTACAATTTAAATCGGCCACAGTGTTGATTATTTCGTTATGGTTTCCTATTGCCCCTAGGATAAACTACAAATACCTAAATTTGGCATTTAAAACCCTTCACAATTATGGCACCAGCCTCTATTTCCCAGTTGACTATATTACTCCCCTTTCACAAAATCTCTATTACCTCTCAGATTGGTCTACTTGCAAACTCAGCATTCTATTTACCCCCTTTGTATCGCTGTAAAAGCTATTCCCTATGCCTAAAATGCACGCCATCCTCACATCTGCTTAGGGAATCCTTAGTTCTTTTAAAGTTCATCTCATGAATCACATCCTACAGAATACTTTTCTAATGCTCCTTGTTCTTAGTGCTTTCTTTTTTTAAAACTTAATTCATTTAGTATTTTATCTTTCCCCAATTACAGGTAAAAACAACTTTTAACATCCGCCTCAGCACTTTCTTCTTCCTCACATTCTCTTGCACACACTTCTCTGTTTACATGTTACATTTCTCTCAGTAAAATGTAAGCTTTGTTAATCAAGTCACCAACCACCTTTGATTCTGCTTTTCTATCCCAGCACCACGATCACGGTAGCCACCGAATAACTGATTGTTGGATCGGATTTAGCCAAATAAATATACTGAAAATTTCAGAAAGCAAAATGAGACACCCAGGATAACACTACACTCTAGTACAGTGGTTCTCAACCTTCCTAATGCCGCGACCCTTTAATACTCACAGATGGGCATATCTGCACGTGGGCAGACCTGGACGGATAGAGGAGCAATGTCTCAGTTCCTAAGACCATCAGAAATGTGTGTTTTCCGATGGTCTTAGGTGACCCCTGCGAAAGGGTCGTCTGACCCCCAAAGGGGTCGCAACCCACAGGATGAGAACTGCTGCTCTAGTACAAAGCACTTAGTAACCTAATTTACTCCTGGGATTTAGTACAAATCCAAGAGATAACTTTTTGAATATAGCTGTTATGAAAATCAGAGTGGAACTGTCTTCATAGCTAATCTCAGAAAAAGTCATTTGTTCTGGCTAGTACTCTGTTAGTAAGAGTGGACATATAACTTGGAATGCACTTTAATTCCTCGAGGTGGGCTTTTTACCCATAATATGCTGTCACAAATGGGGATAAGTACACATCTTAAAAATTTTTAATATTTTTACACACATAGGGTCAGTGCCCTCTAACTACAACAAGACTTTCACAAAAATCTATCACTAGTTTAATGGTGGGAAGCTTTGTGTACACAGACACATTTCCATTTGTTTTACCTGTCATCAAAAGCAAGTTTTGCTCTGCGTGTTTTAGAGCCATCAGGAATTTGTGTAGCTGGAGGATAGTTTGAAGAACTACTTGGAACCTTTTCCTGAAAAAAAAAGGTAATTAGCAATTTGAAATAAACAGCTGCCAGCTAAAGAGTTTAACAGATTTGTTAAAAAAAAATTACTTTCTACTTCAGGATACAAATGAATCAACTCCTTACCCTTTTGCAATTCATTTCAATTGATGATGTTTTATAAACCACACTTTTCTATGATTTAGGAACTTCTCAAAATACTCAGAAAGTTATCTTCCATTTTACATGAACACAGTTCATTTTATTCAATCAATGTCAGTTAAGGAAAACAGAAGGAACACATGGGTCTACTGTCAAAATCACATTACTTCTTAGAATTACTAGTAAATTATATGCTAAATCAATAAGCCAGAACAGACCAATCTGTTAGGCATTATTTCCATGCATGGATTAGCAGTACTCTGTTTATAACATCAAGTTCCATTCTTTCATTTTTTCATTCATTCCCCTAAATTATATGCCTATATGAAGTCTATTCAAGGTCCTAGGGGGCATAAAGTTTAGACATGATTTCTGTCTTCCTAGAGCTTGGATTCTAGGTGATGGAATAAGACACAAATATACATTATACTTCAGTACTTTAGAGAATGGCAAAACAAAGTATTGTGAGAGGTCTGAGGGAGGAGGCTGTTATTTGACAGGGAAAAGTGGTGTAGGAGAAAGAAAGCACTGGATTTGGGGTCAGAATGCATGGGATCAAATTCTGGTTATGTTAGCCAATTAAAGAACATATAACAGATAATTTTGATTACATTAAGAAGATTTACATAAACAAAATTAATGCATCTAAGATAAGATAAAGGAAGTAGTGCACTGGAGAGAAAAACCTTTTTTTAATCAAATATCTTACCTAAGACAGATAGCTATAAATCACTAATAAGAAAAATAAAAATCAAAACAACTTTGAGGTTTTACATCACACCTAGCAAACTGGTAAAAATGACAAAAGAGGAGACCAGTTAGTAAACTGTGAAGTGGTTGTGAAAAGGGTCACATTAATTTCAAATTATGCTAACAAAGTAGCTAAGATGTCTATATCCTCTGACCTAGAGATCCCATTGCTAGGCATATGTGCCTCAAGCTTGTCACTGACAAAAAGATTTCACATATACCAAGATATTTATAACAGCACTTTTTAGGCAACAAAAAATTATATACAAAGTAGATGCCCACTGAATGGGGAATTGTTAAACAAACTGTAGTCCATGGATGTGTCTGAATAATACTGTGCCATAAGAAATAATAAACATGTTGTAAACATCTACCACAAAGCAATAAAAAATGGAATCTGTTTCCACTTTATCCCCCGGCTCTAACGCATTCAGGTTGTTTCCTTTCATGGTTTCCTGCAATACGGTGCCTAGACTGCCTTTCGCTCATGGTTGCAGGCAGCCCGACGGTGCAAACCCGGGTCTCTCTCATCCGCTTTCCAAGCCAGTTTTTGTTGTGAGATTCCTTTGGTTTTGTTTTAATATTTCTTGCTATCTCAGGGATTTATTAGCTTCTAACTGGCCCATTCTAATTTCCATATTTTCTGCTGCTTGCTGCTCAGGCTAAATCTTTCCTCCACAGTTCTCATTTCTTTTGTCAATTTTTTCCTGTAGTGTCTCATTTTATTTATAAAATAACTGTTAATTTTTTTAAGAAACATTGACTTTACTTCTTCCAGTGATGTTAACTGATCTTGTGGCCAACCTATGTTTTCTTTGCTGCCATTCTCTCCCACGTGTGTGACCTGGGCATCCCTGTCACCATAATAACTAGCTCTTTAATGCTAGATTATTTGTTTACTCATTTTTCCTGTCTTACTTTCTAAATCTGGACTTCTCATTCAGGCTAGACTCTCAGCATTTCTGAACTGAATGTCTGGACCATGCTCGGTCCTGTTGTATGTTCTCTTGGGTCCTGCAACTTTCTCCAGATGGTAAGCATTGTGTTCTTCAAAGATCTCGGGAACAGCTTAAGATACAAGTGACCTCAAAACAATCTGATACAGGGAGAAGTTCGCTTCCTGCCTTGCAGGTATAAACTCTGCAAGTTCCTGACCTGCATTTAAGTCTGAATAACACAACTATGGACTTACACCAAGGTGAAGCTCTACCAGAGAGCTGCCTGTCAACCACTTGTCAACTATCAGGAAGGCTCTAAGGGTTCTGAATGACAGAACTGTAGGCTCCCCTTTGGTCTAAGCTCCTGAACTTGTTACTCTGCTGAAGGCTTCAGAAGAGGATGCGGGCAGGATCTAAGAACTTATTCATACTCCAGTTGAACAGTCAAAGTCACATAGAGGCTGTTCAATTTTAGAGTACCCAGTCTTGGGAGACAACTGCTCTTTTCCTTAGACTACCACCCCTAACAACAGGTCCCCTCCTCAGTACATGCTAACTAGAGGAGAACCCAGCTCTGAGGGATGAGTGACAGAACCACCAGCTCACACCTGTTCCTGTTCCCAGTACAGGGCTCAGAACACTCTGTCCTGGATCTGCAACTTCTTCTTACCCTGGTACACCATGCTGGCCAGCTCTGTGCCGCGCCTTACTTGCCTTACTTGCTTGACCCTGTCCCCAGACCTTTGTACCTGAATCCCAACACATTTATCTGCCAGCCTCGGTTTCAACTGTATAGCTTGGTCAAAAGTAGCATAAAACACACCACAGTACATCTAATGATATCCTATAATACTAATTTGAAGGAAATTGCTACTACCATGGTCCTAGTTGCCTGAGGACTTTTCACCTCAGACTGCCCAGCAGACCAAAGTCCTAATGTAACCACACCTATGCCACCCCCCCCATTAATGTTCCATTCTCATCAGCTGCATCTGTCACTACAACCTCTGAATCTTTACTTACGTCTGCGCCTTCATTCTGACTATCTACTGAGCATAGCTTAGTAGTTAGTTACTTAGCTATTACCTAATAGAGCCCAGCTATATTTAAAACTTACATCTAAGATTAGCATTCATACATTAGTGTTAAATTCATTAATTTTACTGCTTTACATGGAAATTCTTCCTATTTTCAAATTTTTGCTAACTTACGGAATCTAAACTCAATAACATTAACACTATGTTCCAGTATCTTAGGATAGTAGCTCAATTCAACTTTTTCTATTGTCTTTAAGGAGTGTCCTCAAATACCAAGATAATTTTAAGAAAGATTCATACGAAAGTTTAAAATTTCTACCTAGTAAAATTCAACCTTCAAAAAACTTTTTTCAAAATGTCCTGCTTACAAATTACATGAAAGCTTTGACCATATCTCTTTACACTGATGTTATCTTGAATTGAATCAGTACTGACTCAGCGAAAAGTTTCCTTGGCTCTAACAAAGCTAAATGATTAATTAGGCTCATTTTATGTATGTTACCTTATGCAACTTGAAATCCAAAGAAACCCAACCCTCAAATCTCACACCAATAACTCACTCTAAACAAGTAGTACTATTTGAATTAGAATCAGTTTTTACTTAACAGACTAATTTTTAGTCAATTAATGTTTTTAACCATGGGGGCTAATCTTAATTATCATGCAGTTATCCATTTACTAGGCTGTTTTCATAGTCTCTCTTTTTTTAAATGTTTTATCGATGCCTTCTGTTTTGACATCATAATTACTTCCTGATATCTTCCCAACAACCTCTAATCCCTCCTCTGCAACACACACACACACACACACACTCTCTCTCTCTCTCTCTGTCTCTCTCTCTCAAACTCTCTCTCCTCTATAACAAAGAAAGACAGTTAAGCAAAAACAATAGATACAGAGTAAATCTGACAGTATAGGTAACATTCAGATTCCCACCTGCTAAAAGGTAATTCTCAGTTGTTATCACCACTGGAGTTTACTATCAAGATGATGAGTTTTGTTACTGATGTCTAAAATATTTTTTTTAAATAAAGAATATTTTAACAAGATTTTTAAAATGCCAATCAGAAAAATCACAATGGGAAAGTTACATGTAAATCATAATTTAAAGCAACAACCAAATAAGTCTTCAAAGAGTTAACCCTTTCATAAGGCCTCCAAATTCTTACCTTGGCTTCCTTGGAACCACTAAAAACTTTCCCTTCTGTTTTTTTCTGCTTGGAAGTGGAAGAACTATTTTTACCACTACTCTCCTTGTTGCTGCTATTAGTAGATTTTAAGGAAGATGACTGGCTGACTGTTCTCTTCCTGGATCCATGCTCAGTTTTTGAGTCTTTTAGGGGAATAGGCCCAGCAGGGGAAGGCAACGGATCCTTCTCTTTCACAGCACTCTGTTTGGATGACCTGCCAAATGAAAGAAATGCAATTTAGTTCTCCAAATGGAGAAAGGAATAGGCAGAATATAGAAGACTTGAAGTATTTTTTTATTCCTTTGTTTTCAAGGAAAATCAACCTTATTCTTAGTATTTGATGATCAAGATCTGATTTAAATGTGCATTAATGAAGTCACTAAAATTATACAAATAATAATGACCAAGCTTGGCTCCAAAGAATTGTCAAGAAAATGTTCCCCCATTTTTTGTACAAGCAGAGGACTATGTGTGTTGATATACTGTCATATACAGTCAACATATTGGTTCATTTTGCTGACTTTTTTCTCTTTTTTAAAACTCTCTTATAAGAGATGGCTCAATGGGTCAGGGCGGGGATACCTTCAGAAATGAAGAGGACACAAAAACGAAAGCTATTAGTAAAAATATTTTTTGGGGGGGCAGCTAGGTGGTGCAGTGAATAGAACACCGGCCCTGGATTCAAGAGGACCTGAGTTCAAAGCCGACCTCAGACACTTAACACTTACTAGCCACATGACCTTGGGCAAGTCACTTAACCCCAATTGCCCCGCCTTCCCCCTTGCAAAAAAAAGCAAAAAAACTGGAAAAAAAAGGCACGTAACATAAATGATTTCTGCCTAATGACAGACTGATGCTCACTGGTCATCAACAAACTTTTTTTTCCATTTAAAAAAGTTTAATTGGTGGCTTTTCTTACTACATCAAAGTCAATTCTGAATATATTGTTTTGTCTCCCCCTGTCCCCCACCCAAATTCTTTCTTGTAACAAAGAAAAACAATTAAGCAAAAATAATTAATAACCTGACTGCATCTGACAAAGGCGGCTCTATTCTCCCCTTGTAGTTCCCGTTCTTTGCCATGTGGGGCAGGGAATTATGTATGTTTCATTTTCTGTTCTCCAGATTCATTACTGGTTTTCCCAACAACTCAGAGTTTGCCTTCCTTTTTAATAACCCTTCCATTTGGGCTTGCCATGCCTGTGCATACTGTTTGTTCTGCTTATTTTTACTCTGTATGAGTTGAAATAAATCTTCCCATATTTTTCTGAATTCCTCATATTTGTAATTTCTTAATGTGCAAAATTTTACTACATTCCTATTACCAGAGGCAGCTAGATGGCACAGTGGATGGGGGGCTGGGCCTGAAATCAGGAAGACCCGAGTTCCAATGTAGCCTTAAGCGCTTAATTGCTGCATGGTCCTAAGCTACGCTTAACCACTGCCTGCTTCAGTTTACTTATCTGTAAAACAGGGATAGTAACACTATTTACCTCCCAGAGTGGTGAGATAAAATGAATTAATATTTTAAGTGCTTTGCCAACTTTAAAGCGTTACATAAATGCCAGCTTTTGTCATTTGGCTATACGTGCTATCCCACGTGTAAGACCACAGACTCATTCCCCAAAGAATGGGCACTCACTTTATTTCTAATTCTTTCATATCATTACAAGTGCTCCTCATGAATATTTTCATAAATATACTGGACACTTTTATTTTTTATCTCCTAGGAGTATGGGTCTGATAGTAAGATTTCTGGGCCGAAGAACATAAATTCTTTACTTTTTTTGCATAATTCCCAACTCGTTTTTCAGAATGGTTGGATCAATGCACAGCTCCATGAATAGCATTATCAGGTGGGTTACTGGTCTTTCAAAAACCCATCCCTATATCATCTCAGGGTTTTTTTATTATCTTAGACAATTTTTAGAGCATGAGGTAAAAACTGAGTTAATCTTCATTTTTCGTATTATTGTTCATTTAAAGCACTTTTGTATATGGTTCTAGATAGCTTGCAATTCTTTTAGAAAAATGTCAAACCCTGTAACCCAGTATTTATCTACTGGCAAATACAGCCTTAAGTATCTTGGATATAGCTTTTTTTTTTTGAGGCAAAGTGACTTGCCCATGGTCACAAAGCTATTACATATCCAAGGATGGATTTGAACTCAGATCCTCCTGATTCCAGGGACAGTAGATAAGGATTTTTTTGCAAAGATTGTCCTATTCAAAGATTCTGTTATTTTATCTGCATTTGGTAATGCAAAAGCTTTTTATATTTTATGTAATCAAAAATTTTACTTGTTCTTTTATGATGACCTCTATCTATTATTTAAGAGTTCTCCCCTTCCATTCTCCTTGAAATGTTAGGTGACTATATATTTAGGGTGCATATACATTTGGAACCAGTTTCTTCACTTTCTAACTATGAGTTCATAATCCAGGAAGAGGATGGCATGTGGCTTTTATCTGTAGATTCTTATATGATGTTATTGTCTTCTTTGTGTGATCTACGAAATAGTTCTCCCACAACCCAGAAAAAAAAGAGATGACAGTATTTTTATCTTCATTTACTTTTCAACTATGTCAAAGATCCTAGTCGTTAAAAAAAAAGTAGTACAATTGGTATTAAAGCAACAACAGGAACTAAAAGTCTAGTTTCAAGTACTATACAATAAGTATGATATTCCCTTGGAAATACAGCATAGAGAAACATTGTGTATTTTCCTTATGTTGTCATACTCATTAATTGCCTGAATCACATATCAGACAGATTCTAATATCAGCAGTTGTATGCAATGACAAACACCATATATTACATTAATGTTCAACATTCACTGGGACTCACTCTCTACTGCTGGATGCCTTATGGCCTGATGAACTCTTCTCCTCAATCTTAGGTTTCTTGCTCTCAGAGGCTCGGTTATCATCATCATTCTAGATGAAAAAAGAACATTAAAACCTTTTGGGATTATACTCACTCATGCTCCCTTTAACTTCAGTTTTCCAGTATCTCTGGAGTGATTTATACTTAGAAGACATCAGCAAAAAATACAGAATAGATCCCCCAAATCATGAGCTTGGTTAAGTCTTCTAAGTATGGTTCTCTCTAGTCTTCTAAGCTGAGAGAGCTAGGTGGCACACTGGATAGAGTGCCAGGTCTGAAGTCAGAATATTCACTTTCCTGAAATCTTGCCTCTGACACTAGTTGTATGAGACCAAGCAAATCAATTAACTTTGCCTAGAGGAGGCTAGGTGGTGTAGTGAAGAGAGCACCGGCCCTGGAGTCAAGAGGACCTGAGTTCAAATCTTACTTACTAGCTGTGTGACCTTGGGCAAGTCACTTAACCTCAATTGCTCTGCCTTCCCCCCTCCAAAAAACCAGAAGGCAACAATTAATTTTGCCTCAGTTTCCTCCTCTATAAAATGAGCTGGAGAAGGAAATGGCAAACTACTCTAGTATCTGTGTCAAGAAAACCCCAAATGGGGTCATAAAGAGTCAGACATGACTGAAAATGAAAAAAATTTTCTAAGCTGTTGTAGGAGAGTTTAGTGATCATCCATTTCCACTCATATGAATAAATTCAGGGCTTATATCTGATGGCTCTTCCTGAGTTTCAAGTATGATATTACTGATGGGAAAGCAAAGTAGAAAGTTTAAGAGGTAGATGTGTGTATAACTGAAAAAAAGAATAGAGACTAGTGAAAATTTATTTAACATTTACTGAGTACTTATAAGCAAAGAAGTCCTGGGATGACAAAAATATGTGCTTGCAACTAATAATAACTAATAATTCCATCTGCTCTTCCTATAGCACAGGCAGGTATGAATGAACTTGCAGGGTAAGTGAATACCATGCCTAATGGCAAAGTTTGGCTCTTGGAATCTCTTCCTACTGAAACTGAGTTACTATACTCGTATCACTGTAGACCTTCGCTCAGCCATTGATGGTGCGTATTAATTTGACTATCTGAGATCAAAAAAGCCTTTTTTATAAGCTTTACAAACCTTATGTTTCCTCTTCCCCTTGGTGGAACCTTTATCTGAGACTTGTTTCTGGGGCTCTCTCGTGTGCTTCTCCGGCACATTTTTCTTTTCTACCTTGGGGGGCTCCATTTCTTTGTAAGGCTTCCCTGGTATTCTTGACAAGAGATTCAGATCAATCTTCACAATAAGTGGATACCTGTCATCAGGATCACTAAGTGGGGAAAGGAGTTCCTTCTCTTCCATAGGAGAGAACATTCTTTGCCGAAAAAAGCTGTCCTCCTCCTCTACTGAGGAGGGTTTAACAGGAGTTCTGTTGCTCTCAGGATACTTAGGAGTTTGTGAAGAAGGAAAAAGGCCCTCACTTTCATCAGAATCAGAGGATGAAGTATCTGTTTCTATGATTTCCCTAGATTTTTGTGAAGGTTTATTTGTTGACTTATATTTCTTTTTTTCTGTTGTAGATCTAGGGGAAGATTTGGGCTCCTTCTTTATATTGGGTTTTCTTGAGCCTTTTGTGGCTGCCTTGTGTCTGTTGGAGGGCAAAGTTGTTGTCATGTCTACAGGGGTTTCACTTTCTATTTTTAGGCCCCCTCGAGGCTCTTCTACACCTGCCTTCTCTGTTTTTTTGGGTTGTTTTTTTCCTACAGTTCTTCGCTGTGTAGTGTTATCACTTTGTGCTGGGGACTTTTGTCTCCCACGACCACTCTCTGGTCCTTTTTGAATAGTTTTGGAATCCCGTCCAGGAGTAGAAGAATTGGACTCCTTAGGTCCATTTTGCTCAATGTAGCCACTTCCTGGCCCTTGTTCCCGACCTTCCTTTTTATAACCTTGAGAAGACTGGATATTACTATCTACAGAAGAAGCTGGTGACACTTTATGTGGATTCACTTTATTCAACCAATTGTCAAGTTGCCACTTATTTGTTGGCGGTGGTTCAGGCTGAAAAAGAAAACAGTACATTATTTCTATAATAAATTTACTTCTCTATCTTCCTAAAAAGATGAGATATAAATTAAGAGTATCATATCCCATTCAGAAATTAGTTGGCAGTTTCAAGGAAGGACACTTACATGCACATACTCCCAACCCCAGGTTCTAATAATCCAGAATCTTGGCTTGGAATTCTGATAACTTTGGTGAAAAACTGAATGCTACATATGGCTTCTAAGGGGCTAATATTCCAATATTTTGAATTCCAAGTCCAAAAGCAATATTCTGATAATTTTAACTGATTATTTTGATATTTAATATTATTAATATATAACATTTAACAGCCTCAAGTAGTGGAAATGCAATGATAAAAGCTGCACGCAGTGGATAGCATTTCACCTGCATTTTCAATAAACTTTAGTAACAAAACTGTACCTGCTTAGGTTTTCTTACTTCATGCCCTCATATCCCTGAGGACTTTAAATTGAAGCTGTACAAAAATTAAGCCTAAAGAAAAACTATTTTCTAAGTGATTTACAGTATCACCTCAAAGCACCCAGAAGGTTTTAGACAAAGCAAATTAGATCAGAAACTTAGACAGCAAGGAAACAGAGGAAAAGTAATTAATTGATTTATCTACAAAGTTCTTCTATTCACTGCCCCATGCAGCCTCCCCATAAATATGATATGTAAGTTCAGCTTAGATGATCAAGAACACACAAAGTATTTCTCTTTACACTCCTACAGTCAGAATCACTTCTTCCAATTAATTCTAAGTCTCAGGAGCCTACGAAGATCAGCTCAGAGTAGGAACTGCCTTCACCCTACCTCAGGAGATGCACTCTGTGATGGCTCATTGGCTTCACTGTCACTGGAACTACTTTCACTCTCTGAGTCAGATCCAGAGCTGCTTTCAGATCCACTATGGCTACTGGAGTCATCCCTGGAATTATCTGCTCCTTCACTATTATGGTGTGAAGGTTCAGAATTACTTTAAAAAAAAAAGTAAGATAAAATTTGAACTTTATCTCAATGAAGAAATGAGTATAACAATTTCATTCCAATCTCAACACTTCTAATCATTAACTACTTTGCTAAGGTATTTCTGCCTAAAAATAGTAAATATTTTTGTGCAAAGTTATCAAGATACAAAACTACTTCATCATAATTTATTTCCTTATAACCAAAGGTTTCTGAAGCTATTTTATATGTAAACACACACACACACACACACACACAGCATATAATTACACAAGCATATGTGGATTATTGTATCACACTTTTGCCCCAAACACACATCAAGGCCTACCTTCCTGGTGTACTCCTTGGCACAGTTTTATCACAGTCCTATAATTAAAGTACAATAAATTATGAATCACATTTATTATTCTACATACTAAATGTGATCAACATCCTAAACCATAACTAAATGCATTATCAATTTACCTTTGCAATTTTTCACAATACTTCCTTTCACTGAGGAATCTATATCATAATTATCATCTTCCTGATTGATACAGATTAAGTGTAGAAAAAAAGGCATCTTGAAAAGGTTATTTTCATACATTAACTTATCTGTATGAATATTCTGCCATAAATGTAATAGGGTATTTTTCATGCTGAGAACTATCACAAAGAGGAAAGACTGGGCTCCACTGGTCCCAAATGAAATAAAAACAGGTATATGACAGTGAAGACTCAGGCTGTTTCAGCCCTAAAAGAAATGATGAATTCTACGTTTAATAAGCATAAACTGTCATTTTTAGATCATAAAAGTGCTACCACCAACTCTTCAGGGTAGACTGTCTCAACCCAAGAAAAAAAAAGTTACAGTAGCTCCTACCATACAGAAAACGTTAAGATACGAGACCCAAATGTATTAATGAAGTAAAAGGAAGACCAAATTATCTTAAGTTCTCCATGTTTGGGGGGGGGGGGGGGGGGTTTGGTAAGAAGAACAGGGAAGGAATTCCAGAAGAGATTTGTTCAATACTGCCATAACCCAAAGAATAAAAGAGCAGGTAAGTATTCAATTACAAAGCACCAAAGAGAAGCACCTTCCTGAAAATTCTCTTAATTGATGCATCCTCACATATTATTTTTGAGTATAACAACAAACAAACCACGTTTTGTTTTAAGACAAGCTAATCTTGTCTGGTTAACAGCCAAGAAACCAGAATTTCCCTCAGTCAAAATGCAGTAAAGATTTCTTTGAAAATACGAATCTTTATTTGAACAATTAAGAATGAACTGTTATACAAGTTCTTTTAGGGACCAGAATATTTCATTTTTGCCTCTATATCTCGAGTGTCTAGCAGAGCTGCCTGCCACACAGTGGGTCAGATGAGGTAACACTGGTAAAGCTCTCACCAGAGAGTGGTCATGAGAAACTCAAGTCCCCAGCACGGAGTGATAACACCACACAGTCAGGAGGGAGGGCACTACACAGGGCCAGGCACAGCAGGCACTACATGAACGCTTATTTCCTGCCCTCCTCCATGCTTAGAAAATGCTTGTTAACTGATGCACGTTATAACTGATACACACAGACATCAGGGACCACTGTTATCATTACTTCTACTGCAGAAACCGACAACCAAAGTCTGTGATTTAGCTTTTTAATATCTGCAACATCTTAAATTACCCACCTGTTCTCCATCACTGTCTTCACTGCTGCTAAGCTTTAAGTCATCCTTTAACATACTAGAGGGAAGAGTTGAAGAGATTAGGGTTTTTCAGAACACTCTCTAGGAAGCATGCCAGACATTTAATAGCTACCAATAATACTACAATGAGACCAATGATTTAGGCAAATCTTATTCCACCTGGTTTGCTTCATATCTGGAGTAAAGAACTAAGAAAGAAGGAATGATTTTAACCATTTTTATGCCTAATAATTTTTTTCTAGGACTACTTATCTTAATATCAATGAAGTAAAATCATTAAGAGTAATTTTTTCCTACTTACACATAAACAATATTTATAAATTTACAGATTTGGTATCTGACATAACCTTGAAGGTTATTTAATTCAATTATACCCACAAATTGCAAGAATCATACACAATTGTTCATTGGGAGTCCTTCCCAAAACGATTACATATAAAAAGAAAGCAAGCAAAGAAAAACATCTAGCCGTGATTTCTTTCCCCCAAAACTTCTACAGAGGCAGATATGTTTAATCATTTATAAAAATCACAGTTCGATTTCACCAGTCAACATTCTTATTTATCTAACCCATCATAAAGAACAAGGACTTCTGTCCTATACTGCAGATGAATTACATGTGATTGAAAGAATCCCTGACTATTTACCCAGGGATGTGTTTAATAGCTGGTAATTATTCTCCTGAATAGTTCCAAACTTCAATATATTGTCTCAATATGGGTATTTCTTCTAACAGTACAGACCATAAGTAATCCATCAAACAGCACCTTATTCTGTGCAATTTTTGTCCACACGTTATAAGTACACTATCGAGCACTTATTCCACCTTCCCTCAGATAGTAGAGGTTTTCCTACAGGTTGTATTAACATTTAAAGGGTACCAATATAGTGCTATTACTATCCATCTATTATTCTTAACTCCTGCTAAATGAAAAGCCCCAGCTCCTTTTCTGATCAGACACTTATTTCCTGGAAAATATCTTTCACGTTACTTATTAAGGACAAATTACTGTTGGTAATATGCCATAGAGATACCCATGATCCCTCCACTGCAATAATGATTTTTTTGGACACTGTGGTGTTCTGTGAATTATAGCCACATAGCAACAATGGTGGACTGATGGTGTTAAAAGAAGGATATGACAAAGAGCAGTTTGGAGTGACAGAAAGTTCTGCAATACAGCCCATTTTCTTTCTTCTATTCAATTCTGAACCTAATTGATTGTCCATCTGTCCATCAGCTTTCAAAATCATAAAATTGTATTGTGTCCAGAAGAGACTTCTTCCATGGTGGTTGATCTTATTCTAGTAGCTCTTCCTGACTTCATTTTAAGTCTCATTTCTTCTTCCTTATTGAATGCTGGGGAATTATTTTGTTTTGTGAAGTGATACACTATTTGTGATTTCTCATTTTCATCTTGTATTGCAAATAAGTTCATAGTTGCATGGAAAGTTGTCTATACCTGGTGTACCTAAAGCAAAAGTCAACACCAGTGCCAAGATAAAAGAAAAAAATAAAAGAGAATAAAACATTTAGTGGAACCCGAACTTTTCAAACAATCTTATATTGCCTTCTTACTCTAATATACCTGGGTAGTTTTCTTTTAACAATTTCTTGACACAGAACTAAAGTTTTTTTTTTTAAAGAATGCCTCTTCAAGGAGAACGTGTGATTTACCCTTCTATTTAGCTGCAACATTCTTATAATTTTATGGTTTCACTTACAGAAAGAATGTCAAAAAATGGATATAGTTGGTTATTTGTCAAAGATCGAATATTTAGAGTATTAGAGTGGTCACTGAAGCTGTGAAGAATAGGGTAAGGTGATTCCAAAACTCAGGGAATCTCAAATAATTATTTTTAATCACTCAAGTTGGCAACCATGAGAATAGTTCATCTTATATATCCATATTCCTAGTTTAGGTCTTCACAATCTCTCACCTGGACTACGGCAACAACCTCCTAACTGGTGTCTCTGCATATCCTTCTCCTTGTCCTCTCACAGCTGCCAAAGTTATATTTCTAAAGCATATGTCTAACTATGTCATACATTTGGCTCAGGAAGCTTCAGTAGCTCCCTAAGATAAAATATAACTTCCTCTCTTTGGCATTTAAAGCCCTTCCCAATATGGTTTCAGTCTGCCTTTCTAAACTGATTTCCCATTACACCCTAATCATATTTGTAGTTCTTGGTATATAATATTGCATCTTGCAGTTCCACATCTTTACATGAGCTGTCCTACACATGTGGAATGTTCCTCCTCTTTCACCTCTACCTAAAGGCTTTTAGTTGTTTTGTGCTCTCCCTCATTCACAATTCATTTAATTTTTGAGTATTTATTTTTAAAACCCCCCAGTTACATGTAAAAACAATTTTTAACATTCGTTTTTAAAACTGAGCTCCAAATTCCCACCCCCCTCATTGAGAAGGCAGTTTGAAATAGTTTATATATGTGTAATCATGCAAAACATATCCATAATAGTCATGCTGTGAAAGAAAACAGACCAAAAAACTCAAGAAAAATAAAGAAAGTTAAATTCAGACATCATCAGTTCTTTCTCTGGGGATGGATGGCATTTTTCATCATAAGTCCTTCAGAGTTGTCTTGGATTGCTGTATTGCTGAGAATAGCTAAGTCACATTTGCAGTTCATCATCTTATAATATTGCTGTTATTACTTTGTACACAGTACATTTCACTTTGCATTAGTCCATGCACATCTTTCCAGCTTTTTCTGAAGTATCCTGCTCATCATTTCTTATAATACAATAGTATTTCATCATAATCACATACCATAACTTGTTTAGCCATTCCCCAGTTGATGGGTATCCCCTCAATTTCTAATTCTTTTTTTTTTTTTTTGCTTTTTGGAGGGCAATTGAGGTTAAGTGACTTGCCCAAGGTCACACGGCTAGTAAGTGTTAAGTGTCTGAGGCCGGTTTTGAACTCAGGCCCTCCTGACTCCAGGGCCAGTGCTCTATTCACTGTGCTACCTAGCCGCCCCTCAATTTCTAATTCTTTACTTCTAGAAATGAGCTGCTTATAAATATTTTTGTACACATAGATCCTTTCCATTTTTTTTTAAACTCTCTTTTGGGATACTGACATGGAAGTGGTATTGCTAGGTCAAAGGGATACTTTTATAACCCTTTGGGCATAGTTCCGAATTGCTCTACAGAATGGTTGAATCAATTCACAACTCCATCAACAATGTCTCATTTTTTTCCATATCCCCTCCCAACACTTGTCATTTACCTTTTCTGCCCTATTAGCCAATCTAATAGGTATGAGGTAGTTGTACCTAGAATTGTTTTAATTTGCATTTTGTCAATCAATAGTGAGAGTATTTTTTTCATATAGCTATAGATAGCTTTGATAACTTCATCTGAACACTTGATCTTTTGATCATTTATCAAAAGATTTTATAAATTTTTATAAATTTGACTCAGTTCTCCATATGTGTGAGAAATAAGGCTATTATCAGAGGGACTTCAAAATTTTTTTCACAGTTACTACTGCTAACTGTATTTCCCCTCTATCCCACCCCCCACTGATTCTATTCTCTCTCTCCTTTCACTCTGTCCTTCCTCAAAAGTGTTTGCTTCGGATTACCCCTCCCCCAACCTGCCCTCCCTTCTATAAACCCCCTCCTTTCTTTTATTTCCTTCCCCTTTTATTTTCCTGTAGGGTAAGATAGATTTCTATACCCAACTGAATGTGTATGTTATTCCCTCTTTGAGTCAATTTTGATGATAGTAAGGTTCAGTCATTCCCCCTTACCTTCCTCTCTTTCCCCCTTCATTGTAAAAGCTTTTTCTTACCTCTTTTATGTGAGCTAATTTACCCCATTATACCTCTCCCTTTCTCTTGCTCCCAGTACATTTCTTTCTCATCCTTTAATTTTACTTTTTTAGATATCATTCCTTCATATTTAACTCACACCTGTACCTTCTATCTATACATACTCCTTCTAACTACCCTAAAAAATGAGAAAGGTCTTATGAGTTACCAACATAATTTTCCCATATAGGAATGTAAACAGTTTAATCTTATTAAGTCCCTTAAGATTTCCCTTTCCTGTTTACCTTTTTATGCTTTTCTTGAATCTTGTATTTGAAAGTCAATTTTCTATTCAGCTCTGGTCTTTTCATCAAGAATGCTTGAAAGTTCTTGCTTTCATTGAATGTCCATATTCCCCCACAGGATTATACTTACTTTTGCTGAATAGGTATCCTAGCTCCTTTGCCTCCAGAATATCCAAGCCCTCTGATCCTTTAATGCAGAAGCTGCTAAATCTTACATTATCCTGATTGGCTCCACGATACTTGAACTATTTCTTTCCAGCTGTTTCCAATATTTTCTCCTTGACCAGGAAACTCTGGAATATGGCTATAATATTCCCAGCAGTTTTCATTTTGGGATCTCTCTCAGGAGATGACCAGTGGATTCTTTCTATTTCTATTTTACCCTCTGGCTCTTGAATATCAGGGCAGTTTTCCTTGATAATTTTTTCAAAGACGATGTGTAGGCTCTTTTTTGGAGCCTAGTTTTGAGATTCATTTTTCATAATTTTTTCTGCATCACTCTCATTTCTCTTCCCAATTTTTTCTCTACCTCTCTTATTTGCTTTTCAAAATCCTTTTCGAGCTCTTCCATGGCCTAAGACCAATTCATATTTTACTTGGAGGCTTTAGATATTGGAGCTTTGGCTTTGTTGTCTTCTGAGTGTACGTTTTGATTTTCCTTGTCAGCACAGAAACTTTTTATAATCACTTTTTTTCTGTTCTTTGTTCATTTTCCCAGCCTATTACTTGACTTTTAACTGTTTGTTAAAGTAGGGCTCTGCTTCCAGGGTGGAGGGTGAACTGTCTCAAGCTTCAGTAGTTCTGTGCAGCTGTTTTCAGAGATATCTCAAGGGAAACTGTACATTTTCAGTTCTTCCAAGGTGATATGATTTAAGGAGAGGTGTTTACTACTCTCCTGGTCTGTGGGCAAACACAAGCACTCTTTTCTGCCCTGGAACTGTGAGGAGGGTCCCCCCCTCCACTGTGGCTACATGTTCTGCTATGCTAGTGCTTCTCCTCACCCTGGGACTACTACATAGGACTAAGACCTAGATCTAAGTATGATTAAAGCAACAGATTCCTGCCTCAGTACTAGCAAAA
>CM053581.1:331634082-331790903 GCA_028627135.1 Pseudochirops cupreus
TTCCTGCTGATTTTCTAAGCCATGCTGGGCTTGAAATTTGTTTCACTCTGTCTTTTTGTGGAATCTGCTGCTCTAGAATTTGTTTAGAGTAATTTTTTTAAAGGTATTTGGAGGTTTTTGTGGGAGAGCTCAGGCAAGTCCCTGCCTTTACTCTGCTATCTTGGCTCTGCCCTCACATTTCAATTATGTTTTTGTATCACTGGCATCTAGCACAATTCTTCAATAAAGATTAATGAACTGAAGGCTTCAGTTACCAGAATCCTCATTTTGTAATGTTTTCTGCTCCTTTGATTATATTCCAACATCCAGTCAATTGGAAAAGAATTCTTTTATTATGATTACTTACACTTCCCTTCATACCCACACTGATAAACCTGATCTGAGTTGAGGGCCTTATTCATCATGCCAGCTAAAAAGTACTTCTCTGATGGCTAGTTTTAAGCATAAAAATAAGACAACTTGTCTTTGGGTAGAAAAAAAATTATTTTCTTCTTAGTACACTATATGCTTTGGGTCCTGCTTTAAGAAAATTTCCTGGTTTCCTTATTCAAGTCCCCTGAACTTCAATAGTTCCCAAATAGTTCCCTATTTGATATACAGCATGTTATATAGTTATTTTCAGCATCTATTTTCTCCATGCATGTATATCAAATGTTTAACACTTCCTTGACTAAACTATTAAGAATCTTGCTGTTTTTATATTCCTTAACACATATGCTAAAATGTTGTATATATGATAGAACTCAAAGTGTTCTCTGTACGAAAAGATGATTTAACAGAACCTATGATCAACACAAATGTGACCTGAATTATTCTTCAGCATCAATGATGAATTACATTCATTTATTCATCCTGTCTTATCAAGTTCAATAAATGATCCATGGAATAAATTTTTAGGCTGAGATTAGGAGTGGAATGTGTGGCCATAGAACATAAAAACTTTAAATCGAACAAGTAGCTATCAAACCCATGTGCTTGACATCACTAGTACAAAAGTTCTATTCAATGAGCTAAAGGGCTATATAAGCTTGGGTCTACTAGATAAATACTCGTTAAATAAATCACACAGGAATTTCACAGATACTTGGGGCTTAACTATTATAACAGCACCATCTCCTCCCTCCCTTCCTTTCTCCTTCTCTCTCTCCTTCTCTCATTGCTTTTCAAATAAATCACCAAGACTTGGGGATGGTCTAATTGTTGTACAATGTAATACTATTAGTTGGCCTACAGGTCTTATAAGCATTGACCATACTTTTAAAGGGCATTTTATTTTAATACTTACTATATATTCACAAATGAAATCAAGAAAATAATTCCAAACCTAAAAAGAGGACATTTCTAAATTTTGTCCCAGATTCCCAAACTATACAGATTAACAAGCTCTAAGCAAAGGAACTCTAAAAATTAAAGATAATTAAGTAATTAACTTACGATTTGGACTGATGCCCATTTGAAGTTTTAGATGAAGGATTGTATCTTTCTAGAATAAAGAGATTGCTCAAGTGAGTAACTGACACAGTTTGAGAAACAGTCAAACTGTAGTAACATTTAATGAGAATAATTGAGAGGATTCAGGTATTAGTACAGCTGACTTGAGACAACCTCAGTTTTCTTATGAGAAATTATTAACTACCCTGTCTATTGCAACATAACTGAATATTAATAATAACAGAGGAAAATCCTTTTCAACTGACACAATAACTTAATAACTTTCAATATCAAGAAAAGCACACTTAACTATGAGCATGAATTATAGATGAGGTTAGTTTGCAATACTGAACTGGTATGCCTAAAATAACTATTGAAGATGATAGGAATTAAGCCTGAATCAGAGTGTTATAGCTATGTTTCCATCCTCCAAGGTGCAAATCTCAAATTAATTAATAGTTGTACTTAACAGAATGGTTACTGCTCATGGTCACGCGTCAGGCCACAATGGAATTCATTTAAGCCAAAGCCTAGTCACTGACACCAATTCAATCAATGTTTTGCTATTGTGAGAGACAATCTCAAACTCAAAGATCAGTAACTAGAAGGTAGTTCAGATTAGGGAGTTCACTAAACCCAGAATTGGAGAACCAAGGTTCAACACCCTGTTCTTCCACTTACTAGCTCTGTGACCATGAGCAAGTCACTTCATCACTCTAGGTTTCAGTTTTCTCATTTGTAAAATGAGAGGGATCAGACTAGATGATCAAGATTCCTTCCAGCTCTGAGATTTTATTATCCAAAATCCTCACTTATCCACAAAATCCTCACAGCGTCCTCAGTTGCATATTTTTACCTATTTTGCCTAGCAAATGTCATCACCAAGCAACAGTTTCTTAGAGTACTATGTTCCCCCTAAAGATCTTGGTATGAGAGTGGATAAATCTCTTTTCCCCTAAGCAGAGGTAAAAGTCTAAGGTTGGTAGTGGCAACTGCTAATGAAGTTTGGAATCCTGAGAATAGTTTTGAAAGGTGGGCAAATATGGGGAAAAGCTAGGAAAAAGCTAGAGATGGAAGGGGGAAGAAGGCACTAACTAAAATCTCCCAAAAGTTTTCCATCAAAATTTTATCTTGTTTTCATGGCCAGGAAAAGATGATGAGATACACAAAATTCATTTACACATTTTCTGTTAAGCATAACTTGGAAATACCTCATTTATGGGCCAGAAACTTATCTTAATATGATTAATATATTAATCTGGTCTATAGTGACCTAAGAAACTTAGCTTTATAAGTAAAAATAAGTATTCCAAATATCTTAATATAAAGTAACTCATCATTACTAATAGTAATAAAGCAGGCATATCTTAAAGGGTACTTGTTCTGACAAAGGGAACCAGACAGCTTATTTAAGAAGAAACTTTTTTGAAGGTAGTCATTCCTGATCCCCAGAAATAAGTCATGACTTCTGCAATCCATACCTCTCATACTATTCTATAATTCCTTTATAATTTAACTTGTATTATATTTTTCTGTATACATGTCTATCACTCTTATAAGACTAAAAGCTTATTAGGGGAAGGCCTAGGTCTTATTTTTTTCATGTATGTGTCACCAACTCCAACCACAACGTACTGCACAAAATACAAACTTGACATTTGTTTAATTTAAGAAACAAAGTAACAAAAAAAAAAAGAACCAAAGTAACAGAAATACTTACTTTGTTCTCCAGGGCCAAAATTTGACTGAGATTCCTAAAAATAGGGGGAAAAAGTTACATTACAGTGATCTGAAGAGACAACTGAAATATTCATTTGAGAAGCTGACTTCAAATCAAACTGCCTCATTTAACTTATTTCAGAGTACTATTACGGTTTTTATAGTTAGGTGAAAAGGTAAAAAAGTTAATCACTTATAATTTAACATTCTGTTCACCCATCTATTACAGATTATTAGCCAATGCAACTTTGTGGTCAATGATGGACTTTCCCTGTGCCAAACAATACTGTTCAATCATTTAAGCATGCTCTTCTTTCTCTACCAGTCACTAACATTCCATATTACAATGTTGTCTGTCTTAACTCATTACCCTCAACAGAAAATGAATGGTTCAATTACTCTAATATGCTTGTAACATGTTTTCTTAAGCTACAAATTAAAACTATAATTATGGGCAAAGTATGTTGGTTAAAACATTTAGAGACTCAATCTGCTAAAACTCATGGAAATGTAATTGTCATGACCAACAAAGATATTCCATAGTGTTTTGCATCCTGTTTATCTGTCCCCTACCAAGCAAGTAAATCTCCATAGTTTGTAATGTGAAGGGTCCCCTCCAAAACCCTGTAGTTCCATAAACTCAGCTTCACATAACATCATTTGGGGGATGAAAGGACAGAGTTAAGGAATACAAAAGGCAGCAAGTATCAGACATTGGGTCCCAAACTAAGGCTACCACTTCAGAATCCTAATCCAAGGAGGTCATTTTATACCTTAAATATGTCAGATATGCATAAGTATAAATTTACCTATAGTCAATTCTGTGGCTCTAGGTATCCTATTAAATCCCCCAAATTAGAACTGCCACTTAAATACAGTCATTAGTCAAAATGCATTGCACATGGCAGCTAACATACTGCAACACAATTTAGTTATTTGAAAAGCAATGTAAAATAATAACAACAACCAAAAAAGTAAAATACAAAATAGAAATGGCTGGTTGTATGCATTTCTGCATGGTATCCATAGATTGACAGGAAACAGATAACTTTTATTACATGAAACAAAAAAAACCTTTGCACAAACAAAATCAATGCAACAAAAGTTAGAAAGGGAAGCTGACAGAAAAATATATCTTTTCATCAATTAGCTCTGATGGAAACTCAATATCCAAGGCATAAGTGGTCAATGGATATAAACAAACAATGCTCAAAAGAATTGTAAACTATGGAACCATAAGAAAGAATATTCCAAAACATTTTTTAAAAGGGAGAAATGTAAATAAAAACAACTCTAAAGTCCCAACTCACACCAGAAAACTGACAAAAAAATAAAAGATTCTAAGTGTTAATGCTACACAGATAGAAAGAAGAGTTACAAGAAGACATTCCCACCACAGTAATATGCAAGGCATATTTTCAGATTTTCTGATATATTAATCAGTTACTCTGATTTCTTTTCTTGTCTTTAAAAAATACTACTTACCTGTTATATGGGATGGCTCACCAAGAGGATAAGATGGAATATGGGGAAAATATAGTGATATAAAAAGAGCAAAAAAAAAATAAAAACTTTTTTTAAAAAATAAAACTGAACAGTCTAATTTTAAGGCCCAAACTTTGCCTCTGAGAAGAACTGAGTAACTGTATTTCCTTCCCTACTTCATTTTGAAAGTGAGCGTCTTTGGGAGAGAAATACTGCATATATTGACAGGCATATACTGACTGGTTCTATGGGATATCCCACCAACTTTTTCTTTTTTTTTTTTTTAAATCTTTTTTTAATTAACTTTTGTTTATTTTTAGTTTACAACATTCATTTCCACAAGATTTTGGGTTACCAATTTTTCTCCCCGGCTTTCCCCTACCCACCACCCCAAAACAGCAATCCCACTGTATACCCCCTCCCCCAATCTACTCTCTCCTATATCCTCCCCCATCACCCCTCTGACTTTCCAGTAGGGCAACATGGATCTCCCTACCCCAGTGCCTGTATATTTTACTTCCCAGTTGCATGTAAATAATAATAACAATAATAATAATATATATACATATGTATCATAAACATTTTATTTTAAAACTTTAAATTCTAGATTCTTTCCCTTCCTCCCTCTTCACCTACCCCCACTGGAAAGACAAACAATTCAATACAGGCTGTACATGTGTAATTACGTAGAACATCTCCACAGTGGACATATTGTGAGGGACTGATTATATGTCCCTCCTTCCTCTCACACCCCCCCCCCGCCCCGTTCTATTCTCTACTTTGTCCCTGTCCCTTTACAGAAGTGTGTGCTTCTAACAACCCTCCCTCCTAACCTGCCTTCCCCTCCATCCTCCCCCCTCTCATCTCCTTCCCCCCTACTCTCTTGTAGGGCAAGATACCTAGTTTAAAGTGTATGTCATTCCCTCCCTAAGCCAAATTCAATGAGAGTAAGGTTGACCCATTCCCTTTTGCCTTCCTGTTCTTCCCCTCCATTGTAACAGTTATCCCTTGCCTCTTCTATATGAGATAATTAACCTCATTTTGTCTCTCCCTGTCTCCTCTCATTATATTTCTCTCCCACCTCTCAATTTCACCTTTTAAATATCATTCCTTCCTATTCAATTGAAATACACACACACACACACACACACACACATATTTATATTCTCTTCAACTATCCTCATACTGAGAAAAGTTTCATAAGTTACAATGATCATCTTTCCATGTTGGCATGTAAATAGTTCAACTTTGATAAGTTTCTTGTTATTTCTTTTCCCTGTTTACCTTCACATGCTTCTTGTCTTTAAATGTCAAATTTTCTATTCGGCTCTGGTATTTTCATCAAGAATGTTTTAAAATCCTCCACCTCACTGAATGATCATATTTTTCCCTGAAACATTATACTCAATTTCGCTGGGTAGGTGATTCTTGGTTTTAATCCTAGCTCCTTTGATCTCCGGAATATCATATTCCAGGCCCTTCAATCCCTTAATGTAGAAGCTTCCCACCAACTTTAAATCTTTGTTACAAAGCTCAATAGGTAGGGAAAAGAAATCTTGAGAAACCAGTATGACACACAAAAATAAAAGGCCTCAATTTTTAAAAAGTAGTTTTAAATGTTTGAGTTATTCTGCTAGCTGCTTTCCCAATTATGGTTGATCCACCCTCACACTTCCAGTATACATTCAAATTTATTATAAAGAATAACTTTTGAGATAGATTGATAAACTCTGCCAAATATTCTACTTAATAACTTTTATATCAATGTTTACTAGAGATATTAGTGTAGAGTACTTTTTTTCTAATATCCTCTGATTTGAGTAGCAGGATCATATATGTTCCACAGATGAAATATCTTAAGAGTTCGGCTTTTTTCTATTTTTGAATACAGTTTTTGAAACAAATTAATTTTTGTCCTTTAAATGTTTGACAGAATTCACTAGTAAGGCCAATACTAGTCCAATTCCTTTATTTTACAGATGACAAACTCAAGGTCTAGAAAGTAATCAGTCATGCTCAAACAATAAAGTGACAGAGTAAGGAATGGAAGAAAGGCCCTCTGAATATAGTGCTTTTTTCCCCTTGTATCTTAGACTGGGTCATTTGAGTTAATTGTTTTTAAATTTTGTTTTAATTTTATATTTCTGTAGATATTCATCTATATCACTTAGCTTTTCAGGATTGTTTATAATTTTGTACATACTCCAATTACTCTAATTTCTCTCTTCTCATTATTAACTCTTATAATTTGTTTTCTCTTTTGATTAATAGTTTAATCAATTTATTATATTTTCAAAAAAATTTTGTTTCATTATTTCAATTTTTAAACATTTCAAACTTTTACTTAAATTTTAATTTTCAAATTTTACCCTTTATGGTTATTTGGGGTTTATTAGTTGATTTTCCTTTTTAGTCCAATTTTTTATTCATTAATCTTCTCTTTCATTAATATAAGTGTACAAAGATACAAATCTGCCACTGATGATTATTTTAGCCACATGTGAAACATGCTGTTATGTTATTGCCTTTATGATCTATAATGTAATCTTTATAAGTTTTTCTCTCAGTTGGTCTTTGCTCTCAATATCTGGCAAATATTTTTAAAAATTTAAATTGTCATTGTTTTCACATCATCTTTTTTTCCTAACATAGTCTTCCACCCTTCTGTCCCTTAAAAGAGAAAAAAGGAGCTCAGTAAAACCAACACACACCAACGAAGCTTACAGTATATGCAGTATTTCATAACCCTTTATTACTTTACCTCTGTAAATAAGAAAGTGAAGCACATTCTTATTTCTCTTCTTCATGGGCAAAACTGGTCATTATCATTACATGATATTTTCGATTTGTTTTTGTTCTTTCAGTTGTAGATATCATGCATGATGTTTTTCTGGTTGCTTGTTAATAAAAAAAAATTGTAACAAAAAATTTCTTTATCTGTAGGCAGACGATCTTTTGCTCATGTTTCCAAGTCAAGCAGCATCTATTAAGCCGCTACTACTAAACTCCAGGCCCTGTACTAAGTACTGGGAATACCAAAAAGGCAGAAAACCAAAAACCAGTCCCTGCTCTCCAGCAGCTCCATCTAACAGTAATTTCCATTGTCAATAAACATTGAGTTATGATCTACAAGCTAAAATTCTTAAGACTGGGGACTAGAAACCCCAGACTTTGGGGGGTGGTTGATCTGTAAACCTGGATGGGAAAAAAAATTATACCTTTACTTTCACTCATCTGTAGTTTTCTGTGCAGGCCTATGTATTCTGTTTTATGCATTTAAAAATGTCATTCTGAGAAGGGAAACACAGGTTTCATCAGATTGCCAAATAGTTTCATCTCTATAAGAACTCACCACATTTATTAGTTTTCCTTCCCTGTTCTTGTTTCCTGAGTTTTTTTTCTTTGCTCTCCCTGCCTTGAAAATTTTTCGAAGTACTGTCATGTGTCTCCTCCTTTTTCACTGCCAAATTAGTAGACTTCTGCTCTTACTGCTTCATTACCCATTAACTTATCAACCCCTTACAATCTTGGTCCACAGAAACTGCTGAACCCCATGGTTCTTTCTTAGTCCTTATCCCTAAGCAGCTTTTGACACTGCTAATCTTCTCCTCCCTCCACTTCACTGTCTTAAAAGAACACTGCTCGCTCGCTCTCGTGCTCTCTCTCTCTCTCAGCTATATGGCTGCTCTTTCTCAGTCTTCTTTGCTGGACAATCAACCATCTCTCTTGCTCCTTAAAAACATGGGTGTCCCCACTGGCTCAATTCTGGGCTTTTTTTCTCTATATAGTTTTTCTTTCTCATCAGTAACCTGTGTTTTTCATCTTTAGTCAACTGATTTCTAAAGCTATATATGTAAATTCCTAAATCTCTCTGCTGAACTTGAATCTCTACTTGCTGGACATCCTCTTGGAATCTGAAAACGCAGCATGTTGAAAATGAACTCATTCTACCTCCACCACCACCACCATCACCCCCACCTCTCCCTTTTAAAACATCTTTCTTGTAAAGGGCAATCAATATTCTCCCACCCCCACACTTGTAAGCTCATGGAAATACATCATATTTTCTTGTCCCTCATCTCTTCCTACAGTGAACACTAGGTGGCACAGTGGGTAGAGCCCTGAGCCTGGAAGACCTGAATTCAAATTTAACCTCAGACACTAGCTGTGTAATACTGGGAAAGTTACTTAATCTCTGTCTTCTTCTGTGTAAAATGGGGATCATAATAGTGTGAAAATCAAATAAGATAACATTTGTAAAGTGCTAAGCACAGTGCCTAGCACACAGGACAAGCTTGATAAATATTTGCTCCCTTCCTTTCTACAACCCCCTGGTTGCCCTGATTCTAATTATAGCTGCCAAAATAATCTTGAAATGCTGTTTGTATTCATGGTACTAACCTGCCCCAAAACCTGCAGAGGCTCTAGCTCCCTCCTGCCACCAGGACAAAATATAAA
This sequence comes from Pseudochirops cupreus, assembly GCA_028627135.1. Classification (NCBI taxonomy): domain Eukaryota; kingdom Metazoa; phylum Chordata; class Mammalia; order Diprotodontia; family Pseudocheiridae; genus Pseudochirops; species Pseudochirops cupreus. The sequence goes on from CM053581.1 coordinate 331,643,176, forward strand.
CTCAGTTCGGCACATCAAGCCCTGTCCAGATCCTGGTGTTAGCCCAATACACTGCCCTCCCTTCTCATCTCTCCCTGTCTGGTCTGTGCTCAGCCAAAGTAATGAATCTGAAATGTCAATATACATTTCAGAAAAGTTAATGTGTTGTACTGAATCTTTTATGTTTTATTTCTGATGCCTCAAAGTGCTCCCAAACATTAAATTATCGGGAGAATATAGATATCTAAAGAAATGTACTTGGGGTAGATAAGGCAATGTTACCAGTGTAGAAACAATGCAATATTTAACAAGTATGATTTTAGTACTTTCAGTTTCAGTAGAGGACAAAAAATTGGAACAGATTTAAAAAATGGTTATAAATTCTTCAGACTGAAGTGAAGACAAAGAAAAGAAATAGGAATTGTATTCTATAAAAGGCAATCGTGATTACTAAGCGTGCATTAATGACAATTTATGAGTCTCCAAAACTCACTCTGGGAATTAAATGCCACATTTAAATATCTTCATAACTTCACTACAGTCATTTAGAGTTTTTTTGTAGTATGAAAATAATTTTGTCTACTCACTTTAGTTGGAAAAGGAAATTTAGAAGGTTCTGTTTTGCATGGTGTGTGAATTGCAGTTAAGGGGGGAGGCCATGAGTGGGTCATCTCCTGAAATAAATCACTACAATTAGTTTACAATCCAAATATAAAAAAGCAAACATACCAAAAGTCCTATTTTATTTGCCATCACTTTTTTCATCATTGCTGCAGGTACTTGCACATACCCAAGCTAGAAAATGCATCTGAATAGTCAACAAACATCTACATTTTTACTATGTGCAAAGCATATTATTACAAAGATATTTGAATAATAAAACTCGTAACCTCATATCGACAGCTTCATTGAAGAAGTCAAACAAATGAAGATTTTAAATCAGACTAATGTCTGTTTGTACGTCCAATATCAAATGGGTGGTATACGCAAAAAGTCCTGCTACAAAATCACTGTGGGCTAGTGAAGAAAGACTTTGCTTGCCAGTTCCTGAAAGAAGCTACATGAACAGCTCTATTCCCTTTCCAGTACTAACAGCCCAGGAATTACATTCCTGGTCATGAATTTACCTTAATTAGATTCCAATCCTATTCTCAACATAAGTGATTAACAGATTTCATTAGGACCAGATCCACACCTCAAAAACATTGTTTACTATGCTTAGCAAGTGATAATTTGTGCTTATTCCTGCTCTCAAAGCTGTCAATTTAGAAGTTTTTGGCTCTCCTGTAAGTACTCCTAATAGAGAGCAGTTAAACCATTTGAGGGAGAATAAAAATGTCAACTCTGGCAAAATCTATTACTCTGATGGATTTTAGCCAAACACATAAACAATTTTCACAAGCCAAAATAAACAGATAACTTACTTTAAGAATTTCATCCACACAGCTCACATCACCAGATGCAGATGCCTAAAAAAAGTAAGACTGCTGATGATTTCTCAAGTCAATATATTAAGTCATACTAAACAAGTGAGGAAAGTAACAAGGCAAAAACACACTCAAGCAACACACCATTTTACATTATCATCATGGGGCAAATATTTTCTTTTTTTAATAACAAAGTTTAGACCACTACCATACACAGCATGAGCAAAATAAGTTCCAAAATGAAAGATGACTTTAATATAAAAAGGTACATCATTAAAAAAAAAAAACCTTACAGAATGGAAGAAGGATCTTTTAGATCCATGATTTGGGAAAATATTCATAACCCAGAGAATCATCTCTTGCAACAAAAGAAGGGGAAATATTGTTCAGAAAATCTAAACAACAAATCAACCCAGTCTGATAAGACAGGATATTCCAAAAGTCTTTTCTGGGGGAATCCTCTTTAGATGCAATGTTCCATAGTAACCCACCTCTTACAAAGGGGGGGGGGGGGGAGAGTAATTCTCTCATCCTTGTTTTTGATCTTAGTCACTGAAATTATTTAGTAAACAACTGACTCAGACACAAATTTAATTAATTTTGATACTATGAATTTCTGGGTACTGAAACTTTTCTTTCCTAAAAACCTAAAAATTGGGCATTTTATTAATATTATGGCTCATCCCTTTGACTACTTTGAAGGACATCTTGGAATTGTCATTACTACACAAACAATATATTTCAAACAACCTTAAATTTAAAATGCTGTATCAATATCTTCAAAGTACACAATGAGAGCCCTGACATTTATCTCTAGAATATATGAATCTGGTATATAAATCAGAACAGGTATAAATATAATAGGTAATCTACATATTAGGGGCAAGTCTGTTATTAATGAATCATGGTTGCCACGCCACTTCATCAGTTTCCTGGCTGGAGAGGACTATTTCCTATACACAATTCAACAACAGAGGCAATGATGTCTTCATAGAAGTAAAAAAAAAAAATCAATCACAAAATACTGTTTTCTACATTAGTATGAACACTTCTTGCTGCCAAAAAAACCAGTTAGTTTAGGGTCAGTAATATTTACAAAACAAGTAGCTAAACTTTCAAGGTCTCATTTTCCTCAACTCTAAAATGAAGGGTATGGATGAAGATAGCCTCTCAAGTCCCTTCCAGTTCTAAATATAAACTTCTATGATCTACCTTAAATCCAGGTTCTTATAAGTGAATTATCAACTTACATCCAATGGTTGAGAGGGTATTTTCAGTTTGGTTAGATGTGCTTTGCTACTAGGCTTCAGTTCACTCATGTTGCTATGGGATTGGCTGCTGTAGTGCTCAGAAGTTAGCTTTGGTTCCATGGACTCCTGTCCATCCATGGGCCTTACATAGGCAGTAGGTTTCTGTAACATTGAGTTTGATTTTGACATCAATGAAGGTGGAAAAGACTGGCTAGAGTGCTGTCCACTTGAAAATGAAGGAACACGAGAAGGCGAGTCCCAATTTGCATCAGGATCCCGTGGTGACTTAGAACGCTGCTCTTTGCTGTGGTGATCATTCCCATGAGCTCTGGAATGACTAGAGCTTAATGAAGAAACAGCAGGTGGTTTTCCAGGACTGGAAGAACGAGATTTGGAGTGTTCTGATCCGTGCTGGCTTTTTTTACGGCTACCACCACCACTGCCACTACTACTACTGTATGATTCACGATCATGCCTCTGACCAACACTGCTAGTGCTGTTACTGCCACTTCCACTGGTCCGTTGGCTACTGTGTCCACTTTGTAAACCTGAAGACCGTTTCTGTGACTGGGAAGAAGTGCTAGGTGCTGGTCCTACAGGAGTCCATTTGCTGCTCTGATGAGAGCTACCATGTCTGTGTTCACTAAAGAAACTTGGATTTGGTTTTTCATCTGTTGTTGATGGTATGGTAGGTTTGGGAATTGCAACAAGCTTTTGTAGAGATCTGTCTCCTATAAAATCCTTCATTTCGTAGGAGTCATCGTAGTTTCCAAGCATGCTCTGAATACGACTAGATAATTTGTCTTCTTTGCTAGTCTATACAAAGAATAAAACGACATGAAATTACAATAAAGCACATAATTAAGATTATTTTTCAACTAAGCAGGAAAATTTTGAAAAATTTTATACCTAACTAATCCAAGTTTGACAATAGCCAGAGAAAATAAGGAAACGCCAACTCCATTACTTAAGGAAAAATTCACCGTCTTCTGCATTTTTACATTCAAATATTTTGTGTCAATAAGACTTTAAAAGCTCTGAAACTTAATATATGAAAACTCAAGACAGAGAAGATCAGAAGAGGACAAAAATAATTTCACTGCTATGAAATCTCTTTTTGCTGAGGTTAAAAACCCTAGTGGTTAAAGAGATGATTTCGGTTGCAGCAAACAGTTTGGAAAAATCAAATGCAAACATCACATGATTTTTCAAATGCAATCTAGCTTGATCTCTTCCTCTAATTAATTTTCTGGCAAAGAAGCTGGGGAAAAAATGTATATCAGGGGGCCAGAAACATCAAACTTCAATGTTCCTTAACTTATCAAAGCTCTAAATCAATCGAATGGCCCATGCTCATATTCTGACAATTTAGGAAAACATTCTCATTATATCAAATATGATATAATGTTCCTTTAATATTCAATATTATGGTTCAAGTTAAAACAGGAATATTTCTCTAATTCAACAAAGCTTCAGGTTAGTCAGTTGGTCAATGTTCATATTTTGACTGCTAATGAAAACATCCTTAGAAATGTAATGTTTGCTGGCATCCCAATTATAGTTAAAATTATTATTAAAAATTCAATGGAATCAGTCTGTGCTTCATATCCAAACACTAAACATTTTTCCTCTCCACTCACAATAATAATAATAGTAATGTTGAAAAAACTAAAAATTTAAGAAAGTATAAAAACAATTTGAAATACTAAATTCCGTTCATCCTAAATATAACTTTAAAATGCACTTAAGTTTTAATATCAATAATGTACCAATGTAAAAATGTACTTAGGTAGTAACAAAAGGAACCTGGCCCGTATACTACATTTGTATCTCTGATATACTTCATAAAATTTGGGGAAATTTTCTTGGTTACTGTCTAAACAGAATTAACACTATCTTGCCACCAAAAGCAACATAAAGTGCTTATATTTAGGCTGGCACTCATCAGTAATGACTTCAGAGTTCTTAAATACATAGCTATTTACATTATATCATAGAGTTCAGAGCCTACTATAAACTGCTATCTTAGGCTTCTTTGTTTTAGCTGAGTACTTTAAAAAAATTTAGTCAAAATTATCCTCTTTCAACCTTTTCCTCTTCTTGGGCCTGGCCTACACACATTTTTAAAAAAATTATTTATGCAATATAAATGGCTATGCCAATAGGTCTAGATGAAATTTAGGAAAACCTACAAAAAACTTGTGTCGAGTTGTTTTTAGGTTTTTAAGTGCCAGATTTTCTGGTTTGTTTGCTATAAATGTCAAGAGAAGAGATATTTGTCATTATTATGTATTGTCAGTATTACTATTTCATGATACAATAAAAAGATCTGAAATCAGTCACTAGAAGCAATTCAATTCCGGGAACTCCAATAAGAAACCAATGATAAAGAATATTTCAAGTTTCTTAAAATTTTTAAAAGTCAAAATTTTAGCAAGGCCAATGTTGTATGTAATCATAAATCAAATACCAGAAAATATTCTTAATTTTGTTACAAGAAATTTAGAAGAAAAATTAAGGGGTGCAGCTACTCAGAACAAGATCAACATTTGTCACATGTTCTCACTGATGCCTGTAATATATTGCTTAAATTTACTGTTTCATTATTCATTGCACCTTAAGATTTAGAAAACTAGTTTAGAATCCAGAAAACCTTAAGATGAAATGACTAAAACTTGCATTTCAATAAGCAATATACTATAGGCATCAATGGAAACACTGGCTTCCATGCAACTGTTTTGTCTGTTTTGACCAAAATTAGCCTGGTACAACACGTTTATTGTGAGTAATTAAAAAATACAGCAATAAAATGCAGCTGCAAGTTAAAATAAAACTGCATCTTAAAGCTACTAAAAGCACAGAAATTGGAAGTTTCAGAGCAATAGAGGCCATTAAGGATCACATCCTAGCCCAACTAAAAGATTTTACAGATAAGGAAAATCAATTCCAGAGGAGTTTAGGGATTTATTCAAAATGACAGCCAGTTAGTGACAGACTAGAAAGTACAACATGAACCAAAATTTCAAGTTAAAAAAAAATAACCATAATAACACAGAACCATTACATTTTATTCTGATGCAAGTTTAAAATTAGGTAAACTCACAACTTTGTATGGTTCAGCAAAGAGAGGAGAGTTAGGTGGGAAGGCTTCTTCACCCTGATGAATTTCCTGATTTCGCCTTTCCCTTTCTTTCATACGAAGCACATTCCGGTCTTCACGGTTCATGTTGCTATGAACAAAAACATAATATTCTATCATGGATAGAAAAGGAAGGGGAAGGGAAGATAAAATAACATCTGTTGTATTGAATATGTCCATCCAGGACTTAAAATTGGAGAGTTCCTTATCACAGCCTCTCTCTCAAACAAGAAAGGACACTACCTAAGTATGATCATGAATTGGTGAATGTTTTTTCTCTCTAGTCACTACTGAAACATGTTTCACTAGTAAGTTTTATACAATTTACACATGAAACCATAACCGAGAATTATCCAACCCCTCCACCAACACAGTTTTCACTTAACGTAAGTAAATCTGTTAAAGGGAGTTTGCTACAAATCAGTCAAGGGAAATTTGTAAATGTAATTTCTCTAAATTCTGAAGGAAGGCACCACTGAAACCCAACTTACCACCACTTACTATTACGCTTGTAGGTTTTCTCCTTTAAGAAATCTCCTAACTTTTATTTTCTACTAACTGAATTATAACCATACTCATTCCTCCCTCCTCCCCCTTCCCTTTTTCCCATGTCCCCACAGGCCAGTGCTTGTTCTCTACTTTTCATCTACCTTATTTTGATTTCTTTTTGTTCCCAACACAGCTTCCTTGGTGTCCATCCTGTATGGCAGTTTGACCTCAGCTTTGCTGTTGTTCTAGATTCCCTAAAAAACGACATTTCTGCTCTAAATACATTAATATTTCAATAAATGGCAAAACTGGAGTATCTAATCCAGGTTTGTTGGGGGTGGGTTGTGGGGCTGGGAGACCATATAGCAAATTTATCCAAAATTATCTTGGATTAATATCACTAGATTGTACTGAAAAATAGACAATTCTACTTTAAAGGGGAAAAGAGTATTTTTACTTCTTTAACTGTTTGAAATATTCTACTTCTACTAAGAGCAGAACAACGGGAGGCAGCAGAAAGAATTTAGGCAAAAGATAACTAAAAGGAGTAATTAGAATGGGTTACCAAGGGAGGCTGTGTGCAACCTACTTCCCTGAAAATCCTAAACCATTTGTCCTGATTTTATTAGGAACTGCTCTGCTAATGGCAAAGACAGAGACCAGGCAATTCTTCTAGTCTTGTGCTATGTATTTACACTAATAAGAAAATTATTACTCTTTTGTTTAATTAGAAGAAAGATATTAAGACTTAAGTAAGAAACTGAAAATAGGGCAATTAAGAGCATTCATTTGAATGCTTAGTATCGGCAGGTCAGTATCTGAGAACAAAAATATTAATTTCACAATATTTGATCCTGTCCAAATAGACATTTCATGTAGTCTTTTAATAAGAATGCCCTTTAAAAAACTTCTGAATGAATAATTAAGCCAAAAATCTTATTACAGTATTGGGATATTGTACAAAAATAAGTGCATAAACTCTTTGAAGGGAGAGACAATGTCTTCTCCTTCTTTGGTCTCCCCCCATTCCGAGCACACAACAGCATTAATAAGTGCTTGCTCATTATTTGATTCCTTCAGGTTCTGAAGTTTTACTAAAAGCTGTCGTGTCAAACTTAAAAAAAAAATCACTGCTACCTCCTTTAACTTTCTTAAAATAGCAGATGAGTAGAGAAAAAAGTTAAAAGACTACGGTTTATCTTAATTTGCTTTGGTCATGACAAAAGTAAAGACTTCTGTTTCTGAAATGTGTGCTATTATGCAATTCAACATTTTATTTACATTAAATTTAGTTTCTAAAATTTCAGCAAAGCTATTTGTGAAAAATTTCATTATCTTCTTTCAGAGGAGGGAATGAGACAATCACTGCTTTTTAAAAAAAAATAGTAAAGAGAGGCTAACTTGCCATTTTTTGAAGTCCAGCATCTTCTTTAAAGATGAAAATAGTTATTTCAATAAAACAACTGAACTTTTCCCTTCCTCTCTTAAAACACCAATATGTTTACCTAATTAATTTGAACCCCTCATTGAAAATCTAGAATAATTCCGGTAGGAACTGGACTAAAGATTACTTAAGCACAGCAGAAAAAAATTCCTTGATAACAAATCCCAAGGAAACTGTTTTGTGCAGTAACAATTTTATCTAAAAATTGCCATTTCGGATGAAATTACAATCTGAACCCACTGAGTTTAGACATAAAATGGCTTCTCTTTGAAATGAGAAAGTAAAAACAATTAGTCAAAATTTCACAGGTGATGGAAGGAGATGTATATAAATACTCCTTGTGTCTCATGCCCCACCTATATTCTCTCTTTATCTCAGCTTCTGAATTTTTTTGTGATGTTTTCATGAGCGATTTAGAAGTTGAGGTGAGTTTGTTTTGAGGTCTTTAACATGTCTGAAGTGAGAAGAAGTAGAAGTATAGTTCCTACTTGACAGAACAAAAATAATTATAAAGATTTCCCTAGTCTAATCAGAAAAGGTACTTATAAGAGTACATATATTAGGATTATAACTTCTTTGACCAGCCAGACACAGATATAACTTTTACAGAAGAGGCATAAATAAGCCTCAGTTTATATGTGTGAGAAACCTGAGATTCAAAAGGGCAAAGTGCCTTGGCTGGTGTTTCAAGGCCAATGCTCTATTACACTGCCTCCCCTAAGTATTTTCCATAATGTCGGCACTTTTACACAAGAGACTATTATTATTCCTCATTTCACCGAAAGAACCATCTCTACACAAAAATTCAAAATTGGTTATACACTGTGTAGCTACCCTGGCTTTCATGAATCTTTGGGAACCTCCAAGCTCTACTCTTCCCTTTAAATTTGTGGTAAGGTTTTTAAAAGACAACTTTGAAAATAATAAAAGGAAATGTGAAATTAACTTTTCTTTCTCCTTTAACAACCCCCCATTTAAGGAGGGGCTAAGGGTACCCTAGTAATCCTACGTTAAAAACTTACGTTCAATTCAATTCAATAACAGGTTAAGATGCCTACTAAATGGAAAGTACTTGTGCTAGGTACTGAGATACAAAAGGAAGCTGAAAACCACATCCCCACCTCAAGACGTTTACAATCTACTAGTAAAGAGAGATAAGCCATGTAAAAAATTAGGAGGTAGTGGGGGCAAACGAGTGATCTAAGCAAAGAGCTGTAAGAAAATTTAAGACATTTAGGAGAAATCAGGGAAAGCTTCATGGAGCAACTAGCACCTGACCTAAGTCTCATGGAAGATTTTAACAGGCAAAGATAAGGGTGCTCTCTTGATTATTGCCAGTGACAAAAATATTGCACAAAAACAGCAAACCGGTGGAAAAAACTGACACTAAGCAAGTCTTACTTAACTACTCTTTAATACAAGACTCTTAGAGCAAAACCTGATATTTGTGACAGGAAGCCAGGGTGCACAATGCCCAGTTTGGTTGCTATATACAAGGTAAGACAAGAGAAAAGGCTTTTCAGGCATCTAAGTGGCATAGCTGACAACACTGGGCCTGGAAATAGATTTGAGTCTTCCTGTGTGACTCTGGGAAAGTCACTTAACCTGTTTGTCTCAGATTCCTCAACTGTAAAACTGTAAAGATCAAATGAGATACTATTTATAAAGTGTTTAATTAGCAGAGTGTCTGGCATATAGCAAAAGCTTAATAAAGATTTGTTCCCTTCACCCTCCCTCTGCCCCTACTCAATTGACAGTCTAACATTTTCTATTGTTTAATTTTAAGATGTCTAGAGCTAACTGGTTTTTTCATGTCAATTTGGGAAATGAGATACTTTAACTCCAAAAAATGAAATTCAAAATTTTGAAGCAACCTCTTTCAGTCAGAAATTTAATCAGACATTTACAGGTGCACTGCTTAAGGTGATATACATTAGCACAGAAAACAGTTCTTTTTTTGATGAGAGTCTATATAGGGATTTGTCAAAAATTTTGATGTAAGAGTGTCAAAGGCTCCAGTGTTTGGTTCCATCTTCTTATGGACAGTTTCCCTGTATTCTACCCACATCCCTAATCCCAAACAGTCATTTTGTAAAACTATGCTCCTCCTTCCCCTACTGATCTAATCAGGAGCAAAACTGAGACTACACTAATAAAAGGGCCTAAGTCCATCAACATTATTTTTTATAAGGGGGAAGGGAAGGTCAGAGTGGTACAAATAGAAAGGAAAGGATGCAAGCAAAATTTCCCTCTTAAGTCATCTCTCTGCAGCTCCTGCCCTAATGGGAAAAGAGCACTAACGCTATCTTTTTGGAGGTCAAATATAAGGTCCACCCTGACAGGTATCTTACAGCAAGGTTCCACATTACACTGACAAGTGTGGAAAATAAAACATTTCTGGAAACTACAGGGGCACTAAATAAAAAGGAAAGCAACAACGTGCCCCACACTTTGTGTGTGACTTCAAGGACAAAGCTCCTAGGCTCACCAGCAGAAGGCAATTTCCACATGATGTTCAATGAAAGTAAGGTGTGTTCTCAGTATTTTACAACTGGTCAGAGCTAACATTTTCTAGGAACATCTCATTACGTTAATTATTAGCTCATCTTAATATACAAGTCAGATCTAATTTAAATAGCTGACTTTGTTATCAAACTTCCTACAAAAGTAATTACTTTAAAGCTTGGTTTTTTAAGGATTTATTGGCACAAAGTTAAATCATCAATTACACTAGGTGCTGTAAGCCCAAAACACCTTTTGGAAAGTGATCTTTTCAGCAGACCAGTCTAAATGGTTAAAAAAAAAAGTTTAAAAAAGTTCAGCCTACTAGAATAGGACTTTGAATCAGGTGCTTTCACTTTTTCATGGACAACAGGTCCATCAGACCCCAGAGTTGGAGAAAGTTCTAATGTTTGCAACCAGTCGGTCATTAATACTTTGAGATCCTTTGTTGGAATATCTAAAATAACACAAAACAACATTATTGCTGCACCCCAAATATTCATGGTCTTCAGGAAGATTTTGAGAAAAAAATTCAAGAAATTACTACAAACAATATTCTTAATAAAGACAAGTAACAAAATAGGGGGGAAGGCCCAAATAAAACAAAACCTAAACTGTTTGAGGTTTTTAAAAAGGAGACAAAGATAATCTCTTTTTTTTTTTGGAGGAAGGCAAGGGAATTGGGGTTAAATGACTTGCCCAAGGTCACACAGCTAGTAAGTGTCAAGTGTCTGAAGCTGGATATGAACTCAGGTCCCCCTTATTCTAGGCCTGTGCTCTTCTCACTGCCCCACCTAGCTGCCCTCGAGAAAAATCTTTTTTTTTAAAGCTAGCTGTTCTGTCTCCTTGTGATCTATTTTCCTTTTATGTACCTTTAAATTTTTGTTGTCCTTGTTTTTTATACATTTTAAGTCAATATTTATGCAGTTCTACTATCCCTTTCACGGACAAACTCCTAGAAAGCTGCCATCTTCATTTCCTACATTTCCTCTTGTCACTCATTTCTCAACCCCTTGGTGATTTCCAACCCCACCAATTTAATAAAAACTGCTCTAAAACTCTAAATCCAAAGGTTTTTTTCTTATTCTACTAGAATGCTGATTCTACTAAGATGTCTCTGTAACTTTGGACATTTCGGATTACCTTTTCATCCTCTATCCATGATCTTCTCTACTTATCTGACTACACTCTTCGAAATGTTTTAATAGACCATCCTACAACTCCAACCCATCAAGTACAGGACACAAGTTTTCCTAAGCTTCTATCCTGGACCCTCCTCTCTTTCTATAATCTCTTTGTGATTCTCATCAATTCTCATGTATTAATGATTCTGCAATATATACTCTCAGCCCTAAACTCTCTCTTACACCTCAGTGTCATATAGCCAAATGCCTCAAACTAGAAGTTCAGGTAGCATTTCAAATGCAACATATTCAAAACAAATAATTATTTCCAACCTAAACCTGCTCCTTCTCCAAACTTCCCTATTTCGGTCAGGGTTACAAGATAAATCAACAAAAATCTTGGTGCAATTAGAAAGACAGGAGGGCTGGAAGTCAAATAAACTGATTCTACTATCACTTATGCCACTAATTTACTGAGCTGAGTGACTGGGCAAAGGTAAAGTCATTTCATCCCTCTAGATCTCATTTCCTTCTATTTTGCATCTGGAGGTAGGAGTGTAATTAGATAGTAGTCTGTATGAAAAAGATCTGAGGGGGTCAATGAACTACAAACTCAATGAGTCGAGAGCAAGATACAGCAGTCAAAAAAATTAATGTAATTATGAACAACATTAAGAGAAACATAGCTGAAGAGCTAAGATTGAGACTGACAGGAAGTAGTATGGCTAAAATTTCTCCAAAGAGATCAAGAAAATGTACTAGACGGATGTGGAAATTCTTCCATGACTTCACATGTATAACTGATAGCATACTGCTTGCTTTCTCAATGGGTGGGGGAGCAGCAGGAGAAAGAGAATTTAGAATCAGTTTTTTTAAAAAAACAAATGTCATAAATGAACAAAAAATAAGGAAAAAGAAAGAAAATGCACCAGAATGAATTTTGATGGAGAAATCCAGACAAAGTCACAGCAAATTACTTGTCCAGCATACTTCAGCATAGGGAGACATAAACAAAGGTCTCTAGACACTGGGAACAGGTCAGGTCAGAAGGACATGAAACTCAAGTGTTCCTGTGCCCAAGGAAAGGCTGTGTACTAGGACAAGTGGAGGTCCCAGAATCATATAAGCACACAAGGCACTGCAATGGGGACAGGTACACACTAGTACCTTTATCATCTACTACCTAGCTCCAGATGACAGAGCTAATGCAAACTGAGGAGAGGACCTGCACAGGGAGTGGCATTCCAGGGTATGGGAGGCCCTAGGCAGTGAACTAAAAAAGGAGGATGTTTATAAACCAGCAGAAGCAGCAGTGTGACTCAAAACACAGGGGAAGACTAAGTAAGTTCTCATTTCTATCACCTCACCTCACCTAGCCTGCAGAGGAATAACTGGGGCAGGAATTCTAGACCAAAGCAGAGCCTATAATTCTGCCACTCTGAACCAACAGCACTTTTTAGTTGGCTGACAGGAGCTGGATCCAAAAGCAGTCTTCTCTTGCAGAGTCCCAAATCTAAGTCAAGAACTTGTAGAGCTCAGACCACGGGGGCTGTAATCAAGATTTTGCCATGAATGAAGTCACTCTGGGTGCAGTGAAAGCTTGCAGGATTCCACCCTGTCCCTGAGATCCTGCAATAAAACAACATTTAATACTGGCCCAGAGCTTCCTTCCAAAAGTCTAGCAAAATCCAGACCTAACATTGAACCCAAAATCAATAAGTAGGCTGGAAAAACAAGCAAGCCAAAAAAAACCAGTTCCATTATAAAGAGCTGTTATGGTGGCAGGGAAGCTCAAGATGCAAACATAAAAGAAAAGAATGACTCCAAAATATCTACAAAGCCTTACAGAAAAATACAGCTTAGGCACAAACTGAAGTAGAATTCGTGGAAAAGATGCAATAAGAGTTTTGCAAAAGCTTTTATATGAAATGAGAGTGCTTGATTTAAAAAAAAAGAGCTATAGAAAAACTGTAAAGAGAATTTAAAGCTTGGTTCAAGAGGTACAATAAAACCTTGATCAAGCAACAAACTCCATGAAAATGAGAATGGACCAGAGACCAGCCAATGATTCCATGAGACAAGAAGATTTATTAAAACAAAGTCAAAATAAGGAAGAAAATGTAAGGTTTCTCATGCAAAAATAACTGACCTGAAAAACAGACTGAGGAGAAAAAAATTTAAGTCACTCAACTATCTAAATGACATGACCAAAAAAGGAGCATAGATCTCCTCTTCCACGAAATCTTAAGAAAATTGCCCAGATCTCTTAGCACCAGAGAACAAAGTAGAAATAGAAAGAATGCACCAGTTATTTCCTGAAACTCCAAAATGAAAATTCTCAGAAATATTATAGCCAAAATCCAGAGTTTCCAAATAAAAGAAAAAAACATTGCAAGCAGCTAGAAAGATTTCAAGTATCAAGAAGCTAGTCAGGATCATAATTTGGAATATATTTCAGAAGGCAACGGCTTATAGCCTAGAATAACTTACTCAGGAAAACTGAGTATAATGTTACAGAGCAGAAAAAATATGAACCTTTAACAAAATGATGAAATAAAGGACTTGCAAATATTCCTCATGAAAAGACCAAAGCTATGGAGAAACTCTGAAGATGAAATGCAGGAGTTAAGAGAAATATAAAAAGGTCAACATGAATAAACAATGATAAACTAAACAAGTATAAACTGCTTACATTTAAATATGGGGAGATTAAAACTACTGGGAAAACTGGAAAAAGGTATGGCAGAAACTCGGTCTAGAGCAATATATCATACTATACCAAAATAAGGTCAAAATGAGTACATGATTTACACATGAAAGGTAATACCATAAGCAAATTAGGAGATCATGGGATAGTTTATTAGTTATATCTACGTATAAAGAAAGAATTTATAAACAAAGAAAATATAGAGAGCATTACAAAATATAAAACAGATAATTTTGGTTATATAAAATTAGAAAGCTTTTGCACAGACAAAACCAATGCAACCAAAAATAAAAGCAGAAATCTGAAAAAATCTTTGCAACAAGTATCTCTAATAAGAAGTGGGAAGAGGACCTGTATGTACAAAAATATTTATAACAGCTCTTTTCATGGTGGCAAAGAACTGGAAATTAAGGGGATACCCATCAATTGGGGAATGGCTGAACAAGTTGTGCTATATGAATGTAATGGAATACTACTGTGCTTTAAGAAATGAGGAGCAGACAGACTTCATAATAACCTGGAGAGACTTATATAAACTGATCCTGAGCGAGAAGAGCAGAACCAGGAGAAATTTGCATGCAATCACAGACACATCGTATGTGTGACGACTAACCTCAATAGACTGAGCTCCTCTCAGCAATATAAGGTTATTAGACAACTCCAAAAAACTCATGATTGAAAGAGATATCCACATCCAGAGAAAGAGATTCGAGTATGAATGCACAGTGAAACAAATTACTTACTCTGTTTCTTTTTCTTGTTTTGTTTCCTCTTTCCCACTGATCATTCCATCAGTTACAATCTTTCTTTACAATCTGACTAATGATTAATGGGAAGATATCTGTAGATACTGTATCCAAGTGCATGCCACCATGATGGGGGGAAGGAAGATGGAAGAGAAGAACACCTGAAACTCAAGGGACTGTGGAACTGAATGTTGTAAACAAAAAGTAAATAAACTAATTTAATTTATTTTAAAAAACCCAAGTATCTCTAATAAAAGCCTCATTTCTCAAATATACAGAGAACTAAGTTAAATTTATAAAAATACAAGTCATCCACCAGTTGATAAATGGTCAAATGATATGAACAGGCAGTTTTCAAACAAAGAAATCAAAGTCAGCTATAGTCATATAAAAAATGCTCTAAATCTCTGTTGATTAAAGAAATGAAAATTAAAACAACTCTGAGGTACCACCTCACACCTATCAGATTGGCTAATATGATAAAAAAAGAAAATGATAAATGTTGGAGGAGATATGGGAAAACTGGTACACTAATATACTATTGGTGGAGTTGGGAATTGATCTAACCATTCTGGAGAGCAATTTGGAGCTATGTCCAAAGGGCTATCTATAAAGCTGTGTATGCCCTCTGATCCAGCAATATTACTATTAGGTCTACATCCCAAAGATATTTTTAAAAGAGGGTATGGGGGAAGAGGACTTATTTGAAAAAAATATTTATAGAAGCTATTTTTGTGATGGTGAAGAATTGGAAACTCAGGAGATGACCATCAACTGGGGAATGGCTAAACAAGTTATGGTATATGATTGTGATAGAATATTATTGTGCCATAAGAAATGACAAGCAGGATGATTTCAGAAAACCCTGGAAAGACTTGCATGAACTGATGCAAAATGAAATGAGTAAAACCAGGAGAATATTGTACACAGTTAACAGCTTGTATGATGAACTGTGAATGACTTAGCTATTCTCAGCAATACAATGATCCGAGATAATTCCAAAGGATTAATGATGAAGTATACTATATGCCTCCAGAGAAAGAACTAAAAACGTCTGAATACAGACTGAAGCATGCTATTTTTCACTTTCTTTTTTTTATTTGAGTCTTCTTATACAAAATGACTACAGAAATGTTTTACACAACTGCACATGCATATCCCATATCATACTGCTTACCATCTCAGGGAGGAGAAAAGGGAAGGAGGGAAGAAAGAATAGAATTTATAACTCAAAACTTTTTTTAAAAATGTTTTAAAAAATTGTTTTTAACATATAATTGGGGGGAAAGAAAATGTTATATTAAAAATATGGAGAAATGATAACATTCGTCCCCCCGGAACCGTGTCATCATTAGATGTCACAAGAGTGCAATCAGACACAGGCCTGTGAGTGGTTCTGTTATGTTTTGATGATCTTAAGAATGGAAAAAGGAATATACTGGAGAAGGAAAAGAAAGACAATTTAGAAAAAATTATCTCATGTAATTGGGGTATGAAAGTAAACATCTTTACAAACAATGAAGGAAGCTTTTGAACTTCACTCTCATCTGAACTGAGCTGGGTACAGAAAAAAATTTCATTCAACAGAAAAATAGGAGTGAAAAGAGTAGAGGGAGAAGGGAGAATTAGAGGGAAGACAGAATAAGGGGGATTAGTCCTAAGCAAAATAAATTCTAAGGATGTAAAAAAAAATTTATAAAATTGTTTGAGGTGGCAAAGAGTTGGAATCTGAAGGGGGTGACCACAAATTAAGGAACTGATTATGATTAGTTAACTTATGGTATATAATTGTGATATAATACTATTGTTCTGAACTCTAAGTATAATGACCAACCAGAATTCTTGAGATCAAATGATGAAACATACTGGGTACCTCCTGAGAGAAAGGTAAAGGACTTGGAATTCAGTACGGGACAAATCTTTTTGGACATGGCCAATGTGGAAATTTGTTTTGGTTGACTGGACAGGTTTGTAATGGGTTTTGTTTTTCTAGTGTTCTCAATTGGGGTTAGGCAGAGATTAGTCAGGGGAACGAGAAGGCAGATTTTAGCTTTAAAACAAATATTTTTTAAAATAAGAGACATAAAAAAGGGGCAAAAGTTTTGAGTAATTAGTTAAGTGCCTCATTGTATTTTGCCCTCGTAAAATCCTAGCTATGTCATTTAGTTCCAGCTAACACTATTTCAGAAGGACAATAATAAACAAGTGTTCTGAAGAGGGCAACCAGGTCCCCAATTAAGGACCTTAAATTCACATCATTTGAAAATTTACTGGAGAAACGAAAGATGTTTATCCTGAGGAAGAGAAGGACTCATGGTAATTGTTTTCAAGTATTAGAAAAGGGATTAGATAGGTTTTGTTATACCCCAGAGAACAGGGTTGGAGGGGGAAAAAAAAGCAGAGTCATTAAAATTTGGGGGGTTTTTTAAGCAAAGAAATGAACAGGACAGAAAGAAACAAAGCCAAGGGGGACAGTTTTCAAGAGTACAAGGTGAATTTTATTATACAATTAAAAGGAAAAGCTATGAATAAGAGGGAGCTTTGTGAGAAATGTTTTGCTTTGTATACTGAAACACAAATTTTATTTATTGTAAATTCATATATTAAATTTTTTTAAAAGCACTGGTATCTTAAATTGTGTTATAAAGCAGCAATCATCAAAACTACTTGGTACTAGCTAAGAAATAGAGGGATGGATCAGTGCAATAGGTTAGCAGTCAATGGCTATAGTAAACCACTGTTTGATAAACCCAAAGACTCCAGCTTCTGGGATAAGAACTCACTATTTCACAAAAACTGCTGGGAAACTGGAAAATAGTATGGCAGAAACTGGGCACAGACCAACATCTTACATCACATACCAAAATAAGGTCAAAATGGGGACATGATTTAGACACAAAGGATGCTACCATAAAAGCAAACTGGGAGAGCTAAGAATAGTTTACCTGTCAGATTTATGGAGAAGGGAAGAATTTATGACCAAACAAGAGAGAGAGACCATTATGAAATGCAAAATGGATGGAGAAGATGTGGGAAAATTGGAACACTTAAGGCACTGTTGGTAGAGTTGTGAACTGATTCAACCATTCCGGAGAGCAATTTGGAACTATACCTAAAGGGCTATAAAACTGTGCATACCCTTTGATGCAGCAATACCGCTTCTAGGGCTGTAACCCAAAGAGATCATAAAAATGGGAAAAGGACCCACATGTACAAAAATATTAATAGTAGCTCTTTTTGTGGTGGCCAAGAACAGGAAATTGAGGAGATGCTCATCAACTGGGGAATGGCTGAACAAGTCGTGGTATATGAATGTAATGGAATACTACTGTGTTATATAAGAAATGATGAACAGATGGACTTCAGAAAAACCTGGACTTATATAAATTGATGCCAAGTGAAGTGAGCAGAACCAGGAGAACATCGTACACAGCAATAATCACAGTGTAAGATGACTAACTTTGATAGACATAGCTCTTCTCAGCAATGCAAGGACCTAAAACAATTTCCATGATGGAAAAATGCCACCCACATCCAGAGAAAGAAATATGGAGTCTGAATGCAGATCAAAGCAGACTATTTTCTTTTTCTGTTTTGTTTTTCTTCTTTCTCTTGGTACCTCCCATTCATTCTAATTCTTCTATACAACATGACTAATGTAAAAATATGTTTAATAGGAATGTACATGTAGAGCCTATGTTGGATTGCGTGCTGTCTTGTGGAAGGGGTAGGGCGAAAGAGGGGAAGCAAATTTAAAACCTATGGAAGTGAATATTGAAAACTAAAAATAAATAAACTTATTTTAAAAATAATAAAATGAGAATAATAAGGGAAAAAATATGTATACCCTTTGGCCCAGCAATACATTTCTACAGCTGTATCCGTAAGAGATCATAAAAATGGGAAAAGGATCTGTATGTTCAAAAATATTTATAGCAGCTCTTTTTGTGGTAGCAAAGAATTGGAAATTGAGTGGATGCCCATCAATTGGGGAACGGCTGAACAAGTTGTTGTATGTGAATGCAACAGAATACTACTGTGCTATAAGAAATGATGAGAGGGGCAGCTAGGTGGCACAGTGAATAGAGTACCAGCCCTGGAGTCAGGAGGACCTGAATTCAAATTTGGCCTAAGACACTTAACACTTACTAGGTGTGTGACCTTGAGCAAGTCACTTAACCCCAACTGCCCTGCCTTCTCCCCTCCAAAAAAGCAAAAAAAGAAAAAGAAAGAAAGAAATGATGAGCAGGCAGATTTCAGAGAAACCTGGAAAGAATTATATGAACTGACACTGAGTGAGTTGAACAGAACCAGAACATTGTACACAGTTACAACCACATCGTGCGATGACTAACTTTGACAGACTTAACTTCTCAGCAATAGACTTAACTTCAAAGTCTCAGGATGGAAAATGCTATCCATATCCAGAAAGAACTACAGAATTTGAATTCAGATCAAAGCATACTTTTTGCTTGCTCTCTCTCTTTTTTGTTTTGCTTTGTTTCTTCTTTCTCATGGTTCATCCCATTGATTCTAATTCTTCTTTACAACATGACTAAGTGTGAAAATGTTTAATATGAATATACATGTAGAACCTATATAAGAATTGCATGCCATCTTGGGGAGGGAAGAGGGGAGGAGGGCAGAGAAAATTTAAAACCCAAAAGCTTGTGGAACTGAATGTTGAAGACTAAAAATAAATAAATAAACTTTTTAAAAAAATAAAAAAGCACTGGTCTAGACTGGATCAATGCTCTCATCAAAAATCTTTTTGCCAGTATGATAAAATACAAATTTCTCGACTCATTCTTTTATTACAACTCTCCACATACTTTGTGTTCTAGCCAAACTAAAGAGTTAACTGTTCCCCAAACTCCACATTTTATCTCTTGCCAATGCTTTTGCACAGTCTACCTCACCTCCACCTCACGAATATCCTTGTTTTCCTCAAGGTTCAACATAGGTGCCACCCTTAAAAAAAGCCTTTCTGACTCAGAGAAGTGTTTTCTCCCTCCCCAAATTACTCTGTACTATCTTTACTCATGTATGTATATCCCCTCTTCCTCCTTGAGGTCCAAGGAGAGTGCCTTCTACATGGAAGGTGCTTAATGATTGTTGAACTGAAAATGTTAGATTACATTGCCATATCACAATTTATTCAGCTATTACCTAACAGGTGGACATGTTCTTTCCAGATTTATGCTCTTACCAATAAGTTACCAATAAATGTTGCTCTTACCAATAAATTACTATTAAATCTATAGCTATTTTGGTATAGGTAAGTCTTTCTTTTCTTGTTAATAACATCCTTCAGCTAGTCCTAGTAATGATGTCATATACATGAAACTGCTGTATACATGTAGCCAAATTATTCTCTAAAAAGCTTATTTCCATTACTACAATGTTGGGTAACCTGTGAATTGATTCAACCACCCTGAAAATCATTTTGGAACTATGTAAGAAAAGTAAAAACTACTTGTCACACCTGTCTTCTTTCAATAAGGAAGCAGGGACTATAAATGTTGGAGAGCAATTACACAATCAGATGGACAGTCTGTTTTGACTGGTTTTGCAGTTTTCTTTGATACAAGGAAGGGTTCATTGGGAATGGGAGAAGAGGGAATTAACTGAAAATGCCTATGGTGTGAGATCAAAAGGCAACGATAAAATAACGAAAAAAAGAAAAAATTCTGCACCAATTCACACATGCCCATTTATGTAATAGAAGGGCCTTAAGAGGCCATTTAGTATAACCCCTTCCTTGACAAGAATCCCCTGTACAAGATGACCCCCTCTTCCACCTCCATCCCCCACTGTGGTCAGACATACTTTGCATAAAGCATTCCAGTGACAGAGAACCCATTAGCTCTTAGCTAATAGGTTACCTCTCTCTTTCCTAGGGTTATCATCTAAAAATCTGACTTTAACTACATCTTGATTTTGGGAGGAAACAGAACTGTGATTTCTTTGATCTGAGAACTACCAATAAGGAAACTCCCTCTACCAGTGTAGCACTGAAAACTACTAGTTCTTTCTCAGAAAAAGTCTCTAAACTGTTGCTTAGCCCTAGTGCTGAGGCTTTTTCTTCCTATTTCTCCTACATAATCACATTATTCCATCCTCCAATTTCCTGACACAGATCAGGTTTTCCTTCTGCCCCTTCAGATACTTTTTCTTTATTTTCACACTAAATCTTTCTTCCATTTTTTGGGTTCAATTTGCCTGTATAACCCTAAGGAGTAAAGAGATGTTCCTTGAGTCACTTTACCTTCTCTTTTGAGAGAAGATTGTGACTGTGGCAGAAATACCAACACTGCATAGGCTGGTCTTTGGATCAAATGAATGCAAATTGAGTGAGTATGCTCAAATTTTAAATGACAGCACAGACCTGGTTCTGCATCACTAAAGTGCTTGTTGTAGTTTACTGGGACTACACAATAACTTTATCAGGAACTTTTCATAGGCTTACATCATATATTCCTTTAAGGTCTTGAAGGCAATTCCACAAAGAGTGAGACTAGATCTCTTTGTATTTATTACATCTTTCAACACACCCTATCTTCATTTGTAAACCTAACTGGGAAACTTGCAAATAAGCACTTTGTGATTCATCTAGGAACACTGTGGAAGATATTACTACTATTTTGGAGAAGGAAAAATAATTTTACAATTTATTTCATTCTCAGTAAAATGCATGTTTTACAGAAATAAAACATATTTTGCAGATCACTGCAAAACTCTCACTGTTTCCTTCATTTTGGATGCTATGTTTCTCTTTTCTTGGGAGGGAGAGAGGTAGTGTTATGATAATATTAATTTTAGAAAAAAGAATCAATGTCAATCATTTAAAAAATAAAAGAGCAAAAGGAAGTTCAAATACAAGCAAGACAGTGGTGCAACTACCAAGTTAAATTTGAATATAAAAGAAAAACAAGCTTCACATAGTGAAATAAAAGATAAAATATATAGAAGTTTACAGTGTCACATAAAATCCCTATTTTTTTACATATGAAAATGTTAATGTTTGTAGATGGCTGTTAGGTTCATAAAAGTAATTTTTACATTTTTTTATTTTTAAGATTAGCCCTCCCCATTTCACTCAGTCTAGGAGATAGGAACTGCTCATAATCCCAATCCCACTACTAATGGGCACAGGAGGTTTGACACACTCACTGTGAGACTTGGATCATTTTTCCCCTCTTCAGATAATCCTCCCAGAGGCTCACTATACTTATGCTGGTGATACTCAAAGGGTTTGACCAATGCAGTTCAGAATGCTGAAGCTGAAGAAAATCTGCTAGTCGTAGCCTCTATGATTACAGGCAGGCACTGTCATGCCTGATTATTATTATTATTATTTTATAAAGAAAAACAGCTTCCTTTTCTATTATTTTCTCACAAGCCATAAAATGATTTAGATTTTTCTAGGAATATTGCTCAAACTCACTTGTCTATACAGACTCCACCTCCTTCCCTTTTAGGAAAATGGGGCTTACTGAATGAAGTCCCCTCTCCAAGACCAGAGAAAGTATCTCAGCAATGAATGTTCTAAGACATACTCCAGGTCTGTTGAAGAACTCACTGAAGCCAGCAAGATGATATTCAACCATTCCTGCTTATCTCAGTTTTCTTATTCCTTGCTTATTTCTATCAACCAAAATGGCTTGCCTGCTGTTTCCTGTAAACTTCCATCTCCCATCCCTGAGCCCTTGTACAAGCTGTAACCTATGCTCGGCATGCATTCTCTCCTATCTTCTCCATCTCTCAGAACCCTGATTCCTTCAAAGCTCTACTCAAGGGTCACTATATGAGGCACGGATTTCACTGTCCTCCCCTCCAAAGCACGTTGCATGTATTTTATTTGTGTACTGACTTATCCATGTATATGTGGCTGCTCTCACCCCTGAGCAGAATGTTAGGCTAGGGAGTTGTGGTTTTGTCTCTGTACCCCCAGTATCAAGCAGAGTCCTCGGCAGATGGCAGGCACTGAAAAAAATGCTGACTGAAACTCTTTGGAAGGAAAAAGAGAAGAAAAAAGAAAAGAGTTGAGTTTAGTGGTTGAGCCACTTTTTTCAATCAAGCAAATTTATTAAGCGCTTACTCTGTGCCGTGAACTATGCTAAGTGTTGGAGATACACAGAAAAAACAAAAAGTGCCCCCACCCTTAAGAAGCTGACATGCTAATAATAAATATACATACATATATACATATACATACATATAAAGATACATAAAAAGACACCAAGTACCCTTAGAAGGGAAGGAGCTAACCAGGTGACTCAGAGAGGAGGAGGGACAGTATTCCAGGCATGTGGAGCTGTTGGTGAAAAAGATAAGAGATGCAGAATCATGATACTTAAGTTCAAACGACTAGGTCAGTATGGCTGGACTGTAGGAGTCTTAAAGAATAATGTGTAAGAAATGGAAACAGAGGAAAGGGGCAGGTTGTAAAGAGCTTTAAATGCCAGAAAAGTTTCTATTTGATTCTCTTCTACCTACGGACGTAGCTAAAAACCCTTTTTTCTTGTTCTTAACATTAACTGCCAGCTTGAAGCTTACTTTGGACTTTAGTACTCCTAAGAATTTTTATAGGAATGCACAATTCTTTTATATTCATTTTCAATTACCCTAGCTTCTAGATTTTTAAAACCTGAATTTGTGGGTGAATTCCCTGGGTACCCACACTGGTCTTTGGACAGATTTTTTTTCTCTCCTCCTTTCTGCCTGTTTTGTCAAATATCTTATTCCTGTTGGATTGACTTCCCCTACAAAAACCGGATCTGGCCTAGCTTATCTGAATCTTCTGAAGTCTATGTCACCAAAATCTAGAATAATACTACTCACTAATATTTACACAGCACTTTAGGATTTGCAAAGTACTTTACAAATATTATATCACTTGATCCTTACCACAACTTGGGTAGGTAGGTATTTTGAGGTAGGTGTTATTATTATCTCTATTTTAAAGATAGAGAAACTAAGACTGAGAGAGGTTAGGTGACTTATCTTTGGTCACGCTGCCAATAAATATCTAAGTCACATTCAAATTCAGGTCTTTCTTAACTTCAAATCTGGCACTATAATTAATCCCTTTGCCTCCTAGTCTCCATGTCAGCTCCATGTCAAATCAGAAGCATCTCTGAACTTTTTCTGTACAATTTATAACTGAGTAGCCACTTGCTCCAAAGTCTTACCCTACTACTTTTTCTTCAGTGGTCAGTTTTCCCCTTCATGGGTAAGAATCAGGTACAGAATTACAATTTCTCTGTCATTTGCCCTATCCTCAGAAGGATGAAACTAACACTTAAGTCAAAAGTTTATCATTTGCTCTGCTTTTGACAAAGACCTACAGTCAACATCAAAATAAGTGAAGTCTACCACTACTACAATATCATACTTCTGTACAAGATTTGTCATCTGCTTCCTAAACTATTTTCTCAGCTAATTCCTCCATTCCATTTAAGTGGTCTATTCTATAGTTTCATAATAATCTGATAAAGGCTCTGGTGATATTCACATGAAAAAGATAGAAAGACGCTGGCCAGACCATAGCATAATTAGATAAATTTGGATGTGGATGAACAGCCAGCCTAAAAAAGCTTTGAACTCAAAAGCGCTTGATACCATCTTGGAAGGTACCCAGTGGAATGTGTCAAGAATCTGTGCTTGACCATGTGATGTTTAACATTTTTCATCAAGAACACGAATAAAAGGATAAACCGTATAATTTTATAACCTGCGAATGATTTGAACTAGAAGAAAAAGGTGACATATTTGACGACAAATGCAGGACTCAAAGGATTTCGACAGGTACAACAGTTGGCAAAACTGATTAAGATGGAATTTAATTGGAATAAGTCAACTTCACAAATATGAGAGGGAGGGACAGGTGACAGATTTAGAGTTGGAAGGGAGTTGGCAGGTCACTATCTAGTCCAACCCATCGTTTTACACATGAGGAATATGAGGCAAAGAGAAGTGTCCTGCCTAAGGTTACAGGCAGTAACAGACTGAGATTTGAACCCAAATTCCCTGATTCCAAATCCCACTGAGTCTCAATGATATTCCTATGGCTTCCTTGCAACAGAATCACTGATTTACTGTTTATCACCCATGCTTTAAAAGTAAAGATATGAAGTCATGGCTTTTATGAATGACTAGGACTCCCTTTGCGGCCGCCTTCCGTGAATTCTCCAGTCCTCTTGTGCTATCCCTCTTCCTATGCTGCACTCCATTCCTTCTGCAGTGTGGAGCTTGTCAGATCTAGGTGGGCAGTTTTCTCCCTCCCTTTTGAGTTAAAGCCCTCTTCATTAGATTCACACGTATCCAAATGTATACTTTTCAATGCTTCTTGTTAGAGATACTCCACATCCTCTCCAAGATCCCTTAATTGCTAAAATGAGGTCGAGAAATCCAAGTCCCATTCCCAGACACCATCTTCTTAGCCAGGTGTTCACTGCTCATATCTGCCTCTCTTCTATATCTGTTACCTTCAACAGATGAAAATGATGAAAACATCATCTGTGCTCTCAAGATAACTGACTTATTACCTTTATAATTATCACAGATCTAGAGCTTTAAGAGACCTTAACATTAACGGATCTAATATGTTTCCTTTACAGGTAAGGAAACTACTGCCCAGAGAGGTTAATGGATTTACCTAACATCACAGAGCACAGACTTGAACCTGGGTCCTCCAATTCCAAAATCACCATGCTTTCCATTGAACCACACTACCTTTCTAATTAAGATGCAGTAGAAAAAGCAATGACTCTGAAATCAGAGGTCCTGGGTTCAAATTTTACCCTCCGACTTCCTATGTGACCTTGAACAAATCATTCGACCTCCCAGAACCTCCAGCTCTTCATCTATAAAATTAAGGGACTGGATTATATTTGTCTCTACATCAATCACTGGAAGTGGGTAATGATTGAAAGGTTTGAAAATTTTTCATGGGAGTTCTCTCTGTAACATCCCATACACATCCTCCAGGAAATCAGCAGATCTTTCTGTTGCTGAAATCAAGTCAATAAGTAGCAAAGAGTCATCATCATTACCACTGTCATCACCAATATCATCATTAACCAGAAACATTTAATGAGAGCCTATGTGCCAGGTACTGCGCTAAGTGGAATCAAAGAAAGTAAAACAAAAACCAGCCAGTTCCTGCTCTCAGGAAGCTCACAGTGCTGCTTTACTTTTCCCTCTGCTGGCCATTATTTGAAAACTTCTCACATGACCTTTGATTAGTTTGTGACTGAAGTTAACACACACCTGTTCCCATCACTGTGGCACGTATTGTGGTATTTAAGAATCCATACTGGTTATTACACTTTCAATCAGGTCAGTGATCCCAGGATACTGTGACTGAAACATGACCTAAATGTTACTTCATTAATGCTGTAACAAAAGAGCTATTATATAAGACAAAACACTCACATAATTTGATCCTGACTTTATTTTTCGGATTCCTGCGTACATTATGGGATCTCAAATTATTAGCCACTATTTCTAATACTATTTATTGCACATTTGTAGAGAAAAAGAACTTTCTGCAATGGCCTTTCAGCTTTAGCTGGCCAAGACTTTATATTGTAGTACATACGCTAATTCATTGTTGGTGGAGAGATGAACAGGTCCGACCTTTCTGGAAAATAATTTAGACCTATGAAAGAAAAGTTAATATTTATACCTTTTGATTAAGAGATTCTATTATGTCCAAAGGAGGTTGTTAAAAGCAAGATCCATATATACAAAAATGTTCATGATTTGAAATACTAAAAAGATAAAAAGAAAATGCCTGAACAAATTATAGTATCTAAATGTAAAGGAATACTACTGAACCTTAAAGAATGATGACTGTTAAAAGAGTTAGCATGGTACCACTGTACTCTGGAGTCAGATGACTTGAGGTTGAATCCCACCTCTGATGTTATCTTGATCAAATAACTTAACCTCCTTATGCCTCAATTTCCTCAACTGTTAAATGAGGAGACTGAACTAGATGGACTGTAAGGTCCCTTCTGGCTCTACTTCTATGATCCTTAAAATTCACAGAAACATGAGAAGCCTGTTGTGAAGGGAAGGGTGATTAAAAAAGCAAGGCCAAAAGTCAAATATATACAATGACTAAAACAGTGAAAATAAAAACAACATGGAAAGGCTATAAAACTCTGGTCAAATGCAATGGTCAGCATTAGTTTCATACCATCCAAGTTAAAAAATATATACCTCCTTTTTATTAGTCATCAACAAACTTTTTCAGAGAATGAACTTTGCAAGGTTTGTTTAGGTGTTTGTTAGGCAGAATTAAAGTACACTAAAAATATCACAGTCACCCTACAATAATGTAGATGAAAACATCAGAAGATACTTAAATTCAGAGGAACTGCAGAGGACAGATAATATGAAGCATACACTAACAAGTAATTCTGCCAATCAGTTTTGCTTGATCTTTTTTTTTTTGTTTTGTTACAAGGGAAGGTTTGATGAGGAAAGACATCTGGAAATGATTGCGATATTTTTAAAAGGCACCAATAAAACCTTTTTCTGAAAAATCATATCCAATAACTGATATCAAGTAAAATTCAGCATATTATTTTATAGTAAGTTGAATGGGGAGAGGGATGTCAAGGTAAGAGGGAATGCCAGATTTATAGCATGACAAGAGAAGGCAAAACAGAAACAGAGTAAAAATTGTTCAGTTTTAGATGAAAGAAAAAATATCAGACAAAAATGGCTATAAGGTTGGAAAGGTAAGTTGTAGATGGCCTTGAATCAAGCATTTATAATTTATTCAGCAAATAAAAGGCAAAGACTTTTCCTCTTTCCTACTGGTCATAGAAAATAAAGTTATCCCTGTTCCTAACTCACTACCCATCTCACTTGCACCCTAGATTCCATTTCCTCCTGATTCCTTTAGGATCTTGTTGCAGTCATGCCCTCCTTCCCATTCCTCTTCTATCTATCCCCTTGGCACTGGCTTCTCCCATTTGTTTACAGTCAAATTTCTTTAATTTTTTAAAAAGCCTTCCTTAATTCCTCTTACCTTTTTCATCCACTCTTCCATCTCTTTTCTTCTCCTTTCACTGATAACTTTCCTATACAAAGTGAGATTTGAGCTAAGTCTTAAAAGAAACCAAGGAAACTAAGAGGCAGAAGAGAGGATAGAAGAGCATTCCATGCCTAGGAGACAATTTGTACAAAGGCATGGAAATGGGAGATGGGCTGCTGTGTACAAGGAACAATAGCAAGCGTATCAGTACAGTAGGATAAGAAATTTGTGGAGAGGAGTAAAGAGTAAGAGATAAGAAAAGTAAGGAAGCAGCCTGATTGTAAAAAGTTTTAAACATTCAATAACACAATTTATATTTTACCTTGGAGGTAACAAGCAGTCAAGGAGTTTATTAAGTAGGTGGTTGGGGAAGTATCACAGCTGAACCTACACTTCAAAAGAATCACCTTGGCCATTTGAGTGAAGGATAAAGTGGAACAGGAATAAACTAAGAGCATGATGAATAAATTAGAAGGGTATTGTAATAGTCCAGGCTAGCAGTAACTAGGAACTGTTCAAAAGTCTATGAGAAATGCCATAAAGATAGAATGGACAAGGTTTGGCAAAGGACTGGCTATATGGAGAGCAATGAATCAATGACAATCATGACACCAGGTTGTGAGCCTTTATAGGAAACTGAGTGGATGATGGTGCCCTAGGAAGTTGAGAAGTTTTGTTATTTTGGTGCTCTGGGGTGACTCAGGAGTGGGTTGGGGGGGAAGCGGGATAAGTTTTGTTGTGTACATGTTGAGTTTGAGATGCTTATAGGACATTCAGTTGAAGATGTATAAAAGGCAACTGATGAGTTTGTGACTACATCTCAGGAATGAGGCTAGAGATGTATGTGTGTGTGTATATATATATAGATATATATACATATATCTATATATATATACACAGAGAGAGAGAGAAAGAAAGAGAGAGAGAAAGAGAGAGATCTGGAAATCATCTTCACAGAAATGATCACTGAATCCATGAGAGTAGATAAGACTGCCAAATAAGAGAGTATAGAGAGAAATGGGATAAGGGCCTACGTGAGAGCCTTTGGGGATCCCCACAATTAGTGGACATGAAATGGATGAAAATCCAGCAAAGGAGACTAAAAAAGAACAAATGGATAGATAGGAAGAGATTCAGGAGAGAGCAGAGTATCAAAACCTACAAAGGAGAGTACCCAGGAGAAAAAAGTGACCAAGTTATATAAAACGAAACAGAAAGGTCAAGGATGAGGATGAAGACTAGGCCATCAACTTTGGTGATCAAGAAACCAGACAAAGGGGAGAAAAAAAATTAGTTTCAGTTGAATAAGGTCAGAAGCCACAACAGAGAAGATTTCAGAGAAGCGGAGGACTCTTTATAAGCCAGTTAGTTCTATAAAGCTTTTAACATGGTTATAATCAGCAGAGTACACTAAGGTGAGCCTCTCTGGGCTGTTAGCCTGGAATAAGCTTTAATAATGCAGAGTCTAAACAGAATCATAAGAGAGAGGGCAATAAGGGCCCATCTACCAAGGGTAGCTAACAAGCCATTTCCCTGCACCCGGGTGAACCAAGAAGGAGGTTTCCACCAGGGGTTGAGACGGTGGTTGTGTTTCTGCTATAACTTGTTGATTTTATGTACATTTGCCTCCATACGTAAATTAAGTCTATAGATAAAATTACTTAGAGGGCTCATCATAGACTAATTTGAGAACGGAGATTTACATGTCATCAAAGTAACCAAGAAAATTCAGCAAACATAAATACTATGAAAGCCAAGACAATACTGTAATGACCACCAATAATAAGTGACATCAAGTCTCCTTGTAAGCTAATAACCCACTCCCAATGTCCATTTAATCAGCATATTTCATCTTGAGTCCCAGATGTAGTCATCTGGTCCCCAGAAATATCTTCTCTTGGACATTCTGGAATAGGCCTTGTTTCAGGGCATCTTTGAAGGCAGTTCTGTTCCTCTGGTTCCAAGTCACTTCTGGAGATTTCTAGGTAACTGTGTTAAAATCTGCCAGTAATAAGACTCAATACAAGTACAATCTCCTAAATTTGCTTTTCTAATAACTGGCACATGTGTAAAAACCAGCTCCAGTTTTATTATTCTAATCCTATTAGTATAGAGCTATAAGAACATCAAATAAGGAACCTAAAATTCACCTGAAACTTCAGAGAATTTCAGTTTTAATATGCTACTTCCTGGTTCTATTTTCACCCAAACCCTGTACTTGACGTGAACAATGCCATCAACAGGCTGAAGGAAGAATCTATGAGGGCCTAACTTGGGAAAATGAGCCTAAATTTAAAAAACCTGTACCTAAAATATACTCAAGGCCTGTATAGCCTATTAGAAATAAATGGGGGCGGAGCCAAGATGGTGGAGTAGAAGCACAAACTTGGTGCTGGTTCCCCTCTAATCACTTCCAATACATGTCAAAAAATTACTATAAACAAACTTTAAAGCTACAGAACCCACAAAGAGAAACAAATCTCCTGCTGAAAGAACCCTGGCAGGCCAACAGGAAGGATCTAGCACACCAGTGTGGGAGCCAAGCCCAGCCCCATGTGAGCCACGTGGTTCCTGGTCCCAAGGAGGCCCCAACCAGCAGTGGCCCAGAGCAGACTTCAGGACACAGAATCACCAGGAGCTGTGGCAGTTTCCAGAATTATCAACCCATAAATGCCAAAAAGAAAGTAAAAGGTCAGTGTGGAGCTTTGTGGGAACAGGGGACCAAGAGTGAGGTCCACCCCTGTCCCAGGGCAAGAAACAACTGCCATTGCCTGGCTGTCTCAGGAGTTCCTGGCTTGCAGATTACAGGGAGACCAAGCAACCCTTCAGAGAGTAATTACTCTTGCTTTAACCTGCTTGGATCTGGATCATGGCCCTGGGTGGTGGTCCGGGGTGTGTGACCAGTGAGCCAGAGCTTGTGGTGTCTGTAGAGAAGACGCCCAACTAAAAGCTCCAACAGTTGCAAAAACCCCAGTGATTTGGGACAAAGCTCTCTCTCCATTTTGGAAGCAGGGTTCTACTGTGGCAAAGCGCTTAAAAGTCAAGTAATTAACTGGCAAGATGAGGAAGCCCAGGAAACATATTCAAACCATAGATTCCTCTTTTGGGGATAAAAATGATCAAGGCATGGAGGAGGAAGACAGCGAAGTCAGAACTCCTGCATCCAAAGCATCCAAGAAAAATATGAACTGGTTAAAGGCCATGGAGGAGCTCAAGAAGGATTTTGAAAATCAAGTAAGAGAAGCAGAGGAAAAATTGGAAAGAGAAATGAGAATGATGCAAGAAAATAATGAAAAACAAGTTAACAGTCTGAGACTCAAAAATATGCCGAAGAAAATAACACCTTAAAAAATAGACTAAGGGTGGCTAGGTGGCACAGTAAATAGAGCACCAGCCCTGGAGTCAGGAGAACCTAAGTTCAAATCCGGCCTCAAACACTTAGTACAAAAACTAGCCATATGACCTTGGGCAAGTCACTTAACCCCAACTGCCCTACCTTTTCCCCTCCAAAAAAAAAATTTTTTAATAGACTAACTCTTACATGCAACTGGGAAATAAGATATACACGCACTGGGGTAGGGAGATCCATCTTGCCCTACTGGAAAGTCAGAAGGGTGATGGGGGAGGATACAGGAGAGAGCAGATTGGGGGAGGGGGCATACAGTAGGATCACTGTTTGGGGGTGGTGGGTAGGGAGACAGGGAGAAAATTTATAACTCAAAATCACGTGAAAATGAATGATGTAAACTAAAAATAAACAAAAGTTAATTTTAAAAAATAGACTAACTCAAATGGCAAAAGAGGTTCAAAAAGCCAACAAGGAGAAGAATGTCTTAAAAGTCAAATTTACCAGATGGAAAAGAAATTTCAAAAACTCGCTGAGGAGAATAACTCCTTCAAAATAAGACTGGAGCAACCAGAAGCTAACGACTTTATGAGAAATCAAGATACTATTAAACAGATCCAAACAAATGAAAAAATAGAAGACAATGTGAAATATCTCAATGGAAAAACCACTGACCTGGAAAATAGATCCAGGAGAGATAATTTAAAAATTATTGGACTACCTGAAAGCCATGATAAAAAAAAGAGCCTAGACACCATCTTTCAAGAAATTCTCAAGAATAATGGCCCTGATATTCTAGAATCAAAGGGCAAAATAGGAATTGAAAGAATTCACCAATCACCTCTTGGAAAAGATCCCAAAAAGAAAACTCCTAGGAAAAGAGCCAAATCCCAGAGTTCCCAGGTCAAGGAGAAAATACTGCAAGCAGTCAGGAAGAAACAATTTGAATATTGTGGAAACACAATCAGGATAACACAAGACTTAGCAACTTCTACGTTAAGGGATTGAAGGGTTTGGAATATTCCAGAGGTCAAAAGAGCTAGGACTAAAATCAAGAATCACCTACCCAGTAAAACTGAGTATAATGCTACAGGGGAAAATGTGGCCATTCGATGAAATAGAGGATTTTCAAGCATTCTTGATGGTAAAAAGCAGAGCTGAACAGAAAATCTGACTTTCAAAAACAAGAAGCAAGAGAAGTATGAGAAAGTAAACTGGAAAAAAAATCATAATGCACTTATTAAAGTTGAACGATTCACATTCCTACATGGAAAAATGATAACTGTAACTCATAAGACTGTTCTTAGTATGAGGACAGTTGAAGGGAATATATGTGTGTGTGTGTATATGTATATGTATACATACATATATATGTATGTATAGGAGAGTGAGTGTGTATATAAATATATATGTGAGTGTGGGCATATGTATGTTCATGTATACATAGACAGAGGGTACAGGATGAGTTTAATTTGAAGGGATGATTTCTAAAAAGTAAAATTAAGAGGTGAGAAAGGAACTCATTGGGAGAAGGAGAAAGGAAGAGATAGATTAGGGTAAATTATCTCTTATAAAAGAGGCAAGAGAAAACTGTTACAATGGAGGGGAAGAACAGGAAGGTGAAAGGAAATGGAACAACCTTATTCATATTCAATTTGGTTTAACGACAGAATAACATACAAACTCAATTGGGTATTTTACTCTACAGGAAAATAGAGGGGTAGAGGATAAGAGGAGAGATGATAGAAGAGAGGGCAGATTGGGAGAGAGGGTAGTTAGAAACAACTATTTTTTAAAAGGGATAGCGGCAGGGCAGCTAGGTGGCACAGTGAATAGAGCACCAGCCCTGGAGTCAGGAGGACCTGAGTTCAAATCCCACCTCAGACACTTAACACTTACTAGCCCTGTGACCTTGGGCAACTCACTTAACTGCAACTGCCTTGCCCTCCCTCCTCCAGAAAGCAAAAAATAAAAATAAAAACACTTAAAAATTTAAAAATATATATATAGTTGGTCTTTCACAATATGACAACTATGGAAATGATTTGGGTAACTGCACATATGCAACCTATATTGAATTGCTTGTCTTCCCAGTGGAGCTGGGTGAGGAGGGTAGAAGGAAAAAAATTTGAAACTCAAAGTTTTAAAAACAAATGTTTATTTAAAAAAATTTTGTTTTTTACATGCAACTAGGAAATAAGATATACAGGCACTGGGGTATAGATGTCCATCTTACCCTGTTAGAAGATTAGGGGGGTGATGGGGGAGGATATTGGGGAGAACAGACTAGGGGAAGGGGTATTCTGTGGGCTTGCTATTTTGGGGTGGGGGTAGGCGAAAGACAAGGAGAAAAAATTGTAACTCAAAATCTTGTGGAAATGAATGTTGAAAACTAAAAACAAATAAATAAATTTTTTTAAAAGAAGAAATATCTGGAAGCCAATCACATACATATACAAAGAAAGAAACATCTGGAAGTCAACCCCCCCCCACACGAATTAGCAAGAACTATTAGCAAGCCCCAAAATTCATTTATTTAGTTGCTTAGCATATGGACTTGACTATAAATTCTGCTTTAAAAAAAACAACAGTAAGATCTTTCATACTTGCATACTATTATAGTAATTCAGATTTTTTTTTATAATAATCAAATTACTTAATAGAGTTAGTATTACAAGAACTTCCACTATCTACCTGCCCCAATAACAGAAACTTGCTATGAAAGGAAAAATGAGGGACATGGTTAAGACTGTCCCCTTAAGAGCACAGACTAAGTCATAACAGAGGGAAAACTCCTTTAGCTCTGTTTGACTGAAAGTTCACACAGCAAAAGTTCCAAAGCAAAATGCCAACTCAGAGTGTGTATATATATATATATATATATATATATATATATATATATATATATATGCGCTTCTCAGACTCCAATTAGGGAAGCTTGCTTAGGGTAAGCTTGCTTGTAAGAAAACTTTCACACCTTTTGCTAATTTTTAATTAACCACTGAGTCAAGAAGGCTATGAGGCTTTCTGGCTCTGAGAAGTGTATATATACTCTGGCTTGGTATTTTGCTTTGGAGCCTTGCTTATGAGCTGGATCTTGTGATTCCCTGGTTGAGATTCTGAGTGGCCATATGCTCAGAGCTCCCCAACTGCTCAGATGTAAAGGCTCTCTAGATCCAGGGATGTATATAAAGTGTATAGCTGATTCAGGCATTCAGAGCCCTCTCTGTTGTTCTTTATTTCTCTGCTTGTATTTTCTCTGAAGTTCAGGGTGCTGATTTTTCTCCTGAACTAGTGAATGTAATTTAAAAAGACTGTTGACCCCTTAAACAATTATCTTACCTTGTAAAGCAGATCTAAGAACCTGTGCTAGTAGCCATCCTGGGTATGCCAGTGTGGTTACCACTACAGCTCTTTCTCTTACTTTCTTAATCCTCTAGTCTTTATTTCTCAATCATACCCCAGACTATCTGTAGAACTTATCTTCATGCCACTGAATTTTTCCTTTACAATTTAGCACGGGTTTGTTTGTTTTTTTATTACGTTATAACAATTAATTACAATATTGTTAGGGGTTTTAGAAAGACTTTACTTCTGGTTTACCTAAACAATTACATTTTACTGTATCATTTACAGAAGAAAACACAAAGACAATCCCAAAAAATTCTTCCAAATTTTACTTACTCTTTAGTTGTTCCCTAATTTAAACAAGCTGCTCTCTTTCATGGTCAGGGAAGAAGTTAAATCACCTTCTTCCCTGGCATTACATTCTTCAAGGAAAAAGTGATAAAAGGTCTAACTGTGGTTTCTATATAATTTCCATTTTAATTTTTGTTTTTCCTTAAAATAAATTCTACAGTGTTACCCTAAAACTCACTAAAACATTCCAATATTCAAATCAATTTTGGAAATTTTACAATAGAGAACTTACATTTCAGTCACAGATTTGGTCTCTAATTAGTTTACAATGCCATAAATTCCTTCAGACTGGGAAGATTCTCTTCCTTTTATTTGTGTCTCTTGTCTGTTTTCCCCACTTGTTCATTAAAGAGGCTGAGAGAGAGACAGAGAGACTTTCTGTAGGTTCTTTCTTAATTAAAAAAAAATTTTCACTCTTTTCTGTTGCAGACGAGGTCCCAGGAGAAACTAGAACACAGACAATACATGGCAGATACATAGAACTGCTAGCTAGAAAAGTTTTTCCTTCTCTTCCACTGAAAATTGATTAATTTTTAAAAAATGAGTGCACACAATTTTCTAAAAGTACTTTCAAAGCCTTTAATTTACAATAACTGAAAATCCCTTCTTCAGGCCAAATTTACAAACTATTGAAACTCTCATATACCTTAGCCAATGTCTGCATAATTTGAGAGCTCTTATTCTTAGTCATTCCATTTTAGATGGTAAGCTTCCTCTGATCTTAGGCCAATAAGAATTTCCCTAAGGGGTGTCCATCAGCTTACTAGAACCAGCTTTTACATAATTTAACAGGGCACCTTTTGATCATTCCCAGCTCCAACAGGAACTTCCCTTTGTCCCAAACTACAAGAAATTTCTCCAGGGGGATACCCATAAGTATGCTAATACTGGATCCCATTATACCCTTAAGGGGAATCTCCCCCAACAACGTGGAAGATTAGCTTGGCTAGGTCCTTGGGTATGCATGTGATTCCTATTATTGCCTTAGGGAAATCTAGGGGATATCATTCCCCTACAACATGGGGGCTTGCCTTACCTAGACACTGTTGAGATCAAGAGGGAGTCAGACCTCAGGGGCAGTTCTCTGTTGAGGAGTCAACCAGAGTACTCTAAGGAGTTCCTCGGAGAGCCTGCCCCAGGGACCAGGACAGTTTTGGGGCTGCCCACAGTAGCAACTGAATTACGGTATACTGAGAAAACAAAGTCCAAGCTATGCAATTTATTGGCAAGGCATGCAGTTGCAAAACAAATTGGGTCCAGGGCCTCCTAAGTAGGAACAAGGACCCTAAAGAGAGGGTTACAAGAGTTTTTATAGTAAACTACAATTACTATTTTTAGAATTTCTATTTTTAGATTTTAGGGACGGTTCTATCTACTTGTATCCCACAAGTCAGAGATACAATAGCTCATTTCCTTCAAATGACATGATTTACAAAAAAAAAAAACTAAATTTAGCTCAAGGACATAGAACTTAACTTCAGCAACTATACAAAATGTCAGTAATGATACTAAATGAGAGTCAATATGATTTTCTCAATACTCAATGCTAATTAAAACTGGACTAATCTTTAGCCTCCTCTCCCAAACACTAACATATTCTGTGCTTTGCTGTTCCTCTTTTCTAGGACATCCTCCCTCTTCTTTTTGCATTTCAGTTCCAGTCTATCCTTCAAAATTCACCTCAACTGCCACTTCTGTACCTCATTGTTCATCCACCCCCATTAATAATAACCTTCACTCTCATAAAGTACTTAGGTAACTAATATATTCCCAATGCAATATTATCTAATTCCCCTATTAGACAGTAATTCCTCCAATTTAGTGGAAAATTCTGCACACAAAAGGCACTTAAATGTTTGTTATTGTTGGAGATAGTACCAATAGCCATAAAGTCATTGGTTTTATGTACGGAAGCATTAGTACGGTAACCCATACTAAGAATTACCCTCCTAAGAATTACCCTCCGTAAGGAACCTTTGATTTTATTTTATTTTCACCTTTTTTATTCATTACACTTAGTGATACTATGGCAAAAACACCTCATTGTAACACTTAAGAATCTAGACATGCTCTAGGAGCTTTTGACCACCTCAGTTACTAAACCTCCTCAGATAGAGTCTAACACAGATGCGATACAGTGTTATGTCAACATTCTAGCATACAACTAAGCTATCATATAAAACTACATGACAGAAGCTCTTTTTGCAAATTACTCTTTTTCCCCCACTAATATATGTCTGTAATCTCTCAGTCAAAAGGGAACAAAATCATTTCAACTTGTTAACAAGCACAAAAATGTATTCTAGACAATAACAACTCTGATCACAAATGTAACTGTACTGGTTTATCACTGTTAATCTTACTTCCTTCAAAAGGAGGAAAAAGCACCTTGAGCTCCACAAGGACCAGAACCATTTGTTTTTATATTCTCCAGCATCCAGCAACATCTGGCACATAAGTCAAGTACTCAATGTCTGTTGAATGAAGGCTCAATGATGATCAATCAGTACCAATATACACTGATTTTCCAGAACCTGCCTGGTCTATTAGAATAACTTTATTTATATTTATGCTTACCCACAGAGTAACTGATATAGTAATAAAATGAATGTCATTATTTCCAGTGTTATACTCTTATATGATTCAGTTTCATACAATATTAAATCCACAAAGTAAATACTTCATTACGCATCTTCAAGGGTTTCAATATTTGCACATAGGTCTATAAGACTGATAAAGTAAAGGAAATGTTTTTTTTAGTATCAACTTTTGCTCTCCAGAGTTTCTGTTCAAAGTATAATTTTTGAAAGAAAAGCAGATACCATTAAACAAACTTCAAAAATAATCAAACAGTACTCCTCAAGGGCATACAGTAGAGTAACTCCCTACTTGATTTTCTTGAAACCAGTTCCTTACTGCTCCAAATCGTCCTCCTGTAGTGGCAACACCCTTCAATTGTTCGAGAAGACCACATCCCCTACCTTTCCCTCTAGGTATCGCTAAGGAAAACAATCACTGTGGATAAGAGATCCACCCTATTCATTAAGGACAACTGCTATCAACTGGTATATAAGCCAAAGAACCCAAATTCCCCCAGATCACTGGTCCTCCTTCCAGTCTAGCCCTACTCTGCCATCAGGAAGCAGCCCTTGAGGATATGTATGTAGTCTGGTAATTACTTCTGCAGGTGCTGCAGTCTCAACTCCTCAGCAGGCAAAACCTACTGAAGACATAGAAAACAAAGTTCTTAATACCACTGCCAAGTGGTTCAACATCAGAAATGGATTTTTTTAATTCAGTAGAAATGACATTTTAAAAGATGCATTACCATCTGCTTTGTTGCTCTACCCCAAGGACCATATCTAATTTAGAGCTGTAATCTCTTTGTGTTCTCTCTCCCTTTAGAATGTGAGCTCCTTGAAAAGCAGCAACTGTCTTCCTTTTTTGCGGGACTAGGAGGAGGCAACTGGCATTAAGCAACTTGCCCAGGGTCACACAGTTAGTGTCAAGTGTTTGAGATCTCATTTGAACTCAGGTCCTCCTGACTCCAGGGCTGGTGTTCTATCTAGCTTACCCCCCTGCTTTTCTATTTGTATACTGAGAACTTATCACAATGCTTTGTACATAGTGAGCATTTATTAATTAGATACTCCATCTTTCTACTGAAATGGCTTTCTTCAAAGTTCTTCTTGATCTCTCTATTCCATATGACACTGCTGATCACTTTCCCTTTCTGGATATTCTGAGTTCCAAATTTTCTCCCCATCTCTCCCCTACTCCCACCCCAAGATGGCATGCATACTGATTACCCCTTTCCCCAGTCTGCCCTCCCTTCTCTCCCCTCCATCCCTATACCCCTTATTTTCTTGTAGAGCAAGATAGATTTCTATACCCCATTGCCAGTATACCTTATTTCCTGGTTGCATGTAAAAACAATTTTTAACATTTGTTTTTAAAACTCTGAGTTCCAGATTCTCTCCCTTCTTCCCTCCTCACTCACCCCCACTGACAGGAGTATGATTCAATATAGCAATTCAATATAGGTTATAAATGTGCAGTTAAGCAAAACATTTCCATGGTAGTCATATTGTGAAAAACTGTATTTCCCTCCATCCTATCCCATTCCCCATTATTCTATTTTCTCCTTTGACCCTGTTCCTTTCCAAAAGTGTTCGCTTCTGATTATCCCCTCCCCTAATCTGCCCTCCCTTCTATTATCTCCCCCATCCCCTTCCCCTCTACTTTCCTGTAGAGTAAGATACCCAAATGAGTATGTATGTTACTCCCTCCTTAAGCCAAATACGATGAGAATAAGGTTGACTCATTCCCTTTCACCTCCCTGTTCTTCCCTTCCATTGTAATAGCTCTCTCTTGCCTCTTTTATGTGAAATAATCTATTATTCTCCCTATTCTATCTCTTCCTTTCTCCTTCTGCAAACATATTCCTCCTACCTCTTAATTTTATTTTTTAGAATGTAAACAGTTCAACTTTAATAAGTTCCTTATGATTCCTCTTTCCTGTTTACCTTTTCATGCTTCTCTTGTTTCTTGTATTTGAAAGTCAAATTTTCTGTTCAGCTCTGGTTATTTCATCAAGAAAGCTTGAAAGTCCTCTACTTCATTGAATGCCTATTTTTCCCCTGACATATTATACTCAGTTTTGCTGGGGAGGTGATTCTTGGTTTTAATCTTAGCGCCTTTGACTTCAGGAATATCATATTCCAAACCCTTCAATCCCTTAATGCAGAAGCTGCTAGATCTTGTATTAACCTGATTGTGTTTTCATAGTATTGAAATTGTTTCTTTCTAATTGCTTATAATATTTTCTGTTTGACCTGGGAACTCTGGAATTTGAAATGATCTCTCCTGAATCTATTTTCCAGGTTAATGGTTTTTCCAATGAGATATTTCACACTATGTTCTATTTTTTCCATTCTTTTGGTTCTGTTTTATAATATCTTGATTTCTCATAAAGTCATTAGCTTCCATTTGCTCCATTCTAATTTTGAAGGAATTATTTTCTTCAGTGAGCTATCTCTGAGTCTTGGCTTCATTTAAATCCTAACTAAAACTCATTTACAGAAAGCCTTTCCTAGCCCCTCTTAATTCTAGCACTTTCCCTCTCTAAATTCCTAGTTATCCTGTATAAAGTATGTTTGTACATACTTGTTTCCATGTTGTCTCTGCCATTAGACTGTGAGCTCTGTGAGGGCATGGCCTGTCTTTTGCTTCTTTTTGTATCCTCAGTACTCAGCACAGTGGCTGGCATATAGTAGAGATTAATAAATGTTCATTAACTAATTCTTGGTCTCCCTGCCTCAGGTCTCCACTCCAATCTATCCTCCATTCAACTGGTAAAGTGATTTTGCTAAAGGGTTACTCCCTGTTCAATCAACTCCAGTGGCTGCCTATCACTTCAAGAGTCAAATTTTAAAACTTCTGGTATTTAAAGTTCTTCACAACATGGCCCTTTACTATCTTCCTAATCTTTTTTTTTAATTGTCTTATTCTATGTAGAAATATTATTCTTATTAAGGATCTTTCCAGGTCTAAGCACTATGAACTTATGAATTCCCTGGCCCAAAACTCCTCCCTTGTTGGTACTTGACTAACATTTTATTTATACTTTATTGTGAAGGGCTTTTTTTTCTTTAAATTTTTTTTAATTATCAAGGTCTTTTTTTTTTCTTGTGCCTCCCCATTCAGAGAAAAAAATGAACAAAACCCTTACAGCAAATATACATATACATACATACAAAACATATTTCCAGATTGGCTATGTCCAAAAATGGTCTTATTCTGCACAATAATCCACCACCAATCTTGTCAGGAAGTGGGTAGGTAGCATTCAGCAGAGTTTTTGAGTAAATTGTTCATTTTTACAATGTTGATGTTCTTCTGATTCTTCTCACTTCATTCTGCATCAGTCCATACAAGTCTTTATAGGTTTTTCTGAAACAATTTTTCTACATTTCTTATAGCACAATAGTATTCTATTACATTATATTAATATACTATAATTTGTACAGCCAATCCCCAATCAATGGGCAGCCTCTTAGTTTCCAGTTCTTCATTAACACAAAAAGAGGTGCCATAAATTTTTTTTTGTACGTATTGGACCTGTTCCCTTTTTTTTGATCTCCTCAGGACACAGACTTCCTAGTAGTATTGCTAGATCAAAGCATGAGGGTAGTAACTTTTGGGGCATAGTTCCAAAGTGCTTTCTAAAATGGCCAGACCAATTCACAGCTCCACCAACAACCTATCAATGCACCTGCTTTCCTACAGCCTTTCCAACATCTGTCATTTTCCTTTAAAAAACAACTTTGCCAAACTAATCAGTATGCGAGATGGAACTTCAAAGATGCTTTAATTTTCGTTTCTTGTGATTTGAAACAGTTTCCATAAGGCTAAAATAGCTTGGATTTCTTCCTTGAGAACTGATAATATCTTTCAACCATTTATCAATTGCAGAATGACTACTCTTCTTATAAATTTAATTCAGTTCCTTATATGTCTTAGAGATGAGACCTTTATTCGAGAAACTTGCTACAAAGATTTTTTTTCCCCAGTTTTATTGGTTTATTGTTCTATCACAAACTTTTCTGCTATCCATAGATAAATTTCTCCACAGTTTTCTAATCTGCTTATGATGTGATTTTATATGATTTTTATACGTTAAGTGGACTGCAAAGATTATACAACTAGTGCTGGATACTATAGTGATTACTCTTTTTAACATAGGCTAGACCAACTGGCTGTCAAGGTCCTCTTCAACTCTGAAATTTTTCAATCCAAATTAATTGTTCTCATGCAACAACCTGTCCCCAAAAGATAAATGAAATATTAAGGAGGAGAGGGAAAGAAAAGAACTAAACGAAGTTAAATTTTTTTCCTACAAATTATAAACATTTATTAAAGTACATTAAATAGTATAGTTTCATTTTACATGTGAAGAAATTTTGTCCCGGAGAGGTGAATTGGTCAAGGTTCAAACTCAGATCCTTTCGACTCCAAATTCAGTGCTCTTTCCATTACACTATGCTGCTTTTTTGGACAATTTGAGACTTCTTGGGGTGGCTAGGTGGCACAGTGAATGGAACACCAGCCCTGGAGTCATGAGAATCCGACTGGATCCAATCTGGCCTCAGACACTTAACACTTACTAGCCATGTGACCTTGGGCAAGTCACTTAACCCCAACTGCACAGCCCACCCTCCTCCAAAAAGCAAAAAAAAAAAAAAATTTGAGACTTCTTAGTACAAATTAAGGGGTTTAATTTGAATGTACAATGTCTTACTACATATGTGCACACAATCACATATTCAATGAACATATACTAGTCCCTACGTGTGTGTCTTGCATATTATCTAGTTATTTACATGATAATGTCTTTCCTATTAGAATGTGAGCTCCTAAGGACAAGAACTGTTTTTGCTTATCTTTCTATTCCCAGCATTTAGGACAGAGCCTAACACACAGAAATTTCTTAATAAATATTTGTTGACCCAGTGACAATATGTGAATGTAATAAGTTTAACTTAACATTCCAGAGCACTAAGCAAATAAACACTATGAAGCTGTTTCAGAATAAAAATTTAGAACGAATGTAATAGAAATTTAAAACATCTATTTTCTCTGTCTACGTAACTATTAATATAAAGTTTGGTAGATTTCATTGCTGTCACTAAACAAAGAATTACTACTTCATCTCTGATCCAAAGATACTACAACCAAAATTACAGTAGAGTAGAAAGAGACCTGAGTTAGGAATTAAGTGAACTGGTTTTTACTCTTGGCTCCACCACTAATTTGTTACGTAACCATGGACACAACTTACTTTGCCTTTCTGGGCCACTATTCCCTCTTATGTTGAATCTGGGGGAGACAAGTTTGTAGGCGAAAAGATTTGGGAATTTTGGTGCCCTGCAGGCTCAGTAAGTCAACAATGTAATATGGCAGCTAAATAAGTTAATACAAATTTAAGCTGCATTAAGAGAGGGAAAACCTTCCAGGAATAAAGACACGTTAGTAGTTCTACTCTATCCTGTTAGATCCCATTCATCTATATTATGTTTGTCCTGGCACCACATTTTAGGAAGAAAGCTGATAAACCAGAGATTGCCCAGGAGCGAGCAACAAGAATAGTGAAGTATCTCTGGTTCAGGTCAAATGAGAAGACTAGCTGAAGAAAATTGGGTGCTTGTCCTGGAGTAGAAAAGACTCCGT
Organism: Pseudochirops cupreus; assembly: GCA_028627135.1. Classification (NCBI taxonomy): domain Eukaryota; kingdom Metazoa; phylum Chordata; class Mammalia; order Diprotodontia; family Pseudocheiridae; genus Pseudochirops; species Pseudochirops cupreus. The sequence goes on from CM053581.1 coordinate 331,686,311, forward strand.
GGGTAAATAACAGCTATTTTCAAGCAGTGGAAGGACCTTTGTGAAAGAGGAATTAGATTTATTTTGCTTGCCTCAATGGGAAGAATTTGGAGGAACAGATAGAAATTGCAAAGATGAAAATTTAGGGTTACCATTAGAAAATAATTCCCAAGCAATTAAGGCCTTCAAAAGTAAAGTGGGCTATCTCAAAAGTTCTTCTAATAAAGACTACCTGACTACTTGTTTAGTACTATAGTGGGCATTGTTTTTTTAAAAAATATGGACTAGGGGCAGCTAGGTGGCACAGTGAATAGAGCACCAGCCCTGGAATCATGAGGACCTGAGTTCAAATCCAGCCTCAGACACTTAACAGTTACTAGCCATGTGACCTTGAGCAAGTCACTTAACCCCAATTGCCCTGCTTTCCCCAGCTCCAAAAAGAAAAAAAAAATACGGACTAGATCAAATGGCTATCAAGGTCCCTTTCAACTCTGAAATTCTATGATCTAATTTAAAAATCTTCTCATACAACAAAAGATAAATGTCCCCAAAAGATAAATGAAATATTAAAGGAGGAGAGGACAGACCAGGCTAAGCTAAAATCTGCATTTCTCTGACAAATTAAAAACATTTATTAAAGTACGCTAAATAGAGCAACTACTTGAATATGTTAGTTTTTGAAACATTAAATAATAAACTTCCATTTATTTCAAGAGATTTTATAATTTAGATTTGCCACTAATTCAGGCAGGCCTGTCTGCCTTCCTCCCCTAAGATTATAAAGGATTAGAGAGGATTAGTTACCACACTATGCTTTCAAATCTGTTTTTTCAGATAACATACCACACAAAGCACAAGGCTAAGACTGTCCAAAGATGGATCACCACAACCAAGATTAAGAGAAGAAGAAAAGAAAGATGTCTTTCCAGGACTGCCATTCCATGAAAACTAGCCTCAAGACTATAGACTTTGTAACAAATAGTTTCTGCTAAGGAATCTAATAGGATAAAGATAGGGAATGGACTTTTGATTTCACTGATACAGGGAACCCCTAAACGAAGAAACTCCCACCTACCAATGTAGGTCAGTCAACACTTTCTCAGCAACTTTCAATCTTAAGAGATGCCTAGAGAGGTTAACGTAACTTGCCCAGGTTTACTGTTAAGAGGCAGGACTGGACTCTGAGGCAAACTCTTTAATTTCTATGCCACACTCTCTTCTCCAACAATCTCATACAGTATGAAATATCAATGATACTGTTCATGCTTATCCATTGCCACGATGAACTTTTGTAGACTTCTACATTTTACTGCTTTTCTCACCAATCACACACCACAGCCAGTATTTCTTTTATTCTGATTTTTCGGTGCACCCCAAAGAGTGCTAGCTCCAGTTTAACTCACAATAGTCAAGGTCAACAGTTACAGCTCAGTTCAGGGATACATATCCCTGGCAAGTAAGTGGTCCACTTAGACCTAGAGACCTTAAACAAGTCTTACAGAGATCAGTCAAAACTAGACTAGTCTCCAAGAATAAAGAACCCAGTGTAATTTATCTCCTATGCAAACTATCAATCCCTCATTCTTTTCTAAAAATGCCCACAAGGTTGTTCTTTGATTCTATTTTAGAAAATGATTCCATAAAAATTAATTTACAGGCCATCAAAGTTTAGCATACATTAAATTTAAAAACATTAGATGCTGGTTGAGTTCATCTCTTTTCAAACATTTATGGCTCACTAAAACAATTCAAGGGGCAGACAACTAGCCTACAAAGTCTTACCTGTGAACCAACAAATTCCTTCCTTCAGAACTTTTTGAAGTTTTTGTAGATTGTATTATTTCTATAGTATAAACGCAGTGTAAAAGTGTAGCTCATGAATTAAGCAGACATGAATAACATAAAAATTTATTTTCCTCATTTTGTGACTGAATTCAGTACAAAAATATTTTTATAAAACTTTAAATGGCAGACAGGAGACCTGCAGAATTTATGTGCCTGTGCCAGTAGCTCTCTATAAAAATTATTTTTATTTATAAAATTATGTTTAAAGAGTTACAGAGCTGAAAACCAAGGCACATTGAGGAATACAGATAATTTCCTAACAAAGGACCTGGGTTTCAAATCCTACTTTTAATGCTTACTGCCAGTGTGACCTTGGGCAAATTACTTAATCTCCATGGACATCAGTTTCCTCATCTGTAAAATGGGGGACAGCAATAGATGGCCACTGAGTTCCCTTCTAGCTCTAAGCCTATGATCTTATAACTATGTATAACCTACAGTTTAGTCTTCCATATATACTTACAACCCTTTAAGTACCTTCTAAACATCCAAGAAAGGTGGGTCTGTGGAGTTTCATTTACTAAAATTGGGGAAGAACATCCTACAAGAGGAAAAAGGTAGCAGGGTAACTGGTCAGGCTAGCTCCTGGTACACCCTGTAGTCACTGACTACACCCAATTTCACAATAACTCCAAACCTGGCCAACAAATTTCAAGTGACCAAATGATTTCTCTAATTTATCAGAAGAAAAGAAAAAGAGAGCAGGTGGAATATAATGCTGAGAGAGGATTCAAATACTAGAAAACTTTTATAAGCTTTAGGAAACATTTTTCACTGTAAGATTATGCCTGCTGTATCAGGGAGATAATACCAATATATAATCCCAATACTGAGCTATTTCAGTTTTAAACCCACAAACATTTCAACACGGTTATCTAGGGTTCTCTGCTCCCCAAAGTCTGCCCCATCACCCACCAAAAAAACATCAAATGGCTTATGTTTTGTAGACAGCAGAGCCCAAGAACTTGGGAGACTGAAGTTTTGAGTTGAGTCTGAATAGTAACTTCACAAAATTATGAAAAATGCCCCCTTTCTTTGTAATCTAACATACACATGAAATTACAAAAATTTCCTTAAAACTTTGAAAAGTATAAGAAATGCAATTTTTAGAAGCATTCTATGCCCCAAGAGAATTACAAAGAATAATGTCTAATCCATATTTCCTCCCCACTCTCATTCCCCCCCCAAATTCCTATCCTATGAAAATTCTATCTTCCTCACAATTTCACAATACTACCACATTTGCTGTCAAGTTAACCTGAAGTTAATATTCTATTCAATATTTAAAACCCTACTAAATAGGAGGCAAGAATTATTCTTCCTGAAGTCAAACAGTATTTGATTGTTGCTACACATCTTTCAGTATCTCAGTGTGTTCCATTAATTACAGTGCTTGACAAAAGAAATAAAACCACATTTACACCCCACTTGGTAATTAACCCAGCTCAGTGTTTTCAGCACCCAAAAGAGTGGCTAACAGAAGAAAAGTTCCAAGCAATTCAGCAAATTCTTATTTTTACGAAGAGTATCATACTTTTCCCTATAGAACTAACAATACCAAAGTCTTTGGGCTGCAAACTCCAGAAGGTGTATGAAACTTTCTATGTGAAAGAAAGTTTTAACTTGTTTTGAATACTGGATAAAAGTTGACACTGAAAAAATATGGTAGGAATAATCTGCTAATACAGCTAGACATTTTTATAGTCGGAGGTGGAAGTGAGAAATTTAAAGGGATCGGCTTTTCAAGGACCAAATGCCCACTTCTGAAGAGTTCTTTTAAGTCTATAAATAACGAGAGATGATTCTAAGCAGTAACTCAAACACAAAAGCTTTTTTCTCAATCTCTGAATTTATAAAGTTAGAAAAACTAAAATGTTTCACCATAAGTATACTGAATAGCAGCTGAATAAATTCCATTAGCAAAATATATGAACAAATATTTGGGGCAATCTAACCCAAAAAACAAACATAGTGGGGGTGGGGAGGGAGAGTCTACACACAGGCTTGGAATCTGTAAAGTATAACTCAATTTTCCTTTTGAGCATTTTAAAGAAGCCTAAATTTTCCCAAACAGGGGGAAAAGAGTCACACACACACCCCTAACAGAAACGATATTAACTCTTGCCCTTCACACTGCTCGAACCCAGAAATTGGAATTTCACACTGCCAACTCTATTCCCCTACAAATGTCTTTTGTGAAAGAAAGAGCAAAGGAGGCTCTTCTCAAAATCATCTAGCCTATAATCCATCCTTAGAGCCTGAAACACAGCAAAGTGGAAGGAACAAAGCACTGACGTCAATTACTGGAGGAGATTAACCCCCGAGACTAGAAGCAAGTGAAAAGCCTAAACATTAATATCCAACTATAGGCAACTGAAGTGAAGTGTGGAAACAGCTATTTGGGGGTGCGGGGGGATGCTTTCTTGACTATACGTGGAAACCTGTGGGGGGTCTTCAACTACATAGTGCAAGTACACACCCTCCCCCATAAGTGCTATTTTTACAAGATTAATTCATTACAGGTTAAAAAAAAAACCAAAACGAATGGCGGAGGAGGGTCTGGGAACCCTAGAGAGAAACAAGAACTATTGGGGCAAAAAATGTTGAGAATTGGGGCCCATTTTTTCTTTCGCTAAAGAGAACTTGGTCAAACTAGAGGCGAACTGGACGTTTAAAAAAAAAAGTATGAGACCCACCAAGCAAGCGACTGGGGGCAAATGCGGAGATGCAGAAACACAGGAAAGAGGTTTTGTTCGGGGGAGGGGGGGGTACCCCACCAGGAGGCGACCCCGCGGGGAGTGGCAGCACGAAGCCCACCGCCCTGGCTCCTCCTCCCTCGCTCGCGACGCTCGGCTGAGCCGCCGGCCCGGCTAGGCCCGGGCAGCCCGGCGGTCCTTAGAGCCTCTCACCTCCTGTCCCGGCTCCGCTAGGCCCAAACCATGTCCCGGTGACGGTGGCGTTGGCGGTAGCGGCGTCCCGGGCCGCGGGCCTTCGATTCGGCCTGGGCCTCTCACGGAGCACACATCTAGGCCTGGCCCCGAGGGGCCGAACTGGAGGATGGAGGAGCGGCCCAGAAGGCGAGGAGCCGACGAGCGGGGGCAGAAGCGAGGCCCAGGAAGCCCCAGAGGCCCTCGGAGAAGGCGACGATGGCAGCGGCTACGCCTCACAAGGTGGAAGCAGCGGCTGGTGCCTTGGGGGCCCAGCCCTGCTCCATGGCGGTCAGAGCGAGAGCCCTGGAGACGCAGGCAGGAAGGTGATGGCGGAGGCCGCAGCACCGGAATCCCCACCCCCGCCCCGTCCGGCGGTGGTGGCGGCTGCGGCGGCGGCGGCGACTCTCCTTACCCGCAGTCGGGAACAGTGACTTACCCGAGCAGCAGCACCGCCCACGTGACCCTCCCACCGGTGCGGGGAGGGGGGAGAGCTGCCCAGGCTCTGGCCTGGAGGAGTGAGTCACGTGACTCCGCCCCGCCCCGCCCCTCCGGGAGAGGGAAGGGTGGAGGAGGAGAGCCGCAAACTGCGGGCGGCCCTAGATCTCGGCGGCCGGGGCTCTAACTCGGGGCCCGCTGGGTTCGAGGCCTCCTCTACCCTACGCACGGCCCTCTGCCTGAGGGCGCCCGGGGGCGGGGGTGTCTGAGGCCCGAGGGTGGGGCTCTTTGCGCATGTGTAAATTGTAACCTGAACCGTCGTCCCACCCTAAGTGGTCACTGCTTTAGCGGACGGCCAGGGAGGCCTCCGAGTATCCGCCCCTCCACTGGGCCTTCTCCTTTCTGCCCGCCTTCCTTTCCTTGGGGTGGGATGGACCTGTTTGTTCTTTGCCCGGAGGGATGGTATGCCTTGTAGGGAGGCCTTCCTTGGTTCGAGGCCCGGCGAGGCCCGCGCGGACCTCAGCCCAGGACCTAGGGCTGAACTGTGGCGAAGGGGCCATCCCCAAAAAATCCTCTAAACAAACGAGTGCGGTGCTCACTGGAGCGTCAGGTTTGAACCCACGACCATAAGCTGATCTTGAAGAAGACCTGAGTTCAAATGTGACCTCAGACATTTAACTAGCCTTTTGACCCTGAGCAAATCATGTAGCCTGTTTTCTCATCTGTAAAATGGAGGTAATAAGAGCACCTACGTCCCAGGGTTGTTGCGAGGATCAAGTCATATTTATAAAGGGCTTATCAAAATAAAGCTGTAGAAATGACAGGTATTGTTTTTAGCTGTGATTAAGCCTACCCCCTTCAGTACTATAGCCATATATGCAAAGATAATCAAATACAGAAATCTGCCTTGCATCCTTCCTTCAGTGTCACCACATAATGTATAGGAGGAGAGTGGTGGGTGGAGGATTTTGAACTTCCTCACATAATAATTTTCTTAGACATCATTTAGGAAATTTTTCCTCCACAGCCAAATTTAATTCCTCTTATAAATGTCAGTAGCAAAAGCCTTGGCTGAGGTAAGGAAGCAGTAATAAGGTGGTAAGAAAAGGGCCATTTTGGTGAATAAAAGATGGTTCTAGTCCTGTTGTGCTATAAGAAATGATGAGAGGGATGGTTTCAGAAAAATCTAGGAACATATGAATTGATACAAATTTAAGTGAGCAGAACTAGAACATTGTTCACAGTAACAGCAATGTTGTAGCAGTTGTCAACTGTGAAAGACTAAGCTACTATGATTAACAGTGAACTAAGACAATTCCCAAAGGACCCATAATGAAAAATGCTATCCCCCTCCAGAGAAAGAACTGATACAGATTGAAACATACTTTTTCATTTTCTTTATTTTTCTTGCATTTTTTCACAACATTGCTAATATGGAAATATGTTTTACATGACTGCACGTGTATATTGGGTATCATTCTTGTCCCCTTCTCAATGGGTAGAGGGAGAAAGAGAATTTAGAACTCAAAATTTTTAAAAGTGAATACTAAAAATAAAGTTTAAAAACTATACCTGGAGACCTAAATTTCTTTTTTTTTTTTGATGCTCCTAGACTTATGAACTCTATAGATCATAAACCAGAATCTTTTACAGGTGGACAGCCTAAGAGCTCCAATGGGTTTAAGAAGAAATTGAGGAAGTCTCATTTCCCACCCCAGTAGATTGGATGAATTCATTGTAAGGAACTTAAGGGAGGACAGGACAGCCAGTCATAGAGAGGTTGAGATCACACTCACTGAAAGGAACAAATATAAATCTGTAGTTATTGTTTTAGCAGACCTGTGATTTCATTGGTAACAGGGACTCTTTTATTCTCAAGAGTTGCCTAAGGACAAGAAGAGATTAAATGACACTCTGGATCACAGTCACCATTTGAATAATCTAGGCCTTCCTAACTCCCAAAAAATTTCCACTAGCTGTTTATATTAACTAATAAATAATTCTTCCCTCCTCTTATCTTCAGTCATGTCTTTTTTTTTCTTGCTATACAATTTCTCCAGTCAACTCCATGTTAAGGAAGTATTTACTCATTTCATTTGTACCTCTTACTCAAGATATGGTTCTGGGTGCTAGAGAAACAAAGATAGACATGGCACACAAGACCTTTTTCTAAGAGTTTTTCAACCCTGACCTCTCTCTGATTTTCCATTTGCTAATTTAATGACAGACATTTTAAAAATTCTAGTTTAAAATCCCACGTGTGTCTAGTGGCTTTTAATGACCTAAATAATTTTACCTTGTACATTTAATTACCAAATATTTTACCAGTCTCTAAAATATTCACAAATTTGCCATCATTATCATAATTATTCTTTTGATAGAAGTGAGCCCCAATAAAAGGATAGTATTTTTTAACTTTTCTTGAAAAAAGACTACTCTTAAAAAGATTGTTCATAGTGAATTCTTTCATTTCTCCTACCCTGGAGCACAACAGCCAGATACGGAGATTTGGAAATCACCTATTCTCTCCTTTGATTCGGTCTCTAAGGGAGAAGTAATCCTGGTCAAAAGCAATTCCTTTCATTCTACTTTTAATTCTATCCATTTCTTCTGAGTGCTGGTTCCAGAAATCATTTCCCCCATCCCCTACCTGTTTAATCTTTCCTTATCTACAGGCTCCTTCCCTACTTAGAAACAGGAGCACATCCTTTTTTTCCCCAGTTCCTAACTTTTACTCCACCCTTCCACACCCTTAAGCTCCCATTCTGCCTTTCTTCTCTTTTAAACTCCTAGGCTGTTAGAGGCAGCTATGTCAGATCCTTACTTCCACTACTTCCTCAACTCAGTTTTGGTTTTTGACCCTACAATTTTGTTGAAACTGTTCTGTTCTAGGGTTACTAATGATTTCTGAATGGTTAAATTCAATTACATTTTCTCTGTCCTCATCTTCTTTGACTTCTCTGCTGCTTTTTTTCCTGTCTTTATTTTTTAATTTAAAAAATTAATTATGATTATTTTAATAAACATCAATAAACATGAACATTTCCATGTACAAAGAACAGAAAAAGGGGTTTGTCTATGATGCAAACTTTTTTGTATACCTTGATTTTTAGCATATATTAAATTTGGGAGCATATGGAGTGTTAAGGTAGGATTTGCACCTCATGTAAGGGCTTGCCAAGCCCTTTTCAGGGCTGTTTATCCACCTTTGGTGTCCACCTTCATCCAACTCTCACCTGTGACTCCAAGAGGCTATAGCATGCTCAGCGGCCATACTCTGGTAAAACTCTTTCAGCAGATGGGCTAAACCAGGTTGAGAGTAACCTACAAGCCTCAAACCCGTTGGTGAATTAGGAGGATGTCTACCCCAAGAATGTGAAGACTTCCCCAAACAGAATGGTGAATGAGAATAATTTGTTCCAATGGCCATGAAGGTGGCTGAAGCAGGCACTGTGGAGTGCTTAGAGCTTGGTCAGACATTGAAGACACTAAGGTCATCCACTGCATCCTCAGCCATCACCTGACTTTTGTCTTGCCACTGGTCTTCAATGACTGGAAGAGAGAGCGAGGCTGATGACTTTGTTCAACTCTGCCTCACTGAAATCCAATACACAAACAAGCCAAGACCTTGTCCTTTTCAAAAACAAAGGACAAACAACAACATATTGAATTTTATTCAGTAGTTTCCACAATGCTTGTCTATGCCTCTTTTATAACTTCTTTTTTTGCCTGTACATTTTTGTTTCATTAACAACCTTTTCTTCCTTCTTTTGTCATCATTTACTACTATTCCCTGATCCCAAATACATATTCTAATGTTTCTTCTTGTCTCATGGACACATTGGTTCCATTCTATTTTTGAAACAATGCTTTACTTAGGTAAGGTTTTCTACCTCCTCTTATTCTCTTTCCACTTTTTTCCCTTTGGATCTCACATTTTCATTCTAATTTCATTTTTATCTCTTGATTTATTTTTTCCATTCATTCTTGTAGTGCTTATGGCCAAGCCATGTTTTTTCCTCTGCATCTTTTCATCTGGGATTACCCCTGAAATTTCTCCTAATCTATCATATTCATTGTGTTTGACATTTTCTTCTATTTCCTCATATTTTCCCAGGAGTAGGTCTTTTTTCAGTGCTTACAGGCTTCAGGTTAGATTACCTGGGCTTGTTCTGGTTTCTGTGGTACAAACTTTCTAGAGCAGGAATCAGGTTGGATAATCCCATTTCACATCTGCCATTTTGGGCCCTGGCTTTAAGAGTCAGGCAGCCCCATATTACCTTCACTTTCTTCGGGGCTAGTTGCTGGCTGCTGGTAGGGGTGAATGCTGTTGCTTCTGTTATCACATCTCTTTCCGCAGCTTTAGCCCCTTCTTCTTGATACTCTCTTATCCCTTGGTTTTTATGATGCTGTGCTCTCGACATTCTTCTCCTACCTTTCTGATTTTCTCTGCTAGCTCATTATTCATTTCCCATGTGAGGCCCTCATCACTTTTTATGCTTTCTCCTTTGCTGTTCTCATTAGTTTTCATGGGTTCAGTTATTATGTCTATGCAGATCACTTTTAAGGCAGCAAGGTGGTACAGTGTTAGATTTGGAATCAAGAAAGACATGAGTTTATATGCTCAAAGGGCTATAAAACTTTGTATATCCTTTGATCCAGCATTTCCACTACTAGGCCTGTATCCCAAAACAATCATAAAAAATGGAAAAGGACCCATATATACAAAATTATAGCAGCTCTTTTTGGGGTGGCAAAAAACTGGAATTTTAGGGGATGCCCATCAGTTGGGGAATGGCTAAACAAGTTGTGGTATAGAAATGTAATAGAACACTATTGTGCCTTAATAAATGATGAACAGAATGATTTCAGAAAAACCTGGATAGACTTGAATGAATTGATATTGAGTGAAGTGAGCAGAACCAGGAGAACATTGTACACAGTAACAGCCATATTGCATGATGATCAACTATGAATGACAACTGTTCTCAGCAATACAATGATCTAAAACAATTTCTTTTTTAAAATTAATTAATTTATTTTTAATTTTCAGTATTCACTTCTATAAGATTTTGAGTTCTAAATTTTCCTCCCTCCTCCCTCCTTGTTCCCCAAGATGGCATGCAATTTGATATGTTATATTATACATGTACAATCATATTAAACCTATTTCCACATTAGTCATGTTGTAAAAGAAGAATCAGAACAAAAGGGAAAAACCATGAGAAAGAAAAAAAAGAAAAGGAAATAGTATGCTTCAATCTGCATTCAGACTCCATAGTTCTTTCTCTGGATGTGGATAGCATTTTCCATCATGTGTCTTTTGCATTGCTAAGGCTAACAAAGTTGATCATTGAACAATGTTGCTTTTACTGTGTACTATGTTCTTCTAATTCTGCTCACTTCACTTATCATCAGTTGATGCAGGTTTTTCCAGGTTTTTCTGAAATCTCCTGTTCCCATTTCTTATGGAACAATAGAATTCCATAACATCCACATACCCCAAATCATTCAACCATTCCCCAATTGACAGGCATCCCTTCAATTTCCAATACTTTGTCACCACAAAAAGAGCTGCTATAAATATTTTTGTACATGTGGGTCCTTATCCCTTTTTTATGATCTCTTTGAGATATAGACCTAGTAGTGCTGGACTGAAGGGTATGTACAGTTTTATAGTTTTATATATATGGGCATAGTTCTAAATTGCTCTTCAGAATGGTTGGCTCAATTCACAGCTCCACCAACAATGCATTGGTCTAAGACAATTCCAAGATTCATGATGGAAAATACTATCCACATCCAGAGAAAGAACTATAAAGTCTGAATGCAAACCAAAGTATATTGATTTCTTTTTTTTTCTTTCTTTCTTGTGGTTTTTCCCTTTTGTTCTGATTCTTCTTTCACAACATGATTATGTGGAAATATGTTTAATATGATTGTATGTGTATAGCCTATATCAGATTGCTTGCTACCTTGGGGAGGGGGGAGGGAAGGGAGAGAGGAAGAAAAAAATTTGGAAGTCAAAATCTTATAAAAGTGAATGTTGAAAACTATCTTTACATGTAAGTGGAAAAAAATAAAATATTATTAAGTGGGGGGAGAAAAGAAAGACCTGAGTTCAAATCCTGCCTCAGACAATAGCTGGATAACATTGGGCAAGTCTTTCACCTCTTTCAGCCTTAGTTTACTCTTCTGTAAAATGGGGATAAGAGTAGCACCTAACTTGCAGGGTTGTTTTGGGATCAAAAGAGGTAACATATATAAAGCACTTTGTAAACTTTTAAGTGCTATATGAATGCTAGTTATTATTACTATTAGCAATTGTAACAACAATAATTACTGATAATAATAATAACAATAAATTTATATATCCAACCCTAATCTTTCTCCTCAAAGGCAAATTTCTGAATCATCAACTGCTTGATGGATATCTCTGCCTGGGTCAGCACTTCAGATTAATTTTGGTCAACATGGAGGAAAAAGATAATTGGCAAAGTAAAAAAGATAAGTAAAATTAATTGGTAAGTAAAACTAGCTGTTAAAACAAATAAGAGATTAGCCTAATTCTGACTATTCTTGAAATAAGTGAAAGGAAATTGAATGTGGTTTGAACAAACTGTTAAGAACTAATAAAAGGCTGCAAAAGTCTTAAATTGGTACTTAGGTACTGAGGTATAAATCAATCAGTCAATCAACTAATATATATTAATTCCCAAATAGTTAATATATATATATAGTATAGTTATATTGACTATATTTAGTATAATATAGTCAAAAATATAAAATGTTTTCAAAATAAAAATTGCAAACTATTAAAAACCATACAAAGAAATGCTCCAAATCAATGACAATAAGAGAAATACAAATCAAAACAACTGTGATATTTTACCTCATACTCTGAAAATTAGCAAATATGACAAAAGAATGCAATAGTCAGTGTTGGAAGGGTTGAAGGAGGTATATTGTGCAATAATGAAGACTTGTATTGTTATTGGAGCTGTGAATCAGTACAACTATTTTGGAATGCAATTTGAAATTATGCAAATAAAACAAAATAATTTTCCCTGATTTTCATATATCTGCAAGTACTAAATATATAGCAATTATTATAAATCTAGAGATCCCTTCAAATGAGTGACTACCTTCTTTTTTTAAAATTTATTTATTTACTTTTAGTTTACAACATTCAGTTTCACAAGTTTCCGAGTTCCAAATTTTCTCCCCTTCCCTCTCCTTCTGTCTCTGCCCCCCCCACCCCCTGCCATGGCACCATGCAATCTGATATAGGTTCTATAAATACCTTCACATTAAACATTGGTCAAGTTGTAAAGAAGAATTATAACCAATGGAGTGAATGAGAAAGAAGGAACAAAACAAAACAAAACACAAAAGAGAGAAAGAGCAAGTAGTTTGCTTCAAACTGCATTCAGACTCTGTAGTTCTTTATCTAGGTGTGGATATACCTTTCCATCATGAGTCTTTTGGAGTTTTCTTTCTTCCTTTCTTTCTTTCTTTTTTTGCTTTTTTTTATAGAGGGGGAAAGGTAGGGCAATTGGGGTTAAGTAACTTGCCCACGGTCACATGGCTAGTAAATGTTGAGTGTCTGAGATCACATTTGAACCCTGGTCCTCTTGACTCCAGGGCTATTGCTCTATTCACTGCACCACCTAGCCACCCTTTTGGGTTTTTTTGTTTGTTTGTTTGTTTGTTTGTTTTTACTTTTTGGAGTTTTCTTATAACCTTGCATTGCTGACAGGAACCCAGTCCATCAAAGTTAGTTGGAGTGACTACCTTCTTAAAACTGCAAACAGACACTGAAAAAAAAAAAAGAAGAAGAAATGCTTAGAAGAAATGAAGCAAGAGATTTAAAAAAAAAATAAAATAAAAACTGGAGGAAAGAATTGGAAAGAGAATAAGTAGTTTAGAAGTAAAAGTGGTCATTTTTACTCAAGAATTGTATTTCCCCGAAACTAGAATAAACCAAACAAAAATGAATAATTCCATAAGACAGCACGAAAAATTAGAACAAAATCCAAAGACTGAGAAAATTAGAAGAAAATGTAAGCTATTTGATGTCAAAAAAAAACAACAGACCTGGGGGAAAAAAGACAAGGAGAGAGAATTTCATCAGATTCCCTAAAAACCATGATTAAAAAAAAAGCCTGAACACAGTATTTCCAGAAATCAAGTGAGAACTTCCCAAATGTATTAGAACTAGAAGGTAAAGTAAAGATAGAACCAATCCTTTCATCACAAAAAGGAAAATCCCCAGGAAGGTCATAGGCAAAATCCATCCTTGCCTTGTCAAAGGAAAAATACTGCAAGCATTCAGAAGGTCTAAAGAACTACAGTCAAGATCATGAAAGACCCAGAAACTTCTAATTAAGAGGAGATCATGAAATAAAATATTCCAAAAGACAGACTCAAGAATAATTTGCCCTGTAAACCTGAATATAATTCTACAGGGAGGGAAAGAACCTTTGATAGAGGATATTCTTTTTTCTTTTTTTCTATTTTGGAAGGGGGGAAGACAGGGAAATTGGTGTTAAGTGACTTGCCCAAGGTCGAATGGCTAGTAAGGGTTAATGTCTGAGGCCAAATTTAAACTGAGGTCCTCCTGATTCCAGGGCAGGTACTGTGTTCACTGTGCCACCTAGCCACCCCTTGATAGAGGGTTTTCAAGTGTTCCTAATGAAAAGAACAGAGCTGAGGAGGAACTTTGGAATACAAACAAAAGAGGCTAGAGAAACTAAGAAAGGTAACTTTATTTGAGCAATTAGAAGGAGCAGTATAGTAATGTGTTAATATTCTAATAAGTGAGACAGAAGTCTGACAACCTTAATGTTTTTAAAGGGTATTAAGGGAGTTGTGAAACCTTAACCTTGTGTAGCTTCTGTTCTTAGGGTTTGAAGAGGGATTGGAAAGGAGGAATACCCTACTCTCTAAAAGAGAAAGAAGTGGGTAGAACTTGCAATTTCTCATAATTAGACTACATAAGAAGAAAAGTTACACAAAAATGGAAGTAGAAGTGGAGGAAGTAGGTGTTAGGTGAATTTCACTTTTATCGAAATACACAAAAGATAGCTGAACTCACACATACAAACCAAAATTTTGTTGTAGAAATACAAAGAGTTGGACACAACTGAAAATGACTGAACAACAAACCACAAAGTTGAACTTCAATGGGAAAAAAGTCTCTGAAGTAGTAGAGAGGAAACTTGAAACTTGAAGGAAGTCTGTAGTGCATTAAGATGGTATACATGGGTGGAAGGGAAGGAAAAAAAACAACTGAAACCAGGAAGTAAAAAACAAATTTGGGGCTCGTCCTAAAAAGGATGGAGCTAGATGAACTGAATAAAAAACATTGCTTGTGCTCTGTTTCCTGTTTTCCCTATTTCTGTACAAAGCACCACCAGGTATGGAACTTTTAGGAATCATTTCTCAAATCTTCACTTTCTTGTATCCAAGCAGTTGTCAAGTCTTATCAATTCTACCTCCACAATGTATCTCTTGGTCCCCTTCTTACCATTCACACAGCCACCACCCCAGTTTGGGCTCTTATAACTAGTTACTGGGATGATTGCAGTAGCCTGCTCATTGATTTTCTTCAGTCTAGTCTTCAACCCCTTCTCCACACAACTGTCAAATTAACATTCTGAAGCACAGATCTGATTATATCACTCCAGTGCTCAAGAAGCTCCAGTGTATATAAAACACAAATGCCTGTTTGGCATTTCAAACATTTTACAATCTCATTTCAACTTATCTTTGTATACCAATTTCACATTATTTCCTCTTATACACTCTGTGTTCTAGCCAACCTGATCTAGTTTTCTGTCCCTGGCATTCCATCTTCCCCATTCAAGCCTTTGTACCAGCTGTCCCCTATGACAGATCTACTCTCTTCACCTCATCCTCCTAGAATAAACTCCTTTCAAAATTTATTCAGATGACCCTTCTTGATCTCTCACTTATTAATACTCACCCAGAAATTATTTTGTATACATTTTGTTTCTTAATCTCTGGGTACATATCATTTTTCTGCATTTTCCTATGAGCTCCTTAAAGACAAGGCCTGTTTCCTTTTTTGTTCCTGTATTCCTAGGGTCTTAACAGTGCCTATCACATAGAAGGCAATTAATAAATGTGTTTAAATAAGACAATCCCAAAGGACTCAAGATGGAAGCACGCTATCTAACTCAAGAGAAAAAAACTGGTACTGTCTAAACATAGACTGAAGCATTCTGTTTTTCACTTTCTTTCTTTTCAAGTCTTCTTGTACAAAATGACTAATATGGAAATGTTTTACATGATTGTGTATATATAACATCAGACTGCTTACTGTCTCGGGAAGGGGAGGAAGGGATAGAATTTGGAATTCAAAACTTTTTTTTAATGTTAAAAACAACATGTAATTGGGGGGAAATAAATATTCTCAGAGTTAAATAAATAACTAAATGTGGTTGAATAAATGATATAGTAGAACCACAAAAGCTATCAGGTGAGAGATCATTCATCAAGGTTGAATGGAAAGGTAATGGTAAGTTATTGAAAAAGGATAGTGAGGTCTGTTTTCTTCTCAGAGTATGTATCCAAAATACAACAGAGAATCTCCCTAGATTTGTTGGAAGATTTCAATGACTATTAACCAGTTCTGGTCCTTCACATTGGCACAAAAGCTATTGCAGGAAAGAACCTAGAAAGTATTGCCTAAATTTTGCACAAAAAACTGAAATCTGTAGGAGTATAAGTTGTGTTTTCCTTTCTGCTACTCTAAAGGTAGGGATGCAGAAGAGGAAATTTGATTTGGGAAGTGACTACCTGGATAAGAAAGTAATTTTAGAGAATTTTTTGCCCACAGCTTAAAATACAAGGATGACAAACTGACCAGGAATGGTGTGTACTTTAACAAATACTAGTAAAAATGTTGTTTTCTTGCAAATCTACTCAAATGGGCTTCAAAATAGTAAAGATAAGGGAGAAAGAAAATTGCCTGTGTATAGTCCCCAAACTAAATACTCAAGAATGAATTTTTTGACAACACAAAAGGAAGCAATTCCAATGGGGAAGAAAAAGGGGAATTGCACAAAGAGACCAATGTGGATACAAAGGGAACTCATCAACCAACTTAGATTTTTAAAAGATACATGCAATATCTTTTTTTGCAAGTCTTTGGTATTGTCCCCTCTTTAAAATACCTGGAGAACTGCTATCTCAATGGCCCTTAAATTGTCTTAGCTCTAGTACATTTCTCACCTGTGTATACTTGGTGTACTTCTGCTAATCAATTCCAGAATTCCTTCCAACAACCAGTTTAAAGAACATAGGAAAAGATATTTAACTAAGCAGTCATCCCAAGGGCATTCTAGGATGAAAATGAAAGGACTACAAACAGAAAAAAAGATTCCCTAATGAATTTCTACAGAGGATCCTGCTTGCACATGCCTTCATACTGATTGTCAAGACCTGGAATGGAACTGTACTAATAAAAGAGATGACTGATCATCACTTAAGGGAGTTCAGGTCTCAGTATCCACACAGGAAAAAAATCACAAGGATGAAATACCTATGGTTCAGACTATAATACATAGTTTTTCCTTCAATTTATAGCTCTTGAATCGTAGGTAATGGGACAAGAATTAAACTGAAACAGGGTTAGATTGCTTTGGGATATTGCCCTGTGCTATACTTTTAAATCACCTCAACCTTTTCCCTGAAACACAGGCCCATTTTTTGAACATTATTTTTCCAGTGGTGCTGCATGGCTGCAAGTCCTGGAATAAGTTTCCAAAGAATTAAAGTTTAGGGCCACCCCCAAAATCAGTGGAGAAGTGCTTATGTATGAGTATGTATGAGTAACCTACAATACTTTACCAATGAAGAGTTGCTCAAGTGAAGTTGGGTAAGGGTTGTCATACTAGAATTATATGACTAGAAAAGGAATGCCAGCCATGCGTAGGAAGAGGAATTACTGATAGATAGTCTGTGTACACTGTTGCTATCCATGTAATATCAGATTCTAGGGCAAGGCCTCAAGCACACTGAGTGAACTCTCTGATAGAGAGGCATAGATAAAAGAGCTATACAGGATGAGCACAGAGAGGTGATGATCTACATTGTTGGATAGAATTGTCATATCAGAGAACATAGAAAAAGAACTACATCCTCTGTCCAAATAGTGGCCCTGTATTGCTGTCCTTCCTACTTATGTTTCCCCCTTTACTGCTAGAAAGCACCACTTAAATAGATTTTTTTCAAAGTTATTTTCTAAATCAGTAAGCATTTATCAAGTGCCTACCACATGCCCAGTATTATACTAAATGCTGAAGACACAAAGAAGCACAAAAAGCAGTCACCACTCTCAAGCTTAGTCTTTAATATATTGTCCTTCAGCCTTGGGATAGATACATTTTCAGCCTGCTTTTCGAAGGTAGATCTGACCCATATTTGTATGCACTTTGAAAACATGGGTGTTGCTGTGTAGAAATTCAGGAATGACAGCTTCAAGGGTATCGGACAGTACTTGCAGTTTAGCTAGTAGTGATGGCATACACTGAGGCAGCTAGATGGCACAATGGATAGAGTGCTGGGCCTGGAGTCAGGAAGACTTGAGTTCAAAAGCAACCTAAGACACTTACTAGTTGGGCAACTCACTTAACCTCTGCCGGCCTTGATCCACTGGAGAAGGTACTCTAGTATCTTTGCCTAGAAAATCCCATGGACAGGATTGTCCTGCACAGCAATGACATAGGGGCCATTGTGTTTCCTACATGGCTCTGTCTTTCCCGTGTACCTTTCCAGAGTTCACAGATCTATTCCTTTTGAAGGAGTACCAGACAAGAGAGTCACACGTCAGTTCAAGTTCCACTACTGTAGGAAAACAATGGACTTTTCCAGGCTTTCCTCATCTATAAAAAGGAATTGAAAGAGATAACCTCTACATTTCCTTCAATCTCTGACATTCTACATACAGATCCAAGTATTTTTTCACTAATTATTTCATAAGGACTTTTTATATCTTGAATTAAATCCTGGGCTCCTTTAACCTGGACCACCTTATATTTTCTCTAAAACCTGTTCAAAACATAGCAAAGTGTTTAATACAGAGTAAACACTCAGAAAGAAGCTCCTCAAGAAGGAATTTCCTTTAACCAATGCATATCTGCACCTTCTCAGCAATTTAGTTTTCAGAGATACCTGGAATATTGTGAGGTTAAGTGACTTGCCTAGGGCCACCAAGCCTGTGCCAGACGTAGGACTTGAAGACAGGATTAACTGACTCCAAAGTAAGTTTTTGATGCACTACACCATACTACTCTTTCAATAAATACTATTGGTTAAGAATTTTTGGTTGAGTGTCTCTGATAAAGGCCTCATTTCTAAATATACAGGGAATTAAGTCAGATCTAAAAAGAATCCAAGTCATTCCCCAATTGATAAATGGTTAAAGGATATGAACAGGCAATTCTCAGAGGCAGAAATTAAAGATATCTATAAGCATACGAAAAAATGCTCTAAATCACTATTGTTTGGAGAAATATAAATCAAAACAACTTTGAGGTACCACATCTCACCAGTCAGATTGGCTAAGATGACAAAACAGGAAAATGACAAATGCTGGAGATGATGTGGAAAAATTGGAACACTAATGCATTGTTGGTGGAGTTGTGAACTGATTCAACCATTCTGGAGAGCAATCTGGAACTATGCACAAAGGGCTATAAATAATTGCAAACCTTTTGACCCAGTAATACTACTTCTGAGGTTGTATGCCAAAGAGATCATAGAAGTGGGAAGAAGACACATATGTACAAAAACATTTATTGCAGCTCTCTTTGTGGTAGCAAAAAACTGGAAATTAGGGGGATACCCATCAATTGGGGAATGGCTAAACAAGTTGTGGTATATGAATGTAATGGAATACTATTGTGCTATAAGAAATGAGGAGAAGATGGACTTCGTATTTACCTGGAGAGATTTATACAAACTAATGCTAAGTGAGAAGAGCAGAACCAAGAAAAATTTGTACACAATCACAGACACATCCAGCAATGCACAGTTATAAGACAACTCTATGAGTCTCAGGATGGAAGTAGATATCTAAATTCTGAGAAAGATCTAGAAAGAACAGAGTTCTGTCTGTAATTGTGTACAAATTTTGATGGGCATCCTCTTAATTTCCAATTCTTTGCCACCACAAAAAGAGCTGCTATAAATATTTTTGTACATATGGGTCTTCCTCCCTCTTATAGATTTGAATCAATTCTCTGTATATTTTAGAAATGAGGCCTTTATCAGAGTCATTGGTTGTAAAAATTCTTTCCCAATTTTCCACTTCCCTCTTAATCTTGGTTACATTGGCTTCATTTGTACAGAAACTTTTCAATTTAATGTAATAAAAATTATCCATTTTGCATTTTATAATGCTCTCTAATTCTATTTTGCTACTATTTTTTCTAGCTTTATAAAGTAATTTTTTGGTAGATTGATTGTTATGGCACTAAATATGTAATTTAATTTAGGTAAAATTGTCATTTTTATTATTTTAGCTCCACTCAGCCATGAGCAATTAATGTTTGTCCAATTTGTAAGATCTGACTTTATTTGTGTGGAAAGTGTTTTGTAGTTGTGTTCATATAGGTCCTGGGTTTGTTTTGGCAGGTAGATTCCCAAATATTTTATAATGTCTACACTAACTTTAAATGCGATTTCTCTTTCTATCCCTTGCTGTTGGATTTTGTTAGAAATATATAGGAATGCTAAGGATTTATGTGGATTTATTTTATATCCTGAAACTTTGCCAAATTTATTTATTTCTTGTCTCAAGTAGTTTTTTACTTGATTCTCTAGGATTCTCTAAGTATATCATCATATCATCTGCAAAAAGTGATAGCTTAGTCTCTTCTTTGCCTATTTTGATTCCTTCAACTTTTTTCTTCTCTTATTGCTACTGCTAACATTTCTAGTACCAAATTGAATAAGAGGGGTGATAGTGGACATCCTTGTTTCACCCCTTATCTTATTGTAAATGCTTCTAGTTTATCCCCATTAGATATAATATTTGCTGATGGTTTTAGATAAATGCTACTTTTTTATTTTAAGGAAGACTCCATTTATTACTATACTTTCTAGTGTTTTTAATAGGAATGGATGTTGTATCTTATCAAAAGCCTTTTCTGCATCTATTGAGATAATCATATGTTTTCTGCTAGTTTTGTGATCAATTATACTGATAGTTTTCCAAATATTTAACCATCCTGGCATTCCTAGAATAAATCCTACCTGACCAAAGTGTTTTTATTCTCGTGATAAGTTGCTGTAGTCTTTTTGCTAATATTTTATTTAAAATTTTTGCATCTATATTCATGAGGGAAATTGGTCTATAATTTTCCCTCTCTATTTTGTCTCTTTCTGATTTAGGTATCAGTACCATATTTGTGTCATAAAAAGAATTTGGTAGGACTCCTTCTTCCCCAATTTTCCCTAATGGTTGTAAAGTATTAGACTCAATTGTTCTCTAAATGTCTGATAGAATTGTCTAGTGAATCCATCTAGTCCTGGAGATTTTTTCCTAGAGAGTTCATTGATGCCTTGTTCAGTTTCTTTTTCTGAAATGGGGTTATTTAAGTAATTTGCTTCCTCTTCAGTTAATCTCGGCAATTTATATTTTTGTAAATATTCATCCATTTCACTAAGATTGTCAAATTTATGTGTATACACTTGTGCAAAATAATTCCTAATTATTGTTTTAATTTCCTCTTCATTGGAGGTAGATTCATCCTTTTCATTTTTGATAGTTGTAATTTGGTTTTCTTTATCCATTTTATTGATATTTTTCACAAAACCAGCTCTTAGTTTTATTTATTAATTCAATAGTTTTCTTAATTTTAATTTTATTAATCTCTCCTTTGGTTTTCATTATTTCTAATTTAATATTTAATTGAGGATTTTCAATTTGTTCTTTTTCTAGCTTTTTCAGTTGCATGCCCAATTTATTGACCTCCATTTTCTCTATTTTATTCATATATGCATTCAGGGATATAAAACTTCCTCTAAGAACTGCTTTTGCTGCATCCCACAAGTTTTGGTATTGTCTCATTTTTGTCATTCTCTTGAAGTTACTGATTGTTCCTATAATTTCTTGTTTGACCCACTCATTCTTTAGTATTAAATTATTTTGTTTCCAATTATTGTTTAGTCTCTTCCACGGCCCTTTATTGCATATATTTTTTTATTGCATCATGTTCTGAGAAGGATGCTTTTAATATTTCTGCCTTTTTGCACTGAATTGTATGGTTTTTATGCCCTAGGACATGGTCAATTTTTGTGTATGTGCCATGTACTGCTGAGAAGAAGGTATATTCCTTTTTATCCCCATTCAGTTTTCTCCAGAGATCTATCATATCCAACCTCTCTAAAATTTTATTCACCTCCTTAACTTCTTTTTTTGTCTATTTTGAGGTTAGATTTATCAAGTTCAAAGAGGGGGAGATTGAGGTCCCCCCACTAGTATAGTTTTGCTATCTATTTCTTCCTCTAATTCTCTTCATTTCTCCTCTAGGAATCTGGATTCTATACCACTTGGTGCACATATGTTAAGTATTCTCGATGGCGCCTTTTAGCAGGATGGTTTCCTTCCTTATCTCTTTTAATTAGATCTATTTTTGCTTTTGCTTTATCTGAGATAAGGATTGCTATACCTGCTTTTTTTTCACTTTAGCTGAAGCATGATATATTCTACTCCAGCCTTTTACCTTTACCCTGTGCATATCCCCTTGTTTCAAATGTGTTTCTTGTACACAGCATATTGTAGGATTATGATTTTTAATCTATTCTGCTTTCTGCCTGTTTTATGGGAGAGTTCATCCCATTCACATTCACAGTTATGATTACTATCTGCATCTTTCCCTTCATCCTATTCCCTTCACTGTTCATTTTTATTTCTTCCTTCTCTCTTCCCCTCCTTAAGTTTTCCTTTTGACCACCACCTCTCTGAATGTTCCCTATGTACCTCTCTCCTTTTACCTTCCCTTCCCCCTTAGTACTATTTCCCTCCCTTCTAACCACCCCCCCTTTTTTTACCCCTTACCCCTCCTACTGCCTGTAGGGCACAATAGATTTTTATACTTAATGGACTATGTTATTCCCTCCTTGAACCCAGACTGATGAAAATAAATTTCATACAGTGATCCTCTCCCTTCCTCCCTCTCCCTATTTTGCCCTCTGGTTCTAGAACAGCGGTTCTCAACCTGTGGGTCGTGCCCCTTTGGGGGTCGAATGACCCTTTCACAGGGGTCACAGGGGTCACCTAAGACCATGGGAAAACATATTTCTGATGGTCTTAGGAAATGAGACACCGTTCCTCTATCTGTCTCAAGGCGAGTCCGACCACATGCAGATAAGTCCAAATACGAGTATTAATGGGTTGCAGCATTAGGAAGGTTGAGAACCACTGTGTCAGGGCAATTTTGCTTGAGAATTTCTTGAAGGATGATTTCTAGGCTCTTTTTTTGACCATGGTTATCAGGTAGTCCAATAATTTTAAAAATATCTCTCCTGGATCTATTTTCCAGGTCAGTGGTTTTTCCAATATTTCACATTGCCTTCTATTTTTTTTTCATTTGTTTGGGTCTGTTTTATAGCATCTTGATTTCCATTTGCTTCAGTCTAATTTTGAAGGAATTATTCTCTTCAATGAATTTTTTGAAATTTCTTTTCCATCTGGCACATTCTGCTTTTTAAGGCATTCTTCTCCTCATTGGCTTTTTGAGCCTCATTTGCCATTTGAGTTAGTTTATTTTTTAGGGTGTTATTTTCTTCAATGTATTTTTGGGTCTCCTTTAGCAGGCTTTTGACTTGCTTTTCTTGATTTTCTTGCATCATTCTCATTTCTCTTCCCAATTTTTCCTCCACTTTTCTTATTCGATTTTCAAAATCCTTCTTAAGCTCCTACATGCCGTGTAAGCAGCTCATATTTTTCTTGGAAGCTTTTGATGCAGGAGCTTTGCCTTTGTTGACTTCTGGTTCCATGTTTGGACCTTTTTTGTCCCCAAAAAATGATTCTATGGTCTGATTGTGCTTTCTCTGCTTGCTCATCTTGCCAATTACTTGACTTTTTGAGTTCTTTGCCCTGGTAGAACTCCGCTTCCAGAGTGGAGAGAACTGTGTCCCAAATGCTGGGATTTTCTCAAATGTTGTCAGAGCTATGAGGAGGGAGCTCTCTCTATAGCCACTACAAGCTCTGGCACATTGGCCACACACCCCAGGACCATCACCCAAGACAGCGACCCAGATTCAAGCAGGTCAAAGCAAGAGTGATTACCCTCTGAATGGTCACTTAGTCCCCCTATGATCTGCAAGCCAGGAGCTCCTGAGGCAGCCAGGAAGCCGCTACAGCTATGCCACCTCTTGCCCCGGGAGCAGGGGCTGGACCACACTCTTCTCCATCCAGTTCCAATAGTTTCCTACTGATCTTTTACTTCCTCTTTGGGGTTTGAATTTAGAAGTCTGGAAACCACCACAGCTGCTGGTGATTCACTCCCCTGAAATCTGCTCTGGCTGGTGTGGACCACTGGTCTAGGGGCTGCCTTGGGGCTGGGTCTGTGGAGGTCACGTAAGGTTGTGCTTGGCTTTCAGACTAGGGTGATAGACACTTCTTGCCGGCCTACCCGGCCACCTTCAATAGATTTGTTTCTGCCACTTTGTGGGTTCTGTAGCTCTAAAATTTGTTTAGTCATATTTTACAGGTTTTGGAGGTGGTTGGTGCAGGAGCTTAAGCAAGTTCCTGCTCTTACTCTATCTTGGCCCTAGCGTAGTGGATTCTTGATGGGTCTTCTTCCTGCTCAGATTGTCCTTCTAAACAATATCAATCTCCCTTAGTAACTCATTACAGATGTGTTTTCCAGGAACTTAACTAAAACTCTTTCAAAACCTGTTCAGTTTGCGCCATGCTTGGCCAGGAGGGGGCAAGTAATGAGTTCCATAATTTGACTACCTGCTGTGTGAATTATTTGCTGTTAATTTACCCAGTTTACATCTTTTAGGTTTTGTTCTTTGGTTTTAGTATTCAATAATGTGTTTTAAAAGTACATTTTTGCCCTATCATTACTATTCATGGTCTTACAGATTTCCTTAAGATTTTGAGTTGGAAGGGGCTTAAGAAATCATGGAATCCAACTTCCTGATTTTTTTTAGAATAGCCTGTTAATTTACACCCTTGACTTCCCAGAGTGCAACTAAAAACCAGCTCTTAAGAATCCTAGATCACCTAAATTGCCCTTTCTACACCTAATTTTAAAAGCTCTAGCCCTCATATTCAAGATATTCTTTCTCACAGCAAATCTCAGGTCTTATGCACCCCCCCAAAAAGCTGATTGTTTAGACTATTTATATTTAAAAACTGAACTTCATTTCAAATGTTACAACCCATCAACTCTTTTTTAGACTTATAGCTCCAAACATGAATACATCTACTGGGGGAGGAGGGGGGGAGAAAGGGGAGAAAATTTGAAACTTAAGGGATTGTGGAACTGAATCTTGTAAACTAAAAGTAAATAAACAAATCAATTTAAGATAAATAAATAAAAACATCTACAAAGAACATCAGCTTGGTAAATTGTGCTTGTTTGATAATTTATTGTTTCCCTGTTAACTGGTACATACTTTAACACAAATCTTTCAAATAATGTTCTAGTAATTTATTTACAATTTTTCCAAGTGATTCTGTAAAACATACAAATAATTACAGACTCCTTAAGACTGACAAGATACTTATTTTTTAACATTTAAATAGAAGCACATTTTATTTAAAAGTAACTCTATGCTACTTTCTCATAAAAAATATAAAAATAGTTGACTATCCATAGTTTATACTATATTGAAACAAAAATCAGGATATTTGAAACTTTCCCCACTAATGTTGCATCCTGCCCCCCAAAAAGGGAATACCATCAATAATCAACTTAAAAGACTACATCACAGGATAAAAATGACTGTCAACTGATTAAACTCATCACAACGAATTGTTGTCTACTAAGAAGTGTAATTCTATATTTTATTTTTAATCTGCATCTTTCATGCTGGATTTCAACTAATGCGTACATTCTATGTAAACATACTGGACGTATCCAACATACACTTTGTTACAACGCCAGTACCTTGGAAATTGTGCAAGACAATAACTGCAAAAACAGTAAAGGGAAAAAAATCTTCTTTTGGGTACTTTGAAATTAAAAGGCAACTTGTTTTGTCTCAACTTTGTAAAAAAAAAAAATCCTCTATTTTATTCCCCACCCTTCCAACTCCCTTATTTGCCATTCTTCTGGCATGGTAACTTTGTTAGCATCTTATTTCAGATTTCACTCACACGCGCGCGCGCACACACACACACGTACACACACATATACACATATATATTCACCCAATGAATATATTCGGATTATATAATGTGTGTGTGTATGTATATATATATATATATATATATATATATCTTCATTTAAGTGCCAAAGAAAACATTTAATTCAACCTTGCGTGCAGCCACTCGCTTCTACTATCATATATTTTTATCAAAAGGCACCAAGATTAAACTACATAATTTCAGTTTTCTTTTTCTTCTCCCTTTAGTTTACTCAAGATGATTGTTTTCCTATCAGACATTCTATTTCCAAAATAGTATGGCTCTGAGCATTTAGGGAACCAGAAGAAAATAAAATAGAAACTCCAGCAAGTTGGAAATTGTTGCCCACAAATAAAAATATCTACTAGGTGTAACAGCAAGCACCCCAGCACACCCAGGGCGGCTACTAGCACAGGTTCTTTGAGAAGAGTTGTGTGATTTGGCCAGACGAGACTCTGGGCAGCCGTTGAGCCCCCCGGCTGTGAAAATGTGCTAGTAGCCGCCCTGGGTGTGCTGGGGTGCTTGCTGTTACACTAGGTTAGTAGAGATCTTGTTACATTTCACTTCTGACATTAAGTTAAACAAACAAACAAACAAAGCCGTATCACAGAAACAACAAACCCTCTAAGGATAAACTTAGAAATGTAACATTGTTAACAATGGGATGACGCCTTTATAGTAGTAACAGGTATTCAATTTGACTAACACAGTAGTATTTAGTCAAAACTGTTAGAAATTCATTGTTCCCAGTTATTTTACAGGATTATCCTGAAAACAAATGAAACGAGTGTTAGCATATGCAATATCAATGTATAAACAAGGCATGGCATTTATTTCACAAAGAGAGAAAGTTTACAAGTTTCAATACATAATACATAAATACCAGATTTACTGGATTTCAGCTTTGATTAAATTTTAAAGATACAATTTTAAGATAAAAAAATGAAACAAAAATCTCCTTAAAATAAAAAAAATGCTTTTTACATACATACTTTGTTAATAACCTTTATGCCCTTAAAATGTGAAACATTTAGAAAGCTTTTGATTTATAGAAATTTTGACCATTTAATCCATTTGGCCGCAACACATTCCAACTCCTCTTTTGAGAAATACATTAGCATCTGTCAATTCATCAGTCCTAAATGATCAGAGGTGCTTAAAGCAATTCTATTTCTTTTTCTTTTTCTTTGGTGGCTCATCATCAGAGCTACAATCTGTGCTAGAGCTGGTGCTAGAGGAAGAGCTGGAATCTGACTCAGAATCAGAGGAAGAGGAAGAACTAGTTGAGGAGGGGGATGACGATGAAGTGGAAGAGCTTTCCTCAGTATCACTATCATCAGAGGAAGAAGAGGTAGAGGAGTCTTCACTCTCTGATGAAGAATCACTGGCTGAACTCTCACTGCTGCTGCTGCTGGAACTGGTAACACTCTTGGACCTAATAGATAAGGAAAGGTCAGAATGGGAAGAAGTTACTGCTACTTAAATATGTAAAAAAGTAGTTTCTTATATGTTCATGAAAAAGAAGTCTTCTTGAGCACAGTAGAGCCTTACTGAGATATTATCCCTGGATTCCATGTTTTGGGATTACTTTATATAGGATTATCTTATCTCTTATAACTAAGTCTCCTCTTGGTACTTAAATAGTTGAGCTTTCATGACTCCAAAACAGGCTTATCTCATAATGAATTCCATCCTATAGTTAAAAGTTATAATAATGTTCCACTGTACGAAACAGGATTATTTTGTGTCTAAATCTTATAAAATAAAGTTAATATTTAACATTCTTAACTACTTCAGAACACAAGGGTGCTAGTCATGAACAATTTTATGCTTTTTCTCAGAATTAATAAAAGCTTCCTATTTCAAGCTAAAAATTTCTATTCTTTTCTGGTATAGAGGAACAGAAAAAAGAGAAAGAGAAAAAGGAAAGGAAAAAGTGGATAGAAAAAAAGCTGATCATGAAAAGAACAGGGGTAAATATGCTCAAGTGCTTAATCACAGGTCTCTTAACATTTAAATGTGACTACCATTTCTAGTCATTTGCTCTCTCTTCCTTCATATATATCCTGTACAATGCTCCTAAATCAACACATACCTTTTTTTCTTGATCTTTTTTTCTGTATTAGTTTCTCCAATGCTAATAATAAACATTGGGGGGTGGAGGGAAGAGAGAAAAATTACTATTAATAAATGTTTACAATATCATATATAAACATTCTCCTACTGGCCCAAGAACTGAGATTTACATTAGAGAAAAACAGTTGTTTGGTCAGAAAACAAAATATTTTGTCATAATTGAGCAGAAATTTTTTACTGTAGGTTGTGGAAAGAAATAATATCAGAAAAAAAATTTATGAACAGAAAAAAGAGATGGGTCCATCATAGAATGAGAGTGAGGGATAACAAATGGATAGTGTAAGGGATGAGCAATCCCCTCAACATACAGAAACATGTTTTTTACAAAACCTACAAAAAGACCTCTAACACACTGGGTAGATAGCTTATTGAGGATATATGGGATAACATGGATAAGAACTGCTCAGGATGAGAAAGTATGCATAAATTATAATTTGCGCTGATGGAAGGAATATCATCTATTCAACTATTACAGTAGATTAGGCTTTGTTACATGAATAGCCAAATTCTTTATACTGATATGTTGTACTAGACTAACTAAATTAGGCAAACAGACCCTTTTTGTTTGTTTGTCTGTTCGGTTTTTTTGCTTTTTTGGAGGGCAATTGGAGTTAAGTGACTTGTCCTAGGTCACAAAGCTAGTAAGTGTCAAGTGTCTGAGGCTGGATTTGTACGCAGGTCCTCCTGACTCCAGGGCTGGTGGTGCTCTATTCACTGAGCCACCTAGTTGCCCCACAAACAGACCCTTTCCAACAAATAAGTGAACCGTTTACTGTAATAGCAGGACGTAAGCATACCAAAAATAAGACAGCAACTTTTGAGTCTGCATTGGTCTGTTTTTAAAACACTATGAAACTTAAAGAGAAAAGATACTAATGTTGGGTTAAAATTAACCATACATTTTCTATGGGCTGCAACTATCTACAAATACACATAAATAAGAAAGATATTCCACGGGCCTACATAATCACTTAGTTTTAAAAGCAGAAACTTGATATGCCAGGTTTTTCTGCTATGTCTTTTTTTTAAATTTTATTTTAGTTTACATCATTCATTTTCATGAGATTTTGAGTTACAAATTTTTCTCCCCATCTTTCCCCTCCTCTCCCCTCAAAACAGCCATCCCTTTGTATGACCCCTCCCCCAATCTAATCTCTCCTATGTCCTCCCCCATCACTCCTCTAACTTTCCAACAGGGCAGGATGAATCTCCCTTCCCCAGTGCCTGTGAATCTTAAGTTCTAGTTGGATGTAGTTAATAATATTAGTCATAATAATTGTATATATGTATATATATACATACATATTTTTAACATTTGATTATAGAGCTTTAAATTCTAGATCTTTCTCTTCTTCCCTCGTCACCCACCCTCATTGGAAGAACAAGCCATCAAATACAGGCTATACATGTGTAATTACTCTGCTATGTCTTTTTGCTGAATTACAATGCATACACAATAAGGGAAATAACAAATGACCTATGTCCTTCCTACTGTATGCACAAAAATAAGGTTTGCAAGTTAAATAGGTACTTCTAGTACTGTAGTAGTATTGTGCTATAGTTTAAAATTTTTATTCTGGTTTATCTACAACTATTACATAATGCTTTCTTGCTAACTTCCCCTAATTCTTATTATTCTATTCGGTGAGCTTAAGATCTTTAAGAAATTCAAGATCAACTGTGGTAACTAAATGAAATACATTATTTGTTAAAGGGTCATATTCAGGGTGAAATGAGACTCAAAACTACATACCCTAGATCAATCCGCATGAATTTACCAGATCCAGGACAGACACACATTCACCACTTTATCATCGTTTTATCAGTAGCTGTAGCCACTATCTATTGAATCTAAATATAAAAAGTTGTCCCTTATGTTCCTGAGGTAACATTTCTTTTATGGCATTTTCATTTTGTGCTATGGGAAAAATGCCAACAAAATAAAACCTCTAGTGAGCCTGATTAACCATCAACTACTTGATTCTTTAAAATTTGAGCCTAGAGGCCAATGACATTTTGCTATTGTAAAGGGTTCACAAGTATCCCACTCATGATCTTTACTAAACAGAAAAAAAGACTTTAGGGGCAGCTAGGTGGCGCAGTGAATAGAGCACTGGCCCTAGAATCAGGAGGACCTGAGTTCAAATGTGATCTCAGATGCTTGACACTTACTAGCCGTGTGACTTTGGGCAAGTCACTTAACCCCAACCCCCCTCCAAAAAGCCAAAAACAAAGAAAAAGAAAAAAAGACTTTACTTTCTATCTTAGCATCTTTATACATTCTTTATTTCATGGGAATGTTCAATCCAGCGAAAGCATATTAAAAATTTAGCTCCTTAATGAATACAAAAGAAAACATATTTCTTCTTTTTAACATCATATAATTGATCAGGTAAACTTACCTCTGTTGTAATAAGAATCTGTTTTCTTTTTCTTTTAAAGCTTTCTTAAGTTCTGCTGTTCTTGAAGGTCTATGCAAGTATTTTCTTTTTCCTGTGCATTCATACGTCCAATGTCCAAATTCTAAACATTTCTGACATCTCACATGTTGTTTATTTGCTTCCCTACAAGAGCAATACATATAAAACAACAATAAGATGAGATTTACAAATGTGACACGACCTGCCCTTAAACATAAGCAATAAGAAATTTTAAGGGACACTCTTCTAGGATTCTAACTAATTCTAAGTTCCATCTTGGATTCAATCATTTGTGCTGTCTTGACAAGGCCAGGAATAGTTTTCAAATATAGTGTTTTAGAAAGGGGGAAACATTCCAATATGAGATACTTGAGCTTCATTTCTACTGAAATATTCTAGGAGAAAAAGACCATTAAATTACCTATGGCACTAGATTATTAAAAGCATAGATGGTATATGGTGGGATTTTAGTTTATTAATTTCTCCCAGGTTGGTCAGACTTCCAAAAGTTTATGTGTGAATCCCGAGTTAAAGACTGTCTCAGGTGATGAGCAATGAGCAAAACAGTTAAATGTGACACATTATTCATAAATACTAAAGGAAAACCTACCTTTTATCTGGTTCATATTCATATTGACATTCTCACTATAAATGAAACCAGAAGACAAAAAATAAGTTGCAGCTAAATGGAAGAGTGGCTCACAGGTTTTCCTTGGAGACAAATAAAGGAGTTTGTGGAAATGGTTTCATCATGTGCCCAAAGGCAACAAGAAACATCAATTCTGGTCAACTCACCATATAGTGCTTATGGTTAAATACAAGCAAAATGACCACCATGAAGACAATTGTAGTTTATGTACCAACATCTGTTGCAGAGGATGAAGTAGTTAAATTTTCTGAGGAACTTGATGTGATCCTCTAAACCAAACCCACATATAATCTGATACTCAGTGACTTTGATATTAACATGGGCATGGAGGGTTGGAGAAATGTCAGAAAACATGGTTCAGGTTTAAAAAAATCAAAGTGGTCAAAGGTTTGTAGAATATTAAAAATCCTTGTGCTAGTATATCATGAATTTCTTCAAGAAAAGAACCAAAAGGTGTGGGAAATGGGAAACAATGGACACTATCACGTTTTAGAAAGGCTATCACTTCAAAGGTTGTCACAAGGGAATCGTTTCAGAATGAGCAGTCTGTAAGCCAGTCAGACTGGTTAAGGCATAGGTGTAAAAAAAAAAAAAGAGAGAGAGAGAGAGAGAGAGAGAGAGAGAGACCAAATTAGAACAAAGGATCAAGATGAGAAGAAAATCCAATTATAATGGCTCTGGCCTGACATACATAAGCTGTTGATTTCAAAAAAAGAATAAAAATGTACAAAAGATAGCCTTACCATTTAAAAAATTCTTATGGAAGTTTAGCTAATGTAAAAGAATGTAAGAAACACTTGAACTGGAAAATTCTTATTTTTTATTTTAGGAGAGCTATATTATATGGCAACACTAATTTTAAATACAAGCTTATTTGCAAAATATTATAAAGGAAGATGACAGCAGATGGCAAGTTTCTAACACTATTTTATAAGACAATAAATGGAAAGCAAAATAAGCTTTTCAAAGTTTGGCTTCCAATTAAGCATTTATAGGTAACACTAACTGGACAACAAACAAACAGGAAATATAACAGATCTGCTTACATTCTTATATCTCCATACTTATCAATGAGAATATAATCACATTTGGATGGTTAATATCTCACTACTTGATATAGTGGAAATTGCAGTAAAGAAGCTGACCAAATGCAAATCTATTGCAGAAGCAACACAATTCTAAAGGCAATCAGAGACAGACTTTTAGGATATTTCAAAGAGGAACATTCCCTATGAAAGGAAAAAGTCATAGCTGGTATTACCAAAAAAAAGTTGACTGAGGAGACCTCATAAGATCAAAGATCTACAGCTGCAAGGGTATTCAGAGATCATCTAGTCCTTCATTTTACAGATAAGGAAACTAAGGATTAGAGGGGTTATGTGACTTGTCCAAGGTCATACAAGTAACAAGTAGCATAGCCAGGATCTGAACATAAGTGTTATTGTCTACAAATTCAGCACTCTTTCCACTACATCATTAACTACTGACTCACATGTCTTCTTATTTAGATATTGATGAGTATGGCTAGTGTACACATCTAAGCTGTACTGGCTGAAAACAAAACAGGACAAGTGATTTCCCAGATGATTCTTTACAGTAGATCACATTTTTACAGGCACACATCTAACAACTCCCATCATTTATTAAACACCTACATCATAGCACTGTATCAGGATAGGGATACAAAGACCAAAAATAAAGTAAAAGAACTCTACCTATACATATAATACAGGGTAATTTGGGGAGGGAAAAAACACTAACATCCAAAGGGAGAAGATTAGGATAGGCTTCAGTCGAGTCAGTCAACAAGCATTCATTAGGTGCCTACATGTTCCAGGCACTGTGCTAAGCACTGGGGATACGAAGAAAGGCAAAAAACAGAAATAAAATCAATCCTGACTCTCAAGGAGCTCACAGTCTAATAGAGGAGACAGCATGCATACATCTACACATAAAGAAGATCTATCTACACACACACACACACACACACACACACACACACACACACACACACACACGTATATGTATATGTTTCAGGGAGGAGGTAGAACCTGAGATGAGGTTTAAGGGGAGATAAAGATTGAGAGAAATGTAGAGTTGAGGTGGGAAAAGTATGAAAAATACAACAGCATACATTTATTTTTTATTAATTGCATATATGCATATAGAGACAGAAATACACACACACACACACACACACACACACACACACACACACACACAGATGAGCCTTAAAGGCTGTCCTGTAAAAAAGGCAACTCTTGTGTGTTTGTGAAGATAATGAAGATTCCTTAACTTAACTGATGCCACCACAGAGAGAAATCTCAATGCTCCTAACAATAAGTATCAGCTGACGCATAACAGAGGAGTACACCTGCCAAACTTTTTCATGATCATGGAGGAAATCCTCGGCAGAGTCCATACTGAAGTTCCAGTGACGGGACAGGTTTTTCCCATATTCTTCTTGTTAACAAATAACACTGTCCTTATCTAACCAACAGTCAGAATTCTAGATAACTTGTATACAAGAAAGGCATAAAAGACATGATCAAGAACAAGTAGTAATGACTGGAAAAAGAAGTGGGTACGTAATACATGGAAAACAGATGGGACAGTCTGCATGTTGCACTGATGTCCATGAAATCTTTTTCTTAGACTTGGCAACCTTTTCAAAAAATGCAAACTAACATTTTCTCTCACTCCTAAGACGGCTCAAATCAATTGAAAATTTCTCTTCCCAACTAATACAAATTCATTATTTAATAGCATGGGATCAAAAGAAATCTACACACCAATTTCTTTTTTTCTTATGCTTACAGGATTTAAAACAAATTCCCAAAGATTCTTAAAAAAAGTAGAACTTTAAAGTATTAAGTGTCCAGAAATTAAATAGATCCAAAAAAACCTCTAGGCTGGAAACAAAAATTAATATGCCATTGGTGAAACTGTGAATTAGCCTAATCATTCTGGAAAACAAATGTCCATAATGACCTAGTAGTGCCCTAAATAGTAACAGGTTATTTGTTTTGTAATCTACACCAAGGAAGTAAAAGAAAGATAGGTTCTATATGTACCTAAAAATTTATAGCAATGCCCTTAGAAATAGCAAAAAACTAGAAACAAAATAGATCCCCATCAATCTGGGAATAGCTAAACAAATTTTGGTACGTGAATGTAATGGCACATACTTCGCCAGAAGAAACAACAAATATGAAAATCCCAGAAAGGCATGCTAATTGATAAGTAAATCCAAGAAAATAATAGACTCATAAGAATAGTATAAATGAAAAGAACCAAACAAACCAACAAAAACCAAAACCTTACTTACTAGACGTGTGACCATGGGCAAGTCACTTAACCCCAATTGCCCTGCCCCTCCAAAAAAAGGGCAAAAAAACAAAACACAATACAACCCTAAAACTGAATGCTCAGAAATTATAATAGAGCTTGGCCTTGAAGAAAATTCACCCTCCTTTCTTTTCAGAAGAGAATAAGAGTACAGAACATTGCATATATTATTAGACTCTGCTGACACACTGGTTAGTTATGCCTAACTTTGGGGTTTTCCCCCCCTTTTTTCTCTCTTTTTAAATTCTTTGTTACAAGGGAACCTCTTGGAGAATGGCGGGAATGGAGGCAAGAATATATTTGAAAAACAAAGATAATGCAGAAACAGAAGTTATCAAAAACATTTTTAAAAGGGGGGAGAGTTCCTTCTCTATTCCTTATGTTGAACCAAAGAACCCAGGTACAATGTACTTTTGCTTTGTCCGCTTTTGAATAATTATAATATTGATTGAATGGATCTACCTTTTATTTTTTTTGTCTTTATTAATTTGTTTGTTTACTTTTAGTTTACAAGATTCATTTCTACAATCCCTTGAGTTTCAAATTTTCTCTCCTCCCTCCCCCTCAAACTCCCATGGCAGCATGCAATCAAGTATAGGATCTGCAAATACCTTCACATTAGACACTAGTCTGGTTGTATAGAAGGGTTGTAACCTTTGCAATGAACAATGGAAAAGAGGAGACAAAACCATACAAAAAAAGAGAGCATGTAGTTTGCTTCAATCTGCATTCAAAGTCTGTTCTTTCTAGTTCTTTCTCTGAATGTAGACATCTCTCTCCATCAGGAGTCTTTTGGAGTTGTCTTATAACCCTGCATTGCTGAGAAGAGCCCAATCTATCAAAGTTGGTCATCACACACAGGATGTGTCTGTAATTGTGTACAAATTTCTCCTGGTTCTGCTCTTCTCACTTAGCATCAGTTTGTATAAGCCTCTCCAGGTAAATATGAAGTCCATCTGCTCCTCATTTCTTACAGCACAACAGTATTCCATTATATTAATATACCACAACTTGTTTAGCCATTCCCCAATTGATAGGCAACCCCTTAATTTCCAATTTTTTGCCACCACAAAAAGAGCCACTATAAATATTTTTGTACATATGGGTCTTCCTCCCACTTCTATGATCTCTTTGGGATACAACCCTAGACGTGCTATTGCTGGGTCAAAGGGTATATACTTATTTATAGCCCTTTGGGCATAGTTCCAGTTTGCTCTCCAGAATGATTGAAATCAGTTCACAACTCCACCAACAATGCATTAGTGTTCCAATTTTTCCACATCCTCTCCAGCATTTATCATTTTCCTGTTCTGTCATCTCAGCCAATCTGACTGGTGAGATGTGGCACCTGAGAGTTGTTCTGATTTGCATTTCTCTAATCAATAGTGATGCTGAGCATTTTTTCACATGCTTATAGCTATCTTTAATTTCTTCCTCTGAAAACTGCCTGTTCATATCCTTTGACCATTTATCAATTGGGGAATGACTTGTATTCTTAATAGATTTGACTCAGTTCTCTGTATACTTTAGAAATGAAACCTTTATCAGAGACACTGGTTGTAAAAATTCTTTCCCAACTTTCTACTTCCCTCTTAATCTTGATTACATTGGCTTTGTTTGTACAGAAACTTTTCAATTTAATGTAATCAAAATTATCCATTTTGCATTTTATAATGCTCTCTAATTCTTGTTTGGTCATAAAGTCTTCTCTTCTCCATAAATCTGACAAGTAAACTATTCCTTGCTTTCCCAGACTGCTTAAAGCATCAGTCTTTATACCTAGACTTAATTTTGGTATATGGTGTTAGATAATGGTCTATCCCCAGTTTCTGCCATACTATATTCCAGTTTTCCTAGCAGTATTTGTCAAATAATGAGTTCTTATCCCAAAAACTGGGGTCTTTGGGTTTATCAAACAATAGATTACTATAGTCATTGACTGCTGAGTCTTGTGTACCCAATCTGTGTACAATTGTGTACACTGATCCACTACGCTATTCCTCAGCCAGTACCAAGTAGTTTTGATAACTGCTGCTTTATAATACAGATTAAAATCTGGTATGGCTAGGCCACTTTCCCTAGCATTTCTTTTCCTTAAATCCCTTGATATTCTGGACCAAATGAATTTTGTTATTATTTTTTCTAGCTCTATAAATACTCATATGTGGACATATCTGCATGTGGGTGGACCCGCCTGGAGATGGATAGAGGAATGGTGTCTCAGTTCCTAAGACCATCAGAAATATGTGTTTTCTGATGGTATTAGGCAACCCCTGTGACCCCTATGAAAGGGGCGTTCAACCCCCAAAGGGGTTGCAACCCACAGGTTCAGAACCGCTGATCTAAAAGGAGTTAAAAGCATGAGACTTGGTGGTTTGGACTTTCTTTGAGGGTGGTGGTGGTCAGGAAATAGATTGAGACCTCTGAAAGTTCTGCATAATTTTTTAAGATATTAAAAAAGTTTTCCTTGTCAAAAGAAATTTACTACCATCTTTTTTTAAAAGGTGGATCCATTGGTTCAATATTAGGAAAACCATCAGTATAATTGATCATATCAACAACAAAACTAGCAGAAACCATATGATTATCTCAATAGATGCAGAAAAGGGTTCTGACAAAATACAACATCCATTCCTATTATTTTTTGGTATATTTTTTTGGTATGATTTTTGGTAGATTTATTGGTATGGCTCTACATATGTAATTTAATTTAGGTAAAATTGTCATTTTTTATTATTTTTGCTTGACTCAGACATGACCAACTGATGTTTTTCTAATTTGTTAGATCTGACTTTATTTGTGTGAAAAGTGTTTCATAGTTGTGTTCATATAGGTCCTGGGTTTGTTTTGGCAGGTAGATTCCCAAATATTTTATAATGTCTACACTAACTTTAAATGCGATTTCTCTTTCTATCTCTTGCTGTTGGATTTTGTTAGAAATATATAGGAATGCTGAAGATTTATGTGGGTTTATTTTATATCCTGAAACTTTGCCAAATTTATTTACTTCTTGTCTCAAGTAGTTTTTTACTTGATTCTCTAAGATTCTCTAAGTATATCATCATATCATCTGCCAAGAGTGATAGCTTAGTCTCTTCTCTGCCTAATTTGATTCCTTCAATTTCTTTTTCTTCTCTTATTGCTACTGCTAACATTTCCAGTACCAAATTGAGTAAGAGGGGTGATAGTGGACATCCTTGTTTCACCCCTTATCTTATTGTAAATGCTTCTAGCTTATCCCCATTACATATAATACTTGCTGATGGCTTTAAATAGATGCTACCTATTATTTTAAGGAAGACTCCATTTATTACTATACTTTCTAATGTTTTTAATAGGAATGGATGTTGTATTTTGTCAGAAGTCTTTTCTGCATCTATTGAGATAATCGTATGGTTTCTGCTAGTTTTGTTATTGATATGATCAATTATACTGATGGTTTTCCTAATATTGAACCAATGGATTCACCTTTTAAAAAAAGGTGGTAGTAAATTTCTTTTGACAAGGAAAACTTTTTTAATATCTAAATTATGCAGAACTTTCAGAGGTGTCAATCTTTTCCTGACCACCATCACCCTCAAAGAAAGTCCAAACCACCAAGTCTCATGCTTTTAACTCCTTTCAGATCAGCAGTTCTCAACCTGTGGGTCGCGACCCCTTTGGGGGTCGATGGGTTGCCTAATACCATCAGAAAACACATATTTCTGATGGTCTTAGGAACTGAGACACCACTCCTCTATCCATCTCCAGGCGGGTACACCCACATGCAGATACGCCCACATACAAGTATTAAAGGGTCATAGCATTAGGAAGGTTGAGAACCACTGTTTTAGATGACATTTCAGAGTTGTAGGCCATGAAATTCTACCAGTCTGGAGAATCAAAAATGTAGGTGACGCAAAGGGAAATACATATGAGATAGACCCAAGTACAGAGATGCTCCAACTTGTTCAGACCTCTGCCATCCTTAAAACAACTTTCACTTGATCCTGCCATGCTCTTAAGCTACCCTCTAGATCTCTTCCTCGTTGTCACTGCCATACTCCTAGAAAAAGTCATATATACTCAATACCTTTACTTTGTCCCCACCTAGTTCCTCACCTACTTACAATCTAGTTTCCACCCGTAACACTTGACAAAATTTGCTCTCTTAAAGGTTACCAATGAACTCTTTTTTTTAATCTTAAATTTATTTACTTTTAGTTTACAACATTCAGATCCACAAGCTTTTGATGAACTCTCTTTAAAAAAAAAGTTTCGCTGATGTTTTTTCATTTGCCAATAATCCCCACCCTGCACAACAGAACTCTCCCTTGTAACAAAGTACAATTAAAACAAATCTACACACTGACCAAGTTTGAAACAGTATGCTTCATTCTACATTCATAGTTTGTCTACCATCTCTCTACTGGAGAAAAGGGAGCTAAGCTTCACCATCAGTCCTCTGGAATCGAAAATTGCTAAATCCAATGATCTCTTCTCAGGCCTCATTCTCCTTGACCTCCACTGTTTTTGACATTAAACAGTTCCTCTTCCAGTATATCATTTCTTCCCTAGCACTTCTTTCTCCCCTGTTGACCTCTCTTTAGCTTCCCTTGCTGATTAATTATTTATCTTCTGCCCCCAAGGCTCTACACAGAGCCCTCTTCTCTGCTCTCCATACTCTCTCTCAGTAAATTCAGTACTTCCCAAGAGTTCAATCATCTTTGTACAACTGATTCCCAAATCTATATAACCAGACCTAATTTCTCTGGTGAACATCTTTTGGATGTCATTTTGACATCTCAAACTCAGTATGTCCAAAACATGACATGCTCTAACACGAAATCTCTTCCCTCTTCCCAGTTTCTATTTAGAGCACTGTCCTCCCAGACACCCATTTTATGGCCATGGCCTCACCCTTTCCTCATTCTCATTTCTCCCATCCAATCAGCTGATACCTCAACAGTACTGCTCATATCTACTCCCTTATCTTCACTCAAACAGTCACCAAACTAGTTCAAGCCCTCTGATAAGGACTATCATCGAATCCTAATTGGTGTTCCTTCTTCCAATCTTTACTCTCTCCCCTCCACTCTTCACACAACTGTCAAAACATTCTAAGGCATAATTCTGATCATGTCATTCTCCTGTTCAAAACCTCCAAAACTCCTCATTGTCTTCAAAATAAAAATTTCTCAGTCTGGCATTTAAGCCTTTCCACAACCTTTCTCCAAATTGCTTTTTCATACTTTCAACATTACTCCCCTTCACAACCTATGTTTTAGCCAAATTAGACTTCCCTTAACTTGATGTTCCATCTTCTGACCAGGTACATTTGTAAAAACCACATCCCACACTCCCTCATCTGAAAGTCACTCTCTCATCTCCACTCGTCAGAATCTTTGTCTTCTTTCAAGATTCATCTCAGATGGCACCTCATCAATAAAATATTCCCTGATTCCCCCAGCTGTTTATGCCTTTTCCCTCATCAATGTATCTTGTACCTCCCTCCAGTAGAAGGTAAGCTCCATGGGAGCAAGGACTTTAAAAAAAAATCTGATACTACAAATAGTCCCCTACATGTTGTAGGTATTAATAAATATTTAATTGAAAAAGATTTTCTGACATAGATAGTAGGATATTGCCAATGATGACTTGCACACAAAAATGTCATAAAAGATTATCAAGTAAATGTATGATTTAAAAGGAATAAAGTTACCAATGTTGGGAGAGTAAGAAATAACAGATGATACTCCAAACACTATAGTGACATTCATGAAATATTAAAAGATCTAGAAGAAAGCTTCCATTATATTAGGTAGACCCTCAACAGAACACCTGTGGAAGACACGAACAAGAACCTTTAAAAGAAGTCATCAGAAAGAAATGATGGGCAAGTCACGTCAAGAGAGTAAGGGATGGATGACTGATATATTCCACTGGTATCCATGAATCAACCAGAGATTTAAGAGAAAGCCCTAAAACATTTGGTGGATCTCTTACGGAAGATTTACAGGATAAGAGTTACACATAATGAGAGGGCATTAACAGTTGTGATCTGCATTACTGGAAGATTACCCACATCAAGTAGATCACAAATTCACTTTAGTATAAAAGTATGTGAAAGAATTATTCAGGAAAAGAAGGTATGTGATCTGCACTGGTGGAGGTAAATACTGAAATGAATGAGAGCTACTGATCTATCCAACTATCAAAATGAGTAAATTTTTGAAGTTTTGGAGTTTTCACAAAGTTTTCTAAAATTTTATCCCTTCTTCCTCTGAAACAGTCTTTATCAATGGAACTATTTAACTTAGAAAACTCCATCTCCCATCATTCTCATCAGGCTAATCCAATTATTGGTTCCCATACAAGCTAAGTTCACATCTGGTTTCATTTACTCAAACTGTTGTTCTTGTATAGCTTGCCTTCCCATCTCTCTCTCTAAATTGTATCTCTCCCCGCCCCACGCAAAACTCAGTTAAGGGCCCAATGTTTCCATATTAGCTAAAAAAACTTTTTATGGGGCGCCTAGGTGGCACAGTGAATAGAGCACCAGTCCTTGAGTCAAGAGGACCCAAGTTCAAATCTGACCTCAGACACTTCACACTTACTGGCTGTGTGACCTTGGGTAAGTAACTTAACCCCAATTGCCCTGCCTCCCCCCCTCAAAAAACAAACCAAACCTTTTTATTTCCTGAATTCCTATAGTGCATATCTGAACTATAAAAACATTTGATAGTATATTAGCAATTATTAATACATACTATTTGCTTAATAATTTTTTGATATGGTAAACACCTAAAGGATAAGGACTATACCCTGTATTTATTTTTTGTCCTTCATGTTATAGTACCTGAAATTGAGTTTAGCATACAGCAGTGTAATTGCATGGCCCAATAGAATTGGTATGGGTCTAGAAGCTAACCCTAGAAAAGTCAAAAAATTTTTTTATAAATAAGTCCAAGTTGGAATAGATTTGGTGGTAGCCAAGAATAGGGCCCAAGCTGATCCCTACTGTTGCCTGCCCTATATGATGTCATTAGAAATTTTAGGCTTCTTTTTAAGTAATTGTGATAATACAGTGTAAGCCTGTGTGAGCTAGAAGAACATGAGCTGAAAGAACACTGAATAATATTCTAGTTTTAGGCAAGATGGTCTTAAAAATAATAAGGTCCACAGCAGCTAAGTGGTGCAATGGATAGAGCATTGGTCCTGGAATCAGGAAGACTCATATTCCTGAGTTCAAATCCAACTGTGGGCATGTCACTTAACCGTGTTTGCCTTAAGTCTTCATCTATAAAATGAACTGGAGAAGAAAACGGCAAACGACTCCAAATATCTCTGCCAAGAAAACCTCAAGTGGGGCCAGGAAGAATCAAACAGAACTGAAAACAACCCAACAAAAAAAAGTGTTACCATTGAGGATTTCTTAAACCTTCCCTTAATAAATGCTTGTTAACTTGACCTTTATAATTTATAATGTGTCTTTTAAATACAAAAAGAGGAGTATTTTCAAGTGAAGGTTCCAATTCAAGTTTTGGAAGTATAGTGAGAATAAATAAAGCATGAATACATTTTAAATTATTTCAATTTTAAGTATTATTTGTAAAATTTCTGCCCACCTATTCAACAGGTACAACTTTATACTTGTGTATATTTCTTTGTACTTATATAATGAAAAACAAAAAGCCCCCCCAAATAAATTTAAATTATTTACATCTGTAAAAAATTCGATAAAGGAAAACAGCTATTTACTTCTTAGGCAAGATTTCTGCACACAATAATAAAACTTTCTAAGAGTCTACAACTTACATAATTATCAGAATATTCATATTTGCTTTTAAAAATCGGTACTAACTTTTTGAGAATCTTACAGCTTCTTCAAGATCTATTCTTTTAGAATGAGACTCCCAGGATCTACAAGTTATTTTTTCAGGGTTTACCGAACTGATATTTGTTATTTCCAACGACCACATCCTTTTTGTTGCCGTTAGTGGATTTTCAGTCGAGTCCGACTCTTCGTGACCCCTTATCCTTTACCTACTGTTAAATATTAGAATCCTCAATAGCATATTTGCCTTGTGAACACATACATAGGATAACTGAAGCTAACAGGCACACTCCTCGTGTAATTTTCCATACTTTAGAAAAGCTCTAAATTATGGGGTTTTTCCATCACCTACTAGAACTAGGTGAGAGAAGACGAGAAGAAAACAGGAAGTTTTATCCCTGCGGATTGGAGCCAACAGTAACGCTGGCAGGGTGTACAAAGGTACCTGTCCCAGTAAACACGGAAGATCTGCTCATGTCACCCTTATATCTGGAGAAAACTTGGAGGTTCCTTCCCTTGCTAGGGGGAGGCCTCCCGCGCTCCATCTCCCCAGGCTGCCGGCCGGGGGCACTCCCACGTAGGCCAGTCTCCCTCTCCCCGGGGCCCACAACGTCTCGGTTGTCTCCATTTCCACCCCCTTGGCTAACCCCATTCAGTGCCCCTCCAAAAGAGGGAACCCCACTTCCCAGGGCCGTTGAGGGTCCTCAAAGAAAGTTAGGAAGGGAAATAGAATGGAGAAATTCCTACGCCGCCGGGGGTCCCTCACTTACGCCTGCCTCCGAGCAATAAGTCGATGCATGGGAGTCGCCATCTTAGCGAGAACCGGAGACCGCCGCGATGCATCCTGGGAAATTCCCCCTAGGTGGAAATAGAACTCATTGAAGGCCATAGAGACGGGACTAGCTGCGGCTAGAGGGGCAGACGGATCTTCTCTCAATGGTGGGGGCCATCTTCCTCCGGGGCCTGGGAGGACTTGAAGTAGATACCGGGATTGTTTTCCGCCGGAGCCCTCCTGGGGGTGACAGACGGGCAACTCAGGCTTCCAAGCCCAGAATCATGGGCCTGCCGCGCTTTGGGGGGGAATGAATACTGGGAAGACACTTAATTGGCTAGGGAAATGGAAACCCAAGCTTCTCAGCTTTGTCCCTGAAGGGAGGGGGAAGGAGGCGGAACCCTGGGGCAAGGGGCGTGTCCTGTCTTCGCTCCCTTCCCTCCGGGGGCGTGTGTTGGCTTCTCTCCAGCCCCCGGTGGCGTGTCCTATATGCCCCTCCCCCTGGTCTATTAATTCTGTTCTCCCTGTCCCTCCCCCACCCCGCGGTTCCGGCCTTCCTCCCTTCTCCTCCGGCGGCGTATCTTATGTTCAATCGGTCCCGGGAGCCCAAGGAGAGGAAGAGTTCCACACTAGTCCCAGAACGACGTGGTCGGTAGGATATGCTAGGAGTTCAGTCTTACATGTCCTTCCCTTCTCCTCTCTGATCTCTTCCTTGACCTCTTACCCCTGGGGCTAGGTCCTGACAATCTTGAGGGTACGGCCCAAGCCGAGACCTTTTCCCTTTACCCCAAAATAAATGGACTCTCATTTGTCCATAGGCCCTGGGAACCCCCCACCACCATTGAATCCTCCCTCAATTTCCCCACTGGGTCTGGCTTTTCATGCCCAAATCTATTGCTCTTAACCTAGCCTAGCCCCCCTACATCGGTTACCTCCGGATTGCCTTCCGGCTGCTTCCCACCCTGGATTCCATCAAAATCCTATTCTCTGGGTTCCTGCAGTTGGACCTCTAGTCACCTCAGTCCCATCAAGATCCGCCTTAGACCCCCTCCTCTAGTCACCCCAAACTATTTGACCACCACTAGATCCCTCCCACAGTCTTTCCCTATATAAGATCTATCTTTCCTCCATGAAGGGACTCAGATTCAATCTATGTGAGATTCAGTCCGGCAGGGCTTCTTCTCAATACAAGCATCCCCAAATGCTTAGACTCCTTAAAAGTCTACCGAATCTGGCGAATCTTTAATAAACTTTGCTTTTATTTGGCTGAAAGAAGGCTTGGGTAGAATTCATTTGGGTAGGACGTGGCCTGTCAGTATTTTGGGATCCTGAGCACCGCTAAACCTCAACATTTTAAGCCTCAACAGGCAATTACCTATCCAGTTTTTTCCCCTTCCTCTTCTTTACCGTCTTTCTATCGCTCCTCCTCCCTCATATGGAGTGTATCTTGTA
Source organism: Pseudochirops cupreus (assembly GCA_028627135.1). Lineage (NCBI taxonomy): Eukaryota > Metazoa > Chordata > Mammalia > Diprotodontia > Pseudocheiridae > Pseudochirops > Pseudochirops cupreus. The sequence continues at coordinate 331,730,491 of CM053581.1, forward strand.
ACCCCTCCTCCTCCCTTATTGGGGTGTGTTCACCCTCTCCGCCCTCTATACTGCTAGTACTCCAATTTAACATATTATTAATATAAGTTATTAAACTCCAGACAAAATGGACATGACCCCACACTTCTCTTCCTCTACTCCCCTCCCCATGCCTTGAACCAAAAATTTTAGTTCTTCCCAGTATCTGGGGTAAAAAGAAAGAGGAAGGCATCACAGGATGTTTTTAACTTTCTCACATGCACCATCATGGCCTCTAATCCAACCATTCAATCAAACATATTGGCCCACGGATCCTAAATTCATCCTGGAGAATAATTTCTCCCACCTAAATCCATTTGACTTAAGGTCAATACATCTAGAGGCAAGGCTAGATGATAGAGTTTAATTAGCATCAACTGATGAACAGTTACTAAGTGGCTAGCAATTTCTCAGAATAGAGGAAGATACACATATAGGATTTTACACAACTTTGGGATAGGCCGTAAAAGGAGTCTATTAGATGAGGTTGCTCAGCCACTTTATTTCTGAGGATAAGTAATAGCAACAGGAAGTTAGGTAATTTTTTTGTTCTGGGTATAGGTAACGTCTTAATTTTGCAATAACCTTGGCGTAGCCCCAAATCAGATTTGTTTTGGGTAGGGGTGTTTGCCTGTAGTTAATCTCATCAGACCATCAAAAAATTGGGATGGGACTGAAGATCTAAGGATATTGAAGCCTTCCCTTTGAGAAGAAAACAAACTGAGAGTCTGTATTTATACAACTCTTCAGAGTACACTTCTTTGACCTCTAAGGGTATTTCAGGGGAGATGTTTTCCCCATATAGCAATAGGTTTTATACGTTTCCTCTACATTAGAAAGCATTTATTAAATCTTACTATGTGTCACGCACAAGGCTGGGTTCTGGGATTCAGAGACAAAAGCAAAATGTCCCAGAATTCAAGGAACTTAAATTTTAAGGGAAGACAACCAATACGTATACAGGCATGTACAAAGCACATCTGTAAGTATATACAAAACATATACAATAGTGAGTGAATTTCCTGGAACAAGTAATAATTTTGATATGGTTTCATTTTTTGACCACACTAGTAATGCATGTATTCTTGCTCTGTAACCACTGATACAGAATATATGACCTTGGCCAGATGAAACTAGATTGATCTGGTTTCCAAAACCTTTAGTTATTTCTTTATCAGTTGACTGTTGACACATTAGTGTTTCATTGTTCTTTTTTGTGTTGTGTTTTTCATTCTATGATTTTAAAGAATTGATCTTATTCCAAGGAGGTGTACAAAAATTTAGCTCTTACAAAGCACACTTCCATGACCATAGGAAACATTGCAGCAGCTATTGGGGAATCAAATGTTTCAAAGATCATTGGAGCTTACAATGAAACAGAAAAGGAAAGAACAGTTGAAAATGAGGAGCAATCTCAATAACTGACAAACTTGTTGCAAAACTGTTTAATCCTTTTAAAACAAACAAAGACTTCAAAAGGACCCATAGACTCTTCTATAATAACCTTTGTTTGGTTGTTTTTTGTTTGTTTTGCTTTTTGTCCTCAACTCCTTTGGCAGCATAATGAAGCCTATGGACCCCTTCTCAGAATAATTTTTTAAAATTCACAATTGAAGGAAATGCCATATTTCAGAAGATGGTGAAAATTAAAAGGTAATTTTTCCCCCCATTTCCTTTTCTAATGTTGTCAGTTGCTATTTCTTTTCAGAAAACTATAAGTTTATGTGTATACCCTTTAATCCAGCAATACCACTACTAGGTCTGTCTCCCAAAGAGATCAAAAGGAAAGGAAATGGACCTATATGTACAAAAATATTTATAGCAACTCTTTCAGTGGTGGCAAAGAATTGGAAATTGGGAGGATGCTCATCAGTTGGGGAATGACTGAACAAGTTGTGGCATATTATTGTGATGGAATGTTATTGTGCTATAAGAAATGACAAGCAAGATGCTTTCAGAAAAACTGGGAAGACTTAAATGAGCTGATGCAAAGTGAACAGAACTAGGAGAATAAGCGACACAGTAACAGCAATATAGTACAATGAGGAATTGTGAATGACTTGGCTATTCTGATCAGTCAATGATCCAAGACTATTCTGAAGGACTTGTGATGAAAAATGTTATACACTTCCAGAAAAAGAACTAATAGAGTCTGAATGTAGATTGAAGAATCATTTTTTTCACTTTATCTTTTATCGCCTTTTTTTTTTGCAACATGACTAATATGGAAATAGGCTTTTGTAATGGTAAGCAAAATAGGATTTTTTCCTGATTTTCTGGATTGAGTTTTAGCTAATCAAGTGCCTTTGATCCTTGTTTTTGATTGTATCAAGAGTCTTTGATTGGAAACAGTGTATTCTGTATTGCCCTTAATAGGCCTAAGGGATTTTGAAGATCTCCCCTGCCCCTTAATGGGCCAAATGTAATCACATGGGAGCCCATGGTAGGAGGAGCTTGCAAAAATAAATAGAACAGGAAGGAGCAGATAAGAGCACAAGCAGGGCTGGGAGCAGGCAGAACTGGGAGAGACAATGTTTGTAATGTTGGCACTCTGTTGATCTATGTTACTTTCTCAGACAGAAGTTCCATCTGTTGTTCTGTGTTGATTTTTCAGAAGCCCTGTCTGTTGATCTATATTGGTTTCTCAGAGAGAAAGTGAATTGAAATGATAGTGCTGGTAATGTGTGTAAATATTGTTGTATCCCTGTTAAGCTTTATTTTCCTAGAAACAGAAATTGTGAAGAGCTTGGAGTGAGCAGTCCCTGTGAGTTGAGATATGGAACAGGAGTGGAGAGCTGCCTATGCATGAATCCAAGCAAGAGTTGGGAGTGGTCAGCCTATGGAGGAGGAACTGTGGGGATTTAGAAGCCAGCCTTGAATCAAGATGAAAGAGGACTTTACTTTGGATACACTGTATAGACTGATGAGATTTGTAACTTACTGTGACCTAGGGGTGGATGATGTTTGTACTTTCTGCTACCCCTTAAGGATAATTGGCATAAGGATGATTGGAAACAAGCCTCTAGTCAAGATGAAAGAGGACTTTACTTGAATACTCTGTGCTAACTGAGGAGATTGTAACTTATTTTGACCTAGGGGTAGATGGTGTTTCTATTTTCTGCTACCCTTTAAAGATGACTATAAGATATACTGAATGATATGTTTTGTTTTAAGACTGTGTGGCCACCTTAGTAATAAATTGTTACGTTATGTTGTTGTGAATGTTATGCTTTAGTTTATTGCTGAATAAATAGAGTCCATTATACTATGCAATTAGACCCTTAAAGTTATTCACAGCTGCAGTCCTCAGGAGAGCTGCTCATGATTGGCTTTACAATTTTACATGATTTCACATGTGTAATTGATATCAAATTTCTTGCCTTCTTAATGGGGGAGAGGTGGCAGGGAGGGAGAGAATTTGGAACTCAAAATTTTTTTTAATTAGCATTAAAAATAAATAAAATAGAAATATGGTTAAAAGAAAATTGTAAGTTTAGTAAATATTAGCAAACAGTAACATTCAAATAATCAAATGACTTTAAAATGATTTCCATGAAGACATCTAAGGTTTTTCTAGAAAGTTTATAATATAGTAACAATATCATCCTGTTATTCCCATGAACATTTTTCTTTTTCTACAGATTCGTTGCTTTTACATAGCTATAGTCAGTATATATACATTGGTATTAATTTTTTCATTCTGTGTTTCTTATAAGAATAGCAATACTCTGGACTCCTCCCAAAGTATCTTTCCTCTCAAAGTTCTAGGGTGAGGAGTTGGAGATGTCTTTCTCTAATTCCATTGGCTTAAGCCTCATTCCTGTGTGTTTCCAAGCTAAACATTCACATTAAACAAAAGTGGCAGCCCCAAGGCAATAAGTCTACTAGAAGACTTGATGTTAACAGGTTAGAGTGCTTTTTGATGGGTGGACAGTTTATTGCTAACCTGGGGGAAAAACTAAGCCAATACATTGTAGGCAACAGTAGAGCAGAAAAGGAGTGGGCAGCTTTCAGAGATTTGGTGTACAGAATCAATTTTACTTATCTGGGCCAGAACACTCAAAAACATCAAGAATGGTTTGATAAAAATTATGGCAAAATTCAGAAACTTCTAAATGAAAAACAAGAACTCCACAGGGTTTACCAGCAGGGTAGTTCACCTGTCTCTAAGAAGGCAGCATGTAACTCCATCAAAAGTAAAGTACAAGCAAAGCTTAGAAAGATGCATGATTCTTGGCTCAGTAAGAAAGCAAATGAAATTCAGTTTTATGCTGATTAGAACAACCTAGAGCACTTTTATGATGCCCATAAGGCTATTTATGGGCCAAAGATCTATGATGCATCTCAACTACTCAGTGCTGGTGGAGCCACATTGATTAATGATAAGGACATGATCCTGGAGAGATAGACTCAACACTTCCATGCTGTTCTCAAGAGACCATCATCAATCAGTGCTGAAACCACTGAACATATACCTCAGGTTAAAGTTAATCCCTCTCTAGCCAAACTTCCAACTGAAGAAGAGTTTTTGAATGACATTAGGCTCAGTGCTGATTCTATTCCAGCCAAGATTTGTAGGGCAGGGAATCTACTATTCATACAAAAGCTGACTGAATTTTTCCTGTTTATATGTAAGAGGAGGTTATCTCATAGGAGTTCAAGGATGCCTCCATTGTCCCTCTCTATGAAGGAAAAGGAAATAGATTTTCTTGTTACAGTCATAGTTTCTCTCTTAGTCACTGCTGGCAAGATTCTTGCCAGACTTCTCCTAAATTGGCTAATCCTTCACCTGGAAGATGGTCATCTACCTGAGAGACAGTGTGGCTTCAGAAAGGACCAAGGAATGGTTGATATAATGTTTGCTGCTTGACAACTCCAGGAGAAATGTCAGGAGCAGAACAGAGGTCTGTACACAATGTTCATTGACTTAAGACCTTTGATGCTATCAGTTGTGAGGGTTTGTGGATCATGGAGAAATTTGGTTGGCCATAGAAATTCGTCAGTATTGTATACCAGTTTCATGATGGCATGCACAGGTTCTGGATAATGGTTGATACTCCAATATACTCCCAATTTCTAGTCACCAGTGGAGTGAAGCAGGGCTTGTATGCTTACTCCTAAACTTTTTAGCATGATGTTTTCTGTAATGTTGTATACCTTCAATGAGAATGAAACCAGCATAAAGGTCAGCTAACACAATGATGATAAACTATTTAACTTGAAAAAGCTACAAGCCAAGACTAAAGTGGAGAGAGAATTGGTGCATGATTTTTTGTTCACAGGTAATTTCGTACTCAATACAGCATCTGAGCCTGAATTTCAACAAAGTATGAATTAAATCTCTGCTGCTAGTGTTAATTTTGGCCTAACAATTAACACCAAGAAAACAGGGGTTCTCCACCAGCCCTCACCATCCCATACATACATGGAACCATCAGTTAGAACAAATAGAGAAATTTTGAATTCTGTGGATAAGTTAGCTTACCTTGGCATTTTCAGGGATGTATACATAGATGATAGGGTTGATACATGCATTGCCAGAGCTAGCTCAGTGTTTGGGAGGCTTTGAAGGCAAGTGCAATGAGAAGAAGTATTAGACTACCTACCAAACTGAAGGTCTACAGAGCCATTATGCTGACTTCATCATTGTATGTCTGTGAAACCTGGACAGTCTATCAGTACCATGCCAGGAAACTGGATCATTTCCATTTGAATTGTCTTAGGAAGATTTTGAAGACCATCTGGCAAGATCAGTTTCTCATCATCCAGGTCCTTTCTTGAGCTGAACTGCTAAGCATTCAGACTCTGCTGCAGAGAATATGATTCTGATGGGATGGCTACATTGTTTAAATGTCAAATTTATATTTTAACAGAGAACTCACACAAGGCAAGTACTCATGTGGTGGATAGAAGAAGCAATACAAGGCATTCTAAAGATCTCTTTGAAGAACTTTGGAATTGATTATGAGCCATGGGAAACACAGGCACAGAACTGCCCAGTATGGCATGCTTGCATCAAAGGTGTCGTACTCTATGAACAAAGCAGAATTACAGTAGCTCAAAAGAAATGAGATGCACAAATTTAAAGATATCTCCACTCCAGATGTTCACATGGGCTATTTGTGCCCAATCTGTGGTAGAGTCTTCTGAGCTTGGATTGGTCTGATCAGTCACAGTTGGACACACTGTACCTTTACTTCAACATAGTAATGTCATTTTGGTCATCTTCAAGAACAAAGGGCAATCAACCAACAAAGTGTCCACAAGGAGTGACAGGGTCGATCTTATGCTTGGCTGGTGGATCAAAAAGGGCAACTCAGGTGAAGATGAATAAACTTGAAGCATCAATGCTTATCCTTGTCTGATATTCTTCTCTTGCTAAGGCTAAATAACTCTTTTTTTGTTAGCTGTTAAACAAGCTATCAGTTTCATTTTGTTCTAGAAGCAAAGCTAAACTACAAGAGGACTGGAATGAGTCAGGCCCAGCCCAGAAAATAGGAGGTTATGATGATTTCACAGCTCTTACAGCATAATGCCTTGCTGTATTATTTTCCAAAAGGATCCCACAATTCCCAACTCCACAGATAGTATAATATTTTGCCTGCTGAGATAATATTAGTAAAGTGCTTAGCACAATGCCTGACACATAGTAGGCATTTAATATTTTTTCCCTTCCTTTTCTACATTGAATTTTATAGTTTTAAATTATCTTGACCAGTTTAAGGGAGATAAAGGACATCTCAGAACTCTTTTAATTTTGTTTCTCTCTGGTTATTAGAGAGTTTGAACAATTATATACATACATACATACATATATGTATACGCACACACACATATATATACATACAGTTTCTTTTTTTGAATACTGCTTGATTATATCTTTTGACCATTCTCATGGTGGAGAATGGCTCTTACTCTTAAAGATTTGTGTCCATTTCATATTGGGAATTAGACATATCAAAAATATGTCCTGCAAAGCTTTTTATTTCTCATTCTCTGTTGGTTTCCATTCTATTCTGGATATCTTGCTTTTTGTCATGTAAAACTTTTATTTCCATATGATAAAATCCATTTATTTTGTTTCTTAAGAATTCTTTCATTTATTGCATAGCTAAGAATTATTACTCCTCTTATCAATGGTATCTTTGAAGCAAATGCATATTATTCTTATTTGTATAAATAGGAATGTGAGTATGCGGGAATGTTTTCTTTGTTGCCTTAAGTCTGAGATTTCCCTCCTCCCCCACCATGTCTTTACTATCATTCCTTCCCTTTAGTGACTTTGAGAATCAAACCTTCAGTGCTTTTAAAGGTGTTCACTGTCATGAAGGAGATCCAGCATGAAGTCCAAGTGAAGGAGTGAGTTCTAAGAGATGCTCCTCTTTTCAGATGACATTTTATTGAATGCATTATGTCCTAGAGTATTATAGAGCGTATTAAATGAGATACATAATTACTCAAAAAAATTAGATTAGCTGGCTATACAAGAAAAGCCTACTGAATGAAGAATGTCTATGATATAGACCATAATATGCAATTAAATGGAAATGTGTATAGATTCATTCATATGTGTATGTGTATATGTATATATGTATGTATTACACACACACACATACACACACATATAGTTGTTCAGTCATTCAATCATGTCTGACTCTTTGTGATCCTGTGAATCACAATGTCCATAGCGTTTTTTTGGTAAAGATACTGGAGTGCTTTGTAATTTGCTTCTCCAGTGGATTAAAGCAAATAGAGGTTAAATGACTTGCCCAGGGTCACTCAGCTAGTAAGTGTCTAAGGCCACATTTGAACTCAGGTCTTCCCTATTCCAGGCCTAACATTCTATTCACTGAGTTACCTCTCTTTCTCTCTGTATATATATATATATATATATATATATATACATACATACATATATATGTATACACACACACACACACACACACACACACACATAGAGAGAGAGAGGATAAGCAAGAGTATATGTCTGTGTATATGTATATGCACACACACATATGTATAATACATTATGCTGCAAATGAATGGGATGGATTGCCTTTGGGAATTTCAAAGATCTTGTAATAACAGCAAGCTTCTTTCTGAAACAAAAATCCATCTATTTAACACTAATATTGTTGGATTTGGTGTTTGGAACACTATAGTCTCTGAAGAATTGATATTGAGGATCACTCAGAGGGCAATGGAGAGTGGGTGTGACCAAATGACCACAGTGGGACCAAGCTGCCATAGAATACGAAAGAGGAACTATGAATGAGTGGCTTAAAGGATGCCAGCAAAGAAATATATGGCATTTTAGGTCATTGGTTTATACTGCCTCATTTAAACATCCAAGGAGACTTCCTTCTCATAGGTTAAAATCCAGTGCAGAGGATTGAAATAATTTAGATTGCATTATCTGAGTCAGTCACCAGGGGGTTGCTTAATGTAAACTATTACCTCCCTGGACTCTCAACTTTTCTGCAAACTGTTATATTTCCGCCAATCACTTTCGCGCCTTTTGTGAAAGAGGCTCTCCCCACTCTGCATGCTCCTGCTTTCCATGTTCATATTTAGGGGATGAAGATATTTAAAATACTAATTGCTATGATTGTCTTGGCTTTGTCTCCCCTTTTCTCTCTTCTTTCTCTCTCTCTCTCTCTCTCTCTCTCTCTCTCTCTCTCTCTCAAAGAATTCAGATAAGCAGAGTATAGATGGCTTCAGTTTTAACATGTGAAATTAAAGTGAAGGTGATAGCCATTCTTTGCAATTCCACACGAGACAAACTCTGTCTCTTTCTTTTCTTCCTTATATTCCACCTGCTCTTTTGTGCAGGACATTCCTCAAGGATTCCTGTGGTTCAAAGACTATGGGGAGGGAAGAAATCTTGCAAGGTTTCTCAGTGACAAAGGAAGACAGATGGGGAGTAAAAACTCTTACTGGATCATCCAATCTGATCCAGAAGAAAGATTTATTGTAGCTTGAAGTCCTCAGCAAGCTCTATACACTCCTGCATGGAAGTTCCCAAAAGGCCAGTAAATTACAGCCATCTTTCTTCTCTAATGTTTTCTGTCCTATAGTTAATTTCCCATGGTTGCAGATATATGATCTGGTCGTATGGTAAGAATGAGAGACGACTAAAAAACTATCCACTGTCTGCCTGACAGTGTACAAGGCCTTCTTTTTCTATAGTCTTCCTTGATGATCTTATTAGTTCATTTAGGTTCAATTATCATGTCATGCTGATGACTCTCAGGTCTTTCTACACTCTCTCCTCAACTCCAGTTCCACATTGGTCTATTAGGCCAATTATTGGTCTATTAGAAATTTTAAGTTGGATGTATCACAGGCATATTAAGCTTAATATATTCAATTCAATAAACATATATTAAATGTCTCCTATGTGCCAGACACTATGCTACTTAAAAGCTCAGCTAGAAGCTGAGAACCTCCAAAATGAGGCCTTTCCGATATGCCAAATTGCTCGTGTCTCTTCCCCATAATTGTCTTGTTTTTACTTTGTATTTTCCCTGTCTGTGAGATTCTGTCCTCACATGGAAATAATTCTTTTCTCCTTGGTATCTTGTTTTACTTGGATTTTCTATGAACATTTTACAACTATTGAGTCTCATCCTCATTGTATCCTGAGATTTCTTAACTATACTTAGTTCATTCTTTAATCTTGTGATATTTTTGCTTACTTAATGTTTCATTTTTCCATTTGGCATCAAACAAAGAGAATGGTTCATTGGTAATGATGGCAATGTTGAAGGTGACAACATCTTAACTGAAAAATAAAAATGTGCAAATTTTCAGATACTCCTTACTGGTTCTGATTGGATGTTACAAGTTCCATTTATGTAGTTAATAGCTAAGGCCACTTTATTCTGCATCTGGTCCTCTTCCATATCTCTTAGGTCTTTGCCTCTAAGTTGGGATAAACATTTTAAAACCTATTATTGTACTGCCAGTAGAAGGACTAGAGACAGCTAGGTGATACAATGAATAGAGCACTGGACTTGGAATCAGGAAGGCTCATCTTTGTGAGTTTAAATCTTTCTTCAGACACTTACTAGCTATGTGATCCTGGGCAAGTTGCTTAACCCTGTTTGCCTCAGTTTCCTCATCTGTAAAATGGAGAAGGAAATAGCAAACTATTCCAGTATCTCTGCCAAGAAAACTCCAAATGGAGTCATGGAAGAGTCAGGCACAACTGAACAACAGTAACAATGTAGAAGGGCAAATCCCATTAGCTCCCTTCAAAGTTTAGCTCAAATGGCGCTTCCTAAAGGAAATCTTTCCTGATTCGCTGAATTGATAGTCTTTTCCCTCCCACCCCATTTCTTTGTATGTATTTTGTATGAAATGCCCACCCCTTCCCTTCCCCCCAGACTGAGGTGTAGAAGAACCGAAAAGGCTTGAAAAGGTACAGTCCTCAGGAAGTTGCAGCTATTTTGGAGTTCTGGTGGCTTTGAGAGGGACTTCAATAGAGAAGCCAAAGCATTACCACTTGGCCTGACAGATTCGGAGTGGAGGTATGGCCTGCCTGCCATTACTCACCTGAAAGCCATGGGCAGAGAAGACTGAGCTAGAGCTGAAACAGTGAATGTCAGCCAAGAGCCAAAGACTTCCAAGATTAAATCATACAGAAGGAAGTACGGCCAATGAGACACCTAGAAGTCAGTTCAGTTCCCCCTTTGCTTTTCCCTCTCTCTCATAGCTGGAGAAATTGCTACCCAGTAGTTACTATTTGCCTGTTCAAACACTTTCTTCCTAGAAGGAAAGAAAATAAAAGAGACCTAATACCTTTTGCTGGAGTACTTTGGACCTTGCAGTAGGAAGCCTGTTCTTTTAAATGCTTATTTGATTTTCTGTGTGACTTGAAGCAGCTATTAAATTATATGGTCACTTTCTAAAGTGTATGTCCAAACTCTTTAAGTATAGAGTTCAAGACTGTGAAGGAGGAGGATATCCCAAAATAGAAAAAAAAAAGATTTTCTTTTTCTGTCCTTCTTTTGAGAGGTTGGGAAATCCTGAGTCTTCAGTCTGTACCAGCTTCAATGTGAGAGGTAACCTCTCAGCATTCACTAAAGTACATTTTTAAAGAGAAGGCAATCCCTGACTTGACTTGCCAGAAGACACAGACATGGAATTTTTAGGATGGTACAGAGCTAAGATGAAATGGAAAATGCCTATTCAGCGGTCCTATATTTCTTGATGTTTTAAGTATCGACCTCCTGTGAAAGTATAACAGTAGTTATACATAAGGTAAGCCCACTGCTAGGCCTCACCTGAGACAAATGACTGTACATTTGACCATTGGTTGACTTGTTTATGGACTCAGGAAGTCCTTATGGACCCAACAACTGACTATGTCAGGTACATGTAGGCAAAGAATGCAAGATGAGCAAACTATCAGTTAAGCAAACTTTATATGCACAAGGTTAACAAACTTTCCTAACCACAATGCCCTTGTCTGTAGGGACTGGGGAGCAAGGGAGGAATAGTCCAAATGATCTTCTGATTGACTGGCCATAAATTCCCCTTCCCATTCAGTCCCTATGAATCTACCCAGCAAAGATAAGCAGATATAAAGGCACAGACCCAGAGATCAGGGCTCTCCAACAGGATGTGTGTCCTACTGTATACCTAGAGCCCACTGTACTCTTGAGTTGAGGATCCCCATACTTACATGCCTATGAGTAATAATGTATCTGACTCATGATTCGTTGAGTATATATGCTCCTTTTTTGTACCTTACCCAAAATCTCCTTACATTATATTACTGATGCTACTTAAGCTTTTCTGTTAACATGAACTTAGGGGCTGTAATGGGAATGGGAATTTGAAGATCTTTTCTGCCCCTTAATAAGCCTAAGGGAATTTGAAGATATTCCCTGCTTTGAAGATATACCTTGTGCCCTAATAGGCTAAATGTAATCACATGGAGCCTGTGGTGGGAGGAGTTTGCTGAAGGGTGGAGCAGAGCCCACAGGAAGCTGGGAGTCAGAACAGCTAGACGGTGGGGGAGAGAGGACACACCCCAGAGAGACAGTTAGGCTTGTGAGTGAATGTTGGTTTCTGGTTAGGCTAAAGGATGGTGTGACTCTCTGTGGTGTTATGGCTCATTAACTTCTATGTTGCTATGATGGATTTGGCTTACTGGTTTTGGGATTTGGTTTTCTGGTGTCTGAATAAATGTTCTGCTTTTGTCTTCTATATGGAGAATCTGTTATATTTAGTAATGGAGCACTATGCTGACATATTTACAGTGACCGTTGATGCTGTGAATATTGCATTGGCACTACAGGGGTCTCATAATATCTGCATTAGGACATGAGATTGAAGCAGTTTACTTGAAAAAAAGACAGTTCTAGAGCTGCAGCTCCTGGAGAGTGAAAGACAGGGAAGACTCCCAAAATCCAATGTTACCACTGCTGCTACTGATACCACAATACTGGTGAGTTAAAACTGCATCTTATTCTAAGGTCCTCTTGACCATCTCCCCTCATTCCCCACTTCTGGTCAGTAGAGTAAGTTTATGAGTAGCCAGCGTAAAGAGACAATCCAGGAAACAAGATTGCAAAGGGGAATCTAGAAGTCATGCACAAATTATCCCAGAGACCAAAGGAGCACAATGTACAAATTATATAATATATTAACCAAAATTCATATCCTGATAATGTGCTGAATCAGAGGAAGCCATCTAGATGGTGCTTGTCAAGGTTTCCAGTCTTCCACAGTTCCAAACCAGGAGAACATTTAAAAAGTTGCTAATAACTTTGAGATGTAACTTTGAAGTCTTACCAGTAAGTTTGAGATGACAGCCCCGCGGCAACACAGATAGGCACAGTCTATTTTCCTAAAAAATCCCATAAAAAATGAGCCCTAGGGGCAGTTAGGTGGCGCACTGAATAGAGCACTGGCCCTGGAGTCAGGAGAACCTGAAGTTCAAATCCAGCCTCAGACACTTAACATTTACTAGCCACGTGACCTTGGACAAGTCACTTGACCCCAATTGCCCTGTCTTCCCCACACCAAAAAGAAAAAAAATGAGCCCTCAAACTCCTGCGCCAGCACTCGTACATCTCCTGAGGGTCCATGTTGTTTGAATGCTCCCAACTCCTTTGGGATCACGTAAGTGACTCATCACCTCTCTGTCCCTCTTCTTCACTCTGCCTGCCTCTCTTCATCATCCCCTCCCCCACCCTGCATCCCCACCCATCTGCCTCTGTGGCCCTACTTTTCATTGCTTGTCTCTGTCTTTCCTGTGCTGTTTGCTCTTACACTCTTTGTGGTTATTAAAGTGTGGTTACTGCCCTGTTTCCTGTTGCTAATCATGGTCTTTTCTGGCAAGTTCCCAAAGAACTGAGTGCACCTGCCCCTATTTGAGCTGGTATAAGTTGGCTCCTGCACACCCCTTTGGGCTCTCCGTCTCAGTTAACCTCTGTTTCTTTAAAGTTTACATTTTACATTGCTGTTCATTTATTCTCTACATGTTGGTGTTAAGATAAATCCAAACCAGACCAAAGCATTATCAGCCTATGTGTATTTCATTTGCTCTAGGCCAGCTGCTTGGGAGATTGTATAACCTGCTACCAGGAAGGCATGAGGAATCATTTCATAATAGCCATAAAAGCCAAATGGAGACTCAGGAACCCAGAAACCAAAGAGATTTTGTTGAAAACATATTATTAAACTCTCCCAAAGCAGAGAAAAGATCAAATGACTTCAAACCCTGGTACAGAGTGAGTGAAGCAGCTTAGTGGAGGTTTTGTCTGGTTTGACCTCTGCCATTGAATTGATTTTCCCATACATCCATTTCTCAGGCAGGTTTAAGGCACATCCAAAAGGGGAGGAGTGTAAGGGTGTTGAGAAAGTATTACCCACAAAAGGGTGGAGATCATCCAAGGAGTAAATAGTTCTCTTTAAGTCAACATCTTTTACCTCATCAACTGCCAGAGGCGTACCCCCAACACTAACAGGAGTGTGATGGAGCCAGCTCATACCAGCTCAGGAGAGCTGATTGTTAAATTTTCATTGCGAGCATTTGCATCTTAAAAACAGCAAATGCACTTTCCCCCCAAGACAGCACTGAAGGAGAAGAAGGAAGCCAAGAAGAAGCCAAGTCCAAGGCCTTGAAGGCCATGAAGGTGGTGTTGAAGGGTGTCCACAGTCACAAAAAGAAGATCTGAACATCCCCCATCTTCTAGTGACCCAAAAAACTAAGCCTTCGAAGGCAGCCCAAATACTCTCGGAAAAGTGCCCCTTGGAAAAACAAGCTTGATCACTGCCATCATTGTTTCTCTTGAGCGCTGAATCTGCTGTGAAGAAGATTGAGGATAAGAGTACCCTAATCTTCGTTGTAAACATCAAGGCCAACAAGCATCAGATCAAGCAGACCATGAAGAAGCTGTATGACATCAATGTGGCCATGGTCAACATACTGATTGGGTCTGATGGAGAGAAGACCTGTGTTTGACTTGCTCCAGACTATGATGCTTTAGAATGTTGTCAACAAAATGGCAATCATCTAAACTATGTCCAACTATCCCACTCCACCTACAATAAAGTTTTCCAATTAAAAAACAACAACAACCCCAAAACACTAAAAATCATGGCTTGAGTTTACTGTTTTGTTGATTGTCTAGACTTAAGAAAGTGATGGGGTATATGTGAATAACACCAATTAAATTTGAGAGTGTGTCCTATGTATATTCCCCCCAGAAAGCCAATTATTAAACACTTACTAGCACACCTCTGCTGTTAGATAAGTTTTATCATAACTTAGTCAAGAGCCTGTATCCCTTTAGTTCATGCTTGTTCCCTTCCCTCGTGAAAAAGTACAATTAAGTTAAACGAACGAACTTATTGACCCTTTCTGAGGCACAGGGGTCACTCATTGTCAGTCCTCTGAAGTTATAATAGATCTCTTTGCTGACCCAAGAGTCTTAAAAACTTTCAGGCTTCTTTTTCTTTACATTATTGTAATCATTCTGTGAACTGTTCTCCTGGTTTGCTTACTTCATTCTGTATAGCTTCATACAGTCATCCTCTGAATTCTTTCCATTCATCATTTCTTATAGCTTAGTGATATTCTGTCATTCATATTCCACAATGTATTCAATCATACCCAGTCTATTTTTTTCTACTTTTCTATGGGTCTCTACTTTCAATTGTCCTAGACCCCCTCTTTTCTTTTTTCCCCGCTTTCTCCTTCCACCCTTCTTTTTCTCCTTCTTTCCTCTCTCTTTGTTTCTTCGTCTCTGTCTTTCTCTCTCTCAGTCCCATTAAGATTGAAATGATATGGTTCATTCACTTGATTTTTATGCCACTTTCTAAGTATCTAAATAGGGCAGCTATAAATATTCTAGGACATATAGGTTCTTTTCCTTTTCCCCAAATTAACCATGAAGGATATTTGAAAGAATATACTATCGGCATCCAGAGAAGGAACTGATAGAAATATGTGTAGAATGATTCCACACACACTCATGTATACACACATACATATACATACATATTTGCATCTAATGGTCACTATCTCAGAGCAGAGGGGTGGGGGTAGGGGTAAGGATCAGGGAAGGAAAAAAAGAGAAAAAAGAGAAACTCATATGATAGCTTTATTATAGATTTAATAGGAATAGCAAATTGTACACAATAGATTTGCAGTTCCATGTGCAATCATCTTTTTTATCATACTATGTTATGGATATGCTTGTTTATTCCATAAATTAAAAATAAAATGAATTTTAAAATATATAAATAAAATAGGGCAGTTAGGTGCTACAATGGATAGAACACGGGGCTGGGAACCAGGAAGGCTCAGTTTCCTGAGTTCAAATCCAGGTTCAGACACTTAATAGCTATTACTGCCTTAAAGCAGCTGTTGAGTCCAAAGAGGGTAAAGAGGGTCTTTGGCCTTGAGGCACCCAGGTGTGTGTTCTGCAGTCACTGTCCGGTTACAGAATGTTCCCCATGATAAGACAGCTTGTATTGAGCATGCACCACCCAATGGGACATGTCTCCTCTCTGATAGGATGAGACTGTTGCTGGGGCACATGATAACTAAACCCTATAAAAGGCTGAGGTCTGAGGCAGGGGGGAAGAGAAGAGAGAGAGAACAGAACAAGATGTAATCTGCTACAATAAAGGCTTGCTGCATGAAGTGATCCTGAGTCTGTGTGGGTGCTCTGTTTAGGGTGTGATGCATTGAATGTGGCTGGAGATGTCCAAAGACCTGGGTAAGGTAAGAGATGCAGTCTGGTTGCTGCAGGTAGGCAGCAACAAATAGCCATGTGACCCTAGGCAAATCACTAAACCTGTTTGCCTCAGTTTCCTCACCCGTAAAATGAACTGAAGAAGGAAATAGCAACTCATTCCAGTATCTTTGCCAAGAAAACTCCAAACAGAGTCACAGAGAGTTGGAAACAATTGAACAACAATAAGGATCAAAACAGTCTTCCCTCAGGGATACTGGGTTAATTCTTCCTTTAATTTCCTTAGGATATTTTACTAGACTCAAAATTTAATTCAGCCCTTGTTTCCTGGACCAAGACACAGAAAAATAACTGACCAGTGAAATGTGAAAAGAGAAAGAATAATGATATTAGCTTAAATTTATACGTGGGTTTAATGTTTACAAAGTAATTTACATTCATCTATTATTTCATTTACTCCACTCAACCTTTTTTAAAAAATAGTATTTTATTTTCCCTCAATTATATGTAAAGACTCAACAACCTTTTAAAGTATGTAGTGTTATGTATTATGCCCATTATACAGAAGAGAATATTTGACCAAAATTTGACCAAAAACCCAGACAACTGGCAAGAGTCAGAGGCATCATGATGCCTCTATTTAGTGGATAGAGCACTGGGCCTGAGTTGAAATCTTACCTCAGACACTTGTTAGCTGTAAGTCACTTAACCTCTGCCTGCCTCAGTTTCTCAATTGTAAAATGTGAATTAAAATAGTACTTACCTTGGGGCAACTAGGTGGCAAAGTAAATAGAGCACTGGCCCTGGAGTCAGAAGGTCCTGAGTTCAAATGTGGCCTCAGATACTTGACATACTTACTAGTTGTGTGACCTTGGGCAACACAACTCCAATTGCCCTGCCTTCTCTCCTTCAAAAAAGCAAAAAAAAAAAATAGTACTTACCTTGCCAGAGTTGTTTTGAGGATTAAATAAGAAATTTGTAAAGGGCCTAGCACATAGTAAGTCCTTAAAAAAAATGCTTATTTCCCTGGGACATTAATGCACTTGTTGGTGAAGTTGTGAACTGATTCAACCATTCTGGAGAGCAATGTGGAACTATGTCGAAGGGGCTATAAAACTGTTTATACCCTTTGATCCAGTAATACCACTGCTAGGTTTCTATGGCAAAGAGATGTTTTTTTCCCCATTGACTTGTTTATTTACTTTTAGTTTACAAGATTCAGTTCCACAATCCCCTGAGTTTCAATTTTTCTCCCCGCTCTTCCCCCCACCCCACCCCATGGTGGCGTGCAATCAGGTATAGAATCTGGAAATGCTTTCTTATTGTACAATAGTCTGGTTGTATAGAAGGGTTGTAAGCAATGGAGTGAACAACGGGAAAAAAGAAAGAAAATCAAACATGAAAAAGAACAATAGCATGTAGATTGCTTCAGTCTCCATTTAAACTCTGGTCTATCTAGATCTTTCTCTGAATGTCGATATCTCCTTCCATCCTGAGACTTGTAGAGTTGTCTTATAACTGTGCATTGCTGAGAAGAGTCCAGTTTATCAAGGTTGGTTGTCACACATATGATGTGTCTGTGACTGTGTACAAATTGTTTCTGGTTCTGCTCTTCTCACTTAGCATCAATTTGTATAAGTCTCTCCAAGTAAATATGAAGTCTGTCTCCTCCCCATTTCTTATAGCACAATAGTATTCCATTACATTCATATACCACAACTTGTTTAGCCATTCCCCAATTGATGGGCATCCCCTAAATTTCCAGTTTTTTGCCACCACAAAGAGAGCTGCAATAAACATCTTTTTACATATGGGTCCTTTTCCCACTTCTATGATCCAAAGAGATGTTTTTAAAAGGGGTAAAGAACCTATTTGTACAAAAATATTGATAGTAGTTATCTGTGTGGTGGCTAAGAAATGGAAATTGAGGAGATACACATCAATTAAGGAAAGGTTGAACAAGTTGTAGTATATAATTGTAATGGAATATTTTTGTGCTAAGAAATGACAAGCAGGATGATTTCAGGAAAACCTGGAAAGACACATGAATTGATACAAAGTGAAGTGAACAGAACCAGGAGAACATTGTACATAGTAACAGCAACATTGTGTCATGATCAACTATGACTGACTTAGCTCTTCCCAGCAATACAAAGATTCAAGACAATTCCAAAAGGCTCATGATGGAAAATGCCATTGCACCTCCAGATAAAGAACTGATGTTGTCTGAATACAAACTGACATTTACTTCCTTCCTCTCTCCCTCCCTTCCTTTCTTCCTTCCTTCTTGCACAAAATATTTTACATGATTGAACATGTATAATTTATATCAGATTGCTACCATTTGCAGGAGGGAGATTTGGAACTCAAAACTTTAAAAAAAACAACAAATATTAAAAATAATTTTTACATCTAATTGGAGGGAAATAAAGCACTATTTGATTTTTTTTTAAAAAAATACTTGTTTCCTTTCTGTTATCACTTTACATACATGATTCTCAAAGTGTGGTATCCTAGGACCCTTCAGTGTCCCCAAGACCCTTTCAGGGGATCCATGAGGTCAAAACTATTTTTATAATAACATTAAGACATTTTAATTTCTAATATGGTAAATTTTGGTAGATAAAACCCACATAAACAAAAGCTCATCATGGCGCGGAGGGGTGGGGTGGGGTGGTGTGTGGAGTGTC
Source organism: Pseudochirops cupreus (assembly GCA_028627135.1). Taxonomy (NCBI): domain Eukaryota; kingdom Metazoa; phylum Chordata; class Mammalia; order Diprotodontia; family Pseudocheiridae; genus Pseudochirops; species Pseudochirops cupreus. The sequence goes on from CM053581.1 coordinate 331,749,416, forward strand.
CCCAATAATTTCTAAGAGTAGGAAGGGATACTGAGACCAAAAAAAAAAATTGAGAACTGCTATGCTACTTTATCCCTTACAGGTCGGCCTGTAGAGAAGAATGACTGAGCTTGTATCCTGTTTTTCTTTAATGATATCAAAAGAAATTCTTAAGGATAGTCCATTGTATCCCCTGCAGCATCTGGAGGATTTGAAAGAAGGGTTGCATGCCTAGCGAGATCCCCTCTCAGAGAGTACCACTCCTCCGTTCTTCCCAGAGCCTCTCATTACGTGCCTTCATTTTCCCAAGGGCTGATTAATTTGCCGCACGTGAGGCAGGTCACGATGACCAGGGCCCCAGTGGGAGAAGTTTATATTCGTTTTTTCTCCTTTCTGTGCTTATTCCCTTGCTTCTGCTCCCCCAGGTCTACCTACCTGTAAAGAAGGTGACACACAGAGGTGCTGGAGGCTCAATGTTTCCCTTTATCAGGGATGTCTGCATTTTAAAAGCATCCAGGAAAAAGGATACTTACTAATTAAAAAATAATCATCTCTTATGTCAGACTCGTGGCAGACATTTACAAGAAACATTTGGAGTAGGTCCAAGTCCTTCTTGGGCAGGTAGGTGGGGCGGTAGATAGAGCACTGTCCCTGGAATAAGGAAGACTCATCTTCCTGAGTTCAAATCCAGCCTCGGATACCCTATGAGTTGTGTGGCCCTGGGCAAGTCACTTAACCCAGCCTCAGTTTCCTCATCTGTAAAATTATTTAGAGAAGGAAATGGCAAACCACTCCAGTAGATTTGCCAAGAAAACTCCAAATGGGGTCATGAGGAGTCAGAATGACTGAAAACAACTGAACAATTCCTTCTTGGACCTCTAAAATATTACTTCATGGGCATTAGGCTTAATTTAAGCTAGGATAAGAAGCCCACAATAAATGTATTTCTTCCTAACATTAAAAAGTCTTGCAAATGCCATAAAACTGCAGAACAATTTTTAAAATTTAAATAAATCATTCTTAGGTTTAAATATCACCTCTCTGATCTAATACATACACATGGACATTTGGGCAGAGCCATTTAGGTTAGTTCTATAAGATGCAGGAGTTTCTCTACTCTACAGTAGTACTTTCCTTACCAGGGTAGTAGAGAGAGGTTTAAAGGTAGATTGAATGGGCAGGCAATGATCTTTTGCCTATAAGGAGTGGGGCTCAGGGTGTGAATTCTGTATAAGCTACCAAGTGAGAGCCAAACTTGCACTAATAACAGAATCTTTTTGCGCAAATTCAAAAATGATGGTAGGAACTCATTCAGGTCCCTATCCAGGCCTTTACGCACGTACATGTGAAGATGGCCATGGGATCATAGATTTAGAGTAGAAAGAGACCTTAGAAATTATCAAGTGCAACACTCTCATTTTGCAGATAAAGAAACTGAGCCCAGAGATCAAGTAATTTGCCCAGGGTGATACAGCTAGTAATTTTCTTTTCTTTTCTCTTAAATGTATTTACTTTTGGTTTACAACATTCAGTTCCACAAGGTTTTGAGTCAAGTTTTCTCCTCCTCCCTCTCCTCCTCCCTCCCTCCCCATGGCGCCATGCAGTCTGATATAGGTTCTATACATACCTTCACATTAAACATTAGTCAAGTTATAAAGAGGAAAATTATAACCAATAGAATGAACAATGAGAAAGAAGAAACAAAACAAAAAAGAGAGAGAGCAAATAGTTTGCTTCAATCTGCGTTCAGACTCCATAATTCTTTCTCTGGATATAGATAGCCTTTTCCCTCATGAGTCTTTCGGAGCTGTCTTATAGCCTTGCATTGCTGAGAGAAGTCCAGTATATCACAGTTAGCCATCACAGATACTATGTGTCTGTAAACGTGTACAATGTTCTCCTGGTTCTGCTCCTCTCACTCAGTATCAATTTATGTAAGTCTCTCCAGGTTATTATAAAGTCCATCTGCTCCTCATTTCTTACAGCACTATAGTATTCCATTATATTCATATACCACAACTTGTTTAACCATTCCCCAATTGATGGGCATCCTCTTGATTTCCAATTCTTTGCTACCACAAAAAGAGCTGCTATAAATATTTTTGTACACTTGGGTCCTCCCTCCCCTTGTATGATCTCTTTGGGATACAGCCCTAGAAGTGGTATTGCTGGGTCAAAGGGTATGTAGTTTTATAGTCCTTTGGGCATAGTTCCAAATTGCTCTCCAGAATGGTTGGATCAATTCACAACTCCACCAACAATGCATTAATGTTCCAATTTTCCCACATCTTCTGTAGCATTTATCATTTTCCTGTTTTGTCATGTTAACCAATCTGACTGGTGAGATGTGGTACCTAAGAGTTATTTTGATTTTTATTTCTCAATCAATAGTGAGTTAAAGCATTTTTTCAAATGATTATAGATATCTTTAATTTCTTTCTCTGAAAACTGCCTGTTCATATCCCTTGACTTTATCAATTGGGGAATGACTTGTATTCTTATAAATTTGACTCAGTTCTCTGTATATTTTATTCTCTCTCTCTCTCTCTCTCTCTCTCTCTCTCTCTCTCTCTCTCTCTCTCTCTCTCACTTTTTGGAGGGGGGAAGGCGGGGCAGTTGGGGTTAAGTGACTTGCCCAAGGTCACATGGCTGGTAAGTGTTAAGTGTCTGAGGCCAAATCTGAACTGAGGTCCTCCTGACTCCAAGGCCAGTGCTCTATTCACTGCACCACCTAGCCACCTCTCTGTATATTTTAGAAATGAGGCCTTTATCAGAGACACTGGTTGTAAGATTTTTTCCCTCAATTTTCTGCTTCCCTCCTAATCTTGGTTACATTGGCTTTGTTTATACAAAATCTTTTCAATTTAATGTAATCAAAATTATCCATTTTACATTTTGTAATGCTCTTTGTCTCTTGTTTGGTTATAAATTTTTCCCTTCTCCACAAATCTAATAGGTCAACTATTCCTTGCTCTCCCAGATTGCTTACAGTATCAGCCTTTATATCGAAATTGTGAACCCATTTAGACTTGATTTTGGTATACAGTGTAAGATACTGGTCTATGCCCAGTGTCTGCCATACTGTTTTCCAGTTTTCCCAAAAGCTTTGTCAAATAGTGAGTTCTTATCCCAGAATTCTTTTTCTTTTTTTCTTTTTTTACTTTCAAGGCATGCTTGAAGAATTTATTACTTTTTAGTGTTTTTTTTGCAATTACATGTAAAGATAGTTTTACTATAGCTATTTACTATTATGTCTTGTATACCTAATCTATTCCACTGATCCACCCCTCTGTTTCTTAGTCAGTAATAAATAGTTTTGATGATGACTGCTTTATAATATAGTTTGAGATCTGGGGTGACTAGGTGACCTTCCTTTGTATTTTTTCCCTAATTTCCTTGATATTCTTGACTTTTTATTCTTCTAGATGAATTTTGTCATTTTTTCTAGCTGTATAAAATAATTTTTTGGTAGCTGGATTGGTATGGCACTGAGTAAGTAAATTAATTTATGTAGAATTGTCATTTTTATTATATTAGCTCAGTCTACCCATGAGCAATTGATATTTTTCCAATTATTTAGATCTGACTTTTATTTGTGTGAAAAGTGTCCTGTAATTGTGTTCATATAGTTCCTGGATTTATCTTGGCAAGTAGACTCCCAAATATTTTATATTGTCTTCAGTTATCTTCAACAGAATTTCTTTTTCTGTATCTTTTTGCTGAGTTTTGCTGATAATATATAGAAATACTAATGATTTATGAGGGTTTATTTTATATCCTACAAACTACTTTAAAGTAATTTTTTAGTTGATTCTCTAGGACTCCCTAAGTATATCATCATATCATCTGCAAAGAGTGATAGTTTTGTTTCCTCATTACCCATTTTAATTCCTTTAATTTCTTTTTCTTCTCTTTTTGCTAAAGTTAACATTTCTAGTGCAATACTGAATAATAGTAGTGATAATGGGCATCCTTGTTTCTTATGGGGAAGGCTTCTCAGTAATTTTCAGAAGTGGGATTTGAACCCAGGTCTTTCTGACTCTAAGTCCAGTGCCTGTGTTTCCCACCTTCCAACCTTTTATTGCATTCACCATTTTTTTTCCCTCAATGGCAGCCAGTGAAATGGAAGACCTGAGTTCAAGTGTTTCATCAGACTTGTAATAGCTGGGTGACCCTAGGCAAGTCACTCAAGCTCTGTCTACCTTAGTTTTCCTATCTGTAAAGTGGTACTAATAATAACACCCAACTCAGAGTGTTTTTGTGGGGATCAAGATAAAATACACACACACACACACACACACACACACACACACACACATGCACATATATCATAAATTAAGGTTTGCAGTAAGTTTTTATTTAGGTTTACGATAAATATAAATGCTATAATTATTATTAGTTTCTCATTTCCTATAGATTAGGGGGGGAAATAAATCATCATAAATTACAAGACCTGTGCCCTCATTCTCTTTAAACTTCAAATCTCCTTCCCCACTTTGCATGTTCCAAAAAATTATATAATGTTTGGTCAAGACTCATATTTATCAAGGCCTCTAAGTTTTCTACAAAATAAAGAGAATTTATCTTCCTCAAATTGTTAAGTAGACCAAATGAGGTCATGTATATAGAGTGTTTTGTAAGCCTTAAACTTCATACATACTCATATTATAGAATACGTGTACTAAATAGAAATTAAATTTAAAATCTCCCAGTAACTGAGCTAATCATTCCTAGAACAGTCAAAAAAAATACTTTTTAAAAAAAGAATTCCCCTGTCTTCTTCTTTGTCTTGCCTTGTGATTCTTACTGGGGAAGGTAGGCATCTTGCCTTGAGACCTTGATAGAAAAATACTTCCAAGTATTTCCAAGTATACTTCCAAATACTTCTATCATAGTCATGTCGTGGCACCTCACCATATAGCAATGTCCCCTCTATTCCTGTACAGATAGCATTCTTTTCCTGAATAACTGCTTAATATAACTTGGAGTCTGATAGCTAGCAGAGGATCTCTCTGTCGTCTCTGACATCATCCTTTGCAAGGCCCAAAAACCACAACTTCATGTTATGAACTTACTGGCTGACTGTGCTATCACTGGTATGTCTGGTTTGTTTCCATGCATTCCCCCCTGAGTCTCTTTTGGTACATTTTCCATAAAACAAACAAATCTTTTTAAAAAACATTCTGCAATGACACAACATTATGTAATCTTTTTGGCAACTCCTTTTGCATTAATTCTCTGAGCTTATAAGAGCCACATTCATCCAGTCATTTTAGTGCCTTCAGAAGAATGCAATGGAGAAGAAAACCCAGAGGAAACACAAGCTATTTAAAACATGGTTTATAGTTTTATTGTCGAATAGAAACCAAAATTTTGCCTTTAATCACATCAGTAGAACAGACACAAACATTACACATTATATAATGCAGTATTACATGCATCCCTTATATGAACTCTGAGCATCCTTATTCCAACTTTCATTCTCATAGGTTGATTAGATATCCCAGAGTAAGGCTACATCTCTACTTCTATAGAGGTAGCCCTGAGGATTGGGAGTTTCTTTCTCCAATGTTATTGGCTCATTCCCCCATTCTAGCATTCTTCTCAATATCAATCACCAGTGATCAGTGCCCCAGTTTCATTTAACCAACTAATATCAATTAGTTTTTTAAAAGGAATATTTCTTGGGAAAATAGAGCAAGAACAGAAGTTTCTTTTATTTTTAATTTTGGTTTATTTACTTTTAGTTTACAACATTTAGTTCCACAGTCCCTTGAGTTTCAGATTTTCTCCCCCACTACTCCCATCATGGCATCATGCACTCAGATACAGGATCTACAAATATCTTCCCATTAATCAGTAGTCAGATTATAAAGAAGGATTGTAACTGATGTAATGATCAGTGGGAAAGAGGAAACAAAACAAAACAAGAAAAAGAAAAGGAGCAAGTAGTTTGTTTCAATCTGCACTCAGACTCCACATCTCCTTCTCAGGATGTGGATATCTCCTTTAATCTTGAGTCTTTTGTAGTTGTCCTATAACCTTGTATTACTGACAGGAGCCCAGTCTATTGAGATTAGTCGTCACATGTATGTTGTGTCTGTGACTGTGTACAAATTTCTCCTGGTTCTACTCTTCTCACTCAGCATCAGTTTATATAAGTCTCTCCAGGTTATTATGAAGTCTGTCTGCTCTTCATTTCTTATAGCACAGTAGTATTCCATTACATTCATGTACCACAACTTGTTCAACCATTCCCCAATTGATGGGCATACCCTTGTTTTCCAATTTTTTGCCACCACAAAAAGAGCTGCTAGAAATATTTTTGAACATACAGGTCCTCTTCCCACTTCTCTGACCTCTTTGGGATATAACCTTAAAAGTGGTATTGCTGGGTCAAAAGGGTATGCACTTATTTATAGCCCTTTGGCCATAGTTCCAGATTGCTCTCCAGAATGGCTGGATCACTTCGCAGCTCCACCAACAATGCATTGGTGTTCCAATTTTTCCACATCCTCTCCAGCATTTATCATTTTGCTATTTTGTCATCTTAGTGAGTCTGGCTGGTGAGATGTAGTGCCTCAGAGTTGTTTTGATTTGCATTTCTCTAATCACTAGTGATTTGGAACATTTTTTTCAGATGCTTATAAATGTCTTTAATTTCGTCTTCTGAGAACTACCTGTTCATATCCTTTGACCATTTATCAATTGGGGAGTGACTTGTATTCTTATAAATTTGGCTCAATTCTTTGTATATTTTAGAATTGAGGCCTTTATCAGGTTGTAAAAATTCTTCCCCAGTTTTCCACTTCCCTTTTAATCTTGGTAACATTGGCTTTTTTTGTACAGAAGCTTTTCAATTTAACATAATCAAAATTATCCATTTTACATTTTGTAATGCTCTCTAACTCTTATTTCATCATGAAGTCTTTCCTGCTCCATAGATCTGACAGGTAAACTATCCCTTGCTCTCCCAGATTGCTTACAGTATCAACTGTTATACCTACATCATGCACCCATTTCAACTTTATTTTGATGTACGGTGTTAGATATTGGTCTTAGCCCAGTTTCTGCCATACTATAGAACAGAAGTTTCTTTAACACCTGGGGCAACACTGTTCCCTATTCAACCTTGGTTCCTTTAAGAGAATTTATATTAGTTTTTACAGAGCTCTAGTAAATTCACTTCTGAACCACTAAATAAATCTCCATCTCAACTGCTGTTAGGCTTGACTCCCATTTTTTGGGACTGCATTGATGTTTTGGCTGATAACCAATAGTCCAATCTGGCCTGGACATCCATCTTTGAACTTTGTGTGGCTTACTCTCCTAATCTATCAAAACTCACATGTTCCTTGCCACCTCTATTACTCCTTCACCTAACAGCAGGAAAGAACAAAGATGCATATTTATGGCCACATGTGGTCCCAGGCAAAGAGAATGAAGTCTTAGATCTTTCTCCCCACCCAGAAGCTTATAGCTGTAGGTTGTCTTCCCTTGATCACAGCTGATGAGGTGCAGGCTGTGGGAGCCCCCTTGACCTCTCCTTGAATCTTTGAGGTACTGGCTTTGGGAAACCCCTTGAAGACTGATTAAATCTTCCCACTTGATGAAGCATTTGCAGAGGCCAGTAAGTTTTTCATTGTGGCTGGGCCCAAACCTCTGTTACTAGCCTAGCCCTCTGTTGTCCATCTACTTTCCACCCTTGAGCCTATCAAAATATCAACCCACCCTTGCATTGGCCTCATTAACTCCTCCTGAAGACCCTCCCCAAACTCCTCCTCTAGACCACCCTTACATTCCTCTGTACGTAAGACTCCATCTTCCCTCCATGTGGTGTGAGAGTCCCATAGAATGACCCAGCACAGACTTACTCTGTGTCAGATTTACTCTGGCCTGCTTGCTCAATGCAAGCATCATTTTTCTTTGGCTGAGAAGACTTGAGTAGAATTCATTTGGCAGAACCCGGCATGTTGGTATTTTGGGGTCTCCAAGCAACCCTAACCCTCTTTATGGATAACCTCTTCAACTGCCAGGCAGGAAAGAGAAAATGTCTTTCCTGTGTAGTGCCTTTTGTAGTGCCAATTCCAATAGTCAGTTTAAATGCTTCTCTTCTTCACGTGGCAAGCAGATCAGAAACAATACCTGTGCACTCTCTATATCAAGGAGCAGGGCCCTTCTATAACATATCATCAAGCCCTCCTGGAAGCAGGCTTATAAGCACCGCACGTGTTTATAACAGGTTGGTCAGTTCTCTGTTTTGTGTAAGTAGCATTTCCTTTTCCTCCCGAAAAACTTTTTCTTCCAAAATATTTCATGAAGTGGAAGAAATTTTTACTATGTTGTATTATTTCCAAATATTCCCCAGTAACTAAATATCATCTTTAGTTTTAGGTGTTTTGTTTGTTTTAGTTTTAGTTTTTGGCACAACCAAACTGTAGCAGGGATTAGTCTAATTTTCTAACCATGTAGTCTAATTTTCCCCTGACAGGTATGGAAGACCTCCCAAGGTTTGGCTGGCCTGAATGACAAAGGCTCAAGTCACTGAGCTTGTTCCCCAGGCATTTACAGTATCCAATCCATGAGGAGTTGATTCCTCTGGGACCTATTAGATGCCCTATTGTCATGGGAGTCCACATATCTTTTATAAAATTTTAATAGTTTATTATTTTTGTATTTCAAATAACAAATTGTCGTTGTTGTTGTTGTTGTTGTTGATATCTTGGATTTCTTCTTTGAAAACTGCCTGCTCAATATTCTCTGACTTTTACTCTCAGAAATTTGAAACAGTTCCTCCTATATCTTAGAGATGAAAGCCTTATCAGAACAATTTGTTGCAGTGATTTCCCTCCCATATGCTTGTTTGCATCCTAAGTTTTCCTATATCAAATATGTGTGCAAAAGCATTTTAGGTTAATTTTGTATTATTAAAATTGCCCCTTTTATCTTACGTTATCTTTTCTATCACTCGTTTGATCATCAACCCTTCCCTTATCCATAACTGAATGGTAATTTCTTCCGTGCTCCTCTCATTTGCTTATGATGTGCCTTTTTATATCCAGATCATGGTTGCATTTGGAGCTCAGTGAATAAAGTGATGTGTTTGTCTAAAGCTGATTTCTGCCAGATGACTGTCCAGTTTCCCCAGCAGTATTTAATCACTTTAATAATGCTTTGTGGTACAGTTTGAGATCTGGTACTGATAAATCCCCTTCCTTCCTACTTTTTTTCATTATTGCCTTTGCAATTTTTAATCTTTTTTCCCCTTCCATATGAATATCACTATTATTTTTTCTAGCTCCATAAAATATTTTGAGAGTTTGGTACAGCAATGAATAAGTAAATTAATCTGAATAGCATTGTCATTTTTTTTTATCATATTCTCTACCTGCCTATGAGCAATTAATTTTTTTTCCAATTATTTAATTGTCTTTATTTCTGCAAAGAGTGTCTTTATACTTGAATTTATATATTGGAAGATAAACTCCCAAGAATGTTATAGTTTCTGTAGTTACTTTGAATGTAATTTCTCTTTTTATCTCTTCTTGCTGGATTTTGTTGTTTACATATGGGAATGTTGATGATTTTTGTGGATTTATCTTATATTCCAAAGATTTGTTGAAGTTTTTATTTTAACTAATTTTTAGTTGATTCTCTAGGGTTTTCTAAATACAGTATCATTTCTATAAAAAGTGATAATTTTGTTTTTAATTTTGCTTATGATTATTCCCTCAATTTCTTTTCTTTTTCTCTTTCCTTCTTTCCTTCCTCCCTCCCTCTCTCTCTCCCCTTCCTTCCCTCCTTCTCCTTCTTTCTTTCTTTCTTCCTTCCTTCCTTCCTTTCTTTCTTTCTTGTTTTATTGCTATAGTTAGAATGTCTAGCATTCTATTAAATAACAGTTGCTTTTATCCTGGTCTTAGTGGGAAGGTCTATAATGTTTCTCCATTGAATATAATGTTTGCTCTTGGATTTAGATAAATATTATTTATTATATTAAGGAAAGATCCATATATTCCTAATACTTCCCATTAGACTGTATATTCCTTGAGTGCAGGGACTGTCTTTTGCCTTTCTTTGTATACCCAGAGTTTAGAACAGTGACTGGCACATAATAAACCCTTAATAAATGCTAGTCAACTGCCCAATTTCTAGAAGTTTTGGTAGAGACAACTATTGAACTTTGTCAAAATCTTTTTCAGCATCTACCAATATGATCATATAGTTTTAATTTATTTTATTAACTTGGTTAATTATTCTCATAGTCTTTCTTATGTTGAATCAACCCTGCATTCCTGATATAAACCCAACTTGATCATAGTGTATAATCGTTCTAAGATGTTATAGCCTGCATCAATGTTCACCAGGGATATTGGTTTGTAGTTTTATTTCTCTTCTTTGTCTCTCCCTGGTTTAGATATCAAAACCACATTAATATCATAGAGAGAGATCAGAAGGGGATCTTCTGTTCTTATTATTGCTAACAGTTTATGTAACATTGTTAAATTGTTACTTGAATTCTTCATAGAATTTATTTGTGAATGAATGTAGTCTTGAACTATTTTTTTCTTTGTGGCTAATATATGCTCGTTAAATTTCTTTTTCTGATATTGAGCTATTTAAATAGTCTATTTCTTCTCTTGTTAATCTGGGTATTTCATATTTTCATAAGAATCCATTTATTGTCTCTAAAGTAACAGTTTTACTAGCATTTAAATGGTAAAATAGTTTCTAAAAATTTCCTTTATTTCCCCTTCAATTGTTATAAATTCTCTTTTTTCTTCCTGAGATGAACAATTTGCTTTTCTTCTGTCTTTGAAAAAAATCAGGTTGGATGACTGTTCTCTGCTTTATTAGTTTTTTTTAAAGCATCTTCTAGCTTTCTTTATCCATTTAATGGTCTTCTTTCTTTCTTTCTTTTTTGCTTTCAATTGTTTTAATCTCTTTTTAAAAATTTCAGAATGTTTCCCTTCTTATTTAGTTTGTAATTTTTCACTTTTGCTCAAGTTTTTAAAATTGTCTACCCAATTCACTGATTGGTTTTTTCCATTCTTTTGTTAATGAACATGTTTAGAGATATAAATTTTACCCTCAGAATTGCTTTATATGTATCCCATAAGTTCTGACATTTGTCTAATTATTGTCATTTTCTTTGATGAAATTTTCTACTGTTTCTATAATTCTTTTACCTTCATGTTCTTTAGAATTAAAGTATTTATTCTCCAATTACTTTTTAGTTCTTTCTTTAAGGGTTCTTTATTTAACATAATTTTTATTTCGTTGTGATAAGAAAATGATGTGGTAGGTATTCTTGGGTTTGATTCTTGTTGGTTTTGTTTTGTTTTGTTTTACATTTTTGGTAAAGTCTTTGTGCCTTAATACAGGGTTCAGTTTTTGTAAATGACTCATGTATAGTAGAGATTAATGTAAATTCCTTTTCATTCTCATAGAGTAACTGCCAGCAATTTATCATCTGTAATTTTTTTTAAAGCTCTACTTTGTTCCTTAAATTCCTTCTTGTTTATCTTTTGGTTAGATTTATCTGGAGGTTTAATATGGAAAGTCCTCTTGGTAGAATAGAGGTGGAGCCTCCCCTAAGCTACTGGGATTAACCCAATGGATGTTAATGGAGGTTGAAATGGAGGATAGATGGTAGAGGGAGCATTTTTTGCCCTTCAATTGGCAAGTCTTCAGTACCTCTGGATAGTTGGACAGTTCTGCTTTCCCTCACAGAAGGAGCTTGGGGGATCAGGGAGTAGAATTGTTGGAAGGTGCATTGCTTTCTAATACTATGGAGGAGATGGAACCATTTCTGCACAACTATGGTGAATACATCAATAAATGTAACAAAGATATCTTAGTGATTTGAAGGAAATTCTGAATGAAGGTGAGTGAAAGTCCTGGTCCAGCACTTTGGAAGAAGATCCTTTCAGAGACCTCTAAGGGGATAAAGATTTGGTTTCATGGGATGACCAACTCTGATAAACTGGACTCTTCTCAGCAACACAAGGTTATAAGACAACTCTAAAAGACGCAGGATGGAAGGAACATCTACATTCAGAGAAAGATCTAGAAAGAACAGCTTTTAAATGGAGACTGAAGCAAACTTCACGCTCTTTTTCTTTTCCATGCTTGGTTTTGTTTCCTCTTTCCCATTGTTCATTCCATCGATTACAACCCTTCTGTACAACCAGACTAATGTCCAATGTGAAAGTATGTGCAGATCCTGTACCTGACTGCGTGCTGCCATGGGGGGGGGGAAGGGAGGGGAGAAAATCTGAAACTCAAGGGACTGTGGAACTGAATCTTGTGAACTAGAAGTAAATAAACAGACTAATTAAATAAAAATAAATAAATAAAAAGATTCGGCTTCGCCTCCCTCTCTGCTCTACCAGGGTGGGGTTTCTTAGGCTCTTTGCACTCAGGAAGCTTTCTCCACTTTTTGGATTTTGGCAGTGTGGGTGTTCTGTGGCCTGACGGCACGTTCAGCACAGAGTGTTCGTGCTGCGCGTTCAGAACCAAGGCTGCAGTGAAGTTGTCCAATGCCATACAGGTAAAGGCTGCAAGAAACTCGGGGTGCATTACAGATCTGATTTCTAACTTTTGGTCATTGTACTACCAGACACCTTTTCCTATTGCCAAATTTTTTGCAACCCCATTGACTACAGCAGTGATAGGGTGTCCCAGGAGGGAGAGGTTTTGGTTGGTGGGCTGGGGAACGCTGAGTAGGTAATTGTGTAGAGGAAGTCTCCATATTGACTTTGCTATAGGGACAGACTTTATGTAAAAGAATAATGATCCTGACCTCTGATGAGAATGGTCATCATGTTCTAATGTGCTGCAATTATCATCATTTGTGTTGTGGTCCTTATATTCCCAGCACTGTTTCTCCTTATTGCCACCACTTTACATCAAGATGCTCATTGTGAACTGCGAAGATTTGGAATCACATACCATATGGACCAGCTTGCTAAGGTCCTTCCATCACATGGATGTGAAGTTTGGGATTTTGGATTTTCATTCTTCGTATTCTGGGCCCTGAGGCCATCAGAGTGGTAAAAAGTCACTTAGAAGACCTTTAGGACTTTGCCATCAAGGGCTGGGGTATGGTGGGAACAATATATATCAGAATCTCTTCCATGTAGAGTGGGCTAGTTTTCTCCTAAAGTCAGGGAGGATGACTCTGACACTTAACTGGTCTGCTCAGGCAACTAGAGCCTGAGCCATTGATAAGATTTCTTCTTTGCCTACGACATAAAAGGAGCTGGTGCACCTCAGACTTAATGTATGTCCAGGGGTATGCTAGAGCCTACTCAAACCAGCTTGTAAAAGCTGATTGTTAAATTATCATTTATATTCATAAATGGCAAACACTGTAAGTAATGGTTTGATTTATTGTTTTGTTGGTTGTCTGTATTAAGAAAATGATAGAGGCAATGGTAATATTGCAAATTAAACTTAAAAGTGTGTCGTGAGTACATTTCCCTCCTCTCCTTCCACTGAGAGCTGGTTGTTAAATATTTGCCAGCACCAGTGTGCTATCTACTACCAAGTGAGCCAACACATCGTACAGACAATAGGTGTTTCCATATGGTGACAAGGAGGACTATGTTTACTTGAACCAGGACTATATCCTTGCCAAATATCCTTTGCATACTGCTGCTAAATAAACTTTCTTTCTTTTGTTTCTTTTTTTTTTTTGTTAAATGTTAGATGGTCTGACTTCATTCCAGTTATAGTCTTTAACCACCAGACCTGCCTGAGTCAGGTATGAAACTGGCCTTTGTTTGGAAGAACTTTATTCCAATTTGAACGGTGGATGCTAGATTTCGAGTCAGGAAGACCTGTGCTCAAATCTTGCCTCAAATACTTACTAGCTCTGTAACCTCAGCAAGTCACCTGTAAAACAAGGGTGGGAAGGGACTGGATAACTTCCAAAGTCCCTTTCTGCATCAAACTCGTGTGTAGTTTTTTCACTCCTGGGAATTTGACACTCCATTTGGTCATGGGGAACTTCATAACTCTGTGCTGTTCCCAGGAAAACATGTTGTTAGTTACCAAGGTCCTACCCATTCTCCTGGTTAGTGCTTTTGTAGTGGGCATTCCAAGTGTCAAATCATCTCTAATCATCTGGGATATTTTTAGATTTTGAACTCACATTTCATTTGAACATTAAATATAACTACTTGTCAGCGACTAATAAATGGTCCCCTTTGGGACATGAAGCCATGTTTGGCCAAGACGCTACATGAACTTGAGGCATTCTGATTTTGGTTGTATAGCAGGTCCTAGGATTAACTACACAAGAAACCTGAAAACAAAATCTTGTTGGGGGTACCAAAGTGTTCATAGCATCACTTTTTGTAATAGCAAAAAAAAACCTGGAAATAAAGTAGATGCCCATTGGTAGGAAAGTAGTTTAAAAAGTTGTGATATATAAATATAATTACATAATATTGTGCTATAAGAAATTACATATACAAGGAATTCAGAAAAGTGTGGGAAGATTGTACAAATATCAGACTGAACTAGGCAGAACCAGAACAATATACATAATGACTACAATAATATGAATATAAAAAAAGGATGCTGAAAGGAAAATAATTTAACCTCTTTTAGCCTTAGTTTCCTCATCTGTAAAATGGGGATAATAAAAAGCAGCTATCTCCAGGGCTATTGTTCATGTCTAGAGTATTGTGCCTGTCAGGTGTGGCCAGTTTTGGCAAAATTTGCTGAACTTTTTTTGTTATTGTTATAAGGGGAAATTTATTGGGAAGAAATATAGGAATAAATGTTATCTGTGGACATAAACATACCATTTGGAATGACTATACCCCATGGCTTTGGGGACTGCAACTAGAGAAGGAGATCTAGGCTTACATAGATATAGATTCACCTCATAGAGATCAAGCTTTTCTCTCTCCTCTCTGGGTCTGTCCCCACAGCAGACTAAAATTTCAGAGATATATTTGAAAATAAAGCTAGGGTCTTCAGAAAATAAGGGTATCAGGGTCCCTTCTAGAAAAGATACTAAATATATCATATGAATATTAGATATAGAAGAGTCATTAATTTCCTCCACAGCAAAAAAAAAAAAACCCACAAAAAAAAACCCAAAACCAATTGAAGATGCTAGAGTGATCAGAGTGTGCTAAAGCTAGTTCACAGAAGCTCAGGGGAGCAAATATTAAATCTTCAGTGTCAGTATTTATACCTAAGAAATGGGTAAACACTACAGATCAAGGCTTAATTTATTGCTTTGCCAATTGTCTAGATTTAAGACGGTGATGGAGAAAAATATGAATAATGTAGATTAAACTTCAAAGTGGGTCATTGTGTACATTCTTTTTTTTTTGAGACCCAGTTGTTAAATATTTGCTATTTTTGTACCCCCCCCCCCCCCCGCAAAAGACTCACAGGTGTGCATCAGTAAACAAAAACATAAAACATCTCAAATAGCTCATTTCTTTTCTTATACTACCAAGGAAGGTAAAGACAATTGCATGAGACAGCTGGATAGATATTTACACTTAGGTTCACCTTGGACCTCTGTCCAAGCAACTCACAAGGTCCAGATCTCCTGGCCAGCAAGGATGGCTTTCATTAGTTTTTAGCCACAGGTTATTCCTGGAGGCGCTGCTTTTTCTCCTCAGAGAAGCAGGCTTTTACTGCTCTCCTTTCTGTCTGGACAGCTAGCACCCAAATCAGGAACTCTTAAACTCACAAGGAAGACAATAAGGCTAGAAATCTCCATTTCTCAAGACTACTTGTTGCTGAGGTATGCTCAGAGAAAAAACTGTTTTGTTTGTCCTTCATTCTCGAAGAGGACCATGGAATCAAGTAGGTGATGCCAGGACATGTAAGTGCATTGGATTTAAGTGAGGGAGGGCTGTGCAAAGCCACCAGGTTCATTTTCTCCTCTGGAGTCATCTGGATCCACTGGCAAGATACAGATTAGGACAACTGGAGATGGCCCTGGATGCAGTGGGAGACCTTAATCTTTTTAAGCTAAGGTCTTTCCTAGGTCTCAGTCTGACTGAGGCAATGCCCATTCAGTGATTAAGGCTAGGTAAGAAGTAAGGCAGGGAATGCCTTCTTTTATCTAGTAAAAACAAACAAACAAAACAAAATGAAAAGCAGAAGGAAGTAGCTGAGGACTCAGGGCTCTTCCTTAACCCTGCGTAGGCAAGGATGGTTCTCTGCTCCCATGTACTCCTATTATAAAGTGCTCCTGGGAGAAGTGGGAAGGAAACAAAGTTTTCTCTTTTTCTTGCTAGAATTCCAAGGGAGAAAAGGCACTAGAAGAGTCCCCAAAGAGTACAAATGGGGCTGTTTCCATAGCCCCTATAATCTGACTAGAGTATATCTTTCTGATTCATGAGAGTTCTTTCTCCTGACTCTCAGGGGCCAGTTCTCTTCAAACAACCAAGACCATACGGACTGTGATAAAGACCATATTTCCCACTGTCCTGTTATATATGCTAGACTAACTTTTCCCTAAGCCCCTACCAAAGGGTCAGTTCCTCTGACAGTTCCAATGCTTCTGACCATTGACCAACAGCATGATTGACCTGATCACTCTCTCTATATGACTCACAGTCCATGGGGCATTTATTGAATGTCCACAACATGTGTTTGGATCCTGCAGGAAGAAGCAAAGTATGTTGTGACCTTGGATGCTCCAAATCTATACAGAGTAGTCTGGATTCATTTCTGTGGGTTAAAATGTTCAACACCAATTTTGCAAGTCATTATAACAATAATGATAACTCACTTTTATGTGGGGTTTTGCAGTTTCCACATTTTTTCACAACAGCCCCCTTAGATGTATAGTGCAAATATTATGATTCTCAGTCAGAGATGAGGAAGTGCAGAAACCAGTAAGGAAGTGAGTTGTCTAAGGTCATACAGATAGTGAGAGGCAGAACAGAACTAGCCCCAGGTCTTCTGACTCCAATTGCAGGGATCTTTCTACTACAAGAAAGTTCAAGGTCTTCCCTTATGATAGACAAGCACTTGGTAGCATCAGACTCCTTGGTTAATCCAGGTTACCAGACCAAGGGAATCTCTGAAGTTAACAGAAAGGGCTTCCTAGAAGACAGGCCGAACACTCCAGATTCAACACTTCAGGACAATGACTGTGTGTATGCAGTGTCACCTACTCAAGATGGAGGTGGGGGATATCAGAATTTTATCTGGCAAAAGAAATTCATTTTTGCAAGGTTTTAGTCAAAGTATATTTCCTGTTCTTTTTCCTTTTGAACATTTTTAAACTTTAAAAAATCCTTTTCATTAATATAATAATTTTTATATCACCTTCACATATCCTTTCCCTCTCTCCTCCTCAGAGTACTCTCCCTATTACAAAGAAGAAAAAAAGAATAAGAAAAAAAGCAGGCAAATGCCTGTTGCAAAACTGACCCAGCAACTGAGTCTAATGGAATTTATTTACAATGCTCCAAATTCATAGTCCTTCACCTTTACAAAGAAGGAAGGAAGAATTGGGACTGTCATATAAAATTCAAGATATATGGATGCCATACTTACAAGTAACATATTGGGGAAATAGTAAGCATATTGGCACAGGCTTTAAATTCCTCTCTGTCTTTCCACTCCCCTCTTCCCCTCCCCCCCACCCAAGCTCTGCTACTATGACAAGGTTAAACTGTTTACCTTTTTTAGCTCATTCTCTCTTCTGGGAAGATGATATCTTCTATGCCATATAAGGCAATGTGGATGGAGTCAGTCACAGAATTAGAGAATCTTGGAGATAGAAGGGAATTTAGAGGTCCTGTATATAATCCACGCCACAGTGGAAAGAGTTATAGATTTAGAGTTAGAGAAGAGGGTTCAAATTATGGTTCTGCCACTTATTACTTATGTGACCTTGATTGAGTTTCTTAACTTTTTTTTTAAACTTGATTGAGTTTAACTTAACTTTTTTCTTAACCTCAATTCTTTCATCTTTAAAATGAGAGGGTTGGATTAGATTACCACTGAGGTTTCTTGCAGTTCTAACTATGGTTAGTTTTTCTTTGTATTTTTTTGTATCTCCTAAGAAGCCAGGCAGGAATACCTCTCAGTACTGTAGGTGTCAACTAATGATTTCTTTGCTATGTGCCAGACCTCTTTTTCTTGGACCCTACAGCAGAGCCCAGCAAGGTGCTTAGTAAATACATATTGACTTTATCTAAATTTAATCATTTTAACAAAGTAAAGAATTTAACAATGTCATGTCCTTATTATATTTGAGAAGCTTTTATTGAAGGCAAAAGTATTGTGTTTGTTCATGCCACCAACAGGCTGCATGTTTTGAGAACCATGTTTGTAAATGGTTTATTCTACAATAGAATCCTTGGAAACATGATACTTTAGACTTGCCATAGTTCTGAACTCTGTTGATCTGATTCATTGATGTTCAAATGTCCCAGAATAGCCTGATGAACCATATGTTTGATGATACAGAGAACTATTTTTAGCAGGACAAGGGTTTTGGAGTCGATGTTGGTCGCAGTTTATTTTTAGAAGGGAACATCTCAGTGAGATGATGGGTTAGGTTGCTGGGTATTGTGCCAAAGAAAACCAGGAGTGTAAGATCTATGCTGAATAAACTGAGACAACTGTCTGCTCTGTTCAGTTTTGCTGTGTCAGTGACAGAACTTATTGTTGAGGTCTACAAAGAAAGGAGAGCCCACTTATTGGGACTGATGAGATTGCTGTACATTCCAGGCTGCAGCAGACACAGCCACTGTATATGTCTGGTGCTTATTACTACTGGAGAGGTAGCCATACATTATAATTATTGTATTTGCTTTTTCAGTCATTCACTCAACAATCATTGGCATTATTTATTTATTAAGCTATATTGCTAGGTACAAAGCACTGTGCTAGGCCCTGGGGAAATAAAAACTATTAATAAGATGAAAACTTTTTTCTTATAGAGTTTACAGGTCAAAAGCAGTGTTCTTCAGGGGAAAGTGCAGTGAATTTAGAATCAGAGCACCTAGATTCAAATCCTGGCTCCATCTCTCACTAGTGGCATAACACAGGGCAAGTTAGCCTCTTTGATTACCAGCTTCTGAATCTACAAAATGATAAGGTTGGATTTGATAATCTTCAAGTTTCTTTCCCATTTTAAATTTGTGATCTTATGATATCAAATATGTATATAAATTAAATAATTATAAAATAACTATATATTTACTCCTCTCCTGGCCTGTGGTCTGGTCTGGGAGTGATCACAAGCACTCTTTTCTGCCTCAGAACTATGAGGAGGACTCTCTTTTCACAGTTGCCACAAGCTCTGCCATGTCAGTGCTCCTCCTTAACCCAGGACTGCCCCCCAAGACTTTGACCTAGAGCCAAGCAGGGCAAAGCAGGAGATTCCTGCCTTAGCACCAGCAAAGCGATCCCTGCAATTACTCTCTGATCAGTCACTTGGTCCCCCCACCAGCTGTGGGCCTGGAGCTCTAGAAGCAGCCCCTGCTGCTGCTGTGACCACCTCCACAGCTGGAGGGCTGTGGTGAGACTATGCTCCTCTCTCCCTCAGGTCTAACAGTTTCCCCACTGACCTTTTACTTTGTCTTTGGTGTTTGTGGCTTGAGAAGTCTGGAAAGTGCCATAGCTGCCAGTGATTACTCTCATCATGTTTTTCTATGGGGATAATGATTCTTAGATTCTCTCTTGTACCTCTATTTCTAGGTCATTTAAAGAAAATAATCATATTTATCTCATCTTCACTTTCAAGTTTGTTCTTTTGACTTTCCTCTAATAATTCTTGCATCTTTGAACTTTTTGAGTTTGGTTTCTTTTTTTTTTTTCAGATTGACTGCTTTGCTGAAGTTTTCCAGTGTCTATTCTAAACAGGTGACTTTCCTTTGAATTTTTTATTGAGTTCTAATCTCTTCCTTCTATCCTTTTATTATATCTACTAATCCTTCTTCCTTAGTGGTTCTAGTGGCCATCTCCTTCTATTTTCTTTTCTGTGGTTCTTGTTCTAGTTATTTCAGTACTATTCTCTTCTTCTGAAGTTTTAGTATTCTGGTATTCTTTTACCCTGTAGTGTTTTCTTCATAATTGGGTGTTTTTCTTTAACTGCTTTTTACTTCTGTCTATTCTTTTTAGAGCAGTAGAATTTTTAGTAGAGTTTTCTTGTGGTTTCCTTTCTTCTAAGCCTACTACAATTTTTAAAAAAGTTTATTTGGTGTGTTTCTAGCTGGTCTTATTGTGCTTCTAAGGCGTTTCCAGTTTTTGCTACCACAAAGTGTTGCTATGAATATTTTGTTGTATTTGGAACCTTTTATTCTATCTTTGGTATCCGGGATATATAGCAAGCAGTGGACTCTTTGCTCTCTTTCTCATGCATTATTATTGATCTCTCGATTACTACCTGTTCCCATTTGCCTATAATCACGTTCTAGTCTCCTCAGTCCTAATGAAAAAAAAATACCTGTGACCCTTCTACAGTCCTGTCTCTCTCCTTATGTACCCTTCTTTTGCCAATTTTTTCCTCAATTACATGTAAACAAACATTTTTAACATTTGAATCTGAGAAGGCAAGCAATTTGATATAGATTAGGTCATCTCTTGCTGAATTTCTTGAAAAAGTCATCAGAATTTGCCACTGCCTCATTGCTTACTCCCTTTCTAACCTGTTGAGAAATCTGGTTTGGTGAGACAGGTGAAGGTGAACTAACCTATCTCTAATTCAGCACTCTGGTTGGTTTCTCTGCGGTTTCAGATGCACTCACAGCCCACACAGCCAGCTCTCTTTATCTTGTCTTTACCTCGTTTGTATATAGTTATTTGCATGCTGTCTCTCCCATCCAAAGGTGAGCAAGAACAAGGGCAAGCACTGTCTTTTACCTTTCTTTATATCCTTAGCACTTAGCACGGTGCCTGATAAAAGTAGGCTCTATATAAATGCTTATTTCCTTCCATTCTTCTGTTTTCCCCTTTTCTACTTCCATAGTATCCTTTCAATGAGCATTTACTAAGTGCCTATTAAGTGCCAGGCACTGTTCTAAACCCTGGGAATACAAATATAAACAAAACTATAGTACCTGCCCTCAAGGAACTTATATTCTAATGGGGAAGACAAACTTTAGAAGGAAGTTAAACTGGAAGAAACTAGAGAGAACATGGAGTCTAACCCCGTTCATTTTACAAATAAGAATACAAAGCCTGAGATAAATTAAATGAATTCCCCAGGGTCACACTATTAGTATCCCAGGCAGGACTTAAACTCAGATCTTACTGATCCCATCACTGTCTGGCACAGAGAAGGTGTTTAATTGTCCTTAGTCCTTCATTTTTAAAGAAGACCAGTCATGGAGGGAGGGGAGAGATTTAAATGAGGCAGTGTTGGACAACGTCATCAGCCTCACTCTCTCTTCCAAAATCATCAAAGTCCAGTGGCAAGATAAAAGTCAAGATCACTGGCAATGGCTCAGGATGCTCTGGGATAACCTTGGCATCTTGGATGTCTGCCAAGCTTTAAATACTCCACAAGACCTGCTTTAGCTTCCTTCATGGCTGACAGGACATGACAATGTAAGCTGAGACCTTTGTCCCTTACCTCAAAAGAATTTGGGACCCATTTGTCTACCAGCCCTGGAAAACCCCACCTTAAACTCTCCTAGAATTTCCCCTCTCAATCTGGCATTAGCCTGAGGCTATAAGCATTTCATACTATGCCCAATGGGTCTGCCCAATTCTGTTACCTTAAACCTAGCCCAGCCCTCCATAGTCTGCTCCCTCTTCCCCTACCTCTAATCCTCCCCAGCCTACTGGCCACTCCCATCAAGATCCTCCCTAGACCCCTCCTCCAATCATCCCAGACTACTTGGCCAACCCTAGAGCCCTCTCACAGTCTTTCTGTATATAAGATCCATCTCAGCCTCCATTAAGGTGCTCAGATTCAATCTGGCCCACATGCATTAATGTTACAAATATTCAGATTCCTTAAGAGTCTGGCCAATATGGCAGATCTTTAGTAAACCTTGTTTTTCTTTGGCTGAAAGAAGACTTGGGTTAAATTCATTTGGGCAAGGCCCATGTGTCACTGTTTCGGGGTCCTAGCACCCCTAAACCTCAACAAATTGTTCTCATCTGCCCACTCAACCAGGGGAAGTCTTCACACACTTAAGGTAGACATCCCCTTAATGTGATAACAGGTTTGAGGCCTGTAGGGTTACACTCAACCTGGTTTAGCCCATCTCCGGAGATGGTTTTTACTAGAGTGTGGACATCACAGGTGGATGAACAGCCCTGAAAAGGACTCTGTAAACGCCCTCATAACAGAGGTGCTAGTCCTCCTTGAACACCCCATATACTCCAATAAAGGCTTATTGTTTGATTCTACCTTTTGAGGTGGTTAGGAGAACTAAGCTTATATCACCTGTCTTGCCAGAAATCTTCATTCAGTAGAATAGGAGCAGCAAAGACCAGATTTTTCAACTGGTTACAAAGAGAGTGGGTAATGGAGAAGTAGAAACATTTGTTGCAGACAACTTTTTCAAGAAGTTTAGCAAGAGAAGGGAAGAGAAGTACAGTTGGTACTGCAGAAGGATCACAAACATTTGTTTTTTGACTGAGGAGACTAGAACATGTTTGCAGGCAAATGGGAGCCAGTGAAAGATCTATAATACTTGAGAGAGAGGGAGAGACAGAGACAGACAGAGCACTGATCCGGAGATTCCACTGCTTGGCATATATCTCAAGGATGCTAAAGAGAGAACGAAAGGTTTCAAATATAGCAAAATATTCATACCAACACTTTTTGTGGTAGAAAAAATTGGAAACAGTGCGTCCCATAAATTGAGGAATGGCTGGATGGAATAATATAGTACATAAATGTAATAAAATAACATTGGGATGTAAGAAATGACAAATATGAGGAATTCAGAGAAACATAGGAAAACTTATGAACTTCTACAGTTTGAAGCAGAACCAGGGGAAGTTCAATACCTACAATGACTACAATAATGCAAATGAAATGAATGTAAGGCTAAGCTGAAGGTTATGGAACTGTAATGATCCACTTTGGTAGAGGAGAAGAGATGAGGAAGTACCTATCCTCTTGGGGGGGAACTATGCAATGTTGTGTTCACTATTAGATGTAGTTCTTGTGTCAGCTGGTTTTACTGAAATATTTTCTTTTATTGTAAGGCTCCTGGAAATGACTGGTATAAAATCAAAAAGCATCCAAAAAAGAGGGAGGAAATGGGATCACAGGGACAGACATAAGAATATTATCTCTTCTGTGACCAGAGAAGGTGATAATACTTAAAAGTTATGAGAAATGGAAGCAACACGACTAAGTACATATCTGTTCTGTGAACCAAAGCTAGATAATTAGCTATAGAGTTAAAAGTCAAGAGAATGTGATAAGAGAGGGAAGAAAAAGTTTGAACTGTTTGTTGCTCTGAGGAAAGGACCTGAGGAGCTGGTAAGGCTGTTCCATTCTCGTTGGGTTTGTTTCCTCATCTACAAAATGGGCATAACAGAGCTGTTGGCAAAGATTTTTTTTTCGGTCCCCATCTTTGATTTTATTGGTGATAGGAACTTGGAGAAGAGAAACCTCCCTGCCCCTATGAAGATCATTCAACAACATATATTAAGCACTTACTAGGTGCCCATACCTGGGTGCTCTGGAGGCAGTTAGGTGGCTCAGGGCATAAGGCACTGGGCCTGGAGTCAGGACATTATTGTTAAGTCTTCTCAGCAGTGCTTGACTCTTTGAGACTCCAATGGGGTTTTTCTGGCAAAGATATTGGAATGGTTTGCCATTTCTCTTCCAGCTCATTTTACAAATGAGGAAACTGAGGCAAACAAGGGTCACACAGGTAGAAAGTACCTGAAGTCATATTCCAACTGACTCCAGACCCAGTGCATTGTTCACTGTCAGGAAGACTTGAGTTCAAATCCAGTCTCAGACACTTACTAGCTATGTGACCATGGGTTAAGTCACTTAACCTTGTTTCCCTTAACCCACTGGAGAAGGAAATGGCAAACCACTCCAGTATCTGCCAAGAAAATACCATGGACAGTACTGGTATGCTATGGTCCTCCAAGTAAGAGTCCAAGACTGAATAATTCGTGCTAAGTACCGGACTACAGATCAGGTAACAGTTCTGCAATTAAATTGATTTGCATGGGGGAATTGAGAGGTTAAGTGACTCTCCTGGGTTGGCTCTTCTCTTTGTAGTCAGAAGCCTCTCACAAAATCTACATCTTTCAACCTGGGAGACTTTGTGTCTGCCTCCAGAGGGAGGAGACAGTGTATGGAAATGATCAAGATAATCTATGGAAAGTGCTTCAAATCCAGCCTTAAACATCTAATAGTCCTAGTGAGCATGTGCAACCCCTCTCAGCCTGTTTCGTCAACTGTAAAATGGGAATAAGAATAGCCCCTATCTCCCTGGGCTGTTGTGAAGATAAAACGAGATATGTGTAAAGCTTAAATCGCCATGTGCATGCTAGCCGATACCGTTTTTCGCAATAACAATAATAATTTGTAAGCTGGGAGGCCATCGAGTCAAAAAGGTTCACTTTCACAGAAGAGGCATAATTAAAGCTTAAGAGCTTAGGTCGGACACGTGTCCCGGTCACCCGGGCGTTCCTGGATTCAGATCCCGCGCTCTTACACTCGGCAGAACTGACGTGGGGTCCACAGAGGCGGGTGACGACAGCACATTCAGCTTGGTCAATGTGCCGTAAGAACGTGTTCTTTGGCCCTGTCCCCATTCATTGTTCCAGTTAACTGCATAGGGGACGACACCCTGGGCGGCGCACGCGTACTGAGACAACATGAAAATCCTCCTCCCCTTCCTCTCCCTTCCCTCTCCCCAGACCGGTGTGTGACGTAGGCAGCGTAGGAGGAGGAGCCCCAGCAAGGTGGAGATAGGGGAGGTGGGGAGAGAGGAAAAGTCGGGAAACGTCGCGAGAAGCGTCCTTCTTTCTCCGGTCTCCCTGACCCCGCCCTCTTCCAGACGCGACGAGATCCTTCGAGAGCTTCTTCTTTCCCCTCCCCAGCCCGCCCCCGCCCCCGCCCCCGCAGTCCTCCCGGCCGCCTGTGTCCCGGCAGCCGAGCCGGCTTGGAGTTCGTGTGCCCGCCTCGCTCGCGCGCTGCCTCGCGCTCTTCCTCTCTCCCTCCGTCCGTCCGTCCGTCCGTCCGTCTGTCCGTGGGTCCGTCCGTCCGTCAGTCCTCAGGCCCGGCGGCGGCGGGTGGCGCGCGCTTCTGGGCAGCCACGCGGGGCCTCGTGCGTGTTCCTCGCGCTCTCCCCAGCTCCTCCCCCGGTGCCGCGCGGAGCCGCCGGGCTCCCGTCCCAGGCCGGGGCCATGTCGGTGGTGGGCATAGACTTGGGCTTCCAAAGCTGCTACGTTGCCGTGGCCCGGGCCGGCGGTATCGAGACGATCGCTAACGAGTACAGCGACCGCTGCACCCCGTGAGTGAGGGCGAGGGTGGCGGGAGCCGGGGGCCTGGCGGGTCGGGCTTCCGGCCCCACGATTCGTTGGCTCGGGCTCGGGGCGACGGGGCTCTGCTGACAACTCGCCGGAGGCTACCCATTCTACAGATGAGGAAGCGGAGGCTCAGATGGGCGAAGGTTTTTGCCCATGGCCCGGGGTTCTTCACTACAACCCTCCTCCTCCCCACGGCCACGAGGACGGAGGCCGAGGGAGGGCATGGGTTTTGGGTCTGGCCTAGAGGGAGATGGTCGGGCCATGTGTGTGTGGTGTTGGGGGGGTAGAGAACCGGAGGGAGCCAGTTAAATAGCATTTATTAAGCGCTTACCCTCTACCAAGCACCGAGCCCCAAAGTAAGGGAGTCCCAGGGCCTAAGGATAGCAGGGTCTGGCGCAAAATAGGCTTCCAGGATAGAGCGTGGGGGAAGGAAGAGAAGGGGGCTCTTGCGAGGGGGGTCTGGGGCACTTAGAAGGGCCCTTAAAAGGCGCTGGATTTGGGAGGATAGGGGGAGACTGGCTGGGTGGAGGAGGGTTGTTGAGACAGGGTGGGATTTTGGAGAGGCCAGGGCTCTGGGTAAGGAGACCACTTCACCTTGGAGATGTCCCCATCAAGCTACGGGAGGTCATAGGACCGTGTATTTAGAGTTGGAAGGGACTTTAATGTTCATCTAAGCCGATCTCATTTTGTAGATGAGGAGCGGCAGCCCAGAGAGTTTGTTAGCAATTTGCCCCAGGTCACACAGGTTGGAGCTGGCAAAGCTTGGATTTGAACCTGGATCCTCTTGCCTTCAAACGTTATGATCTCTGGGTTTAGAGGTCTAGTAATATGCTTGATAATAGGAGAAGGATTTGATATTTATCGTTAGTGATGGTTTATCCTTTCCAGTCCCCACTTTTAACTCGTCTGCAGGTTTAGACGAGACCACTCTATTGTTCAGCTTTCCTGTGGAATTAGAACATGATCAAGGATATTTCCCCCAGTTTTTCTGTGGTTAAAAAAATTTCCCTCCCCATCCCCTTTTGATAAAAAGAAGACTGCAACAAATATGCTTAAGCAAGCAAAACAAACATCTGCACTGGCTGTATCCAAAAAATGTCTCGTTCTACATCCTGAGTCTCACTTCTTTGTCTAAAGGTGTTTCAACATGGGTTCTCTGGAGTATTTCCCCCCACTGTTAACAAATGAGGTTTTTCCTTTTTATTGGTAGCTTCATTGAAAGAGTCCACGTTTTAGAGTAAGTTATGGAGGCTTAGTCTTAGTGAATTTTTACAAAAGCAGCTGATAATTTTGTTTTGGCGAACACCTTTCAAATCATAGAATCGTAAAACTTAGAAATTATTTCAGCTTTGAGATTAGAACAACGAGGCCTCTTATTTAACAGTTGAGGAAGGTGAGGCCCTGAGAAAGTAGCATGGCTGGATTTTCAATCTGGAACCACCCTCTCACCCTTCCTCAATTCACTGTACCATACTTATTCTAGAATCATAGAATCTAGTGCTGGAAGGGACTTTGGAAATCATTTAGCAGTATAGTTTTTTGTGTTGTGGCCCCTTATTGTAAAGGAAAACAAGATATAATTATAAAAAGATTGAAGAAAAAGAACAAAAAACCCTGAAATCTATCCATGGATTCCTTTGGGTCCATGGTCTCAAGGGTTAAGAATCCTTAATCTAATCTAAGGTCAAGTTACAATTGAGTAAACTGAGGCCTCGGAGGTTGTAACTTGCCCAAGGCCACAAAAGTAGTACAGCAAGGCAGGCAGGGGCTTTCCACTGTAGCATGAACCTTTCCTTCTCTTAACATTCTGAGTGTTTCAGAAATAACCATTAGCTCCACAATATAGATATCACTTAAGGTACAGAATAGATGCATTGCAGGTCGACTAGCAACTACTACTTATTTTTCCAGTGACTTCCAGTGATAAAATTGAAGAGATGCACTCATGTTGCTGGAGGGGAGATTGCTGCACAGACTAGATGTAATATATGGTTTTATGCTGTGGTGCCAATTCTTTTATGTGTATTTTGTCTTTTGAGCAGTATTTGTAAGTTCTTTAAGGATTGGGACAGTTTTACCTAACGTGATTTGCTCCAGTTTAAAAGATAAGGTGGCATGGCCCCTGCTTCAAACACTTCCTTTCTTAGTTGAGTGAGTTTGAAATTTGGTGAAATGTAAACTGAATTAAGTCACAAAATAAATTATTAGTCAGTCAGGAAACATTAAGCACCTACTATGAAACAGGAACTAAGCTAAGAATTGGGGGTACCCAGAGGCAAAAGGCAGTCCATGCCTTCAAGGTGCTTACAGTATAATAGAAGACTGCATATAAATATATACAAAACAAGCTATATACTGGATTAGTAGGAAATAGTTTAAAAAAGACAAGGCACTAGAATTAAGAGGGATGGGGGTTTGATTTGAGGTAGCTAGGTGGTACAGTGGATAGAGCACCAACCCTGGAGTCAGGAGGACTTGGTTTCAAATCCAGCTTCAGACACTTGACATTGTGTGACCCTGGGCAAGTCACTTAACCCCATTGCCTCCAGAGGAAAAAGGGATTGAGTGAAATTTACAGTAGAAGGCTGGGTTTTATTTGGGAGTTAAAGGAAGCTAGGGAGGCCAGTAATTGGAGCCCTGGTTGGAGAATGTTCCAGGCGCAGGCAGGGCAAGGCAGGATGGGGAGCCAGAGAGAATGCCCAGGGCCAAGAGATGGACTAACTTGTTCATGGAACAGAAGACCCACGTTATTGTGTCAAAGAGTAAGTGGCAGAGGGTAAAGTCTAAGAAAATTGGAAAGGTAGGAGAGGGCTGGGTTATGTAGGAGCTTTGAATTCTAATGTAGCATTTTGTATTTGCTCTTGGAAATAATAGAGAGCCACTGATATTTATTGAGTAGGGAAGTGATGTGATTGGACCTGCACTTCAGGAAAATCACTTTAAGTGATTGAATGGAGGATGGCTTGGAGTCATGACAAAGTTGAGGAATCAGATCCAGATGCAGTCTATTGCAGTAATCCAACTGTGAGGTGAAGAAGGCAGGTCTTAAGAGTTGTGGTATCCAAGGCAGGGCATGTGTGAGAATAGTTGCAGAGGTGAAATTGATGGAGATGCTACATCTTTAAAATGGGAGGTAAGAGATAATGAGGATGGAAGTAACAATCAGATGTGCAGGATGTTTAATACACATTTGAAGGATAGAAAACAAAATATGAATTCTTTCTCCAGTATTTTGGGGATGGCCTTGATTGGAACGTTAAATGAATCTGGGGTAATAGTGGCACTACCTGTTAGCATTATTTCTGAACATTGTCTTGATAATAGGAAAAATTAGTTGTGGAAAAAGAATTATACAGAGCTACTAGTGACGGTAGTCACATACTACTTAGCATATTCCTAAATTAGGAAGACAGGGAATGGCCTACAGGTCATTAAAAGCCTGATCCCATTTTTCATCTAGATGTGCAGTTCTGAATAAGAATCATGTGACTGGGTTTCAGATGTGCTTTGAATGTTTCTTCCTCACCTTGACTGGAAAACATTTGGAGTAAAATTATTGGAGTTCTTAAAACACATTGGAAGTCTCCATATTTCAGAAAAAATTTTGTTTGAGACTTAAAATTGGAGAAAATCATGTAAAACAAAGTTTAAATATATATTTTTTAAAAGCCTATACCTAATTCTTAGAGCAAATTGTTAGTTGTTATCCCAAGTTACTAAACTTAAAACATGATGGCTTCTACTTTTAAAATTGTTCCAGAAGAGAAGGAAAGTTTTTACCTAGGGATTGTCTGGAATATGAACTAAAGATATTTTATGCATAGGCAGTTCCTAAATTTAACTTTCCACTTTAGAATGATGAAATATTATAATTTAATAGTACTTAGAAAAATATTAGGACAAATATGCTTTTGTGTATATAATCAAAGTAATTCCCCAGATGTGCCTTTATAATTACATCTGAAATGGGGTCACTCAGCTATAGAGTTGAGCACACCTTGGGTTTTTGCTGTTTCCAGAACCTCATCTAGAAGGAAATGTCTAGCAGTGTCCCAGGACAGTGGAGAAATAAGTTTAAAGTCAAGTAATAATAATAACTAATTTATAGAGCACTTTGTAGCTTACAAAGTACTTTATATATGTTATCTCATTTAATCACAACCATGGAGTTAGGTATTACAGCCATGAGCTGAATAATTGGCATAGAAGTTAAGTGATTTGCTTATGGTCACAGCTGGTAAATATATCAGTGTCGGAATTCATATTGGTTTTCTTGATAATTCCCAAATCCACCGATCTGTCTGCTGTGTCATGCTGCCTCAATAGGTAAAAATTAAACTAATAAATGAAAAGAGCTGGGAGGAGGAGCTGATGATTTAATTGGATACATGGGTGGAGAGGAGCCCTAGGGAAATAGCAAGAAAGTTACCAGCAGAGTATTCTCTGAGCAAAAAAGTGTTTTGTCCTTGTCTTGATGTACACAGAATCACACTAAAGAAGCTGATGTGGGAGGCTGGGGTGGGAAAGACTCTGAGTCATCATTCGTTTCCTTTACTTCTAAACTAGGGTTGCCTAGGCTACAGGACCAGTGGTGTGCCTCCAGTACTTTGGGGAGGCTGTGAAATAGGGCTTTGACAGCTCCCTGATTCTTTCCTTGGATCAGCAGTGCTTAAACCCTGAAAGGAACCTTAGAAAGAACCAGGAAAGGAAAGGTACTTTCCTTCCAAATAGTCACTTAAAAGTTGCTTATAGTAATTTACAAATCATCAACTCCCAAAATTCAAAATCAGAAGTAACTTTGCTTTAACATGAACAGGCACAATTGTAGTAGCAAGGGGAAAATTGTAGGCACTGTAACGTACAGATAACTCTTGAGTAATTCAAAATGAGAATCCTAAGATTGGGGATAATAAGTGACCTGGACCATAGCATAATTTTGGTGATTTGAAAATGTTGCTGTATTAGCCCACTGACCTTTCAGATAGAATATTTCTCCAGTGGTTAAAAAAAAAAAAAGATGCTTCATTGGATTGGGTATTCCCAATGATGTGGATTACCACCTTCCATGCTTTAGTATAGATTCATGGATTGCTGTGGTCAAAAAAATCATCACTTAGTGTCCAAATTTATGGAGATAAGCTCCTACACTTAGTTGACTTTGACCGTTTAAACATTTCCAGCTTCTTGGACTTGATGGGGATTGGATCATTGCCATTGTACCAGAGTGTTTTAATGGAGGGTGATAGAATGGTATAGCAGAAAGAATACTGGAATTGAAGTCAGAGGACCTGGGTTTGAATCCCAGCTCTACTTCTCTAACAGGACCATAACTCATAGAATTAGAGCTAGAAAAGACCTTGAAGGTCATAAAGTCCAACTCCTTCATTTTATACATCAGGAAAATGAGGTCCAGAAAGTTTGTAATTTTACCAAGGTCACAGAAGTAGTTTCTTTAATTAGAAAAAGAAAAAGTAATTCAGTATTATTTTGCTTCCGAGTTTGTATTCAGTAAACTAGTTTCTCTTTTGGAACCTCAGAAAAAGTTGGAGATTAGAGTTAAAAAGTATTTTCCTTATAATTATGATAAAATTAAAGTTAGACTTCATAGACTTGAATAATTGATGTTTCCCTGGTCCTTGAAAATGATTGACAACAATAAAAAAGTAAGCTACTAGGAACTGGAGCATATTTCAAAATAAAAACTAGAATAAAGATAACTAACTCATTTAAAAATGCTGGCTTTGGGTTTAACTTTCATAAAGAGCCAGTAGATTTGTAACATAAAGCAAATGAATGATATTTCTCCTTCAAGCACTCTTCCAAATTTTAGAGAAAGGTTCATGTTAGAATGTACTTAGTATCAAAGTATAACCATAGGATGTTGAAATAAGATGAAAATACATTAGTCTTTGTTTCTAATTTTAATTTTTACTAGAGAACTGTAGAATTCTTTTTTTTTAAACTTTACAAGCATCAAATAAAATTTCCATATACAAAGAACAGAAAAAGAATGTTAGGAACAATTTGTTTTACCTTTAAAAATATAATTAAACATGTAACTTTCAACATTGTCTTACTTGTCTGTTTTCTTCAGACTTTAGTATTCTTATCTTGAGGGTAAGGTTTTTCCTTACTATTGCTATACTATATAGCCTGCTCTCTCTGATCTCATAAGGATTATGGTTGGAAGAGGTAGAGGAGAGACCTCCTTTACCACATGATCTTTCCAGATGCAAGACTCTCCTTTGTCTTGCTCCTAGAACTAAAGAGACACCACCATTAACAGGCATCTTTACTCAAGATTTCTAATTAAAACCTTGAGACCAATTTTGTCTAAGAGCTTCTTCATGCTTTTTCTTTCTTTCCTCTGGCTAGCTGATTCCTACCTCTCATTTTCCATGGTGCATTTTTGTATCCCATGAGGTAAAAACTATTTTGTTCTGTAAATCCTTGTTCTTTGATCTCTATCCACTTAGTCCTATCCCTTCCTACTTCCTATCCTTTTCTGTTTCCCCCTTCCATTGTGTACTAGTGTACACTTCATTCTTGATTTCTTCTTCCTAAATTCTTTCCATCTTCTGTTCATGAAAATCCGACTTTCTTTTAAAGATACCTCATCCCTTGTCACTGTTTTCTAGGACTATCCATTCTCTCACATGCCAGGAGAGATGGGCTTTAGCAGCCTCTACCACTTTTACTTAGCACCTCTTCTCATTTTAGATTGAGTTTATACAGCTATATTACCCATTGAGAGTGTTATTACTCTTGTAAACTGAACATTCCCTCCCGTTTGTTCTAGTAAAATTGACCTGTTGGTTGTATCTGAACTTCACATTCCCTCTCCTATCTCCTACTTCTGTGCCTTTACTTAGGCTTATACCCATGCTCAGAATATACTCTCCTTATTTATACCTCCTAAAATCCCCATTATGTTACAGCATCTCAAACTCAAAATGGATGTCAGTATCTTCCCGGGTTTACCCACCAAATTTGTATTTGTTGAGGGTACTACCTTCCTCCCACTCATGTAGGTTTGTAACCTGGAAATCATAGTATCATACATCCAGAACTGGAAGTTATCTCAGAGGTTATCTAGTCAAACTTCATTTTATAGATGAGAAAACTGAGGCCCAGAGACTTGGTAAGTGATTTGCTGTAAGAATCTCATAGGTAGGTAGTAAGTGTCAGCCAGGATAAGAACCCAAGGTCTTCTTGCTTGAAATCCAGCTTTTCTTTTCCACTGTCACATATTATCATTCTTGATTTCTCTTTCTCTCATCTCCTTCCCTCTCCCTCCACCCCCATTCCTTTCTCCCCTCAGCCAATCCATCCGGAAGTCCTATTGATTTTATTGTTACAATGTATATCTTATGCACCTATCTTTACACAGCTGTCACCCTAATTCAGGTATTCATTTACTTTTGGCTTGATCTCTTGTAAAAGTCTAATTGGTTTTCCTGGTTCTGATCTCTTTCTATTTCAGTCCATCCACACCACTATCAAAATAATCTCCATAAGCCACATTTTGATAAAAAACAAAAACTTAACTCCCTGTTGCTTCTGAGGGGAAAAAAAACACCACAAAACTCTGCAGTCTAGGTCCAGATTTCCTCCAAAGGCTTATTTAATATCACTCTCCAAATTGAACATTCTAGCTCCCATTTCTGGACATTTACATAAACTGTTGCCCATGTTTGGAATGTATCCTTTCCTCATCTCCTTCTAGAACCCTTTCCTTTCTTTAAAACTTCTCTCACAAGTTCCCTGTGGCCACTTCAGTTGCTAGTGTTTTCTTTCTGTCCTTTCTCAATGGAGGACGGTTAGGTGGCACAGCACCTAACCGTCAGGAAGACCTGAATTCAAATCTAGTCTTATACACAAACAAAACAACTATGACTCTAGACAAGTTGCTTAGCCTCTGTTTGCCTAAATCTCCTCATCTGTAAAATGGGGGTAATAACAGCACTTCCCAGGGTTGTTGGGAAGAGCAAATGAGATAATAATTGTAAAGTGCTTATTAACACATTTCCTGGCACACAGTAAGTGCTGTGTAAATGTTAGCTGTACTTTTAAAAGTCCTGGCAGTGGAGTTGTAAGCTTGTTTTGATGGGAAATTAGAAAGCTGCAGAAGGTAGTTTTATGATCTCTCCTCTGCCAGAAGCCTGCATGAAGATACTTCATAGTCATGGGTTTTTCAGAGTTATCCATGCATTTTTCCCCACATTTGAGAATTCTGTTCCACATTTATGTACTTGACAGTATGTAATACTTGATGCAAGAGAGTTACAAAGATAAGTAAGATACAGTCCTGTTTCCCAGTGACCTTACAATCTCTTTAGGGAGATGTCTTGATAGGTAGACAAATAGTCTTAATTGTTAGTATATTTTAAAAATGAGTAAGAGAAATCCTGTGAGATGAAAAGTTTTATCAGTCACTTAATAGGTTGGGGGAGGAGTGGGAGGAGGAATCAGGGAAGTCTTCACGGAAAAGGTGGCATTAGCACTTGAATTCAGCCTGGATGGTGTGGTAGTGGGTGGGAAAGAAATGTTCCTCATATGCATAAAATCTTCTGGCTGGTTTGGCAAATGTGACCAAAATGTTTTTTTCCTGGTTAATTTCTACATGGTATAATAAGTCTAACTTCCAGTAATACAACACACTGGTTTTCACTGAGATCACCATTTCATTAGCAATAAGGACCACAGCTCTTAAACAGGTTCATAGAAATTTCAGTGTGGTGTCTGTTCTCCCTTTTGAAATTCTCTCATCCTGATAAGTATCTGGGAGTCAGTGACTCAAACCCTTCAATAAGTTGTTGGTGAGAGGCACTCAAGTATGTTGAAAAGAGCACTGGAGTTGGATTCAGGAAGCACCTGGGTTTGAATCTTACCCATAACATTACCAGCAAAATTTACTGATGTCACCTGTTTTTATTACACCCCCCCCCCCCTCTTCCCCCAGGAGAATTGCTTAGGATATACTCTGTAGACCATAGTAATTTAATACAACACACACACACACACACACACACACACACACACACACACACACACACACACACACACACACACACACACACACACACACCCTTCCCCCAGGAGAATTGCTTAGAATATACTCTGTAGATCATAGTAATTTAATACATGATCTTAGAGTTGTGCACTCCTTCAGGACCTCTTTCAGCTGAGCCACCCTTCCTGTTGTCAGCATATTTGTCCATTAGGATCAAACCTATGAGTTCAAACCTGTCTGTCCTTACTAACACCATGTTTTACCTCACTGAAATAATGGGCCATCAAATTTATAATACAAATAATTTCTTTTTGTTATGGTTCTTAATCTTTATCGACATTAATCACTTAAAAATTTAAAATTACAGGGTTAAATATCATTGTCAGTTTTTTGAGTGGGCTTATAAGGTGAGCCAAGTATAGTAGGAAGAGTTATGCTCATGTTCTTGGTACATAACCTGGAAAAGGAAATGTGAAAAGAAGCCAGTGAGGTTTATTCATTGACTTCAGAGTATTTGTAAAGGAGGACTTGGCAAATCTGCCTAGTGTGCTTTGAGTTTTAAAAAAAAAATAAAAATGAGCTGTATCTTGGCAACATGCTAGTAAATTGTATATGGAAGGAAGTAAGCCACTGGGCAGCTGGGTGGTACAGTGGATAGAGTGCTAGGCCTGGAGTCAGGAAAACGTGTCCTCCCGAGTTTGAATGCGACCTCAGACACTAACTGACTGTGTGGCCCTGGGCAAGTCACCTCACCCTCTTTGCCTCAGTAAAATGAGCTGGAGGAGAAAATGGTGAACCACTCCAGTATCTTGGCCAAGAACACCACAAACGGGGTCAGGAAGAGTCAAATTCATGAACAACAACAACCTTGACCACAGCTACTGAAAAACCAGAACAGTCTTTGACAGCGTCAGACGGTTCAGCATTAGAAATAAATAGAGTTAATACGGATGCCGGGTAGTACAGTCTATATAGAGTGTCAGACCTGGAGACAGAAAGGCGTGAGTTTAAATCCAACCTCAGATACTTAACAGGCATCATTCAGCCACTGTTGGCTTTGGTTTTCTTATCCGTGAAGTGAGTATAATAATAGTACTTACCCCCCAAAATTACTGTGAGGGTCACATAAGATGATAATTGTGCTTAGCATGGTGTCTTGAACATAGCATTAGTTGTCATTATTATAAATGCCTTGCCATATGCTTTGTACCCTAAAAACCACTGATCTTTTCCATCTGATTTATAGTTGAAATCTACTGTTATCTCTGTAGAATGTAGGCTCCTTGAGAGCAGAGAGTCTGTCTTGCTTTTCTGTTGTATCTCTGACACTTACTATAGTACTTGGCACATGGTAAGCACTTGAATGATTTTTCATTCATTCAGCCCTAGTACTAGACTTGACAATGACACACGTTTGCTTTCGTGTCACCATTGACTCCTTAGACTTTGTAACTCTGTAGCAGCTTGCTATTTATTTACCTCTAGCAAAAGAAGTGTGTGAATCTAGCTGAAAGCTACTGGGAGGTGCTGATTTAATAGAACAGATGGAATAGGGGATTAGAAAACTAAATCTCTGCTATCCCCAGCCCGCCCTTGCAGGATGCACCCAGCAGGGTGTGATAGAGAGGTTATGTATCTGAAGAATAGGGGAACTAGAGACAAGTATGCTACTGATAGAAAAATTTAGTTATAACGAACTTTCTATGTCAACTACAGTGGTTATGAGTTGTTTCTTTTGAAAAAAGGTCCTTAACCTCCTCTTCCCCTCCTTTATTATTTTGGATGAAATGTATGGCAAACCCTATTATAATACATCATCACTTTATTCTGAAATTCTGCCGTCATCAAACATAGCTGGAAATAAGTACCTTTCCCTAGAAATGCTCTTTGCAATAAAATTCTGTCTATTGCATTTTTATTATACTGCAAATTCCAGAAATTTTTCTAAAGATGTCTAAATGTTGTTTATTCTAGGGCTTGTGTTTCTTTTGGTCCTAAGAATCGTTCAATTGGAGCTGCAGCTAAAAGCCAGGTAGAAGTTTTTCATCTCACTTCTTTCCCTAGACAACTATAACCGAACCCCTTTAAGGATTCTCTCTTATCTCCTTCCAAGTTAGCATGGAAGAATAACCCTCCTGGTAGAGGTAATGAAGACTGTGTAACTCATAATAGTACACCTCAGGTATCCAGTGTTGTGTGAATTTAATTCTGTATTCAAAAGGGTTTTAAAAAGTATAATCTTTGCAATTTATAGCTATATTTTGTTAATGTTTATTAAAGGTTGAAGGTAGAATTGAAAAAATCATTAGGGAATGATAAGTATGTTGGGGAAAAAAAGTAGAGTTTTACAGGACTAGATCTGCAAGTCCCCTTGTGTAACAGCAAGCACCCTAGCATACCCTGGATGGATACTAAAAGGGACAGCAGTCTTTAAACCTATATATCAATCATTCACTTAGTTCAGGGGAAAAAGTCAGCACCCTGAGCTTCAGAAAATATAAACAGAAATTACAAGCAGACAAACAATACAGACAGGAAATAACACAATTCAACAGGCCAACAGACAGGGCTTCTAGCTATCTGACCATTACATACATACATAGTTACCAGAGGGAGAAGCACCAACATCTGGGTTTTTAAAGCCACAGGACTCAACGGCTACCCAGAGTCTGACCAAATCATATAACTCTTCCCATAAGTGAGCTCAGAAGCAAACAACCTTTGTGACCCACTGCCTAATTACAAAGTAACAAAAGGTGTATACCTTCCTAAAAGACAAGTCTACGGGGTGGCTAGGTGGCACAGTGAATAGAGCACTGGCCTTGGAATCAGGAGGACCTGAGTTCAAATCTGGCCTCAGACACTTAACACTTATTAGCTGTGTGACCTAGGGCAAGTCAGCTAACCCCAATTGCCCTGCCTTCCCCCCTCCAAAATTAAAAAAAAAAAAGCAAAAAAAATTTTAAGGGTGGCTAGGTGCCGCAGTGAGTAGACAACCAGTTCTGGAGTCAGGAGTACCTGAGTTCAAATCCAGGCCTCAGACACTTAACACTAAAACTAGCCGTGTGGCCTTGGGCAAGTCACTTAACCCCAATTGCCCTTCCAGAAAAAGCCAAAAAAAAAAAAAGACACAGGGAACATCTTCACATTCCCTGACCATTATATTTTGTCACCCTGTGGGATTCGTTTTCTTTACCTATCAACTAAAAGATTAAAGATAAGTCTCTAGGATCATTTTCAGTAGAGCCCTTTAAGAAACTAAAGCTTTAAAAAGGAAACATTTTTCTTTTACTGATCACAATTTGCTAAAATTATATTAAATAAAAATCCATTAAAACAAAATGCTGTGAGACTAACAATTCTAAAGAACTCTTGCAACAATGAATGAATTGTAGAAACAATAGAAAATTTGTCAAAGAAAATTACAATACTCAAACACCTTATAAAATGTAGGAGTTTCAGCCAAAACAAATCTGAGGGGAAGTTTTTCCCCCCCACTCAATATTTTATTTTTTCAAATTACATGTGAAGATTGTTTTCAGCATTCACTTTTATAAGATTTTGAGTTCCAAATTTTTTTCTTCCTCCTTGAAGGAAAGGCATAAAATTAAAGTCATATAGTTTTGTTTCTTTGATTATTTATCAGTAGCTAGTCTTCATTGTTTAATTCTAGGTTTGTTTCATTTAGGTTATTTCAAATGCAAAGAATACAGTCCAAGGTTTTAAGAGATTTCATGGCAGAGCATTCTCAGATCCGTTTGTTCAAGAAGAGAAATCTCACCTTGCATATGAAGTTGTACAGTTACCAACGGGTTCAGCTGGTATCAAGGTAAACTTAAGACAATTTTTTGTGATAAAATTATGGATCCAGCATATCATGTATTGATACAAAATGTATTTTATTTGTTCATAAGGAACAATCCTTTGAGAATTACGTGCATATGTCATATCCTAGATTTAAACTAGGATGGGAAAAGCATTCTATAGGACTGTTGTTTTTTTTTTTGTTTGTTTAAAGCAAATTGAATCAATTTTTAAATTTGGTATAGGATAGATGGTGATAATATTGAGTAACTCCTAGTATAAGTGGAAATTAAACTGAGCTATTTGACTTCCCACTGTATCCCCTCAACCTATATAGCTACTTGTTTGGTAGCTAGCTAATATTCAGAGAATCATTGACATGGTATTGTGTTCATCTAATATGTGGTCAGCCTTGTATGAACTCTTTGGGAATGCAAAAGAGCTAGAAGATAACCTCTTTGTGAGGAAGAATTCCTGGAAGATGAATCCTCAACTTGAATATTTAGATTTGATAGGGAACAGCTAGTGGGATAATAGCAGTATTAGTAAATAATTAGTAAGTAATAGTAAGACTCTTCTTTGTAACTTTGTTCTGTGTGTCATGAAGTAGGTAGACCCTAGGGTCAGATAAGCTAGTTAGGCTGTTGCAGAGATAGTGATAGTGAAGGGTCTCTAGACTAAGTAATTTCCATGGAAAGGAAGGGGGAAATAGCTAATTTGTTTTGGAGGGGGAATGAGGACTTTGATTAGTTGGCTTAGTGACTAGATGGGATTAGTAAAAGGAGTATTGGCCAATGATGCCACTCGCTGACCATGTAATTATTTATTGGAAAGAGGGACTAACTTTTAGTGGAAGAATTTAATTTTACTTTTAGGCATTTTGGTTTTAGTCTTGGGAATTTCATTTATTGTATAGGTAGCTAGAGAAACTTAAATATATGAATGACCTATGTAGAGGTGATGGTGGAATCCATGTATGAGCCTTTGCTGAGTAGTGAGTGTTGAAAGAGAAGGTTGTGACATTTATAGTTAAAAGGTGGAAATCAGTAAGCATTTCAATGCCTACTAAATGTTAGGGACTGTTGTTAGAAATGAGCAATACAAAGATAAAAATGAAGCTGAATAAATAGTTAATGAGTCACTTGAGAAAAATTTCACAAAATATCAGAGTTAAAAAGGATCTAAGAAGCCATTTGGTTTGACCAATACTGAAATCCATTTTATAACATCTCCATCTCCAGTATTTACTCAGCTAACTTTTGCTTGAAGATCTAGTTATGGGGAACCTTTTACTCCCAAGTTAGCCGTTTCCACTTTTGAATAGTTCTATCTTGTTAGAAAATTTTTTGTTCTCTTCAGCCCACATCTGCCTTTTGAGAAGCTGATACTGTGGATCCATCTTGTTAAGTTACACGTAAGAAAATTAGTCAGAATAGTGCATGTGCCTAGCAGCCCACTTGTCTTGAAATAGTACCATTGGTGGGTCAAACAAATGTATTGCTCCATTTATGGAATGCTGTGATGAAAGCAACCTATAATTCTGACTCCAGACCATCCAGGTTGTAGCTTCCCCAACGTTGTTGAGCTTCCTTCCCTAGCAGTACTATGTGAGAAGTACCGTATTTCAAAAAAGACATTTTCCAGTGAATATAGTGCCTCTACTGATGGAGGTTGTAAATTGTTTATACCTTAACATAAACCTTTCATGATTTTCTGTATCCACTACACTTCCCATTGGTTGACCAACCTTGTGGTGATGAGCCTCTCTAAATTTATCTATGGTGGTAATAATAGGAGAATGTGATTAGATTTGTACTTGAAGCCTTTCCACTCTTGTAGAATCTGCTTCACTCTCATGGCCTTCTTGAACCCAAGCTGACTTCCATGAAACATTGGATTAAGTCTTTTTTTTGTTTTAGAAATTCTTGGGTTTTCCCTCCCTTGATTTTTAGAGAAATCTTGGGAGTATTGGGAAAGCAGGATTGCAATGAATTCATTTCTAATTTTTAAAACTTGTAAGTAGTAGGTAATAATCCCACACTCTTTCCTATTTGTCCATTATAGTTTCCATTTTCTTAGGGATCCCAAGTCTTAGTGCCACGCACATAGTGGCAAACAGAAGAGCAAGGATCTTTGAAGACAAATCAGAAATTCCTTATATCCAAGGTTTTTCCTAAGCAAAATTATTTTTTCCCATTTTAATTGTTTGCTGACAATGTTAAAATTACCAACCTAGGACAGTTGTTCGTAGGTTCTAAAACACACAAAATTTATTGAGTAGATGGAATGAATGCAAACTTGATTTATCTCTAAGATGATAAATTTGGCTTAAATAATTTTTAGTTGTAGCTATTTAGTCAGTATAACTATCTTTCATATTTTTAACTTCTGAATTTTTTTGTGTAGGTAACATATATGGAGGAAGAGCGGAATTTTACCACTGAGCAGGTCACAGGAATGCTTTTGTCCAAACTAAAGGAAACTGCAGAAAATGCCCTGAAGAAACCTGTCGTTGACTGTGTAGTTTCAGTAAGTTAACAGGGGTTTATTGTAAAGAAGCATTTGTTTGAAAGCTGGTGCTTACAAGTGAAATTAAATCATAGACCCCAAGGACATTAAATGCTATAAATTAGTCCAACTGCCTCATTTTATTGATAAGGAAAATCAAGATCCAGAGAGTTGAAGTGATTTGCCTAATAGCTAGCTAATGACAGAACTGGAATTAGAATCCAGCTCTTTATTCCTAATACCACAGTGCCTATAATTTTTATTTTATGTTAGGGTATTAATTTTTAATGTTTATTTGCATAACTGTTATTCACATTCTTTAGGTCTTTTTTTAAGATGGACTTCTAATGGAAATTTTTATTGTAGAAAATTTTTATTTTGTAACAGATTTTGATCAGTTCCTACATACAAAATAACTCCTTTGTGATGAGGGATTAAAATGTTCTCAATAAGTGAATTTATCAGGTGACTGACTTTCAAAGTTTTAAGGACCAGCATGATTCATTCCTTCCTCTGGTAACTTTTGATGAAAATCTGTGTGAGATGTAGCACATCCTTCCCTAACTTCATAAACTGTAATATGGAATGTAATCTGATTTTGGGGGGGGATCATTCAGGGTAGTTAGCAATTTTT
The DNA here is from genome assembly GCA_028627135.1 of Pseudochirops cupreus. Lineage (NCBI taxonomy): Eukaryota > Metazoa > Chordata > Mammalia > Diprotodontia > Pseudocheiridae > Pseudochirops > Pseudochirops cupreus. The sequence goes on from CM053581.1 coordinate 331,790,815, forward strand.
ATGACCTTTTTTTTTTATATGAGATTCTTTATTAAATTTTTTTGAGTTACATCTTTTCTCCCCGTCTTTCCCCCGCCCACCACCCCAAA